>CM048744.1:673300675-674500675 GCA_026315105.1 Locusta migratoria
GACGACTTCTGTATCCATTTCAGTTCCTCCAGCACCCAAGTTGCTGAACGCAGATTGCAGGGAGGCATTTGGAAGGAACAGTCCTGGGCTCATGCCATTGGCTTCCAGTTTTCTGCTGCCAAGAGAAGTGTTATGCACTTCTGTCAGCATCAAACGGTTCACCCTCAGTATGAACAGTATCTCGCCAACCACCTATAAGAGGTAGTAGATATTCATCATTTTTAGGGCTCATCTTTGACTCTCTACTGATGTGGCTCCCCCACATCTGTCAGCTGGAACAGGAGTGCTGATGCCACCTCAATGTTCTACACCACCTGGGCCATACTGCCTGAGGTGCTGATCGCTCTGCTCTATTGTGGCTCTGTCAGGCTCTGGTGCAGTCCCGTCTCAACTTTGGATGTGTCATGTATGGTTCTACATCACCCTCAATGTTGTGCTTGCTGGGCACCGTTCACAACTGTAGGGTTCGCATCGCATCGTGATGGGTGCCTTTTGCACCAGCCCCGTGAACAGCTTACTTGTGGAGCCCTGTGAACAGCTTACTTGTGGAGGCCGGAGTCCCACTTCTGGCAGATCCACTGCCAACAACTGCTCTTGGCCTATGTGGCGCATGTGCATAGCTCACCAGGCCACCCAAACCATTGTGTCCTTTTCTCTCATGTGATTGTCTGTGACCAACAATGATGACCCAGATCAGGTCATACAATCGCCTTTTGAGTCTGTCCCTTCTGTTGGAACTTCAGTCTCACTCTCTACCATTTCCATATTGGGCACACCCATGCACACCTCCATGGTGGCTGCGAAGGCCGCATATTTGTCTAAACTTGGCCTGCGGGCCCAAAGACTCAGTTCTCCCTGAAACTCTCTATCGTCAGTTCTTCATGGTATATTACCTGGTTTACACGGATGGCTCAAAGGTTGAGAGCCATGTTGGTTTTGCATATGTTCATTGCAACCAGGTTGAACAGCACTCTCTGCCAGGGGGCTGCAGTGTCTATACAGCAAGGCTGGTGGCAATTTCCTGAGCTCTCAAGCATATCCGGTCCTGCTCAGGTGAGTCCTTCCTTATCTGCAGTGACTCCCTGAATAGCCTTCAAGCTCTCGACCATCGACCAGTGCTATCTGCGTACTCCTCTGGTGTTAGGAATATAGAAGACACTGTCTGCTCTTAAAAGGTTTGGTCGATCAGTGGTATTCCTCTGGTCCCTGGGTCCTGTCGGTATCCTAGACAACGAACGTGCCAATAGGCTTGCCAAACAGGCTGTCGATGCACCCATTTTAGAGATCGGCCTCCCAGATTCTGATCTCTAGACAGTGCTGTGATGTTGAGTTAGTAAGCTTTAGGCTACTGAGTGGCATAGCCTGACCACGCCTAACAAACTCGGGACTATAAAGGAGACAATGGCTGTGAGGCATTCCTCTATGTGGGCTTCCCACCGGGACTCTGTAGACTTGTGCCAGCTCCGCATTGGCCACACTTAGCTAACCCACAGCCATCTCCTCCATGATGAGGACCTGCCCCAGTGTTGCTATGGCTCCCACTTGACAGTGGTCCACATCTTGCTGGACTGTCCTATTTTAGCCACCCTGTGGCAGAGTTTTAATCTTCCTGTACTTTTATCTGATGTTTTAAGTGATGATGCCAAAATGGCTGATGCAGTTTTAAGTTTTATTCGTGACAGAAGCTTTTACCACTCTTTAAAGCGTTGTTTTAGTACACTGTCTGTGTTCCTCCTGTCTCATGTCCTCTGATAGGAGGTTTCCCCAGGGGGATTGATGACCTCTGCAGTTTTGTCTCCCTAAAACAACCAAACAACAACAAATTCCAGGAAGGATTCAACAAAATTTTTGAGAAGAATAGGTAGCTTACTCACCACAGAGACATCCAATGAGTCACAGAAAGGCACAAATAAAACAGTACAACATTAGAGCTTTCAGCTGTTAAGGCCTTTGTTGGATACAGAGGCACAAATATATCCACATTCGCACAGACATGACCGCTGTCTCTGGCTGCTGCGGTCAATCTCAGTGTGTGTGTGTGTGTGTGTGTGTGTGTGTGTGTGTGTGTATGTTTGTGTCTCTCTAACAGATGGAGGCCTTAATGGCCGATAGCTCTAATGTTGTATTCTTTTATTTGTGCCTTTCTGTGGCTCATTGGCTACCTCTGGGGTGAGTAAGCAACCTATCCTACTCAAAATTATTGTTGAATTACTCCATATCATGCAGATATACACAGTGGTGGAAACTACGAAGCTTATGTAAAGGACACAAAATTTCTAGGGCTGTCCAAAAACGCACTCAACTGAAAGTTACACACAGAGACATTATCAATTAAGCTCAACAAAATTTGCTTCTTATTGAAGTCAATTAGAGATATTACCAATATGGATACTCTGAAACTTGTCTACCATACCCTGTTTGAATTATCCATGAGCTATGGTCTAATATTTTGGGGAAATAGTTCTGAGTCTCACAAAACTGTTATTCTGCAACTATGGGTAATGAGAATAATGAGCTCAAAAAGAAAAACCGAACACTGCAAACCACTATTCCAGTCTTTTACAAGTCTGCCACTCCCTTGCATCTTTGGGATTTGGAAGGTTAGATTTCCTAATAAATATTTACATCAGAACTGGACTTTATTGTTATCGTCATAAGATACAGCACAGAACTAAACTGCAACATGGCGGAAGCTCATTGAGGTGAAGCCTCCAAATAAACTAGCTCGTAAAGATGAGATACATTTCTGTTGATATCAATAATTAGTTGCGCCACTACACAGCCCCCCTTCCCCCCCAGTACAGAGTACTCTTGTTAGGGTGGGGGCGGGGGGTGACCTCAGCATCGGCTAGTGAGAGGGGTGGCTTTCGAGCAACAATCAGCTTGATGGCCTCAAGACGAATTGGTACTGGAGGATCGCATGCTGGTGGCGCACCAATGACAGCAACTGTGATGAACAGCTCATTGAGATCAAATCGAGTGTGTCTGAATGGGCGTGGCAAAGGGTACATAGATGAGCACTTCGCTATAGGGTAACACAAACACATGGATGTCAGGCAGAACAATCTGATCTGGCAAGTCGATGCAATTAAGAAATTGGCACTCAATAAGGAATGGGGGATGGTGAGCTATTCACGGCTATACACAAGACAAAGAGGTAACTGTCCCTTAAGATGATTGAGATATTGATGGAGAGAGGAGAAAGGACGGGGACAATGAATTTAAAGGGCCAGAGTGAGTGGGAGGGGGGAAATGGATGAAACTTTGAAATGGAGAGGCAGGTGTTGGGGGCATAACTCTCAACAAGGAAGAGGATAGATCAGGGGGGCAACTCAATGGTGAGTCATATATGGGAGGAATGGGGGTGCAGGGGGACGTGATTGTGGAGCAGGACCTGATGAAGTGGTGGGAGCATTTGCATTGTGGGCGACTAGAGATGAGTCAGAATCGTTGTCGGGTGTGGGAGAAGTAGCAGGGTCAACATGAGCTGGTTTCATGTGGTTGACAGAGACACTTGGACAAAGAGACGAGCAATGGTTTTCGGGGTGATGTTCATTAAAGGAGTTGCTTCAACCCAGCGAGTCACCCAATCAATGGCCAAGAGAACATAACGGAAGCTGTCAACCGGTAAGTGGTGTTGTTAATAGTTCTAAGAAAACACTTAAGTACTTTGAAAGTTGATGGAGGGGGGAGGGGGCAAGTCTTTGATGTAATCAACTTTCTTGGGGACAGGGTAATGCCTTCTGTGGATATGGTGAAACCAAGAAAAAGTATGGAAGGTTGGTATTTTTTTTTTCCTTGTTGTTTTCGATGGGAGTCATAATGGCAGTTTTTCCAACATCCTCAGGAGCCATCAGTATTTGGTGAAAAGCACACTTGCATTTCACAACGAACAATTTTTTTTCATCTGTCAAGGTGTGCGTGAAATCAGCTATTTCGGGGATTGGGTAGTTGTCCATGATGGTTCTGATGTTAAGTTTGCGACAGTCAAGACGTGTGCCAGGTGTCATCTTTCTTGTCAACTAAACGAGTTGGTGAAGACAGTTGCTGGAAGAAGGTTTAATTACACTAGTCTCCAACTGTTCTGAAATCTGTTGTTTGACAGCAGCAAGTTTCTCTGGGCAAAGCCAGCATGGTTTACTTGAGATAGGAGGGCACTCTGTGACGCAACTGAGATGTGCATGGGAGCAAGGGTCTGTTTACATGCAGGCTTGTTTTGTGTTGTGATGGCGTAAGGCATAAAAGGTCACACATGTCATAGGTGGCGTGGTGACAGGAATATCCCAAGGTAGTGTTGTGATAGCCAGTGTCTGAGGTGAAAGTGACAGCTGCTGCGTGGTGTGGTGAGACAACTCGACAGAGTTTGTGGCAGCTGAAGGTTGCTGAGACAAATATGTTCAAATATTTGTAGAGCTTATGGGGCTTAACTACGGGGTCATCTGTCATTGCTGAGACACAGACATAGTAGGGCAGGGGGGCTGCAGGCACATGTGAGGGAGACAATGTTGTGTGAGCACAAGATGGCCAAGGATGAGCCTTGTACTCATAGTTCATAGCACTGCTGCGAGGGAGTGGCAGCATGCAAAGAGGTGTAGTTAAAGTTTCAGATACAGTACTGACCAAGTGCACTGGCAGGCACAAAACACAAGAAGACCACCACACAGGCGAGGTTAGAGTGCTAGCAGTATGAGAGGCACTATGAGAGGGAGGACAGAGTGCTGCTATAGTCTCCAAACACAGTGTTGGCAGGGCAACAAAGTTTTGTTTACAAATGGCCACGTAGGAATTTCTCAGGAATACAGAGTTGTCACCTGTATTGTTAACCTTGTGCATTGGACATAAACATGGGAAAGAGTGACACATCCACAACAGTGTATACGAGTAAGAGTGTATATATATATCAGCTACCACTGGCAGGAGAAATGTGTAAAATATAAAACACTAAATGTGTTATATATTTTTTAAATGTGTAACGCTAATTGTAGCAAACATGCTCACATGTGTAAAAAATGTCAGTGCCCAATGCATAACTTGGTTACACGTACACCTACACATATAAACACTGAATGTGTTATATATTTTGTAAATGTGTAATGCTAAGTGTAGCAAAAATGCTCTCATGAGTAAAAAATGTCAATGCCCAATGCACAACTTGGTTACACATACACCTACAATAAGAACACAGTAAGTACATAAAATTACAATACGTTTAATTCTGGTTTATTCTGTTCTCACTAACTAAAGTTCAGTTATGTTACCAGAACCACCATGACAGCATATACCTACACTTAGTGGAAGTTAAATGTTCCAGTAAAGTATCCACTGAAAATGAACCTGCAGTGGCTCAAAAACTAGTTCTGGATTAAATAAAAAACATCCAAAAAGGCAGCTGGTTGCAATTCTTTTTACAAAAATAAACCGTCAATTTGCGCTACAGCTGCATTTCGTGTCCAACATGGATATCTTGAAATTACAATTGTGTGTGTCTATTTGTACAGGTAAATATCCTAAAGTACTACATTGACTTTCATGGTGTTTCATAGGTACATTGAGAGTACCTTAAGGCAACATACAGGCATCATTTTATCAAAACCAGATCAGGGAAATACAAGAGATAATAATTTGAAGTTTTAGGTGTATGCTATGCTTATAAATAAGGCATAGTACAGCAATGAACCAATGGAGGTGCTTTAAGTTTCGTAGTGCACCAATACAGTAGATGGCCCAGTTGCATTTATTGCCTCAGTAACACAAGTATTTTGGCAAGTGTTCATAGTCACAGTATTAAATGCCACAGTTTTATCAAACAAACATTGAAAATTGAGTCACTGATTTTGCTTTGTGTATTGACAACTTAACAACATTTCTTTGCTTCTTTCGACAGTTTCATTTGTATTTAAAACATAATGACTTTCTTTCATTTTTGCTGATGGGTAACCTTTACATAAGAATTATTTGTGGGATCAATCAAATTTATGTAATTTTCTATGTGATTTTGGTGCATACTTATTAGATTTTAAATCCATTCTGTTTATGAATAACCATGCCCAGAAAACCGTTGAGTCTTTCACAATACACAAGGGCAGGTACAAGGCTCTGGATTGCACACCTTTGGCTGCGATAACTGTGTTTATTGACATAGCAATCCAACAAAAATTCCATTTTTACTGACTGTGGTTTGGAACCCTTAAAATTGATGGTATGTCTATCTTTAACATCCGTTGTGAAGCATGGGCATATAGGTAGTAAATAATAAATATGACAATTGCTCCATTCATAAGATTGGACCCACTTAATACTGAGTTTATAATATTTTTTTAATAAACCTGGAGCTAAAACACACTACTGTAATGTCCTGAACTATCTTCTGAACATCTGGGTGTCACCATAGGAACACATGGCACATTGGTTGCCTGTTCATTCTCAAGAATATTAATTTCAGAATCAGAATTAAAATCAACTGCATCAGTTGTGCGTGTTACATGATTTTCAGAGGTGACACTATAGAAGCAGAACCAAGTCAAATGATTTTCAGAGGTGACATTATAGAAGTGATACTAAGTCAGATGCTTATCAGAAATTGAGAAATATTTTGTTGACCTTATTAGCTTATTGAAGGTATTTCAGGATGTAATCCAAGAAAACTACATGTTGTGTTTCGCAAGACTGATGCTTTTGGGATCCATTGTGGCTGACATGGGACAGGGCATCCTGTTCAAGATACCTTTATTTAAACTAATAACATTTTGTCAGAGATACAGGATAGTAGTTTTGTGGGTGACTACCCTCTTCTGTTTGAAGGAAATAATAGTTAAATGAACTCCAGGAATTAAGTATAGAATCAGATAAGTATTCCTTCTGGTCTTACACCTTTGTTTATTTTGGACAGTTTCTGCTGTTTCTCCACTCAAAACCACTAACACTAATACCTACCTCATTCACCTATTTACTAACTTGTGGATTAAATTGGGCCAATTTCTTGGATTTTTCCATTTTAAAGGATCATTTGGAAATGGCAATGAGCTTTTCAACATTTGTTTCACTGCTCTCAATTTCAGTTCCCATCTCATCTGTGAGTGATTGAACACTAACTTTTGTGCAGTTTTAAATAAGACCAGAATATCTTTGGGTTTTGTGAAATATAATTTTATACTATTCACATCTATCAGTTAATAACTCTATGCTATATGCTGTAGTCTCTGTTTCTTTAGTCGTTTCTTTACAGTAACTGCATGCTATAGAATGTCCTTTCCTCTGTAAACTGTTCTACTGGGTACATCTCCCTCCACTGCTTGGTGAATTATTATTTTAAACTCAGGCATTAGTTCCTGTCCCACACAAAACAAAACAAAAAAGATTGAAGTTCTTCTTTGAGATATGACAGCACTGTTTCTTTGTTGCCCTTTTCTAATTTGGTAATCAATGTCATTACAACTGGTACCAGTTTCAATGTGGGCATCCTCAAAGAGATCATGAATGCATGTTGCCATTGGATCTAATATATTTCCATTATACGTGGGGTTCTTAACTACCTTATCTAAATAGTTTACAGAGAAGACAAACATCATGTCAGACCTACGACTAACTTTATTGGATTATAAAAGTATCCTGTTAATTTTCGTTGATGCTTATAATATATCTAGGAAACTTACGTACAAATGAACTGGGGTTTTCTCTAAGGTTTTCAAATTAAAAATATGACTTTTGTGGTCACTATAAATGATCCACTCATAATTTTATGCCCACTCTTTATATTGAGCCTTGTCCAAATCATCACACATGAAGCGTTAATTTCTGTCTCAGTGGATTTGGGTTTCTTTTCTGCTGCGACTAATAAACTCCATTTCCCATTACATTATCCTTTTGACAAGTTATTAATACGTTGATTTTTATAATATTTTCTTATTATTTAAGCTACATCATGGTTAAGCATTGGAAGATAATTAGAATGTTTTACAGTTCAAGTTTTAACTCAATTACAATGTGAACTGGATGTCAAGAAAAATTTATATAAAGATGCAGGACCACCATGAAATTAAGCCAGAAAGTACTTATTGACAAAGGACAAGTTAATTATTCTTCAATATAAAACAGGCCTTTCAAAACAAAATTATGTTATTCCTGTTTTTTTCTTTCTTTATTTATTTATTTTTAGTTTTTAGTATTAATTTATTTGTAGTCTGTGACATATATGTTAACATCTACTTTATTACATTAGAGTTGTCTATCACCATTGTTGTTGGAAAGTGTAAGTTTTGCTGATTTATATTACAGTACATTCCTCTTGACTTATAATTGGAAATCTTTGTAACATACTCTCTGACCCTTACTACCATTCTACACAGTTCCTTTTTAAGCTTTTCACATAAAGACACTAATTCAGTCTATTGTTACTATTACTTCTTTTATTTGTTTCAAGATGAAGATGGGTGTATACTAACCTTGTATCCAGCTGGGCTTCTCCTTTATAAAGAGTAAGGTTCAGACTTGTTTCCCTGAGGTTTGAACAGTGATCATCAACAATCAGTGCCACTGTCTTATCTTTGTTATCATTGTCAATAAAGTACTTAGTTGACCGAACTAAACGGAGCTGCTCATTTGTCTGTTCCAAAGTACGCTGAAGCAGTTTGAGGATGTTCTCAATAGTTTGAGCTTCTTTGTGAAGTGAGTTTTCTACAGCGTCATGCACCAAATCAATTCCCAGTCGACTTTCCCTATAGAACACGACATACAAATCTAACTTAATTATCATGCCCAAGAGTGTAAAAACATTTGTTTCAAATTATTTAAGTATTTTGTGTTTTAGTCAGTACAAGAATTCCTATTGTTTTTAAGTGTTGTTACTATAACTTCCATTTTAATGCTAATTATGAATTAAGAAGAAGAAAATATAACACTGAGAAAAAGAAAACAGTAGCCTACTATTACATACAAACACATGCATAACTTCTAAAATATATTATTATTACCTACAATTCACTTACCGAAGAATAATACATTTCTTGACAATACTGAGAGCCTGTTGATTCAAAGACTCCATTGTGCCTAGTAAACGTTCCTTATAAAGCTTGAGCGCCTCCTCTTCCTTGCAGGATTCTTCTTTTTGTTTTTCCAGTTCCTTCTTGTGAAATTGTATATCTGTTATTCGTTTCTTCAACTTAATGTCCACATCCGACTGTAAGAAAAATTGTCAATCTACATCACTAAATGGCTAATCCAGTCCATGCCTTGGTTCATAGTATGTTGCCAGTGCAGTTGTTACACACAAGTAACATTCCACTCAGAGAGGACAGTTTACAACTCACCGCAAAGACGTGGCGACGAGCTGCGACAGGCACATACAAAAGACACACCCATACAACACATTCAGCTATCGGCCATGGCCTTCTTCAGAAAATAGAACACTCACGCAATCACACAGGCACACAACACAGTCATACAACCATCACCTCCGACTGCCGCACTTCGAAGTGCGAGTGTTCTATTTTCTGAAAAAGGCCATGGCCGATAGCTGAATGTGTTGTATGTGTGTGTCTTTTGTATGTGCTGTCGCAGCTCGTCGCCACGTCTTTGCGGTGAGTTGTAAACTGTCCTCACTATATTATTAATTCCAACCTGGACTTTCCATTATAATATTCCACTCAGAGATGTGGACCCAGCTCTGGTGTCATATTTTACTGCAGCATGTGGCACAGCCACTCTTGAGGTATAATTATTACCAACTCAAGTCAACTGGCTCAATATCTGTACCACAATGCGAAATGTCTAGGACATGTGAGAGTTTATTCCACTAGTAATGGAAACTAGATTCACAACACACGATGCAGTATGAAGTTTTTAAATAAGTAGCAGCTGAACAATCTGCACAAGCTGAACATCTCAAACAAACGAAATGTCATTTCATCTAAAAGAAGTCTCATTAGAAACTGATACCACTGCTCCCAACCACATTACCTCTCTCAAGTATTAAAAAAGAAGAATAAGAAGAAGCTGCTGGGAGTTGTATTCACGTAGTACTATTTTAAATATCATCAAGATGAACAAAGTAAACTAATTGGGCAAAAAGGTATATAGAGTGTGAACACAACTAGCTCCTTATTCACATGAAGTGATGGGTGCTATCAACAAGGGTTCACAAATCGATTCTTTATTTCTTTATTTCCAGAAGGCTTTTGACACCGTACCTCACAAACAGCTTTTAATCAAATTGCGTGGTTATGGTATATCGTCCCAAATTTTGATTGGATAGGGGATTTCCTGTCAGAGAGGACACAGTTTGTAGTAATCAATGGTAAGTCATCGACTAAACCAGAGGTGATATTGGGCGTTCCACAGGGTAGTGTTATTGGTCCTCTGCTGTCCCTTATTTACATAAAGATTTAGGGGAAAATCTAAGTGGCTCTCTTAAGTTGTTTGCAGATGACGCCATCATTTACCGTCTAGTAAAATCATATGAAGATCAAAACCAAATACAGAACGATCTTAATAAGATATCAGTATGGTGTAAAAATTGGTAATTGACTCTAAATAATGAGAAGTGTGAAGTCGTCCACATGAGTACGAAAAGAAATCCGTTAAGCTTTGTTTACAAGATAAATCAATCAAAAGTGAAGGCCATAAACTCCACAAAATACCTAGGCATTACTATTACTTCAGACTTAAACTGGAAAGAACATGTAGATAATGTTGTGGGAAAGGCGAACCAGAGACTTTCTTTTATTGGCAGAAGCCTTAAAACATGCAACAGAACTACAAAAGAAACTGCATACACTACGCTTGTCCATTCATTTTCTAAGTATTGCTGCCCAGTGTGGGATCCTTATCAGGTGGGTTTGATGGAGGACATCAAAAGAGTCCAAAGAAGGGCAGCTCGTTTCGTATTATCACGATACAGGGGAGACAGCGTTACAGAAATGATACAGGATCGGGGATGGGAATCATTACAATAATGGCGCTTATCGCTGTGGCGAGGGTTACTTACGAAACTCCAATCATCATCATTCTCCTCCAAATGTGAAAATATATTGTTGACTCCCACTTACATAGGTATAAATGATCATCAGAATAAAATACGAGAAATCAGAGCTCGAACGGAGAGATTCAGGTGTTTTTTCTTCCCGCGCACTATTTAAGAATGTAATGAGAGATAAATGGTATAATGGTGGTTCGATGAACCCTCTGTCAGGCACTTAAATGTGATTTGCAGAGTATTCCATGTAGATGTAGAGTAAAATGAAAAATTTCTTGATGTAAATATGGTACAGGTGAAAAAACACAAATGACAAGCCGAAACAATCCATGTGGAAGTTTCCCTGTGTGTGGGTAGGATTTATTTATTTATATTTACATAGCTTTCCTTTAATTAATTATACTGTATTGTATTACTTGAATGTAGATCTTGAGCTATGATATACTTTTGTATGATTTATGGCATTTGATTTTTACTTTTACAAACACTTTATTGCTTACCTCAAGACCTAAGAGCTAAAATCTAGACTCATTCAGGGTATAAAAACTGAAACTGTAGTAATCCTACGGAATGTTTAATTAACATGACACTCTTATGGATCCTCGAAACCCTATTTTTGCAATATTGCATATGGAGGATGAGAAAGATAGTTCTGCTATTAACTGCATTCTGTACATAGAAGAATTCTCACATGTAGGAGCCAAGCTAAATTTGTACAACAGAAAATAGTTATAAAAGGAGATCTATAGATTATAATTGTAGGTTGTAAGGTATGAAAAAACACTATTGACCTTTGATAAATTACTCTTCACTTATACATACTAACCACTATAGTGGAATCTGGACCACGATCTTAAATTTCATTCTTATATATGATTAACTAGTGACTTGTTTATTCTATAGTACACAAATATTGAGTTGTGCATTACTCACATTAAACATTTTGATTAAAACTTTTCCATTACTGGAGTCATGTATTAAGAATGGGCAGGATATATCTATTACACATCTCCAATGAAAAAGCTTCTTGACTTGTGATCTTTTCATTAGATTTTTTCCCCTTAGTATAGTTACACATGAATAATAGAGTAGGTTAAGGTTACTCTCATGTGTTTTGCACACAAGAAAGGTGAGAGAAGGAAATTGTGAAGGGAAATATTAAACACATATGACTATTCTTGCTGCACATGCATCTACATTACCCAGAATCTATGAAATTTGGTTATTTATAAATCATATTTTACTGTTTCCACACTTGCAAATTAAGATAAACCTTTGAGATTGGAAATTTTGAACTTGCTGGTGCAGTTCTAACTTTGAGAGCAAATTTATTTATCTATTACACTAAGTGAGTAATACAGGAAATTAAGGCATTGGAAATGTACTTGTTTCAGAATTGAACCTCACGAAGAGTACCAGAAATGGACTGAACAAACTGTGATGTGAATACCAGAGATGATCAGGAATCCTGTGAAATCCTTTTAATTGTACCAAAAACATGTAAATAATGATTTTAATTGTAATCATAGTGATTTTTGCTGCTGAGAATGTAATCAGTACTTCAGTGCACTTCAGGGACGTAAAATTTTTATTTTTTATTCTTTTTCTTACCTTATCACAGATACTGTTACTTTATGCTGAAACAGTGTTTCACCCATAGTGCCTATGTATGATCCACTATGAGTATGAGTAAAGGAAAAACTGATATAAACAATAAGTGAAGCAGTTGATTCCCAAGTCATTACAGAGTGCAAATACTTTAATTTATGTTCCATGGTTGTTAAGTCAATGTTTTGACGGATACTATTTGCTTTGAGACAGAGTGTGACTGATAACCGCAATTACTGATTATACATAATTATATTTAGGCAATATTAAGAAACTTATTAATAAAAGTATAAACAAATACAATTTGTACTATTTACAAAAATATTTTGAACAAGCCTGTTTTGTATTTGCAAGCTGCAGGTACCAGCAAATTTGAATTTATTTTAATGAGAAAAATATTGATCATTAGGTGGTGCAATTAACTAAGTTAATAAACCATTGTTTCAAAACACATTTGAAGCCATTTTGCTATGAAAAGCTTATTATACCTACAAAATTAATTTGTGTGATTTTGCATGATGGAATACCAACAAGTAATACTAAAAATAGTGTGAATCACAATTTTGTAATTGTAATCTTCAAAATATTCTTTCACAACAAGGTGTTTGTAGAATTTCTGATTGTTACAAGGGGGGACTCAGTTTTCAGTGAGTTGTCAGATGCTAAACATGTAGCATTTTTGTGCAATAAACCTCATCAACTCTGTGTGGAGTATAATAATTAGTGAGTCAGACACTATTCTACACTAAATTTTACTACAGCAATCGTCTTTTGAATTCAACTGAAACTGACCTTGGCAGCAGTGAACAGGAGCCAGAATAATTGAGATAATTACCATATTTGGAACCAATGAGTTAAATGCCAACTTCAACACTTGCCGGAACTTTTTAGTGTCCTGACCCTGGCTCCCTGGGGATCCCAAAAACCAGTTTGTATAGGAGTGTGCCATGCAGGTGCCCATGGCTGTGCCATGTATTTGACTATAAACTTTCCCCTTAAAGGAAAGTTGTTTTTTAGAACAGTGTTGGTGAGGTTTATGAGGAATGAGGTATCAGATTTGGATTCTGGAAAAAGTAGTTTTCAATAGCAGCAAGGCCATGGGCTCATGGGATGTTAGTGTTTAGGAAAGTGGCATCTGTGACAACTAAGAATCCAGGAGGTAAAGGGGTGGGGATGGTGAAGAGTCAGTGAGGGAAATGGTCGGTGTCTTTGATATAGGATGATAGATTTTGGACAAATGGTTGAAAGTGTTTGTTAAAGAGGGCCAAAATTCTTTTAGTAGGATAACTGTAACCAGCTACCATTGGGCTAGTAGAATTATTTGATTTGTAGATTTTGGGAAAAGCGTGTAGAAGGTGAGTGTGCAGGGTGCTATTGGGTTGAGGCAACAACAGGCCGTGCTTACATCACACTTAGAGGCCACAGCTGCCACCTCACTGGCTGGTCGCTAGGGCACGTCCACTGCCGCGCAGCGGCCGGCCAGTCAGATGGCGGCCGGGGCCTCTAAGTGTGACGTAGGCACAGCCTGTTGTAAGGCCTTGTCTTCTAGGTGGTGTTGGTTGAGGAGGGAGATGGTTCTAGGAAAGAGCTTCTGGAAAGGCCAGATTGGACATCTTGTTGGACTTGTGGGATGCGGTCATTCAGACACAACTTATAGATGGAAGAGTCACAGTACTGGTAAGAGCTCTTCTGCCAAGTACTCACTTTGATTCTTAACAACAGTGGTGTAACCTTTTTCTGTAGGTGGGATGATTGTGTCAGAATTTGTTTTGAGGTTGTGGGCAGCTCTCCTTCCTTCTTCCGAAAGGTTTGTGCTGTACTCTTAGATTCCTGTCTAACCACATCTTTTAAAACTGTGTCACTAATAGTACAGCTTAAAATGTTACAAGTGAACAAGCAATGTTATCTATCGATTCCAGCCATACAACTTCGAGAGTAAGTTTTCTTGGAAATTATACTCCAGTTTATGTCTTCCTTGCAACTGTGTATACTTATTATTTTTATTTCATTTTATTTATTTCCTTATTATTTTTATCATAACCAATAACACTCCTCCACAACCCACTTTTACCCTCTCCCACCCATTCCCTTCAATTCCCCCCTATCAAAGACTTTACAATCCATCATGCAATGCCCAACTTTCTATCCCCACCCTTACCCAGCATCCTTCCCTCTCCATTCCCCACCTCACTCACAGATGCTTGAGACATTGGAGTGGCCGGACACGGTGGTTGTGTGTGTATAATTGTCTGAGTGATTGTGTAAATGAACGTGGTTTCTCTCTCTCTCTCTCTTTCTTGCTCTCTCTCTCTCTCTCTCTCTCTCTCTCTCTCTCTCTCTCTCTCTCTCTCTCTTTTTTTTTTTTTTTTTTTTTTTTTTTTTTTTTTTTGAAGGCCATGGCTACAAATTTAAGTTTTTTCATGCCTTTGGTACAGCATGTGGCTGAACACAGCACTCTGGATTTCAATTGCTGCTTTACTACCAGAACCACCACCAGCTCTTCTGAACTGCGCATATAGGAGTTGTCTCTTAAACACATTCTACAGTCCCGCAACCATCCTGGCCTCAACCTAAGATGGCTGAAAATTTAAGTTGTGGGAATGTGATTGTCCATTTTTCGTGCCTGTTAGCAGTTCAGTGAGCCTCTTTTCGGTGCGTTGTAACCTATCCTCCATTATTGACATTTCAATTTTGATTTTCCATTGTTAAAATGGATAGATTTTCGTATTCTAGTACATTTTAAATGATATGGCTTTACTGAACTTTCATTTTCTACACTTAACTACAACCAGCAAAATTACTTTCTAACTATTCATTTACAGAGTAAAAATAGTGATATAGCAAATAGGATTCCTTGGATTTACTGAATTGAATGTTGTCTTAAGTAGACATGGTATTGGGGACTGCCAGAAGGTAAGTGTCTTGTTGCCAAATTTGCCTTATAGTGGTCTGCCAGCCAAAGTTTACTCGTCAGACTCCAGAGGATCTGAAGCATGTGGGAGGAGCTGCAGCTGTAGCTCACAAAGGAGTTTCACCAGCTATAGTGTCCACAAGGCAATATAAGGCATACGTCCAGTATCTATTTGTGCTCATAAGTGCTGCCAGAACTGAAAGGATGACCTTGCACTAAGGTGTTCATCATGGATAATGATGCAAATCCTTAGCCAGCAACTGTGAAGATTATTTAATAATGATGGCCTTCACCGGAAAACTGAAATAGAAAGGCCCAACATAGGCATAATGGGAAGTTAGTCAAATAAAATGGAAAGATGATAAGCATTTCTGATCAGATGACTATAGGGTAATATAAAAGACAGCAGAAAATGATAAAACTGGAGTAGATTATGAATAGGAAGTAGGGCAGATAGTGAACTACTGTGAACTCTTCAGTGACAGCATTATCATCATTAACTTGGATAATTAACCAAAATTGACAAAAATAGTTCAAGTATACATGCTGACATCACAAGCAGAAGATGAAAAGGTAAAGAAAGTATATGAGGAGATGGGGAATATTCAGTACATAAGGGGAGATGAAAATCTAATAATCTTGGGGGATTGGATTGCAGTTGTAGGGGAAGGAAGAAGAGGCCAGGCTGTGTGGGAATTTGGACTTGACTGTAGGAAAAGTAGAGGAGAAAGAGAAACTGAGTTCTGTAATAAATTTCTGATGGATATAGTGAATACCTTCTTCAAGCATCACAAAGAAGGAAGTATACTTTGAAAAGATCTGGACACATCTTTAATGTACATATTTTTTTTTTCTTTTCATATGGTCAAAAAGTAATCATGACCCAGGAGTATGCAGTAGTATCTTATTCTGTGTGAGATTAATAAGACTGCAATACCAGCAACCAATTGCATGGATTAAATAGGGGGTCCAGTCTATACAACAAAGAAGCAGTGATAGAAATAAAATAAGAGTTCAAGAGCAAGGTGAAAATTCAGAGTGAAAGGATACCAGTTATAAGATTCACCAATGACATTGCTATCCTCAGTCAACATGAAGAATTACAGAATCTTTTGAATGAAATCAATAGTTTAATGATTACAGAGTATGGATTGAAAGTAAACCAGAAAAACCATTAGTGTAATGAGAAGTACCATAAATGAAAATCACAAGAAACATATCATAAAAATTTGTGCCCATGAAGTAGATTAGGTTAACACATTATGGACAGCGCTCGAGCTAGACTCGATAAACGGTAGTTAGTCAGGCGGACAGTGCCCAAGTCTGACTCATGCAACACTGCTGTTCACAACCTGCCCTATGTTGGTGACCACATAAAAACAAGGTTCTTTTTTGTGGGGGGAGGGGGGGGGGGGAGGGGGGACAAACATGATTTACTAAAAAATTTTGTGTATTTACAAATTTTAATGTAATTTTTTTTAAATACATAAAAGAGGTTTCATTGTTTCAAAGGAAGACAGCAAACTCAATTATTGCATTTGTGGTTAGAATTCTGTTATTTTCAAAAACCTTGTAGAAAAATGTTGTATATGTGTTAAGGAATTTTGCTATCTGAGAAACACGCTAACCTATGGTGCATAAAGCAAGAAGAACATAAAAAGTAGTCAAGTGAAGGCAAAGATGGCATTGGTGGTGAAGAGGGCTCTACTGGCATCAAATTTTGACCTTAATTCGAGCAAGAAATTTCTGAAAGTTTAAATTTGGAGTACAGCATTGTGCAGTAGTGAATCATGAACAGTGGAAATGAGAACAAAAGAGAACAAAGCGTTTGAGATGTGGTACTACAGAAGAAAGTTGAAAATTATGTGGACTGATAAGATAATGAATGAGACGGTTCTTCATATAGATGGTGAAGAAAGTAACATATGGAAAATACTGGCAAGAAGAAGCAACTGCATAATAGGATCTGTTAAACCATCAGGGAGTAGCTTCCCTGAAAGAAGAGGGATCAGTACATGGTAAGAACTGAAGGGATGATATATGTTGGAATACATCCAGCAAATAATGTAGGATGCAAATGCAGGAGAGTAATTTTTAGTGGGCAGCATCAAACTAGTTACAAGGCTGATGACTCAAAATAAATAAATAATGTCTCTACTTAGGATACATGATACATGTAACTTATGTAGTACTTGTTAGCTGCTGGGAGTCATTACTTTGTTTAAATAATATATGTAGAGTAATCTAATTTTTGAGAAGGTTTTGATAACTGATGTAATCCATTTATCTTTTCCCCTTTCTACTTGGTATATTTATGTTTACTGATTTTTGTGGAAATGCCTCTTCAAAATGATGGCCCTCTGTGTCAGTAAATTTGTTAAATTTTATGTTGACTTTTGGGCCATACAAATCTCTGCCCACTTTATTTACTTATAAGGACATTGTTTAAATTGTCTATAGTGTAATACTTGCCTAAGGTTTTAGGTAGTATAAGGTTTGTGGAATGTTTGTTTTTTCAATATGAGAATCACCATCTAAGTAATTAAGTAACTCCATCCCACATAGGCCTCAAAAGGCCCATTGGGTACCAACCGGATGTTCTGTCATTCTCTACTCGGAGGCATCACCTGATGTGTTATGGAGGGGATGTGGTCAGCACCCCACACTCCCAGCTGTTATGTCGGTGTTCATGACAGGAGCTGCTACTTCTCAATATCAACTCCTCACTTAGCCTTACAAAGGCTGAGTGCATCCCGCTTACCAACAGTGTTCCACAGACTCACACAGTTACCCATCCAAGTGCTAGCCAAGCCCGACAATGCTTAACTTTGGTGATCTAATGGAAACCAGTGTATCCACTGTGGCACCATCACCAGACCCATAATTAACATGTATCTACAACTTGTCAATGGGTTATAAAGGACACAGCATTGTAAGGTGTAAGGGAATTGTTCTATACTTGAGACAGGACAGCAATAATAGTAGCATAGAGCAGCATTCTAGTACTCAGAGAATTTCAGATTTATTTCTATGAAGGCAAAGATACTATACACACAATAATTCAATGCTGTACTGTAGATTGGTCCATTGTGAAGGTAACACTTTATAAATTCTCCATTGAATCTACAGAATCTACTTCTTTATTTAGTATTTTAGCAACTAATCAGTTAAAGCTTTTGTTAATAATTGTTCAAATAAACTTATACAGTTTAGTAAACACAGATGAGAAAGTCTTGAGATTCAGTAATCTTTGAAAAGGTTTTCCTTCTCTTTAAAAATACACTGAAATTTAAATTTTCTCTCATGTATTTGAAACATGACTGCTAATAACAAATGAATAATCTTAATTACCTTGTTGACTTTGGTTGTGTGAGCTGTGATCTCTCTAGCCCTTGATCCTTCAGATAGTACTCTTTCAGCTAAATCATGCTGATAATCTGCTGACATATTCAGTAATCTGTTGTTTTGAATCCATTCACCAAGCGTAAAATATTGTTGTTGGTTGGGCAATATGGCCATCTTGTGATGTTTCGGCATTCTGTCAAACAAATTTTACATAGGTGTTGAAGCACAACAGCATTGTATATCTACAATTAATCTGTACATAACAAACAAAAGAAGGCAAATGAAGCAAAATCAAGGTGAAATAGACTACAATTAATTATAGCTCAGTGTCTAATACCTCTCTGTGCCCCCCCTAAATATTAAGTACCATATGTATTTTCTGTTCACATTGGTTCCACACTTCTAATAGTCCTGATATTGATGACATTATAAACTGTACCTATACATCCAACTTCATAATTAGAATTATCCTTGGCCTCTTCTTGACAAAACATGATACTGCGTGGGAGTCTATTATTTATTTAGTACAATTAGAATATGACTTACTGAAATAATTCCATGAAATGATATTAAGACCTTGCAGAGCAACCTTCTGGCACTCTCCTACATGATTCAAATACAAACCTTAAAAGTGCTCCTGTTTTTTAAATTGCAGCAATTTACAAAACACTTGCATGTAATTCTTCAATGTAGGCTCCCTGATATTGAATGCACATATTCAATCACTTCAGAAATGCATAGTATCACGATGAATAAATTCTTTTGGTTGTGTGTGTAGCCAGTTCAGAAGGGTACATAATATGTCGATACTAAAGAGTATACAATAAGTCTCTTTGACTGGTAATGTAGCAAAAATATCTGGATAATAGGAATCTGTGGTCTTGGCAATAAGCAGTGAGATGCAGCAAGCATTAGAGTCAGCTGTTGTCTGTGGGACAGCGAATGAAAGTTCAGAGCAGAGGTGGTGGGATCAGGCAGTTTAGTCTTTGTTTCATTGAACACACAACCATTTTATTAATAATGTATAGTTTAAGTCAAGATTTAGAGGATGTACTTATAAAAAGAAATTTTTGTTTTTAACCATTTAATAGGTTTGAGCATCTAACCATGCACTCATTGATTGTCAATATTGAACAACAGTTACGCCCACAAACAAAAGTTAGGACAATCAACAATAATTTAAATATTAAGTAAAGATATAATCATCTACTAGTAAAGTTAAACTATGTATGTGAAAAGTGAGGGTGGTTATAAGTTTAGCTTCATCGTTTTCACTTCTTTGCCAGTTCTGAAATGTCTGCCTGTAATTGTTCTTTGCATGTGCCAAACAGATGAAAACCACTAAGAGTAAGGACTGGTGAATAAGAATAATGTACCAGACATTCAAATTTTTATCATCAGTGTGATTCATTGATGAGACAGCGACAATATTACCCCCTTCTCCAATAGCTCCACACATCATGACCAAACTGGATTGTGGTGCTTTTTACACTACACTAGAACCACATTTTGTATACATCACCTTATTGTCTTGGTCGTTCAGTGGTAGATCTCATAGTTTTAATAGCTCGCCTGCAATTTATATAATGAAAGCATCAGGACAATTGGTTCTTCTACATCATAAAATCACAAATATGACACATTTCAGTTTATATTTTTTTATTTATATTCTTGAAGAAGCACTCAAACAGAAGCTGACAAGATGTTTCAGGTAAGACTAACTAATGACTTAATACTACTGACTACTTTATGACTGCTTGTGTTGGTGCCAATTCGCATGTATTAATATAATCAGATTTTTGAGAAAATTCTAGAACACAGAAATAGTTAAATAAAGTTTTAATAATTTGTTTGTGAAACATAAACGAATCTTGCCTCGAGTAAAGATACACAAAATTATAACAAATGTAATAATAGGATTTTTGTATCAAAACAAATCAGAAATAAAGATCTTAAGTAGTTTACAATTAGAGCAGTAGACAGGTTTGTTTTGTGGAGATTTATAGGATCGGGTCGGATAAGACACGAGACACTCCAACTTTTATACACTGACTTTATTATATCTCGTTTACACAGTACAATAGGAAGGCGGGAACTGGTGTTTCCGCTTCCTTACATCAAAGACCTTTCGTAACACACAAAGATACTACACTTGTCCAGTGTTGTTTAGTATCGATCCCCACATAGCCCGCCCCCCCCCCCCCCGGCAGTATGGAGAACAGAAAAAAAAAACTTAAAAGATTAAAATTACACAGCTGGTAGGGGATGCAGAAAGGTGACTGGCAGCTCTTGTGCATCCTCAGGTAGGGGGCGGTTGGTGGGTGACCGTGGGGCAAAACCCGGCACGGTAGTCTCGAAGTCCTTGAGGGTGGATGGCGGGCAAAGCTGACATCTGAATCTTGACGATTGTTGTGGGGGGCCTCGATGGTCAGCTGGGAACCGCACAATGACGGTTCCATTCGGGCGAACGAACGCACGTAGATTGCCTGCGGAGGCGAGGTGGGAAGCTGTGATGCGTCGAACCACACGTTGCACTACACCACCTGCCTGATTACTTTTTTAGTCACACGCGAGCATGATGAACACTGAAACACCCTGCAATAACATGCTGAGGTTACAGATATGATCTGGTTCAACCCTAGTTTTGAATTCTACCTCGGTAGCAGTGGAGGGAGGCGTACGGCTGCAAGTGGGGGTGGCAAAACCCTGACATAAGGAGGGTGATGCCCCCGAGGCGGGTGTGGTAGGAGTAGTTGTGGCAGGCAAACGGCCAGGGGAAACAGGTGTGGAGGACTGATGCCGCGTGATGGGCGCAACGAACTTGTGCAGGAAGAAGGGATTGAAAGGGTGAAGTTTCGTGAAGAGGAAGTCATGCGCGGTGAAAATCCTCGGAAAGGATGGGGATCAGAGTGCTGACTCGAATGTTGTGGACCACCAGAAGAGTAGTTGCTCGAAGAGTGGGTGAAGGATTGTGAAGAAGAATGACTCCGATTGCCTGAGTCGTTCGAAGAGGGTGGGGGTGAGGGTGTGGGAGAGTCATCGGAAGCGGGCTCAACTAGAGCCGGTTTCACTCGGTTCAGTGAAACGGTAGTTTTGGAACCATGCAGGAGAATGTCCATGGTGTTTGCTGAACGACGGAGCACCTTGTGAGGACCAGTATAAAGTGGCTGAAGGGGGCATTGATGGTGTCGTCACGCAGGAAAACATATGTGCATGAACTAAGTGCAATGGGTACATAAGTACGAGGTGGTGTGTGGTGTGCCGGAGGTTGTGGGTGAAGTTTGCTACAATGTAGTTTGACGCGTTCTACCAGGGAGGGAAGCTCTGAAGGTGAAGCTACGGGCGTGGGGGCAACTAATTCACCTGGTAAAACAAAGGGTTGACCATAGACAAATTCAGCTACTGAACCTTTTAAATCTTCTTTGAAAGTGGTGCGTAACCCCAAAAGTATGAAGGGCAGGGCCTCAGTTCAAAGAGGTCCATGGCAGCATAAGGCAGTTTTAAGCGTCCTATGCCATCTCTCGACGAGTCCGTTGCTCTGAGGATGGTAGGCAGTTGTATGGATCTTGGAAATGCCGCACAACCTACAAATGTCAGAAAAAAAAGCGGATTCGAATTGGCGCCCCTGATCGGTTGTCAACACAGCTGGGCACCCAAAGCGTGCTATCCAAGTGTCTACAAAGGCACGAGCAACGGTCTCAGAAGTGATGTTCGGGAGTGGGGTGGCTTCGAACCAACTTGTAGTCCTATCTATGATGGAGAGTACGTATCTGAACCCCTCAGAAGGAGTGAGTGGGCTTACCAAGTCTATGTGTAGGTGTTGGAAACGTTTGTGTGGTTGGGAGAAAGTACCCAGCGGGGGGGCAGTGTGCCTGGAAACTTTGTTTTGCTGACATGGAATGCACGATCGGGCCCAGGCCTGGCAATCGCGTCGCATGTCACGCCACACAAAACGCTCAGTAACTAGTCTGGTGGAGGCTCGCACTCCAGGATGGGCTAGGCTATGCAGTTTGTCAAAAACTTGTCTCTGTAGGTTCTTGGGAATGAAAGGTTGCAGAGAACCGATAGATTCGTCACACCACACTTCTCTGGTCACACCTGGGAAAGTAGTTTTGACAGGTTTAAGGGAAGAGTCATGGTCATTGATGACTGCATTATGTTTGGGTCAGCTGACTGCCACTGCGGGAGATCTGATAGGTCGAGAACCGAAGTGACAGCTCCGACACGGGACAGGAAATCTGCTACAATATTGTCTGCATCTTTAATGTATCTGACGTCACTTGTAAATTGTAGGATGTAATCAAGATGACGGAAACGTCGCGGCATAGGGTCAGACGGAGGTTTCTGGATGGCGGCCACAAGGGGTTTATGATCCGTGAGGATATAAAAGCCACGTCCCTCAACTTCCGTACGAAAATGTTTCACTGCCTACCTGCGATTGTAGTTTGGGTAGGAGCACGGTGGTTTGCAATTGCGTGCTTGCTCTCCAAATCTATAATGGAAGAAACAGTATGTCATTGCTGGGGGCGGAGGAAGCTGCGGCCCATGATCTTCCGCGGAGTCAGGAGCGCCGTCGCTGTGTCGAGATGCAGGTGCCGGTAGAGCAGTTGACTTGACAGGCCTTGTATTAGACGGTCTAGAAATGCTGGCGCGGAGTTCGCGTAGCCGGACAAGATAAACTCTATCGACGGCGCGTAAGAGTTCGTTAACTGACCTGTCGTCGTACGCGGAGATTGCAGTCTGTACAGGCAGAGGCAGTTTTTCTGTCCAAATTTCGGTGAGTGTGTCGTTTGGCAAGTAAACAGAGGCATCGCCACAACTGTGATGGAGACCTGTCGCCGAGACGCTCTTCATATATTAGTTGTCTGACATTCTCTCTCCTTGTTTTGGACACACGTTGCAGAATCGTCTGCTTGGCTGCCGTGTACTTCCCTGTCGAGGGAGGGTTCTTGACAAGGTCGTAGATTAATTCGACGCGCTCATGGAGATGGTTCACAAGGCAGTAAAAACGCATGTCGTCATCAAGCCCGTAAACGTTGAAAGTTTGCTCTACCAAGTTAAACCAAAACTCTGGGTGAGCAGGTTTGAAAGGAGGTAGTGTGGGCATGTTCTCCAACCGTTGAACAACAGTGTGTGTGAGCGAATTGTCCCTGTTAGCAGGCAATGAATTCTGGAGAAACTGCGGCGACACATTATAAAATTGGTGAGAAGAGTTCGCGTGCAGAGCCTCAGAGGCAACATCGTGTGTCGGAAGTCGGGTAGATGGGTCCCTCTGCGGTGGCGGATGAATACTGAACTGCTGATGGTTAGGAGTTTGAACGCCGGCTGCCACATTGTTCGTGTTCAAAACATTTCCGCCCGACGCAGGAACACTGCAGTTAGGGTCGTAAACGTTCGAGGCACCCTCATGTACTCTATTACACACGTTGTTTACACCCGGTGTGGCGAAAAAGGTGTCCTGCACACGAGGTTCAACAGGCGCGGAGTGATACATAACAGGCGGCCTTTCAAATGCCGTAGCGTTCTGTTGACTAGAGTTCAGCCTTAAAAATTCCGCTGCAGTAGCGGGAGCGGAAGGAAACCTCTCCAGCACTGCTGTTCCTTGTAAGATTGCATTTTTGCGGGCTAACAAAGCCCGAGTCCATAGTAGGCGCAGGTATACTGACGAAGCTTGCACACGGAGTAGCAATCCCGGAGCTGTAAGAAATTTGCTGTCCTCGACGGGATTCGGCAGGTGGTGGCACACTCACAGGACAGCAGAATCCGGGCGGCGGAGGTTCGTTAGGTGAAGCCATTGTGCACAGTATGGACAATAGGCGGCATGCGAACGCGGGAGCACGAATATCGCGGTAGACGCGGATGGATAGCACTTCGGGCGGTAACTCGAAAGCAACACTTGATCGGGGTCACCAATGTGGAGATTTATAGGATCGGGTCGGATAAGACACGAGACACTCCAACTTTTATACAATGACTTTATTATATCTCGTTTACACCGTACAATAATCAGGCGGGAACTGGTGTTTCCGCTTCCTTACAGCAAAGACCTTTCGTAACACACAAAGATACTACACTTGTCCAGTGTTGTTTAGTATCGATCCCCACAGTTTATATTGTTTTAAATGATTAAATTAAGGTAATTATGCTGTTTTACAGTCAGCAAAGTATTACATTAAGGTCAATACGTTACCGAAGACATCAGATAATGCTAGTGACAAAATTTGTGTTACAATTACAATGTTATGTAATACCGCTATCACGCTTCGAACATATACAGCTTTAACAAAAATAACTCAAAGAATATTGTCATTGTTGTAATAAAATAGTTTTAAAACATATTATCACATTTCATAAACAATCACACCAATATACATAGCTATAGGCTTGGTTATAGACGGTATCGAATGATTCATTAATCCAGACGAACAGAATTTTGTAGGGTATATACATTACAATACCCCCCTCCCCCTCAGTCAATGTCAGACAACACGTGTGCATGACATTGGGTGATTACAAAATTGGGGAGTATTCACAGTCAGCAAAAATTTTGATTTTAAACCACACAAGTCAAAATGATGATCAGTTTTTAGAATAAAAAAGAGCACAAAAGTTTATGAAATCATGCAAGGTTTATATTGTATATGTAGTGAAAACAAATACTTCGATGGCAGAAAATTTAACAAATTTTACTAAATTAATATTAACAAAAGTATTCAGTTGAAATTTAAAGATATGAAATGTGGGTGATTCTGCCATGTGCCCAATAAAAGTTATTTCACATGACAAGAACCAATTGACAGGGGAATTTGTGGTGTCTTATTCTCTGATGTCTTCTCCATCAGTAGTCTTCTTATTGCATTTAGAAAAATTACAGATGTTTATATAAAATATACAGTTTTGTTAGCAATACAAAGTTTATACTGCATGTCTGTCAAATTCAGTTTTAAATCATTACAGTAACTAACTATAGTATTTCAAACATAAAATGGTGATTTTATGGAAATCTGTTACCAAAAGAATATTTTACTACTGAAAATATGATTTTTGAAATGCACAACTATTTAAATTAACTACCATGAAATTAAACATAGAAGGATCATAAATTATTTTATAGAACAAGTGTGGTTAAGCAGACAAAGTTTTGCTGAACCATAATCGTGTAGCATGGATACAGTCTGAAGTCATAATAGATAAAATTAATGGAGTTGCATGTTAATAAGTGTACACAATACTTGTGTAAACCATACATACATAGATTTCAAACAATTAGAAAACATCAAGTTTCAGAAATACAGTATAAAAATGATTACTGTAACAATATTTTGGTTGCAAGTGTACATTAAATAAATTCTTAGTAAATTATTACAATTTTTAAATACTGGAAGTAATTTGGCAATACTAAATAATCACAAAGTTTCAAATTGCATACAGATATGAGAATTTTATCATGTCACAATTAGCAAACAGTCATAAAAACATTGATCATAATAATTATGTGAAGATTATTACTATGAGAATATTAAAAGCAAAATAATATATTACTAATCAGTAATATGTGTTAATGACAATATAAGAGTGTAAAGCTAGATTGTGAAATAATACATCAACAAGTATGACCAGACGTTTTATGAACATAAGTCCTACCAGTTCAGCACCTGTTCGAACCGCACATAAGTACCTAAAAATTTAAAAAAAAATATTATGCTACTGTAAATTTTACATCCACAGCCTGCGTAGCTACAGGTCAGCAGATGGGCATGTCGCCACCCTAAAATAATGGCTCTTCAGCATACCATAGAAATTCACTTACAAAATTTATTAAATTAATATTATTTCACGAATACATTATCCTTTCATATAATTTTTTGAATACAGTATCTAATATAATCCTCATTCCAATAACCTCCATGAACAACAACAAAAGACCCCAGCCGTCAAAGTCAAAAAAGGTTAACCACATCAAAACTTTACATTATCAGAACACAAAATACATAGGTTTGGTATACAAAAGTCATAGTCAAAGTTAATATACAATGTATCAGATCAGTTAAATAATCATAATCAAATTTTAAATGACAGGTACCCCTTCAAGTTTCTTACACAAATATCATTTAACCCCCCCACTTTATAAATAATTTTGTACAAGACTGTTACAAAAATGAAAATTACAACTAATTAATAAAAATTCAGCAATTGATTTGAAATATGTCTTTAATGCATTTAATAATGAAAATATGTACTGTTCATACAGTTAATATTTTCATGTTTACTGAAGTTAAATAACATTTCATGACTATAGACTATTGTATCAATGTGTCATATGGTCTACGTAACAGATTTAGTGAAGCATGAAAGATACAGCTTACTTACAGATCAATTTGGAATTTCATGAAATGAAAGCAGCTAAACATAACCATTACATATTCAAGATTTCAATATTTAGTGAAAAATCCAACATAAGTGTCAGAGGCATATAATATTCAAGTATTCCATATTAGTCAGACTGTTGTGATTTCGCATGCGATTTTTGACATGTCCGCCGTTAGATTCCACGTGACCGATTGTAGGGGCGCTGCTCTCTAAATAATACTATGGTACCACCAACGATAACGCTGCACAGGGAAGCACAGATCTATGAAGACAGTTCT
Organism: Locusta migratoria; assembly: GCA_026315105.1. NCBI lineage: Eukaryota > Metazoa > Arthropoda > Insecta > Orthoptera > Acrididae > Locusta > Locusta migratoria. The sequence continues at coordinate 673,328,157 of CM048744.1, forward strand.
GTTTCAACTACTTCCGTGTACACATGTAAATGCCTTTCAAGTGTGTTTTGTTTCTTATGAATTCCAGAAGTGGAAATAAAGTGTATATAAAGTTACTTGACTTTATTGGCAATGAGGATGGGATTTTCCGTCTCTTTTAGTAAAGTGAATGTCAGTGTTATGGCAACTCTAGAGCAGATTCTACGTAATTTAATCGAACAGCAACAGCTTCTCACCACTGCGAGTTCGTTTCTGTCCACACTAATGCCCGCCTGTCATTGTTAACTATTCCCTTCAATCCTCAATCCAATGGTGAGGTTGAACGCCTCATCCGAACCTTCAAATCACAAATGAAAAAATTGCTCACTACTACTTTGTCTGATGAAGTCTTGTTCCAGTTCTTGGAGTCCTACCGTTTTTCTCCCATTGGTGACCACAGTCCAGCCGAGCTCCTTCATGGCCGCCAGCTTGTACCTTGCTCCACCTTCTTCATCCTCCTATCCATCGACCAGGTCCAACTCCATTCACAAAGTTTTCGGAGGGTTCTCCTGTGTGGGTACGGGGGTATGGAAGGCACCCAAAATGGATTCTGGGTCAGATCCTGAGTCCTCACGGCAAATGCCTTTACAGAGTCCGCATGACTGCTGGAGAAGTGGTGCGCCACATGGACCAACTTCTGCCCTGAGTGACTTCGACAGTGGGTTCTACTAGCAGCACTGTCTACACCATCTCCACCAAGAGCTGCTTCCAACGGAGTGGATGTGCCACGATTTGTCCCATGGTCTGCGGGCACAACAAGCCAACCACGAGCACAGCAACAGCCATCGACAGATCCTGTACCAGTTACCAACCCAGAATCAACAGAAGACGTCATCATGCATGAGGTCGAACAAACACCTCAAGAAGAGTCATCCTCTCCGAATACTCAACCTGATCTATCATAAGGTTCACCAGTCATTCCAACACACTATCGTGCATCAGGTGTCCCACACCAGGGGCAGACATCTAGCAGCTCTCCAATGTCTCCAATCAGCGCTTCAAGGCATCTTCCCACAAGATTTGGGTCTAGTCAGAGACCCTTTCATCCATAAGTGAAGATGCCTCCCAGGGTGTTTGCAGATACGCACGCAGAACACATGGATAACGACGCTCTTCACACGACCTACAAGTGAGTTCTCAAATAAAAAGGGGGAAAAGTGTTGTGGTTTTGTGCAGAATGTTTGACATGTCCGCTGGTAGATTCCACATGACCGACTGTAGAAGACAGTTCTGATTCAACTACTTCTGCATACACATGTAACTGCCTTTCAAGTGTGTTTTGTTTTGTATGAATTCCGGAAGTGGAAATAAAGTCTATATAAAGTTACTACACAGACATGAGACTGTGTGTGACATTGAAGTACCATTTTACTAAAAGAATAACATTACAGACAGTTGATTTTAAATGTAACCAAAGATTCCCAGAATATCTTACTTGAGTACATTGGAAAGCAAAGAAATCATCACATCAGAAACTTTGACTATCAGTTTAAACAATAAACATTTCACAACTATAGCCTAAGGCATCAGTAGATCGTGTGGACTATGCAACAAATTTGGTTTAGTATGAGGGCAGTGGCGCAACCAGGATTTTTTTTTTTTTTTTTTTTTTTTTTTTCGGAGGTGGCCCACTCATATATAATGATATATTTGACATTGAGTGCTGAGGCACACACATATGACATTTTGGGAGGGGCCAGGGCCCGGTGGGCCCATAGCTAGTTGTGCCTATGTATGAGGGATACAGTCAGCTGTTATATCAATTCAAGGATTTTCTTAAAATGAAATGAGAATATCTACTAATGACAATTACACAGAAGACTGTGTGTAATCTGAGAAACACCATCTTATCCAAAAGTTTTCATTACAGACATTTAAATGTGATTATGTCATCAAGGTTCTCAAACTGTTTTGCACAAAGTACTTTAGAAACAATACTACCATGGCAGAAACTTTATCAGTTCAAGTAGAAACTATTACCAGAATTTCAGGCATCTTAAGATAATCAAAGCAATGACACAGTTCATTTACCAACAAACACAATTCAAAAAGAAAAAAAGTAAGTAGAAATTAGCTTACAAAATGAAATTACATACAATTAAATGAAAATTTATCATTATGTTTCTTATACCAGGTAATTTTGAATATAATTTGTAGCAATGACACAGAACATTGTTTAACAATGCACACAGGCCAATTATCAGTGAATATGTTAAACTTACACATTAACATTTAGCAAAACTACAAAAGAATCAACATATGTCACATAGTTTACGAAAAGTTTATGAATTAAAGTCAAAACTGCAGTACATTCCTGTTTAAAGCAAATAAAATTAATTACAATTCCTGAACCTGCTTGGGATTGTGTTTCAATTATACCAACAATCATGTGCCTATTTCTTTTTACGATGTTTCCACCACTCTGGGTACCATTTTTCCCAGCTTAATTCTAGCTTTTTCCATATAAAGTATCTGTCATTTTTGCATTTCTGACCTAATGTTTTTAAAAATCTTTTCATTACAAAAGTCAAATCAGGTAAGTTACAGTCAATTGTAATTTAGACAATATCATTCAAGCTTACATTTTTAGGATTATTTTTCGGACACAATGTAGTTCCCTGCCTTCAACATTTTCAACACAAACATTTCTAAATCCTTCACCAATAGCATTGAGTTTCCTATTTTCAACATTTACAGCTTCAACATACAATATTCTGCCCGTTTCATTACCATTTTCCACAAAGACACTACTTTCAAAATTTTCATCACAAACATTTCTAAATCCTTATCAATAGTATTGAGTTTCCTATTTTCAACATTTATAGCTTCAACATACAGTATACTGCCAGTTTCATTACCATTTTCCATGAAGTCCCTACTTTCAACATTTTCATATTTACTTCAATTATCATTTGTAACATTCTCATATTCATTGTCAATACATTGTATTCTACACAACTTCACAGATACATCATTACTATCAACATAATCAAAAAAATGTTCAAATGTTTGTATAGTTTATGGGACTTAACTATGGGGTCATCAGTCCCTAAACTTACAAACTACTTATGAACTAGCTAACACTAAGGACAGCACAAATATCCATGCTCGAGGGGGGATTCGAACCCCCGGTCGTGGTGGCCGTGCTGACTGCGACTGGCGCGCCGCAGTTCCTTCAGCCACTGCGGCCGGCTATCAACATAATCCTTATCCTCAACATCATCAGAGTTACTACTTCCAAAATCAAAAATGTCATCACAATCTGGTATACTATCATGAGATTTAGCAACACAACCATTATTCAAATTACAATTGTCAGATTCCAGTACAAAATTCTTGTCACAATTAAATACAGGCCTACATTCATTTCCCTGAAATTCACCACAAGTATTTTCAAACGCAGAATTATCCAGATTGTTATTATTGTCTACTATTGTCAAAATGTACATTGTGCTGAGCAAATAAATTGTGTAATAGATGAAAGACGTTGGGTCATTACAACCTCACTACACCTAGTCCTTCATTGATGACCCCAACTCGTGTTTTTGTCACGAAACTTCGTTTCGTTGGAGTTAGTGTCCTCCGCACTGGTTTCAGTGTTCGTCTTTCTTGGCCCGAACAATGGCTATGAACCGGAATTCGTATTCACTTCCGCCGACTCCGCAACCACTGCCGGGATTTTTTCGCAGTGTGGATTCACATAATTCTGCTGCTATACCTGTTGCTGCGAACCTTTTACCACGTGCGGATAACACAGTGACTTCCAAGCAGCAGCAGCATGTGGCGTACCCGGCACACTATGCAGACTCCACGTACGGTAGCCCGGACTTATTTGCTGCTTCCTTTTCTACCAGTGTTCATAATGTGCCTACGCCAATGCCTTCGCGTGTGCTACAAGACAGTTTTTGTGATAATTCAAACTTTCCTCATGTGGTGCAACCAAGCAGCGGTTGGAATTCAAATGTGCCGGCTATCTATTCATCTGCACATGGGTTGTACTCGGCGCCTTGCCTTGTGTCTTCTCCACACGCTCAACCCCATCTACATGCTCACCAATTCGAGCAGTTCCACAGACAGTGTGATAATGTTCATCGTGTGTCTCCTCACAGCTTCGAAAACTTTGCCAATGATGTTGAAGCAGCCCTGCCTCAGTGTACTTCCTTAGCTTTTACGCCTCCACCACAAGAAGAGGTCCCTTCAGTTCTGCCGATTTGTGCTTGCAAGTCAGTCTACTCATGTCGAGTGTGTTGATGATTTTAACCATTTTGTGAGTGCTCAGGTTCCTCAATTGCCCTCACCTCTCCCTGCTACACGTCAGTCAACCAACTTGCCTAAGTTACCGCCGGTAAAGCCAGCACATGCGTAGCTCTGGTTCAATATTGTTGATGACATTTTTGATCACTGTGGTCTGGATGATTCGATTCAATATCTGTGTCTGGTATCAAACCTACATGAACATGAGGACTTAATCGGTGATCTGGTTGGCAAGCCTGCCCACCCACATCTTGCTTCGCCTTGGTCACACTAACGCTGATTCTATTCGATGAGTCCTTAAGGCAGAGCAGTTGGGTTCTAGTACTCTGTCGCAGCTGTGGCCTCTGTTAATGAGATGCTCTCTACGGCTGATAATGTTTTTGCGGCTTACAAGTGGTATGGTGGCCTGCGTGGGATTCTCACTTTCGACCCTGGCTCTTTCACTCCTACTGTCCCTGCCAGCCATGGCTGTGGTATAGGAAGAAAGGATTGCTCATATTCACAACCACCTGGTTCTAATAAGTGTGTGCAGTTTGTGGCTGTGCCTCATCCTCGCCAGCCTCCGCTGGTCGACTCTGACAGTTCATTGCACAAAAGCCCCGTGCTGCCTTCTCTGTCAGCTGCTACGACACATGGTCTGCCGCCGTCGCATCTCTTCTGCTACTATCACAATTGCTTTGGAAAAAAGCAAAGAGATGCAGATCACCATGCAAGTTCCCAAACATCAAACACAGGTAGGCTCCGGGGCCTCCTTCTGTGACGTCTCTTCACGGTGCCACCCGTCTCCAATGCTACATTCTGTTTCCAATTTGGCATCCCTCGCTGGACGCATCTACCTGCGAGATTTATCATCTCCCTCACTCTTCCTGGTTGATACCGGGACCGATATGTCTCTCCTACACCTGTTGCTCGGCCATCTGAGCTTCCTTCTTTGGTCGAGCGTGTGCGCAGTCTGTGCAATAACTTACAGCCGCCCTCTCTGGCTAGTTACACACCTCCGCTCGTGTTTGTACCACACACTCTTCCCTCTTGTATGTCTTCTTATGGGATGACACAGTTCGGGCTCCACTTCATTCGCCTTACAGAGGCCCCTATAAAGTTATGAAGCATTCTCAGAACAATATGGTCATATTGATTAACGACTGTGTCATTACTGTGTCACTCAACCGAGTGAAACCGGCTTTCGTTAAGCCTTCATTAGCCTCCTCCGTCAGAGATTCTTCATCCCCTTCTCCCTCTCTGGTTTCGAGGGATTCTATTTCTACTCGTGCCCCACAGATAGGCACTGATTCCCCCGGCGTGCTCACACTTCAAGCACAGCTTCTGCTGATAGCGATTCCCAGCATTCTTTTTATGGTTTTTCTCACCAACACTCACATAGTCGAGATCTTGATTCATCAGGCTCTACTGTGGCTTTTCCTTCTTCATGTGACAGTTCACACTCCCATCTCGGTCAGTCTCACCGTCCGGCCAGGCCCACTACATCATTTAGCTCTGATGGTTCCCCCTGCCGAGGGTTTCCTGCTCCTCCGCATCCACGCTCACCTCCTCCACCGATCCCTATACAACTGCGTACTCGTGTGCATCCAGAGGGCATGTGTAAGCTTTCGGTGGTGGTATTTGACAAAACGGCTATCATGTCGCTTGCGTGTGACAATGTTGAGGGACGATCCCCTTCGCAACATATGGTGCACCGTTTCACTATTTCTAACAGTGCTGCGAGTGGTAATTTACGGGCCTTCATCAGGCCTAGTGGTCAGGTGTTCTCACACATGCCGGACGACTCCACGGTCCAGCAGACATCTCGCTACGGGCGGCATCTCAGCCAGGCGGCTTCACTCGCTGACTTCGAGGTTTCAGCGTTTGGCTTCGCTCCACGCTCATCACCTCCTCACCTTCTACTCGACGACGCCAAGGAGCTGCTGGTGACGTTCCTGGATTTTCGCCCCCGTCCCCGGGTGTGCACTGCATTCTGCGGGAGGGGGGGGGGTGCTATGTGGAGGCGATCTATCCTAATCGATCAGCCACCTAGTGTGAACTATGTTTGTCTGGTAGGATCTTTGATGTATCGGCCTTGCGGGCAGTTGATCTCTACCCTTGTCAGAATGTACTTCGGGCTGAGCAAATAAATTGTGTAATAGAAGGACGACGTTGGGTCATTACAACCTCACTACACCTAGTCCTTCACACTGGTACATCACATTGTTTACGTTTTCAGTTAATTAAATTAACAATCAATTTGTTACATTTGTGTTTTATTTGTGTATTATTATTTCTGTATTTTCTGTTCTCATTAAAATGTGTATTACCACTCCTATTGTGTCTGTTTCTTTGTGACCCCCAGTCCATTTGTTACTGTAATTAGACCTCTGCATTTCAACAAGTGCATCAATTTTGTACACAAAATTTAAAAATTATTCTGTATCATTAAGGCCAATTCACACTGTCCGTCACGTCACGTCACCATCCATCAAGACATTCCGCAATGTATTTCTAATGGCGCCATTCACACTGTCCGTCACCGGGCCATCATGTCACGTCAAGCTTTCTCGAGAAGAATTTTTTGACGGAACGGCCGTCTGCTAACAATGGAAGTTAACCTATTTTCGTCATGTGAATTACATTTTGCAGTTGAAGATTGCGCTGTTTATATGCAATATGTGTCTTATTAATCTTTATTTCGTTTTAGAGGTAAATGTCAAATGTTTCATGACAACTTAAATATTTTTGCCAATTGAGTATCACCCTAAAATCGAGGTCGGATATCTGAAACCAAAAAATTGTTTATGTTACGTAACATTGTAACAGAAAAGACTGTAGCAAACTGTTCATTTGAATAAGATTGTAATTTGATTGCGCATTTTTCATTACATATCATTTCAAATGAAAAAGTCGGTTCTATATGAAAGACAAAAATTCAGTTGTTTCTGACGGTATTAACAATGTCAGCGGGCAAATCATAATGGATAAAGTAAACAGGCGCTATTTATGCTCTTATAAGTATTGTTTGATGTTTTCATATACTTATTTTTTTGCTTGAAAATAGATGTCGATGTTTTGAAATGTTGTTTGTTCCCAGTAAGTTGGCCAAAAACATACTGTAAAGTATTCTTTGGGTGTCAATAACATTTAGCGTTGTTGTTCCCTCAATTCTAATATTAAAAAATGTTCAAATGTTTGTTAAGCTTATGGGCCTAACTACGGGGTCATCAGTCCCTAAACTTACAAACTACTTATGAACTAGCTACAACTAAGGACGGCACAAATATCCATGCTTTCTAAATAACAGATCGCCACTCATAACCTCACTTTCAACATCGCGTATTGAGATGGGCGAATTGACATGACGGACACTGTGAATACAACTTGACGTGATGGTGCCGTGACGTGACATTGACGTGACGGACAGTGTAAATTGGCCTTTATCAGGTGCATGCATTAATTCCCATTGCAAATATTTTGGTAGCCTACTTTTTAACACATGAATGTGTGTCCTAACATCTAATGGATGCTGCAAGTGTATTAGTTTCTGTAACTGATTTTTACACCATTGTGTCATTTCCCCTGGTTTTCCCTTGAAAGTTGGTTCATACAAAAATCTACTTTTAACACTGTGTTGATCACTTTCTGACCAAAATTTATTTAAAAAACTCTTTTTAAATTCATCAAAATTTGTACAAAGTTTTATGTTTTGATTAACTCAACTTAAAGCTTTTCCAGTCAAAGGGTATTTTACATATTTTATCTCATCAGAATCAGTCATACCTCCAACAAAATCATTTTCACAGCTTAAAATAAAATCTACAGGGTGCAAATCACTTTTTGGGAATCTTTTTACAGGAATTTTAGACCATAAACCAAAATTATGCGTGACATTTGTTACAAGATCATTATTATCATTATTCACAAAATCACATGGTAATAAATTTTTAACCTTTTTCCCATTAACATCTTTAACAAAGTCTACACTTTTTTCCACTGTCTGCCCTTCTGATTCTACTTCATGAAAACAACTCTTTACATAGCTACCATTTATTAGGCCTAACTCAGTATTCACTACATTTTCATTGTGTGTTTTAAGATTAGTAGCTTCACACAAAACTTTAAGTTCATTAATTTCATCATCTTTGATTTCCCTTATTAATTCATCTTTAATTAAATTTTGTTGGTCTGTGATCTTTTTAAATAAGTTAGTTTTTATTTTATGAAGTATTTGTTGTAGCATATCTAACATCTGTTTTTGTTTTGCAGCAAAATCCCCTTCTGCAGTTGATGCATTAATATTTTCTTTATCTTTATCCATGATGAATAAACTGTACTCACTTTAGTAAAAATCAATGTTTAATAACGCTTACAATTTTCGGTGTCCAGTCCATTTCAAGTTCAAACATAACATATCTTTTAGTCTTACTTCAACGTCATTTTTAACATAAATCATTTCATCTTGAATCCCATACCGGTTAAATTTAATAAGATTTCATCCATAAAACGTGTGTACATGTATCATTTCTTCTTCATTTCGCTTTTTCGTTGTTTCTGAAACATGTCACTTCTGTAGGTTTCCATCGACAGCATTTCTCAGCACTGATGCACCAAGTGTGGTGGTTTTTACACTACACGAACCACATTTTGTATAGATCACCTTATTGTCTCGGTCGTTCAGTGGTAGATCTCGTAGTTTTAAAATAGCTCACCTGCAATTTATATAATGAAAGCATCAGGACGATGGGTTCCTCAACGTCATAAAATCATAAATATGACATGTTTCATTTCATATATTATTATTTATATTCTTGATGAAGCACACAAACAGAAGCTGACATGATGTTTGAAGTAAGACTAACTAATGACTACTCCATGACTACTTTAAGACTGCTTGTGTTCGTGCCAGTTGGCGCGTATTAATATAATCAGATTTTCTAGAACATTCTAGATCATGGAAATAGTTAAATATAGTATTAATAATTTGTTTGTGGAACATAAATGAATCTTGTCTCGAGTGAAAAAAATGTTCAAATGTTTGTAGAACTTATGAGACTTAACTACGGGGTCATCAGTTCCTAAGCTTACAAACTACTTATGAACTACCTAAAACTAAGGATGGCACAAATATGCATGCCTGATGGGGGATTCAAACCCCCGACCATAGTGGCCGTGCCGACCGCAGCCCTCGAGTAAAGATACACAACATTATGACAAATTGTAATAATAGGATTTTCGTATCAAAACAAATCAGAAATAAAGATTTTAAGTAGCTTACAATTAGAGTAGTAGACAGTTTGATTATATATATATATATATATATATATACTTTCAGAACTCCGGAGATGGGAACTTGCCCTTCAGCTTATTCTCTCCTCCCGTTGCCCACCTGGTCTCAATCACCGCTAACTCAAATTCCCGCCCACTATCTTTAGCATCTTTGCCTTGTTTCTGTGGACAGAGCCTCTGCCTCAATTGGTATCTCTGTCCAACTTCTTTGCTTTTCACAAATGTCTTTCTAGGTGTGTTTGCGTTTCGATATGTCTGAGTGTGTGTGTATTTGTTTACCTTCCTTTTTTTCCCCTAAGGTAAGTCCTTCCACTCCTGGGATTGGAATGACTCCTTTTCCACTTCCTTAAAACCCATATCCTTCCCTTTTTCATCTTTTTCCTGAAGAAGCTGGTGGCGAAAGCTTGTATGTGTGTTTGTGTGTGATTTTATTTGTTTCTCTCGACGAGCCGGTCCTTTTGGTAAGTCATCTCTTTTCTATTTTTATTTTTGTTTATCCCACCAGGAAAGTTTCCCTCTATAATTTTCGTTATATATATAATAGACGAAGATTACTCACCAGGCGAAGGAGCACAGGTGTGACAGCATCACAAATAAATAAATGAATACACACACACACACACACACACAATCGCAAGCTTTCGCAACCCAGTTGCGTCTTCAGGCAGTAGGGAAGGAGAGGGAAAAGGAAATGATGAGGGTTTTAAGGAAGGGGGTAAGGAGCCATTCCAATCCCGGGAGAGGAAAGACTTACCTAGGGGGAAAAAATGGAGGGTAAACAAATGCACACATGCCCACACATTCACACAGACACAAGTACACCTAGGCAGACGTGTCAATTTTATATATATTTGTTTACCTTCCTTTTTTTCCCCTAAGGTAAGTCCTTCCACTCCTGGGATTGGAATGACTCCTTTTCCACTTCCTTAAAACCCATATCCTTCCCTTTTCCTCCCCTTTTTTCCTCTTTTTCCTGAAGAAGCTGCCAGTGGTGGCGAAAGCTTGTATGTGTGTTTGTGTGTGATTTTATTTGTTTCTCTCGACGAGCCGGTCCTTTTGGTAAGTCATCTCTTTTCTATTTTTATTTTTATTTATCCCACCGGGAAAGTTTCCCTCTATAATATATATATATATATATATATATATATATATATATATATATATATATATATATATATATATATATAATTATACAGTTATACAGTCAGCAATTACATTAAGATCCATACATTACAGAAAACATCAAATAATGCTAGAAACGAAATTTGTGTTAGAATTACAATGTTGTGTAATACCGCTATCAGGCTTCGAACATATATAGCTTTAACAAAATAACTCAAAGGATATTGTCATTGCTGTAATAAAATAGTTTTACAACATATTATCACATTTCATAGACAATCACATAGACTAAGACTTGGTTATAGAAGGTATCGAACGATTTATTAATCCAAACAAACGGAATTTTATAGAGTATATACATTACAGGATGCATTAACTTTCTGGCACTTTATGTAATCAACGAACATGGCATCCATACTGTCAGGAGGTGAACACAAGTCTCCTATGGGTATCTTGACAACTTCCCCATTGCATAGATGTGTTAATTGTGAACCAGTTTGCAGAGTTTATCCCTCCACTGACAACAATTTATACTTCCCAGAATTCGGGCATCAGCCCCCCTCTCTCCCCATCTCACTGTGTTGTACGCACTGCCTATCTCAACTGCACCAATAACAATGTTGCTTGTAATGCTGGTTTACAGTGTTCAACATGTGCCACATCTGTACCAAATTTCTAAGATACCAATGTTCACTGCACCTTCTGCGACAGGCGCAATACTGGTCTCCAACACCTGCCTTGCATCATTTCTGCACAAACAACCTGCTTCTGTGCTCTGGCACATCCAGGAAGCATACATTGTTTTGCATGATGCTGCCAATGCCAGTGCCTACCACGTACATTATCATGTCTGTGCCTGCTGCACTGTAAACGTTGGGCACTGTCATGACATCCATAATTGCGTCATTCGTTCCATCAAACAATCACTTTTCCACCAGTGTTGTTCCCTCACTCCTGTAGGGACACCTTCCCAAGCTCCCAAATCTCAACTGTGATCATGCTTTGACATGTTTCAAGCTGGCAGATTACTTGCTCAGTCATGAGTGGGATCACAAATGATGATACCTATTTTGTGTGTCTTATCAACCGACTCTATGCTGATGTGGAACTCATAAGTGACCTAATTATTTCACCGCCTCTTCCACCCAGGTATGACACAGCCAAGAGACTGTTAATTGATCTATTATCAAGTTCACTTTAAGAGATGTTAGTCCATATCATCCAGGATGCCCTCTCAGCTGTGGCAATACTTTCGTGCTCTAGCCAACCCCTCATGCTTCCCAGATTCAGTTGTTTGGAGCATCTGGATATCTAAACTATCCCCCCCCCCAAAGTTTACAAACAGTTGTTATCAATGTTGACAGCCCCACATGATTAGCACCTTAAGCATGTAGACCACATGTTTGAAATCCTGTGCCAGTCAGCAATAGTCACGACTCTCCAACCACAATGAGTTTGTCAGCTCCTTCTCTGCAAGCCAGCAGAGCAACGACTGTGGTGACACCTGTCGGGAACTGTGTGGTGCTACTCATGTTATTGACTCCATCCTCCATACCTTCTGCTTTAGACACTGTAAGCAGCCACGGTGCAGCATGGTCACAAATGCCAACCACCCCGCAAGCTGTCAAACTCACACACAACGGTACTCCGTGCAGACGTCAGGAGCTGTTACTTAGCTCAGTCATGTTTTCATCCCATTGAGACATTGGATTGCCTCTTCATTTTCGACTGCCCTACAGGTAGGTACTTCTTTGTAGACATGGGTGCTGATGCATCGAGTTTACAACCTTTACCTAACATCTTTCATGCTGACAACACTTCCAACATTGCTGAGTATGGCATTTTCACACCCCATCTTCAGTTTGCAAAAAACTGTGTTTTTCTGTGGACATTCCATGTCCCCGACATAGACAGGCCCATCATTGGCATCTATATTCTCCTACAGCATGACAGGTTACACGATATACAAACTTCTTGAGTACTTCATCACAGTACAGGCAGAAATTTTGCCTGTTCTTTTGCCGCATCATGTAACAGCCACCATAAACAAATTCTTCACTCTCGCTGTGGAAATGCACGGGGTCAGTGCTGACTTCACTCATATGTCACGAGTCGAACGCCATCTGCATAAAAAATAACACACTCTGCCATTTGTTCGATAACGCATCGCACATCTTATCTTGAATGTGTCAGCTGTAGGCTGCACATATAGCGGGCTCACCTGGGTATGCACTGCTTCCTCCTCCCTGCCGTCAGCCACTCCTGCTAGACAGTAACATTGCCGGTGCCTCAGCTATGTTTTGTAAACAAAGCCCACCCTGTATGCCCACAATTCTTGCTACCAACTCAACACTACAGAAGGCCCTCCGGTCATAGAAAAGCAAATCACTTGATAATTCATAAATTAACTGAGTGCTCTTGTGGTTCATTTACAAGACCCTGCAGGTTGTATGGTTTTGCAAGATTGATAAATGTTTCTATTTCGAGTGAGAAAATATTAAAATCACCACATACAATAAAAGAATGAGCACACTGAAATGCAAATTGCAAACAGATTTTTTTTTTTTTTTTTTTTTTTTTTTTTTTTTTTTTTTTTTTGACCACTTTAGAAACACTAAAAGTGGGCCTTTATCATCGTCTTTTGACAGCTCGAAATTTAAATGAAAATAACGGCTTAACTATTAATCTGACACGAAAATTGAATAACCGAATTTGTAGAGGAGAAAATTCTCTACAACTTTGCTCTCTTACAGGCGCGGCTCGTAATTAAAGGCTCTGAGACGGAGCAGCCCCCCCAAAAAAAAAAAATTTGAATTTTTTTTAAATATATGTGTCAACAACAGATTACAGAATTATAATCATCAGAATTCATTTATTATTTTTCCGTCTCACGGATGTAAAGAATGAAGATTAATGTTTTTGGAACTGTTGATATTGAACGATGTTTCTCAATCGGGTAGTAGCCTTAAGGCTGCGCCTTGTAGCGTTGCCAGATCTCCGGGCGCCGCCCGGAGTGCCCGGGTTTGAAATGAATTCTCCGGGTCTACGGGCCAATGACTCTCATCTTAACTTTATTTATTTATTTTACGACGCTTTTTAAGTACTATGCTCATGTAGCGACGATCTACATCGAACTTAACGTAACTTAAACTAAGGACGAACACAACATCCATGCCCTAGGGGGGATTCGAACCTCTGGCGGGAGCAGCCTCACGCACCGTGGCAAGACGATTCAGTGCGCTCGGCCATTCCCGGCCGGCTTCTCTCTAGTAATTATGAATAACTTTATATAAATTTCAATTTCTTATTGCAACAAAACGCTAATTTTCTATTCTTCCTCTGAAAACTTTTCATTGTTGCGTCGGTAGTAATCGGCAGGCACATTATTAAGCAAACACTGTTGCCGCAACGTGTCAGCTACCGACGTCTATTATTTGTGTTCGTTTGTTCATTGTTTGTTATCAGTTTACCGGCAATTTTTGGAATACTCGAATTGTGTGTAAACAGACAAGCTTACATTAACTCAGATTAGTGAGTAATAACAGTGAAATGAAGAGACGATATCTAAGGTCGTTCCGTGAAGAATGGTTGCAGGAAGAAAATTATAAAGTGTGGCTACAAAAAGTCGATACTGATGAGTGTATGTGTAAGTGCAGAATATGCAATATCTCATTTACTGTTAAGTACGATGGAGTGAAAGCTGTGAATAAACATTTACATTCAGAAAGACCCAAAGCGAATATTACCACACAAAAGAAGAATTAGTCGCTTCTTAAATTCTTGCCGAAACAATTTTCTGCAGAAGACGACAAAGTCACTGCAACGGAATTAACTTTGACTTACCATGGTGTGAAACACCACCATTCTTACAATTCTCAAGATTGTGATAATAAGCTTTATCCTTATCTTTTTAGAGCTTCCTCAGTAGCAACGAAAGTAAGATGCGGCCGAACAAAAAGCGAGGCATTAGTAAAAAATGTGCTTCTGCCTTATGCTAAAGAGAAGCTACTAAGCGAATTAAAGCAAAATGTTCCGTTTTCATTAGGTTCAGACGCTTCAAACAAGGGAAATAAAAACATTATCCGATAGTTGTAACATACTTCTCCAAAGATAAGGGAAAATGTAATGAAGTTCTTGATATCTACGAAGATGTTAACAAATCTGCAGAAGCCCTCAAACAAACTGAAATCCATTTTATCGGAAAATTGACACTAAGTAATGTAGTTTCGTATTCAGCTGTCAATGCATCAGTTAATTTCGGGAAACACAATTCTGTCTTCACTAAATTGAAAGAAGAAAATGAAAACGTAATCAAAGCCAATTTTGTTGTCATATATCACATAACTGTGCTAGGATTCAAGCTTCTAAAATATGATGTAGAAACTCTAGTTCTTAAAATCAAAAAATTCGGAGGAACTAAAAACATTTTGCGAGTTTGCTCAACATGATTACAGCGTAATACTGCTACACACTGCGATGGTTGTCTTTGGAGCCAGCTGGGGACCCGTCTTGTTAAGATGTGGCGAGTTTTAAAGATGTTTTATGTAGCATGGGGTGAGGAAAAAACACATCCCCTAATTTGGAAGTTTATTAGTTCACAACAAGACGAAATAAACGAGTATTCGCTAACACTACCAGAGTGCCTTCTATATTTTTTTTAAAAACGGGGGGGGGGGGGGGATACTTGGTGTGAGGGAAAAGATGATTAGTTTTTTTTTTTTCTTTTAGAATTCACGTGTAATCCTGGTTGGGGGGGGAGGGGAGTTGGTCGCTGTTGGGGGGGGGGTGAGTCATTGGCCAAGGAGGAGGGGGGCACGTCTGGTCTCCGGGCCTGCCTCGAGTTCGATCTGGCAACCCTAGCGCCTTGAGGTGTCGTTTAGCTCCATGTAGTGGAGGGTTGGGAGTGGGGGTTCGTTGGTGTTTGGTGTATTGCTTTTATGGGCGTATCAAAGGCTCCGAGCTTGTAGCCTAAGAGTGTCCTACCAACCTCCACACTCCTTTCACGTTCTTCTGCTTACTTCAAAAGAGAATAAAGAGTGGCTGAAACTCCACTATCGTATCTCTTGTCTCTGTATATGTCTTTTATGTTTTGGTGTGCAGTTTACCACTCGTTAGTTTTACTGCTTTAATAGAGTTTTAGATAACATTTTGTTTCTGGTATTGGCTGTTGTATCCGGTGTTAGAATAAGTTCGCAAATTTCTCACTAGAGTGCACTACAATGCGGTACCGTAAAGTGTCACCACCTAGCGAGTGAGTTGCGAATGATTTAAGAAAAAAGCGCGCGAAATATGTTCCGTTACTTTCGATTCCGTTCTCGCTGATTTGAGTTTGCGGTTAACGTGTGTTATTAGTTTCGTCTTCTGTGGCTAAGTTTTAGTGACTTTTACTTCAAAATGATCTGCTAGAATCGATTTCTAAAGTATGCCTCAATCTCATAAGGAGTGAACTGTCGCAGACAAATTACCTCGCAATCGAAGTTGACGAAACGACTGACTGTGCAAATTTGTCTCAATTGGTCTTCATAATTCGCTATGAATTACTGGGGAAAATAAATTAAAGATTTATTTCCTTTGTACGAGCGACAAACCACACTGCAGAGAATGTAACTGCAGCAATTCTCTGCGAGCTGTAGAAAATGAATATACATCAAAAACCGGAAAAACTGATAGCTCAGTGTTACGACAGTGCTCCTGTTATGAGTGGCCGCAATAATGGAGTTCGGATAAGAATAAAAGAAGTGTATCAAAATGCGCACTTTATTCACTGTTACTCACAATTATATATTACACCTCATGTTTACAATTTAAATTATCATAACATTAAGCAAGCAGCGTAGTTTATCCACACCACTTTAAAGATTCCTGCAAACGGTGTCATTTAGTACTGTTTATTGCGACAAAGTCTTGAGACGTAATATCAGTAGATAAAAGCTATCAGAGGGCTTTATGTTGGTTTTAGCCTTTGATTTTTAATTGCTTCTGAAACAGGAAGGTGTAGTACGTAACGTTTCAGGTAAAATATGACATTGCCCCCCCCTTGCTGGAAATCGTCGTGGTTACAGACTATCTTTTTTTTTTTTTTTTTTTTTTTTTTTTTTTTTTTTTTTTTTTTCTCTCCATATCTCGTAGCGTTTCAAAGATTTGCAAAAATAACGGCGATTTTGGGATGTATGTCTGTCCGTAAATTGTTCCCTGTTTTTAAGACGAACCGATCAACAACAAATTTTACAGACATGATTGTAGGCCGCCAGAGACCTCCCTTTTTAAAATTTTTCGGACAAAAGATACGGTAGTAAAAAAAAGCCGTTTGTAATATAATTGTAATTGCAAACGAACCGTTCATCTGACACGAAAATTGAATAACCTGATTGGTAGAGGAGAAAATTCTCTACAACTTATCTCCCTTATGTTTTTCATACCTCGTATCGTTTGAGACATATTTGCAAAAATAACGGAGATTTGACACCCTCCATTGAATTAACGAAAACCAGCCGTTCGGAGATGTCATGTGACATTCCACGCGTATTTGATGATTTCCTTATTGTAACTTACACATTGTCATTTCAAAGCAACGGCACACTGAAGAATTAACAAAAACAAATCGTTCTTTGTACGATAAATGATAATCTAATGTCTACAAATGCCATATTAACATCAGTTAACAATGGCCATATGAGATTAAAGAACTCCTGCTTTGATTTATAGCCGTAGCATAGTGGGCAAGGTGCTGGATTGTGACACGAAAGGTCGGTGATTCGACACCCGCCACTCCCTAATTTTTTTTCCTAAGAGGGTTTCAGACACTCTTATTAATTAATTTATTATTATTTTGGTCCAAAATGTTTGCAAAAACTTATAAAACTACAAATCTAAAGTGGGCCGTAAAACACGTCAGTGCGATTTTTAAAAAAATTGAAACATTATTACTAGCATGGCACAAGACCAACACTAGGTGAACATTTGGAAATTACTCAAAATGCTCTACTTTCTGTAGCCTACTTCTTTATGTATTTAAATGTTGGCCTACAGTGTTGTAAATGAACGTAACAGATACATTAAAGATACTTGGTTTCTTATCATCAAAGGTTTCTATTACATCATCAAAGTTTCAGTGATGCAAGGGAAATCTATTCCATTGCAAGTACTCCTACATTTGGTTAGAGGACTGGCAATTACGATTTCCTGTCAGGAAGTGCATGTAATAAACTGTAGGAAGAAAAATCTGATTTATAGAACAGTGACAGTTTTAAACAGCAAAACTGAAGCGAAATTCAGGAATTTTGTGCCACGATCCACTTCGAAAGAGGCACATAATTACCCATTAACTGCTAATAAAACAAGTCTTTAGGTTCTTTTTTAACATAAATAAATTTTCAAGAAAAGAAGGGTCGGGTGAATTATACTCCTGTAACAGTTTTCCTTTCTCGATAATTTGTTTTTACAGAACATTGTATGAACGACGTTTTTCCTCCAACAGTGACTTTCTTAGTACAGTAATTCGTTTTTACAAAACACGGTATGGACAAGATATTTTTAATGGATCTTTAATTTGCTGCTGACCAGAAGCACAACTTTTCAAATGTTTGTAAATCTATCGGACCAAACAGCGTGGTCATCAGTCCGTAGCTTACAAACTACTTAAACTAAGGTAAACTAACCTAAGGATAACATACACACACCCATGCCCCAGGGAGGACTCGAACCTCCACGGCGAGCAACCGCACGCTCCGCAGCGAGACGCCTTAGACCACTTGGCTACTCCACCATCGCGCACAACTTTTCCTCGGCCTCTACGTATTATGCTTAAAACAACAAACACAGCACCTTGTCAATAGACGACCACATCATCATCAAAGCTCACCAAATATATGCTGAAAGACAGCCACATCAAAGCAATCGTGGAAGACCAAAGACCTATATGAACAACATATAAACAACATAGTTTGGCCACAGCGCCGCCATAGTTGAAGCCAATTGGAAAGGCTGCCGCCATCTTTGAGAATGTCAGTGTCACACCAGGTGTAACTGGGCGTCTGCTCACACTGAATCATAGGTTTTATATTAATCATTGCCAGTCTTGATTTTTCCTTAATTTCTGGACGACGCATTTCGAAAAGTAATTCCCAATACGAATAGCATTTCTTGTTTACTACTGCATCCTAACTGTAATGTTTGCAATCGTCGAACTGCTGCATTATTTGATGTTACTATAATGTCAATAATCGTTTGTATTTGCCGACATATTTTCCTTATAAAGACAATCGAATTTCTTTAAAGTCTTTAATTACCTTTATTCTGCCTGTGGTTCAAATGATGTTTAATGCTTTGAAGTACATTAGGTATTTATCAAGCTCTCCACAATTTGACGTTTCCTTGGTACTCTATTTACAGCTTTTGGTTTCTGTAGGTGCCCAGGAAACGAAAATAGTGTTGGAATGTCATTTGCAAGTACCTGCTTCCGATCGATGGTAGCATCCATAACTTTTCTTCAAAATGACAAGAGAATATGTAACTGTACTTTGTAGGCTACCACTTATAACGCCTCATACTGGTTACCCATTGGGTTAGCAACTCCTTGTTTTTCAGAGGAAAGAATAGTTTAATTACAGTTCATATACCTAGGCTACTTAAACAAATGGTTAATACGTTTTTGTACACTATATAAATAAGTGTCACTACATTAAAACACACCAAATACATCTGTCCTCTGCCTAGGTTTTTGATGGTCGTGAAGTAAACATAATTTTGAAACTTGGTAAATGCGAAAGTTAAGTATAATGAATGTTCAGAGGCAAATACATGCTGGTACACAACGACCTATATATTTAGTTATCTCTTTCTTTATGTATGATATTCCAACAGTTTTATCACTGTGGTTGCTGCAGTTGTACGCCGAACATACACTGGGCATGATTTACCACTAATAATAGCGCTTACACGTTAGTTTAGACTACAAACAGGAGCGTCTGCTCACACTGCTGCTTCAAACTGACGTTCTCAAATATGGCGCCCAGTGTTGCTTAGTGCCGCCCAAGGTGGTTAGAATATATTCTAACCTCCTTGGTGCCGCCACCCAGAGCGCTGTAACCACACACATATATTACTAGACTGGCAAACGTTCCTCTGTGATTGAAGCCTGACACCGCCATCTTGCGTCACCTCACGTCAAAACTTTTCCGTACGGTACTATCATGATCTGATATGATATGATGCTGTAAGCTTTACTAGTTGAATTGAAAATTATTTGCATTTTAACTAATACTTCCTCAATAATTAAATTTAACACATAGGCGTTTATTGTAGAATCGTGTTATGAGCAGAACTATTATGTACGGTAAAATTTTAGTTAGCGTCTTGACCGCTTCGTGTCATTATGTTGTCAATCATATGATGTTGACATTAGTTGATTGCATGACAGCATACATATTTTGTCATGAAGACTTCGTTTATGAGGGCAATCACTTTTACAGAGGGTAGATACAAGACCCTGTGAAACAGAGCAGGTACAGTATTATTTATTTACTTCATCGTCTGTATGAAACACTAATCAGGTTACTTTGTGAGTACTTTTAAGAATATATTATCTTGGTAAGGGCTTTCTATCGTTTTGTTGATGTTGCCAACATAATCATGTGACCCGCCGGGCCAGTAACTAAAATTTTACCATTATGTACAGTTAAAGTAGACTTTAGTTATCTGAAAAACACTCATAGAGAGATGTGTTATCTATGACAAGTAGCACTTTTATAACGGTCAAACCATTAAAAGTAAAGCTGAAGTTGATTGAAACTGGTAACATTAACAAATACAGAAAACGCTACTCATTAGTGTATGTGTCAAAGCAGACTGTGGATTTCGTAATAACTCTCAAAAGAAGGAGAATACGTGTTATCCAACGATAAACTACACTTCTATGATGACCATATTACTGCTACAAAATCCGAACTTGAATGAAATTGGAACAGATTAATAATAACAGGAAATCAGTGCAACTCATTACTATATGTCTCAAAGGTTAATCCAGCTGAAAAAATTACAGCCATAATCACACGAATTTCTCATATGTCAAAAGTCTAAATCCAGCATAGTTATATCAGTTCTTCGGAATTTTTACTGTTTTCTGTAATAACGCAAACAACTGCTTTCATGTTATAGTATAGAAATATGGCGGCGAGACTTCACTGATACCAATGATACTGTACATGGCATTACCCGTCTAGCAATATATGTCTGTGGCTGTAACTTGCCTAAGCCTCTCTATGTTGTTTATATACCTCTTTGTGTAAGACACTTGGTTGAGCTTAGTGACACACTAGACAAGCGTCGTGCTGAAGTCAAAGTCACAACTTGCAAACAAACTCGACTGTAGCTACGACTGGGCGCTATCGATCTTTGTAGCTATAGAACAAACGAGTCCTTATTTCGACGAGCAGAAATTGTCTCCAGCCAATGCGATGCTGTATGTTTCTTAACCAGAGATTCGGACGCTATGCTCCCTCAAGTACTATAAAAAATTTCTTATTTAACCTATACCTAACCTAAGAGATTTCCACTTGTTCTTTCCATGTCAACAGAAGCCATCTTGATTTGCCGTATATCTCGCAGTTTTGGTTTTATAACTCGCAGTAAGGTGTTTCAGGCTAACAGCACATCAAAGATGTATAACAAAATTGTATCCAGATCAATTTGTTATAACTAAATGTAAATAAAAACACACATTAACAATATAAACACCAACTAAGGTCTACTATAAAGATATGGAACATGTAGCTGCTGTAGCGTAGTGGATAGAACATTAAATCTCCAGTATGGGGGTATAGGGTTCAAATCACTCCCTCTGAAAAGTTTTTTTTTCCTTGTTTGTATCACATTGTAGTAATTACTTATTCATAACACGTTGTGGGATTTTCTTATTTATATAATAGTAGTATGTTACACAGTACTTGATGTTAATTGTAACAAAATGCTGTGTCAGGAAGAAGTGTCATCGATTTGGAAATTTGTGTGTGACTAAAATATGGAGAATGAAACTGCTGCAGGTGATAAGACTAGCAATGATATTTCTGTTTTTCCTTCACAAAAATATTTGAATTTTGTTCCAAAGATTTACGGTTTCCGAGAAAATGGTAAGTGACAAACGTATGGGAAATGCTTAAATTGCTGGTAGGCCTAAATTAAATAAATATCAGTGACAATCACACTATTCGCTAGTCAGAAACGTTTGGCTGCTTATTTTCTAATATCTCTCAATATTGCGTGTTTGCCCCCAGTATTTTGCTTAGTTTCGAATATGTGGAGATTTTCGAGAGTGTGGTTTTATTGATATTCCTTACCTGTCACCAATTTGGCAATTTATTTGTGAATATGTCACGATTATAGGGTATGTGGTTAACAGTGATCCTAAGAGGATAACTTTAATTTCTTTTGCAAATGTATACAGCATACTCAGAACATCATCGTCTGCTGGCATTGTCAGTATTATGGCGCAGCTCACTGGCTGACAGGTAGCTAGTTCTCATTGGCCGGAGACAATTTCTGCGAGTCGAAATAAGGACTCGTGTCGACAGGTCGATGCATCGCATTCAGCTCCTGATGACGTCAGGCCGACGCTTGCCTAGCGTGTCACTAAGCTCACCTAAGACACTTCCGCAGCCGGCTGTCCTGAATGGCGTGTGCTAACTCATAGAGCGCTGAACATATAGAGAGCAGAACTCAGAGAGAGCTGAACTCAAAGAGAGCGAGTAATACAACTATGAGTTAGTATTCTGACGAAAGATTACCGTATGGTAACTTAAGATGTTTTGACAATATTATTCTATGGCCTTTATTACTCTGATTTACATAGATGGTAATTGATTTCTTTATAATTTAGAAAAGTACGTAATTTCTGCCTCGTAAAAATAATGAAATATTTACAAATGACGGAAAATGGCGACTCTAATGCTACGACTGTGATGTAGCGTTTCATTAGTAATGAAAAACAAAAGTCAGACTTCAGCCTAGTACAATGAAAATTAGTAGGTAACAGAAAAGTACATTGAAATATGTGAGGAGTAAGAATGATTCTCCCTCTCTCTGTCTGCTTTTGTACTGTGTAAAGGGCCAGATAGATTGTTAGTTAACATGTTGGCTCACATTTCATTCCATTGGCTGGGCCAGGTGGTGTATTACTGTCATGTGGTATTACCCGGGGGAGATGTTTGAGCTGTGAGTCATGTGAATGTGGCTCCTTGGCTGTGGTTATGTCGATGAAAGACATCGTTTGAATCATCTAAGACATTGCTTTCAGACAAAATTATACAGCAGACTGACGAAATCGGTTCCATTTCAGTTTTAAATGGGTTTCTACAAGCAATGAATATTGCCGCCAGACCTATGGCGCGTAAACTAAGTTTGTGTAATACCGTATGGCGCCTCGTATAAAGCATCAAGTAATTCACAAAGAAACTTCGAAATATTGGTTTTAGGAATGTGATACCTATATTGCAGTGACGAAAAGGAGTCTCCTGTAGAAAGGTATC
Source organism: Locusta migratoria (assembly GCA_026315105.1). Taxonomy (NCBI): domain Eukaryota; kingdom Metazoa; phylum Arthropoda; class Insecta; order Orthoptera; family Acrididae; genus Locusta; species Locusta migratoria. The sequence continues at coordinate 673,351,343 of CM048744.1, forward strand.
GTAGCGTCACCTGCAATTTAATACGTGCAGGAACAGCATCTCTTGGGCATGTCAGCCCAATGCTCTTATTTGCATATCAGAAGCTCCCAGGCTACTTCGGCGTAAAATCCACTTCCGCATCCAACAGTTGCACTTTCTTTTTTTTCCCAACCTTTTTCTCAGTTTACATATAGCATTTTGTGCCACAAGTTGTATACCTGCATGCACAACTTCTCTTGACGCCATTTTTAAACTATTCACGGCAGATTTCGGTCACTGCTTGTGTAAACTGTTACTAGCGTTGGAGCTTACGGCGTCAGTCATACGACGCCGTAAAATCATTGCTTGTGAAAATTCCACTTTAAAGTATTTCAAAACTTTTTTTTTTTTTTTTTTTTTTTTTTTATTCTCTAAGGACTTGTCATTGTGCTACTTGTACGAGAGGGCTTCGTTTTATTTAATGTTCAAATGTTTGTATAGCTTATAGGACTTAACTACAGGGTCATCAGTCACTAAACTTACAAACTAGCTAATACTAAGGACGGCACAAATATCCATGCCCGAGGGAGGATTCGAATCCCCAACCGTAGTGGCCGTGCAGACCGTGACTGGAGCGCCTCAGTCCCTCGGCCACCGCGGCCGGCTCGTTTTATTTAAACACTGAGACTGAACCACGTTAACCGCCTTGTGGAGTGTGCGACCATTGGTATTACTCAACTTTGCCATGCATCAGTTGTAAAGACTTAGAACGTTTCGAGTAGAGCGTTTTGGGGTTTTTGTAATACTTCAAACACATCGTGCTCGAGTTTAAATGGGTTTTTGACTCGTACAGACTAGTCGAGAAGCACGTTACAAAATAGAGCGTCAGAAGATGTGTTGGTCGCGAAGAGAAGTGTTTTCAGTGGCTAATGTTCCAACTGCGGACAACGCGCATTTAATTTAGTCTGTGTGGGTTTATTCGGAATTTGATTAGTTCATGAATTTTATTACACTGAGGGGGAGAGAGATTCACCTTTTGAGTGGTTACCCTCCCCCCTTTCTTTAAATGCAATTCAACTCCCTGGTGCGAGAAAGAAAGTTTTAAAGTGATGACTCAAAGTGGTTTAGTTAGCACCAATGGAAAAAGTGTGACGCAAATTATCGCATACCCCACTCTCTTACAATGCATTACGATTCTTAATTGAACCTCAACCCCACTACATTTGGGTGGTTACTAACAAGTGAGTGAATGTTTGTCGACATGGAGCGATCGATCGTTCGTCTGTGTGCGTTTTTTCTGAATATTCTTATTGTGTACACTTTACTTATTTATGTTTGAGCGGTTAGCGCGAAAATGTTTTACATTTGTTAATGAAACTCAATTCTATGGAGACGAGTGTGTGTGCGCGCGTGTGTTCTCAGCGTGCAATCATTAATGGTAGTGTTTATCGGTAAGACAGTGGGAGTAACTAGCAGTATAAGACTTTTAAAGCTTCTGCTCAGTCATTGTGCTTGAATCAGAAGACAACATTTCCCTGACGATTTTCGCGATTCCCACCAGTGTGTGCACGCGTGTGTTCTCAGCGTGCAATCATTAATGGTAGTGTTTATCGGTAAGACAGTGGGAGTAACTAGCAGTATAAGACTTTTAAAGCTTCTGCTCAGTCATTGTGCTTGAATCAGAAGACAACATTTCCCTGACGATTTTCGCGATTCCCACGAGTAAATTACAATATTTTTATTAACCATTGATCTCTTCTGTTGTTGTTGTAGTTAGTTATTGTATGGGTGGAATTGCACAACAGGACATCAAAAGAGTGTTATTAAGATGGGATTGAATTCGCATAATCGCATAACGAATCATAATCGCAATCACTATAATAGGTGTGTGATCCAACGCACGCAGGTTGCGTGACTAAGACAATTTTTAAACGCGGCTTCTGGCTGTGGCACTCGCCGCCATCACCACCTGTACGGTATCGCGGTGTTCACTGCTCAGTGCTCACACACTCGCTGCATGTCATTGTTAGCAACTCTGAACGTCACTCGCCTTTGGTGGTACATTTTACAAATAAATATTTTGCCACATTGAGCAGTTTGCTCCTCCGATAATTCTCAGTAGTCAGTGTCAGCCTACGTATTAACTTCCTGCCTTCAGTGAACTTCCTTGCTGTTACGCTATGCCACTCGTGCACAATTACGTTTTCGTAATCTAGATCTTATCTACATTGCATTCAAACAAGGTACTAATACGACATACTTGAAAAAAAATTGAAAGTATTAACAGAAGCTCAAAAAGGAAATTAATAAATCCAGTCAAACACGTAATTTGTGTAACGAAAATCTATAGATCCACTGCAAACCAGATGACTGACAATGTTTTACGTATACATTTCGCTTGGAATTGTAAAGATTCACATGTTGGCTGCCGGCCTCTGTGGCACAGCAGCGGCGCCACCTAGGCGTTTGGATTTCTCAGCTATCCTACTCCCCACTTGGTAATCCAGCAACAGCACGCCAGGTCCAGACTGTTACAAACCCTTGCCTTCAGGCTTTGTTCCGTCTGGCCGTACCATGCACAATTATTGCACACTGCACACTGCAATGTGTATTTGTCTCATTAACTAATGTCTTATTCAATTATGGATTTAGTTTACGTCTTACATGTTTTATTGCAGCTTATTTGTACAGTACTATTATGTTCATTATTGTACATTTATTGCTACCATTGTTATTGCTCCCTCAGCTTAGAAAATAATTTTATCAAGTACACTCAGTACCGTCGGCTTTTAGACACTACTATACTGTGAGTTGATGTTCGAACTTTTACGTAGTGGTTACGAAATGGTACTTAAAGAGACAGTCGACCTTCCAATATTCTGAATATCCCTCGTCTAATATGCGCGCTTCATGCCTTAGTACTGCATTCTTGTTATGCACTCGCGAACCTTAACAATTTGGTTTATTAAAAAAAAAAAAAAAAAAAAAAAAAAAAAATCGCACTAAGGCGTTCATAAGTAATGTTCGATCTCATTGCCGTCAATCAACCTTTAAATAGGGCTACTCTGATTATTTGTTAAACCTCTATACAACTGGAAAACGTTCTACCAAGGTCGGAATAATAAGGCATGCCTGCCACATTCCTCGCTGTTGCCTATTTATCGTCACTTTTGATGACTGTTTCATTCATTGTTGTTATTATTGCATTTTATAAATGTTTTATAGGTATTTCATGATCAGAATAGTTACAATTCGTAAAATAATACTTTGATTATTACAACACTTTTGAGAGTAATGATTAGATTAGATGTACTTTTCGTAATTGTAGACACATATCCATTCTGATATGAAGCAGTGTATACCTTGTATGTTATCGACCTAAAAACCGCAACTTCAAATATCTTTTCTATTACATACTACGTACTTAGCCAGAGAGGAGTACTGTTTAATGGTACAGTTCTTTGTACTGCTGACGTGGTACAACGTGAACTCGTCCGGGCTGCCACTAGAATGGTTTGCGAGTTCCTCTTACCTATTATACAATTATTTTTTAGGCCCTCCCCTTTCATTTTTACCCTGTTGCTGTCCTTTTTTTTCGTTCTTTCGTCTCTGGCAGTACCTACACTATCTCTTTCCATGCACTTACAACGAGATATTGCTTCTTCCTTTTTACGGCACTTCCGGAAGGGTCCACTGCTAGTCACCATAGAGTAAAATTACACATTTTGGTCATTCCCTTACGAATATTTTCGTTGTTCTGCAGTCTCGTAACTTTGAGAAACTCTTATGGTCATGGTGTACAATGTCCAATGAAGTCCCACTGCCAAGGATGGGGAAGGAAGTGTTGAAAACGCGACTCCTACCTTAGACCCTCCCCTTCTCTTTTGCAACCTCTACACAATTTTTATGTGCGTTGCTTACACATCGATTTTGCCTCATTGGCGTTCATATTGTGTATCGAGCCTGCTAACTCAACCTCGCTGCTGCATGCTATGCTATGTAATTTGAACCGAGATCTCGCTGATGCTGTTCAGTTCCTGGCAGCACCCTTGTGCTAACCTATCTGGTAAGTCAAGTAAAAAATCAACACTTTGTCACTCAACTATTACACTATGCTCCAAAAAAAAATCTACATTATGTATAATGGCCCAATGTTTCAATTTCAACCTAATTTTCGAACAGACTTCCATTGGTACCAACGTATCTTTATATAGGCCGTGTTCAGGTACCAGATTCGAAGGCACATTTAAATACGGCGCCTAGGACAAACCACAATATTTGGTCACAAGATGGCATGCACATGCCTGAAGTTCACAACATTTTCACCATATACGTCTACTTGTACTTCCATCTGACTTCTTTAATTGTTCTTCAGTAAGTTGAATTTTAAAAAGAGAAACCAATCTGATACGTTTTTAGAGAGCTATTGTTCTGTTCTGAATAGATAGAATTGTGTTCCCATAGCTTATTGGATTTTGAGAGATTTTTGAGATTGATTTTTTTTTCTTTTTAGATTATGGGGAGGAAGAAAGACCTATCTCCAACGAAGCATGGCATGACTCTTACATTCAGTTCCTAAGGAATATCCAACAGGAAATTACTAGGAGATTCTTCATTGACCGTAAAAGAGTGGACAATGTTTAAAAGAAACAATAGGAGACAGGGATGGCAAGATTGAGGCATAAATGTGGCCGCAAGAAGAATGCCAGCCCACAATTGTGCAGAGCGCTGAAAGCAATGGCAAAACAAGTACGAATATTGAGTTTCAGGTAGCTTTCGTGCAAGCTGCAACATGATTTAGGTCATTCTGATTCACAACAAACAGTGTAAGATGTCTCTCAGATACGAGCATTAAGAAGAAAAAGCCTGTAAAGACGTCATACCAAACATAAAAAACATATCCAAGACAGAAAAAAAATGTTGAGACGAATGAAAATTGGACAATTAAGGATAGGTGTAGGGTGGTTTTTTGACGAAAAAAAATTTAATGTGTTCGGTAATGATAGCGGTGTAAAACTGTGGATGGAGCCCGGAGAGAAATTACATACACCAGTATGTTACATGGGAAGCTAGGAGAATTTTGGTTATTAGACATAACCGTCTAGCATTTACCACTTTATTAGAAGACAAATTAGTTATATGATCTCTTATTAAATATTATTTCGGTAATAGGTTGACATGGCAAAGAAATATATAAAAATGGAAAGTGTCTCTTTTCCTGTCAGAAGTTGAAAAGATGCATTGTTCTCATGTAGTGGCTAAGAACCTTATATCAAACTGAACACCAATAGTTTCTTGTATAGCGTATTAAAATCATTGATACCTTTGTATGTTTTGATGATAATAGGATAACCAGCACTTATTGTGTCACATTGACTAGAAGTAGTGTGGTATATATAAGTTGTAATTGCGATATTTTCACAAGTATCATGCAGATCCTAGCTCATTTACACTCGATTATCACCTTTGACATACATTTTCCTACTCTATATCTCGCAGAAACAATAACAGTTCTTGCTTTACTACTGATAAGTGCTCTCATCACAATTATTGTTTCACATATAAACTATATCCATGTAAAGTGGCATCACGAAAGTTATTCCTGCAACTAACTGGAGGGTACCTATAAGCCATAGCTTTTCTTTTACTTTATTCTATCACTTAATTTTTATACTTCAGATTTAATGATCATTTTATTACTCACATTGAATTATCTCCGTTTGTGACACAGACTCAGGGTCATTATTTTGTAAGTTGTTAAAGAGAACTAAAGTTAATCAGAAGGTTCTACATGGTTTTGTTATGACCAAGTGACATGTCATCAATCGCCACCATCTAGGAGCCATCTTAGTTTCACATGGAAGTATTTCACCATTGCTGACATCCACCGACACACAACTGGTTCCTGCCTGTCACCAGCCATACCATTATTGGCTGCTGTGCCTGCAGCCTACCTATGGTGTACCCTGTGCATCCCTCTTCACTACAGGCCTCAGTGTTGTGTGGCTCTGATGAGAAATTATTAAGCAATAGACTAAACAAACTCTTTCTACTCCTACTTTTCTTCTCCTATTTAATAAATAACACATAAATTTTAAAACTGTTATGATAAATAAAATGAAACAGTCGTTTAACTGACACTGTAAAATGAGATACTTAGGTTTAAAATACTTAATTAGTTTGTTGTTTTTTGGAACTGTAAACCAGTGGTACATCTCCTGGATATGAAAGGCCAACTCACACTGTCTGTTACGTCAACATCACATCAGTGCACCATCACATTTAGTTGCATTCACACTATCCATCATGTCAATTAGTTTATCCCAATACCTCATGTTGAAACTGAGGTTGTGACGATCTGTTATGTAGAAAGTCATAGTTTAATACTGGAATTGAGGGTACAACAACGCTAAATGTTATTGGCGGCCAAAGAAAACTTTACAATGTATTGTGGTAAACAGCTGGGAAGTAACAAAATTTCAAAACATCGACATCTATTTTCAAGCGAAAAAATAAACATATGAACACATTAACAATATTTATAAGAGCATAAATGGAGCTTGTTTACTTTATTCACTATGATTTGCCAGCTGACATTGTTAATAATGTGATGCACAACTGAATTTTTGTCCTTCATTTGGACTGACTTTTTCATTAATGAAAACTGCATTATCAAATTACAATCTTATTCAAATAAGCAGTTGGCTTCAGTCTTTTCTGTTACAATATTGAGACACTGATATATGACCTTGCTTTTAGAAGTACCGGTACACTCAATCGCATAAAATATTTAAGTCGTCTTGAAGCATTTGCAATTAACCATTAAATCAAAGTATAATAATAAAATAAAGATTAATAAGACACATTTGCATGCAAACCGTGTAATTGTCGGCTACAACATGAAAATCGTGTGACAAAAATAGGTTAACTTCCGATGTGCAGACGACCGTACCATCAAAACATTCTTCTCCAGAAAGCTTAACATGACATTGACGTGAGGTGCCGGTCTGGTGACAGCCAGTGTTAATTCCGTTATTAGATATAGACTATCATCAGAAACTTTGACGAAACGCAATAATGAACGTAAATAGGGAGGAAAATAGCGGATTAAATGGAGTGGTGACTGCAGCAGACATCTACTAGCTCGCGCATGCGCAGTGAACCCACTAGTAACGAATTTAGGACTGAAGCCCATTTTAAAAGATGAACGAACTTGTAATAGATTGATAATAAGTTGCGTTAATGGCGGCCGTCTGTCGTTTGAACGGCTTCACTAGTATGATCCCACTAGTATCGACGTGCGATAAGCATAGCAATAAATAAATAGATGCAGTTCTAACTTCGTTACTAATGGGTTCACTGCACATGCGCGAGCTAGTGCAGCAGTCACCATTCGTGTTACAGAGAAGAGAGTCCCATTGAAATGATGTGTGAGTTGGTGTGGAAATCATTAAAAAAATCATCGTTGCAGCAGGATCTGTTTAAGAAATTTATTTCACCATTTTCTTCTCCAAATGCGAACGTATTGTTTTAACAGCCATCTACAAACTGTTCAAAAGTTCTCCACAGTGTGGTATGATTGTTAACCGCACGAGTCGTATGCCACAAAACTAAAATACAAGTTATTAATTTATTGAATATTCCTTTTTACTTACAAATTTTTCACATTAAATGTTGAAAGTGTCCACCCTGTTGTTGAATACACAATTCAATTCGTATAATCATGTTTTCAAACACAAGCTGTAACATTTCTTCTGTAGCAGAAGCAGTGAAAGTTGATATTGCAGTTTTCAATCTCTCGATGCGTTTTGGACGGTTTGTATAGACGGTTGCTTTTGCTGTAGCCCAGGAGAAAATTTCAGGTGGTGTTAGGTCACGCGAACGTGGAGGCCAAAGTCCTGTGAAATTATGCAGTCAGCAAGCAGTGACATTGAAATGCGAGTTAAATGTGCGGTTACACCATCTTTTTGAAAATAACAATTTAGTATTTCACTTAACTCACGTTCTCCTATGAAATGGGTACAGAAAATCTCTGCAGTATTGTTATGCATTTATTGTTTCGTTGAAAAATATGGGACCTACAATCTGATGTCTATAAATTGCAATCCAAACTCCTAGTTCCACAGAATGAAGTGGTTCCTTATGAATACACAAAGGATTTGTAGTACTCCACATACGAGAATTTGGCGAGTTCATGTATCCAGGTAAATGAAACCACACCACATCAGTGAAAAAGTTTCATTAAGACTATCCATTCCATTTTGTTGAACGAAATTTTTGAACCATTGAGAATAATGCAGTCTCTTACCATGATCAGTATTTTTCAATTCTTGCACGACTGTCACCTTTTATAGGAAAAGTTATAATTTTTTCCTTACAGTTGTGTGGGCCGTTCGGATACTACCATCGATTTCTAGGCCGAGTTTTCTTACTGACTAGTTCGGACTGATGGACATTTTATCGGAAATATCTAGTAGTTTATCCTCAGACAAAACGCTAGGACGACAACTTCTCGATGCATCTGCCACGGAACCTGTAATTTGAAGTTTGTTAATCAAATCTTGCACAGTATCACGATGTGGGATTGTTGTCTGTGGAAGAAATAAATTAAGTGTTTGACCTACTGAACTGTCTATTCAACGCTATCTTTGAACACTTGTTCGACTAAAAACACATGTTCTTCAAAGATTAGCATTTCATCAGTGACAAAAACGAAACAATCGAACAAAGGAACTAAACTTAAACATTCAGCCGGCCGCGGTGGCCGAGGAGATTGAGGCGCTCCAGTCACGGTCCGCATGACCACTACGGTCGGGGGTTCGAATCCCCCCTCGGCCGTCCTAGTTCGTAAGTAGTTCATAAGTAGTTTGTAACTTTAGGGACAGATGACCCCATAGTTAAGTCCCATAAACTATACAAACATTTGAACATTTTTTTTAAACATTCACGTCAATACGTGATAACACACACCAACAATACTACAGACGCTGGCTGAGATTTTTTTTTTTAAAACGCGACGGTGGAGAGTCAACTTTAAGAGAAGTAACCAAGGCAGTAGAACAATCATACGGTACTGCCACAGTCTACATACATAGTTTCGATACACACTGCTGTGAAAGTGGTTACCAACTGACAGGTACGATGATACTAGCGGGTCTAGTGATGAGTAAGGAGCCATAAGAGTAATCTTGGTTTATAATCACATTTCTATGTAACCAACCCAATAGAGTCTGTTAATTTTTGGTTCCAACCATTATTAAACTCTCGAGAGACAAATAATAGTAAAATAAATGTAAAGACAGCAAATTCCCTAATTCAGTGGTATAAACAACAATTTATTCATAAGGAAATATTTTGCAGCCTACTCCACTGAAAGTAAGAGAATATAAACAGACAAGAAACATTATTTCCTGTTGTGTTCTGTTCTGTGATAGCTACTTTCTTTAACAATTAAAACTTCAATATGGAATCTAATGATTCGAAAATTATTTCACTGACTCGTCTTCGTTATAAACACATATGCTTTTGAGTGTAATACTTTTGCGTAGAAACCGAAAGTCTTAAAGATTCTTACCATTTGTGGTTGAGATGTAGCAACAATTCTGGAATTGGTTTCTACTTTATTGGCGAACTGTTATTTTTTCAGGTTTTCGAGGCTTTCCTTCAGCTACAGCTGTAGTGACTGATCTGGTACATTAAATAATGTAGGTTTTGCATTCCATATAAGTTTCTTACATTCAACACTTAATCATGTGACTGGAATTGTAGTGAAAAAATCTTGACGATTCTGAGTAGAAAACCGACGTCTTTCTGCAGAAAATCAGGTCTTCTGCTGTTTATTAGCCATTTTTGTTCTTAATAGATAATGGAATTCTTGATTAAAAAGCCGTAGATGTCAAGACAACCTTAAATAAATTGTCCTACAAAGCTCTGTTACATACCTTCCAATGGGTCCAAGGAAAGCTAATGAAGACAAATGGGGAGTTATTTTGTAACTAGCTTATATGCCCGTGCTTCACAACGGTTCGTAAAGAGGAACCTATGTATATAATGGCTTTTAGGATTCCGGACCTAGGTCAGCAAAAACAGAATTCTTTTTGGATCGCTCTGTCGATCTACTCAGTTTTCCTAGATAAGATGTCATATTTAAGTAGAAGTCATTGTCGAAAACGCTCAATGTTCATAAAGTTTTTCATACAAAAAGTGAAATTAATTTCAGTCCTTACTCCGGAACGATGTAAATTTAATGTTAGTTTGTGTTCATAAAGTTAGGACTGCGGTGTGAAATTGTCTGTCTGGCGTAAACTTCTGAAAACACTTCTATCTTTGAGATGAAAAATAGTAATAATAATAACAGCGCCATGTATTGGTTCTATGGTGTAGTGCTAAACTGTAAGTTTATGCTGAAGTATTAGTAGGTTGCAGTGTTGCACTGGGGGCAATGTAGATATTTTGTATGTAGTGCTCCCTATTATTGAAAAACTCGACGAATGCTGAAAGTCTGGTAATTAAATCAACAGAGCAGTTCGTGTCTGTTTAAATAAGACGTCATGGTGGTGTCAATGTGCGATAAAGTAAGTCTGGGTAATCGTTGAAGGAATGCCGTCAGCTGATCGTCTATATAGAATTTTCCATTAAATATATTATTCGCAGTGAATTCTCTTTAGGTGTTAGCAACATCGGCCACTCTTTCATCTAATACATGTCCCCACGTCCTACAGTGATTACTTTGTAAAGTACAAAATTGAAATCGACCTTCAGTAATAGTATTCTGAATATATAGTTCTAAGTACAATTTCCTCTGCAAAAGAAGACGTCTGTATCTATCTTAATGTATTCCGCACCAAAAGTAAGTAATTTCAAATTTTAATCTCAATATTGTATGGAACAATTATGAAAACATAGAGGTTTCTGATGAGTTTGTTGCTCACGTATTTATATTATCTCTAGGGGTTCGTTCAAAGAGCTGCAGGGCTGCTGCCGCACATGCGCAGTATGGAAATTCGTGTTCAAAGATCAATCCTGCAGCTTACTGCAGCCTACCGGCTGTTCAAGGAAGCTCCCGGCCGCAGCGTCCTGCAGCTTGCTGGCTACATGAGCTGCAGGAAAAATTTCCTCCTGCAGCCTGACTGACGTCATCGGTACCGCGCATGCGCGGTAGTATCTGCTTTGCTGCTGCAGGAAGTTGCAGGAAGCTGCAGTCCTGCAGCTCTTTGAACGAACCTTAGTAGGAACCACAGAGCAGAAATATCTCTGGAGTGAGCATTCAAATGCGCAGAACAGTTTTTGTGTCGTGAACATTAAGGTGGAAATGTCACGTAATATTGGGAAAAATATATTAATCGCTGACTTTATCTTGGTCCTTTTTTGTTCGGTTACGACAGATGACTGTGTGTAAATGGCTCTTTTAGCGACGCTTCCTCAACTTTATTGTAGCTTCTGTGACACATTTATTTAGATATTATTTCATGTTATGTGGCTGCTCTGTGAAAAGGAGGTGGAGCATCTTTGCAGTCAATGCATTACAAACCAATCGTAAATGTTGGAAAGAGTAGATTTGCCTCAGTATCACTTGGTAATTCCAACTTAATGTTGAGAAGATGTACAGAACGCAATGCTCATTCCATAGATATTTCTTCCATGAACAATTTATTGGTTACACTCGTCGAAAGATGCACTTATTTTCTTCCCATGACATTGCAAAGCATATGGGATACAGTTAGGAATTTAAAAAAATTGTGCCCTACCTGCGAAATATTTTACTTGCAGTGGCAGCGATTTAGTTTGCTATCGTTGGCTGATTTTTCAAAAAGGATTCAACGGCTGTTGCCAACATCCACAACACTGCTGCCATAAGGAAAATCGTAGCCCTTGTGTGAGTGTATTACACCTAGGTTATGTGAATAAAAAACGCAACATCGCTATCTATTAGTTATTTGGTGTTCTATGTTACCAACAGCGCCTCTCTCGGATTTTTGCTGTACTACGCTGCAATTCAAGCACAGCGTACACCAGAAATTACAAATTACGATATCTCTTCTTCCCCTGATCCGATTTTCATGAAATGAAGCTTATATGTGCCTCAAGGACTCTCAGTTGACCTACGAAGCCCCACGAAAGTTCGTATAGTATTCTTGGAGATTTGCTGAACTACACCATACTTATAAGCATAGTACGCACATACAACTTCAAATTGCGATATCTGTCCTTCCTCTGATCCGATTTTGATTAAATGTAGCGTATGTTACTCTCCAAACTATGCCCAATTTACCTGTGGAAATCCATGAAAGTTCGTGAAGTACTTTTGGACATTACCTTAAACAAATAGACATACACGAAGGCTTTTAGACAAATGGTGAAGTTATGATATCTTTATTTTCTCTGGTCCGATTTTAATTATTGAAGCCTTTATGTAACCACACGATATGCTCAAGTTACGTGTGAAAACTCCATGAAAATTAAAAAAAAAATGTTCAAATGTTTGTGAAGCTTATGGGACTTAACTACGGGGTCATCAGTCCCTAAACTTACAAACTACTTATGAACTACTTACGAACTAGGACGGCACAAATATCCATGCCTGAGGGGGGATTCGAACCCCCGACCGTAGTGGCCGTGCTGACCGTGACTGGAGCGCCTCAGTCACCTCGGCCACCGCGGCCGCCATGAAAATTCGTCAAATAGTTTTGGAGATAAACGTGTTCAAAGTGACAGTTGCAGATAAAAATTTTCAAATTACGTTTCTCTTCCTTTCCATGATCCGATTTTAATGAAACGAAGTCTATATGTTATCCCAAGTTACGCTCAAGTTACCTGTGAAAACCCCATTTTGGAGATAAGAGGTTTTTAATAGTTGAACAAACAGACTTGGCGGTTACTGAAAACACTTAAATTTACGATAACTTTTTTTCTGTGATCTGATTTTGATAAAATCATGTTTATATGGTGACCCAAACTTTTCCCATGTTTCCTGTGAAAACCGCTTGAAGATTCGTCCAGTAGTTTTTTAAGATTGAAGGGATCAGCGACAGGCCTACATTTACAGATTTATTATTAGTATAGATAGATTATTTTATATAATGCTAGGAAGAAAAAAATTATGTCCTGCCTGGGCTAAACTTTACTTGTAGTGGCAGTGATGTAGTTTGCTATCGTTGACAACAAAGTATTCGCTTTAGGAGGATGATTAATGTAAGGCCAGAACAGCATAAATTATTTATTTCATTGTCAACATAAAGAATTATTCCCCTTATTCTAAGTGTCTGATTTTTGAAAAAGCATTCAATGGCCATTGCCACTATCAGCGCACAATGCCACCACCTTAAGTAAAATTGTACCCCTTCTTGTAGTGTATTACAACATAGTTATGAGAATAAAAAAACGCAGCAACGCCATAATTATTTATTTAGTATACTATGTAACAAATGTTGCCTCACTTTGTCATTTCCTGTACTATGGCATTTTTGAGGTATTCCTAAACAGAAAACATTAAAAACGTAATGAGGATACACCTAAATCAGAAAGAGAACTACATAAATTCCATTTTCCTTGCAAAGAATTCGTAAGTAAATCAGAGCATTGATAGATGCAAAGGAATGTCATATTTGAAATTCGAATGATACCCATGGAATGAAGCACTTTTTTTTTCTTTCCATGGCATTGCAAGGCATTTTTTTGTGCCGTACCTGGGTTAAATTTTACTTGCAGTGGCAGTGGTTTAGTATGTTAATGTTGGCAATGAAATATTTGCCTTAGGGGGATCGTTAATTTACTGATCGAAACAACATTATTTATTTCATTATCAACACTAAAAATTATTCCCCTCATTGTACATGACTGATTTTTCAAAAAGGATTCAACAACCGTTACCAACATCACAACACACTGCTGCCATAAGGAAAACCATAGCAGCATATTACACTGTAGTTATGAGAATAAACAACGCAGCATCGCCATCTATTAGTTATTTGGTATACTATGTCACTAACAGCACTTATATCGGATCTTTGCTATACTACTCTGCAATTCAAGCATAGCATACACCAGAAACTACAAATTACGATATCTTTTCTTCCTCTAAACCGATTTTGATGAAATGAAACTTATATGTTGCGCCAACGTACTCTCAGTTGACCTATGAAACCCCCATGAAAATTCCTGTAGTACTCTTGGAGATTGACTAAACTACACCATACTTATACGCATAGTGTACACAGAAACTTCAAATTACGATATCTTTCCTTCCTCTGATCCGATTTTGATTAAACTAAGCCTATGTTACTCTCCAAACTATTCTCAATTTACCTGTGGAAACCGATAAAAGTTCATGTAGTACTTTTGGAGATTACTCTCAACAAATAGACATACACAACGGCTTTTAAGCAAATGATAAAACTATGATATTTTTATTTTCTCTAATCTAATTTTAATTATTGAAGCCTCTATGTAACCCCACTATGTTCTAAAGTTAGGTGCGAAAACCCCATGAAAATTCTTCAAGTAGTTTTGGAGATATACACGTTCAAAGAGACAGACAGACATAATGGTTGTAGGTAAAAAAATTGAAGTTATGATATTATTTTTCTCTGTGATCCGAATTTTATGAAACGAAGTCTCTATATTATCCAGTTACGCTCAAGTTACCTGTGAAAATCTCATGCAAATTCGTGAAGTTGTTTTGGAGATAAGAAATTTTTAATAATTGAAAAAACAGACACGATTGTTACTGAAAACATTTAAAATTACGATATCTTTTTTCCGTGATCCAAATTTGATAACATCTTACCTATTTGTTGACCCCAACTTTTCTCATGTTTCCTGTGAAAACCGCATGAAGATTCGTCCAGTAGAATGAAGATTGAAGGGAACAGCGACAGGGCTACATTTACGGTATTATTATTAGTATAGATTATTACTGATTTTTATGGCAGTATAACTTCCCTTTTGTAAAAAGAATGTTAAAATAATTTTAAACTATACTATTCACACTCATCTAGTATCGTATTCAGAAATGTACCTTGCTAGCCGCTCGGAGCGCTGCTGTTGTGACGTATGACAAAAATCATTGGGAGTGTCATGACTATAAATTAGACTTGGCACAGGAGAGAGATGTTTTGAACAACCCGTACATATACAGATACGGTCATCATAATAAAACAACGGAAATCAGATCGAAAACAGAATAGTTAGGTGTTCATTTTCCTGCATTCTATTAGAGAATAGAACAGTACAAAAATACTATGCCAGGTTATTAAACGTGTTTTGCAGAGTAAATATTTAGTTGTAGAACATCTAGCTAGATTCCACACTACACCTATTGCATTCCATGTCGTAAATAAGTGCGAATTATATTTTTTTTACATAAACACACACTTCCAGTTCTGGATGCATTATGCTACTAAAATGCAAAATGTAACCGCACCCCATGATAACCATCAATTATAAACACGTAGAGTAAAGAAAACAGTGTAACTTTTAAGTATGTCATAGACTAAAATCGCCACCCCATTAACCACAGACATTGCCGAGGTGGGGTGGCTTGTGTGCCACAACGATGCAGATAGCCGTTCCGTAGGTGCGACCACAGAGGAGGGGTATCTGTGGAGAGGCCAGACAAACGTGTGATTCCTGTAGAGGGACAGCAGCCTTTTCAGTAGTTACAGGGGCAACAGTCTGGATGATTGACTGAGCTGGCCTTGTAACATCAGCTAACGTGGCTTTGCCATGCACTTACTGCGAACGGCTGAAAGCAAGGGGAAACTAGAATCGTTACTTTTCCCAAGGACTACTGTATGAATATATGATGATGGTGTCTTCTTGGAAAAAAATATTCCGGAGGTAAAATAGTCCCCCATTCAGATCTCTGGGCAGGGACTACTCAGGAAGGTGTCGTCATCAAGAAAAACAAAACAGGCATTCTACAGGTCAGAGAGTGGAATGTTCTAACCCTTAATCGTGTAGGTAAGTTAGAGAATTTGAAAAGAGAAATGGATAGGTTAAAGTTAGATATGGTAGGGATTAGTGAAGTTCAGTGTCAGGATGAACAGGGTTTCTGGTCAGGTGAGTAGAGGATTATAAATACAAAATCAGTTGGTGGTAAAGCAGCAGTAGATCTGATAATGAACAAGATAATAGGAATACAGATAACTTACTGTGAACAGCATAGTGAATTCATTGTCATAGCAAAAAACCACAACAACCACAGTAGTGCAAGTTTATATACCAACTAGCATGGCCAATGATGAGGATATCAAAGAAATGTATGAGGAGATAAAGGAAATCATTCAGAAAGTTAAGGGAGACAAAAAGTTGATTGTGATGGGGAACTGGAAGTCGGTAGTAGGAAAGGGAGGAGAAGGAAATGTAGTAGGTGAATATGGACTGGGAAAAAGAAATGAAAGAGGACATCACTTGGTAGAATATTGCGCACAGAACAATTTAATGATCACAAACACTGGGCTTAATCATCATGAAAAAGGAGGCTGTATACATGTAAGAGACCACGAGACTCTGAAAAATACCGGACTAACTTTATAATGGTAAGGAATAAATTTAGAAACCAGCTTTTAAACTTTAAGACATATCCAGGGGCAGATATAGACTCTGATAATAACTTATTGGTTATGAACTGCAGATTAAAGCTTAAGAGACTGCAGAAAGATAGAAAAGTTAGGAGACAGAACCTGGACAAATTGAAGGAACCAGAGGTGGTTGAGAGTTTCAGAGGGAGCATTAAGGAAGGATTGACTGAAATGGGATTAAGTAATACAGTAGAAGAAGAATGGGTAGCACTGAGAGAGTAGTGAAGGCCGCAGTGGATCATATGGGTACAAGGACAAGACCATATAGAAATCCCTGGATAATACAGGATATACTGAACTTAATTGATGAGAGGAGAAATTAAAATTCAGCAAGCGAAACAGGCAAAAGGGAGCACAAACGTCTGAAAAATGAGATTGACAAGAAGTGCAGATGGGCTAAGTAGGAATGACTAGAGGACAAATGCAGAACTGTAGACGACTGTATAATTAGGAGAAAGATAGATACCGCCTACAGGAAAATAAAAGAGATATTTGGAGACAAGAAAAGCAGCTATATGAATATCAAGAACCCAGGCGGAAAACCAGTACTAAGCAAAGAGGGGAAAGCTGAATAATGGATGGAATATATAGAGGGCCTATACAAAGGAAATAAACTTGAAGGCAGTATTCTAGAAATGGAAGACGAAGTGGAGGAAGATGAGATAGGGGATACAATATTGCGAAAAGAATTTGACAGAGCGCTAAGGATTTGAGTCGAAACAAGGCCTCTGGAGTAGATGCTATTCCATCTGAACTGCTGATAACGTTAGGAGAGCCAGTCATGAAAAATTGTTCCATCTGGTATGCAAGATGTATGAGACAGGGAAAATACCCTCTGACTTCAAGAAGAATAATGTAATTCTAATTCCAAAGAAAGCAGGTGCAGACAAATGTGAAAATTTCAGAAATATCCGTTTAATAAGTCGCAGTTGCAAAATACTAATACGAATTATTTACAGACGAATGGACAAAATTGTGGAATACGAGCTCGGGGAAGATCAGTTTGGATTTAGGAGAAATGTAGGAACATAGGAGGCAATACTCACATTACGATGTATGTTAGATAGGCTAAGGAAGGGAAAAACTACGTTTTCAGCGTTTGTAGACTTGGAGAAAGCTTTTGACAATGTCATTCTGTAGATTTTCCCGGCGTAATAATGGTTGTTGTTCTTCACGGGTTTGCTGCCAGATTATGTCGAACTGCTGGTACGATATTTCGGCGGTCCACCTGGCCGCATCTTCAGGTATGACTGGTGCACAATCACGCCGGAACTGAGGACATATCAGTTACGGCGGCTCCTTTATACCACAGGAACAGGCCAGTGTGCATGTGCAAGAAGAGGAAGAACGCCCTCTGGGACGTGAAGAGTACTGCAGCGCCACCAGCGGTAGAAGTTAGCCAAGGCGAGTAATCGAAAATTAAGAGGAAGCTGGTCGAAAACTAGACCGTTGTTTTTTAATATTAGATAAAATGGGATTCCACGTTTTACTCAATGGAAAACCTTTTTCTCTATTAATAAGATTATCGGATAATCTTATTTCGATCGCTTCCTTAAGGACACAATCCCAATAACGTGAGGCTGGAACAATAATTTGCGTGTCTTTAAATGACATGTTATGCCCTTCATTAAGACAATGTTCAGCCACTGCACATTTTTTTTGGTTGGAACAGACGTGTGTGCCTTTGATGTTCCATACAACGGTCGTGAATTGTACGAATAGTCTGCCCAATATATACCTTTCCACAGTGGCAGGGGATTTTATACACTCCAGGCTTTCTTAATCCCAAATCATCTTTTACCGATCCTAGAAGAGCTCTGGTTTTAGACAAAGGCAATAAGATACTTTTGATTTCGTATTTTTAAAATGCAACTGATTTTGAAGTGTCCGTGGGTGGTTCACGTGGTGGTCCGAATTGGAAAGCTTGACTGATTTGATGATTAGTATAGCCATTTTGCCTAAAAACAACCTTGAGATGATC
Source organism: Locusta migratoria (assembly GCA_026315105.1). Taxonomy (NCBI): domain Eukaryota; kingdom Metazoa; phylum Arthropoda; class Insecta; order Orthoptera; family Acrididae; genus Locusta; species Locusta migratoria. Next base: position 673,369,862 of record CM048744.1, read on the forward strand.
CAATTCTTGCGTCAAATATTCAGAATCAGAAATGGCATAAGCTCTTTTGACGAGTGTATGTAGAACACCTAACCGTTGATGGGGTGGATGACAGCTAGTAGCGTGGAGATAGCGGTCCGTATGTGTGGGTTTACGGTACACGCTGTGCCCCAAAGTCCCATTTTCTTTTTTGTGAACTAAAACATGCAAGAAAGGCAATTTACAATCCTGTTCAATTTCCATCGAAAATTTTATGCGTGGGTGAAGACAGTTAAAATGATCTAGAAACCGATGGAGGGCTTCCATTCAGTGAGGCCATTCAATAAAAATATCATCCACATATCGCAAAAAACATGTATGCAAATATTCAAATGTTTGTAGAGCTTATGGGACTTAACTACGGGGTCATCAGTCCCTAAACTTACAAACTACTTATGAACTACTTAACACTAAAGACAGCACAAATATCCATGCCCGAGGGGGGATTCGAACCCCCGACCGTAGTGGCCGTGCAGACCGTGACTGGAGCGCCTCAGTCCCCGCGGCCACCGCGGCCGGCTTTTTTCTTTTTTTTTTTAAACTACTTAACCTAAGGTAAACTAACCTAAGGACAAACACACACATCCATGCCCCAGGGAGGACTCGAACCTCCATGGCGAGCAACCGCGCGCTCCGCAGCGAGACGCTTTAGACCGCTCAGCTACTCCACCGTGGCAACATGTATGCTTAAGAGAAGAAGTGTGTAGCGCAATGTCTTAAAAATCCTCCATAAAAAGATTGGCGACGATTGGGGAGAAAGAACTCCCCATCTTAAGCCTACATGTTTTTTGAGATATGTGGATGATATTTTTATTGTAGATGACGTAGTAATTTTGTCAGAGACTGAAAAGGGTCTGGAAGTGCAATTGAATGGAATGGACAGTGTCTTGAAAGGAAGACATATGATGAATATTAACAAGAGTAAAACGAGGATAATGGAATGGAATGTCAGAAAATCAGGCGGTTCTGAAGGAATTAGATTAGGCAATGAGACAATAAAAGTAGTAGATGAGTTTTGTTATTTGGGTAGCAAAATAACTTCTGATGGCCGATGTAGAGAAGGTATAAAATGCAAAATGGCTATGGGAAGAAAAGCATTTCTAAAGAAGTGAAACTTATTAACATCCAATATTAATTTGAATGTTAGGAAGTCCTTTCTGAAAGCATTTGTCTGGAGTGTAGCACTGTATGGGAGTGAAATGTGTATGATAAGGATCAGACAAAAAGATGATAGAAGCTTTTGAAATGTGGTGCTACAGACGAATGATGAAAATTAGATGGGTAGATCATGTAACTAATGAGGAGGTGTTTAACCAAATTTATGAGAAAGGGAGTTTCTGGCATATCCTGACTAAGAGAGGGGATAGATTGGTGGGACACATTCTGAGACATCAAGGAATTGTCAACTTAGCATTACAAGGAAGTGTGTGGGGGTAAAAATCGTAGAGGGAGATCGAGGAAGGAATACAGTAAGCAGATTCAAAAGGATGTAGGTTGCCAAACGTATTGTCAGATGAAGAGACTTGCACAGAACAGGGTAGCATGGACAGCTGCGGACTGAAGACCAAAACTACAGTCGAAGATCGATGTTACAACAAAGAACTGCACTGCAACACAACTTCGTTGTAACTTATGCCTAGATTCTTGGAAATTCCTACCAAGGTATCCAAGGAAAAAAGAAACACACATCTCATATACACTCGGAATACGACGATAAATTATTTATACTTTGAATCTCTAGACAGGTTACTTATTTGTTTAACACATAGGATGTGTATAAGTGATGTGGGAGTCGCTGAGTAATGCTGATGACTAAGGATATTTGATTAAACCAAATGTAGTGCAGGCGACAACGAAAATTTGTTGAAACATTGTGAGGAAACTTTGTCACACATGCGAACAAAAAAAAAAAAAAAATAATACAGTTACCTAGCTCTCTAGACAGGATTCCTCATTTTGTCTTTCACTCTGTCCAGCTGTGTGTTATGCTGACGTCAGAATACAACGAGAATTCCATCATTTGTTTTTTTAATGTTTAAACAATATGCATTCTCTTGGGGGGGGAGCTTCACAGAGCGCAGGGGGAATATTTATAAACATTTCATCTCTATCCAACTGGCTTATTTTTTTTAAACAGTTAGGTAAATTTACTATATTCTAATCGCTTGTTTATTTAAAACTACATCTTAAACAGCTACCATAATTACATTTTCTGTTGTGACAGACACCTTTTCTGGACAGTACCTCCACACACACTGACCTCCCAAAGAGTGTGTATGGGATGGGGGATGTTGTGGTGTGGGAAACATGTCACGATGCTCTCTATTGGAACTGTTTAATTTCGACTAAATATTTTGAACAACCAGCTAAAATGGGTACGGACGACTGCAGGACATTCGGATATTTTTTTAATTTGCCAAAAAGTGGCGGCGGAAAGAAAGGCAATAGGGATGGGATGTTGTATGCCTCACACCGTATATAGTCGCTGTACACTGTACTAACGTCCACCCAATCAGGCTCCTTCGGAAGAAAGCGCCGCATGCTGGTGGCCAGTCGGGTTCGTCTGGAAGCCACTGCCACATACAGGCCGGCGGCCAATGCCACTCCTCCGAACGACACTGCCACATGTGGAAGGCATTCCTGACGAATTTTGTCAATTGTGGGATTCCAAGCTACACTAAACAGAAAGACATTGTCCCGGTTTACCAAACTGTTCTGCAAACGTATCTCCACTGCCTCTTTGAAAACTGAGTCCCAGAAACCACTGGCAATGCACAACTCCCTTGTTTTCTTGACTTTGGCGGCGTGCCCTTCGAAATTGAGGTGTTGTGCTACAGCAGACTTGTTTGCCTGTCCTAGTCGTATGTTCCTGATATGTTCTGTAAGGCGTTGGGAGATACAATTTTGCGTCTGCCCAATATATTCCATTCCACATTCGCATTCAGTACTATAGATGCCTGGCTTCTGCAGCCCTAGCTGCTCCTCTTTTCCTTCTTCTTGGTCTTCATCCCGTATCTCCTCCCGCCTCTTCTCTGTAGAAAGGACACGTCTAATTTGTGTCTTGGTGTAGCCGTTTTACTGGAAGGTTTCTTGCAGATGTGCTAACTCACATGGCAGCCTCTCGCTGTCACATACAGACCTGGCTCTTAGCAGAAGTGTGTTTAGCACTGAGTTGCGTTGTGCTGGATGGTGGCAACTGCAAGCATTCAGATATAGGTATGTACAGGGCCGGATCTAGGGATGGGCAAAGGAGGCAGTTGCCCTGGGCGGCAGAATTTAGAGGGCGGCAAATTTTGACCGACCTTTTTTTAACAGAATGTATCTTTCTGGTGTAATTTAATAAAATTAACTGACACAGAATTATTAAAAGTAAAATGACTGCAAGAAATACCGAAATCATTTAATAAAACTAAAATTCCTGGTTGCTGACTTCAGTGTTGCTCTGTCAAGGTACTTCAGCTAATCAAACTTTAAAAATCTACTACATATTAGCCAGAATGAGAGAGATGTTTGCGTTATTCCATAAGTAAATGCGCAATGTTTATTAATTTGCATAGATTTCCTTTTTCAGATAAATGAATATTCATATTTCATATCAAAGTAATATTTGTAGAACAGGTGAATTTGAATAACGTTCCAGTCCTTATAAAAAAAAGTATTTGAGGTGCGCACACTTCTTATTGAAAGTCAAAAACATTAACGATCTAGAGTCCTCTCTTGGTAGCGGTGGAATTGATAGACATCTACACAGAATACTCTGTAAATCACATTTAACTGCCTGGCAGAAGGTTCATTGGACCACTTTTATATTATTTATCTCTCATTCCATTCTCGAATAGCGTGCGGGAAGAGAAAATATCTTAATCTCTCTGTTCGAGCTCTGATTTCATGTATTTATTCAGATGATCTTTTATACTTACGTAAGTGGGAGGCAACAATATATTTTCGCGTTCGGAGGAGAATGTTGACGATTGTACTTTCGTACATAGCCCATAAATTGTCAACACCAGAAACAAAATCAGAGACAAGATCATATTTTAAAAAAATATGAGAAAACTCAAACTCATTACTTTAACTTATTTCTGATATGCAATATTAAAATAAATTGCTCATGTTAAGCAGTTTCTGCGAAGTTAATACTTTCCAATTGATAAAGCTGTTCAAAACATTCAATGACTTTTGGGCTTTCTCAAAACTTCCTGGGATTCTTGTACCTCTGAACCTATTTCTGATGCACAAGTGCTAGCAGAAGATAATGAGGTATCAACGGTATTTTCCGAAAGAAGGATTCGAAGAAAGAAGAAAATCGCCGATGATCTTTGTGAGGATGAAGTATCCAACATTCACAGAAAAAATAAGGAATAATTGACAGAGCTTAGTACCAATTTTACCGCACTTGAGAAAATTGGTGCAAAAATTAGTTTTCTGTGTGGTGTGCAAATTCGAGAAATGGAAGTGGAGGACTTGAAGGCCAAAGCAGTGGAACTGGCAGAATATCTTAGTGAGGAAGAACTTAAAGTTGTAAGTTTCAGGCAACATGCGCTGGCAGTAGACAGAGCCTTGCAAGAATCCACTGCATCATCAGCATTAAGTTCAATTTATAAAAATAAATTGGTAGAGGTGTATCCCAACCTTACTACAGCGTTAAAATATATCTTACCATTCTAGTTTCTGTTTCGTCTGGAGAAAGAAGTTTCAGCAAGCTGAAACTAATTAAATACACTTGAGGAGCACGACTGCTCAACAAATCTGAGTCTAATATCCATAGAACACTTAGAAGACTTAGGCAATTCCAACAGGACAATGCGACACCCGACACGTCCAGAATTGCTACAGAGCGGCCCCAGGATCACTATCTGGGATTAAAAACCTGAGCTGGCTACCAAGCTCTCCAGACTTGAACATTACTGAGCATACCTAAGATGCCTTGCAACATGTTGTTCAGAAGAGATCACCATCCCCTCCTACTCTTATGGATTTATGGACAGCCTTTCAGGGTGCTTCATGTCAGTTCCTTCCAACACTAATTCAGACAGTAGTCGAGTCTATGCCATGTCGTGTTGTGGCACTTTATGCAAGCTCTTGGGGGCTCTACAGGATGTTATGCAGGTGTACCAGTTTTTTTGGCTCTTCAGTGTAGCTAGCTGCTTGAGTGCCAACTGTGTGTACCTTTCTATAGGGATTGCTTTTAGCCATATGTCTCAGTGTGACATCAACATGTGAAGCTAACTGATGCCATTTCATGGAGATACACTCGTAAATGAGCGTATCGCCTTCCAATTGGTGGGATGGTTCTTTTGGCGACTTGCTATAGGTGATGGACATGCCACACCAGTTGTGCAATGATGTTAGCTGCAATAATCAAAAAATGTTCAAATGTTTATTAAGCTTATGGGACTTAACTTCGCGGTCATCAGGCCCTAAACTTACAAACTACTTATGAACTACTTACGAACTAGGACGGCACAAATATCCATGCCCGAGGGCGGATTCGAACCCCCGACCACAGTGGCCGTGCAGACCGTGACTGAAGCGCCTCAGTCCCCTCGGCCACCGTGGCCGGCTGCAATAATCACGTGAATAATCTCACACCTGGGAGATGAGGTTCTGGATGTCCACAAAGCACAGACGTCTGCTAAGATCATCATATTATACGGGCAGAAGTAGCAGATTGTACAGCTACTACAGCTCATAAACAAGGTAAGTGAACACAGACATGTCCACATGAATTGTTGGTAATTTGTGAAGTGGTTACTAGGAATAGATATATGAGCACAACACCTCTAACCTATCTTCCAGTGTCACAGCATGGATATGCATGGCTCAACTGATGCTGTCAGAGCATCACTTGGGAGAAGGAATAGACACGCTTGGTCATCTACATCTACATCCATACTCCACAAGCCATCTCCTGGTGTGCGGTGGGGGGCTACTTACATACCACTGTCACTTCCTCCTATTACAGTCACTTATGGTTCACAAGAAAAACGATTAGCTGTATGCGTCCATGTTGGCCTAATCTCTTTGATCTTATCTTTGTGATAGCTTCGTGAGGCGTACATAGGAGGAAGAATTATATTGGTTGACTCTTTATGAAATGTGCACTCTCAGAATTTTGACAGAAGCCCATTCCGGGATACAGAACGTCTTTCTTCCAACATCTGGCACTGGAATTTCCTAATCATCTCAGTGATGCTTTCAGGCTTACTAAATGAGACTCTAATGCAGCGTGCTGCTCGCCGTTGGATCTTATCTATGTCTTCAATTAACCTACCTGGTACGGATCATACACTGAAGAGTAATACTCAAGTGCTGTATGAACGAGAGTGTTGTAATCTGCTTCCTTTATTACGGATTACACTTTCAGACGATTCTTCCAATGAATCTCAGTCTGGAATTTGCCTTACCCATGATTGATTTTACATGGTCGTTTAATTTGAAATCGCCCCTTATGTCTACTCCCAAATATTTTATGAAAGTAACTGCTTCCAGTGTTTGTTTTGCTATTATGTAAATGTAGCACTTTACACTCGTTTATGTTGAGACTTATTTGACATTCTGTACACCAGGCGTCAATACGCTGTAGATCCTTCATTTCGCTACCCTTTCCAGTCTTGTGACTTTTCAGTTAACTAGAATATCACACATGAAGAGCCTAATTGAACTGCTGATGTTATCTAGAGGTCATATATAATGTGCAAAGAAACGGTCCTATAACACTCCGCTCGGGCACGCCTGAGATTACTTTAACATCTGAAGACTTTTCTCCGCTGAGAATGACATGTTACGTTCTGTTAGCTATGAGGAATTCCTCAATCCAGTCACAAAGTTGGTCTGAGATTCCATATGCTCGTACTTTGTTCTACAGGCGACGACGTGAAACGGTATTGAACGCCTTGCAGATCTACTGCCTTCTGGATCTTGTGGATGAATAGCACGAGTTGCATTTCATGTGATCGTTGGTTTCAGAAACCATGTTGATTTTTACAAGGACATTTCTGGTCTCCAGAAATGACATGTTTTCCAAAATTCTAATCCTATAATTTTGCGCATCTGATTTATGACTCTTCTTGTAAACGAGAAATACCTGTGCTTTTTCCAATCCTTAGGAACACTTCATGCCTCTAAAGACCTACGATACACTGCTGCTAGAAGTGGGGCAAATTCCTTCGCATATGCAATGTAAAATGATATTGGTATCCCTCTGTTTAGCGATTCAAATTGTTTGTCAAATCCAGTACTAATTTGAATATCCGTCATTTTGTCGTGCAAGCGATAGTTTAGAGACGAAACTACTGCGAAATCTTCCCTTGTGCAACAGCTTTGGAAAAAAGACATTTAGGATTTCATCCTTTTGTGTGTCATCCTCTGTTTCAACATTATTATGGTAGCGAAGTGTCTGGCTATCTGGTTTCGATCCATTTACGGATTTGACACAGGATCAAAGTTTCTCAGGATGTTTTGCCAAGTTGGTACACAAAACATTCCTCTCAAAGTCGTTCGATGCTTCTCGCCTGGCAGCCCTCACTCTAATTTTGACATTGTTTAACTTATACTTGTCTGCAAGATTTTGTCTATATTTGCGATGAAATTTTCTTTCCTCTCATAACACTTTCTTTATCTCGGTTGCTGTATCATGGTGGATCTTTCCCAACTCCCATAATTTTACTTTGATACCTATCTAATGTGAACTGTATGGTACACTTCACTTTGTTCACGGTTGATCAGCACTGTCTATGTTATGGACAAAACGGTCTAGTTGAGCAGTCAAGTACTCTGAAACCTGATCCTTTTTGTTTTTGCTAAATAAGATCATCTTCCTATCTTTCTTGATGTTTCTATTTACATCTGTTTTTATTTATGTTGTAGTGGTCTTATGTAGGCTGAATCCATTTTCTAAGCCAACTAAATCGAAAAGTTTTGGTGTACTTGTCACTAGTTGGTTAACACGTTATTTCCACCAGTCAGGTTTCTGTTTAACTGCTTTATGTAATTTTTGGATATAGAACTTAGAACACTATTACTCGATTCTCTATCTCTGACATCTCTCTTAAAGACTTTTGTCTCCCAGTCTATATCTGATACGTTAACATCTCCACCTAAGACTATAACATAACTAGGAAACCTATGAGAAATATTTTCTAAGTTTTCCCTCAGATGTTGCGCCACTACTGCTGCTGAGCTAGGTGATCTACAAAAATTGCCAGTGACCATGTTTGAGCCACTTTTCACGCTTGATTTCGCCCAAATTGTATCACATTTCGAACCTGTACTAATTTCACTCGATACAATGGTATTCTTTATCAGTATGTGCATGCCTCCCCATCCACTGTTCAGCCTATCTTTAAGGATTCTATTACTACTGACAACTGATTTGAGCCAGTGTTCTGTCACTAGTACAATGTGGACATTGTGAGTATCTAAAAGTGTGAGCAGTTTTGGGATCTTTCCATAGTCGCTCCTGCAATTTACTATTACTATATTGAGCCTTTCTTTCTCTGTTCCACTGTACTGTGAGCTGCCCTGGCCAGAATCAGTAAACGCCTTAACAAGGCTATGGAGGGATTTCCTATACTAAAAAACCCACATGTACTGTACTACCCTAGTAGCCACTTCCTGCATGTAATGCACACCTGACCTATTCAAGGGGCTCATACATTTCTCCACTCGATAGTGGAGATCTGTGTAAAATTTAACTAGTATGCCATCAAGTCCAGTGGCCTTTCTCTATTGAGTGATTTCAATTGATTTCCCATCCAAATGTAATTTATTTCAATATCTGCCATTTTGTCATCCCTGCAATGAGTCAGAGTAACTACAGTGCCATCTTGTGTGAACACCAGCATTCTTTCCCAACCTTCCTACTATTTTTCTAGGGGGCTCTATCAATCACCTAACACTGAAGCTCCCAATGACTAGGAAGCCCACCCTATACACCTGTCCAGACCTCTCAAGATTGATCAGTGCCGAAACAGGTGAGGCAGTCTGTGCAGATTCAGAGGTATTATGATCAGCAGACAACAACTCATACTTATTGCTGAGGCGTAAGGAGACAGCCTTACAGCCGTTTCCCAGTTTTGCCCTCTACTCAGAATTTCATGGCTTGTGTACAGATGAGTGTCTTTTTCAGTGCATTCATGCAAGATGCACTGGCCCCATCCCAGGCCTGGGGTTTGATGAGCGACAGCTGGTGGGAGGGCACACTGACCATGGATCAGTATGTTGAGAATGTTCTAGGACCAAGTCTTTTTGCCATTCTTGTAAGAGAAAGGCGATGTGTTGTAGCTGGATAATGAACGCCCACACACACTGCATGGGAAATTCAACTTGCTCTGCAAGATATGCATCACCATCTCAAGACGTGTCTCCAATCGAGCATGTTTGGGATTTGATGGGATGATAACTGGTTTGTGCAACTCGTGCAGAGATGTATGATCAGGTCATGCAGGTGTGGAATAATATATCTTAATAACTATTTGTCAACTGTATGATTGAATGGATGCCAGAATCATTACCTACATTTCCACCCATGGAAGCTACGCCATGTACAAACAGAGGTGTTTCTACATGGATAGACACCTGGTAACACAGTACCATTTGAGATATTGATCTGTAAATGTAATAACTTCATGTACTACATATGCAGTGTTCCAAATAAGTTATTCAGTAAATTGGAAAACTACTGTTTTGGGCCACTTTAGGTTAGTAAGACTAAATCTGTTTCGAAACACAATGTCATGGTCTTTCTCATATTCCAAATGGCTGTCTGCAATTAGTTCTGTTATTCTTGTACAACACTTTCTATCAAGTTTGACTCGTATTTTTCAGCTCGCTTCTTTTCTGTGTCAGTATCCAGAAACTTCTATTGTACTGTGTATTCTTCTGCAGTTAGATCAAATTCGTTAAAGATATCTAGCATTCGAAATTTCCAGTTTCCAAAAGAGTTTGCATCGAAAAGTGGAACTCGATATTTCCATTCATATTCTTCCGACATTTTGTCGTTTCAATTTAATTACATAACAGTCATGTATTGAACTTCCAACATTTTAGTTTCGGCAAGGCAATAGATGTAAGTCATTTACTAATTACAATGGACATGGAGGACTTGGTCGTAACCTCGTCTGATTGTAGCCACCTGATGTGACTGGAGGCACAAGAATAGTTTTATTTATTTATTTTCCATCTCTAGGCCCATTACCCGTTGAGAAAATTGTTAGCAGAATGTTGTTGGAAGCATGAAAGATTTAGTCTTAAATGGTTGACAATTTTCAAAGTTTGTCAAATACTTTGCTATAGAAAATCAGTGAGATGGCATTTTCACGAAACAGTTGTGTAAAGAAAAGTTTGAAAAAATAAGTTATACGTGGAGTTGTAAACCCGTGTTACCTAGACTTGAGTGGAGTAATGGAATAGTAATTCTATGACACTGTCACTATAAACTTTGCTGTATATTAACCTCATGTGATGTTTTTTACTCTGAGAATGTATTCGTTTTATTATGTATCAACCAATATATTCTGTTTCTTTCAATTAATAAACCATTTAAGACCAAATGTTTCATGATTGCAATAATGGTCTGCTAACAATTTTCTCAACACAATATACATTTTCGGAGGAGGAGACAAAATGTTCAAATGTCCCTAAACTTACAAACTACTTATGAACTAGCTACAACTAAGGACAGCACAAATATCCACGCCTGAGGGGGGGATTCGAACCCCCGACCGTAGTGGCTGTGCAGACCGTGACTGAAGCACCGCAGTCCCCTCGGCCACCATGGCCGGCAAAGAGGAGACCACCAGATAGAAGGGCCACCTGCAGAAGAGTACCCAACTAACAGTAGGTATGAAGATGTAACGACGAAATGGAAGCATGATAACAGGCCAGGACAATGACAACACCAATCTGTCAACAAGCAGAGCTTTCGCCACGATTATGAGAAAAAGACCAAGAGTGACTAGTGGAAATCAAAGACTTTACCAAAGAGAGTGACTGGTAGACAAGCTACGTAATTATTAACCATCCTAGTTCAGTTAAGATAGAAATGAAAGATGTAAATGTGAACAAGGAACCGACTACTTGTGTGCCTGGTGACCACCTTTATACAGGCCACATGGATCACTATTGGCTGCTGGATTCACATGACGAGATAACTAGCAGTCTCGCCATGCAACCACAACACTGCGAGGTCGTGGTGGCCCCTAATGGCTGTCTAAGTCCATCTGCTCTGTTGAACAAATAATCTTTTTCACACCTGATACCCAAAACCATAATCTACAGTATAGGGCTTACCAACACAGTTAAGAACTGTAGCAATACCTTTTAAGCAAAAACTTCTGAAAGTCTCTGGCTACACTACTCATCATTCAATTTCCTTCAAACAAACAAATTACATGGTTGTCTTCAGGCTAAATATAACTACATATTTATTACGTGAAAAGACTTGTCAAAATATGATGAACTGGAAATATAAATCCAGTAACACATCAAACTAGGCACAGCTAGTTAGTGTCAAACACTATAGTTTAAGAGTTATACAAAATGCTTATTACGAACAGAATGAAATTTCTGTTAGCGTGCCAAATACAATTTTGGCGCCAAAGCATTTTCTAAACAACAGATTATTTTTCTTAACTGCACTGGTCCTAATACTTTAGTCAAACGGAAAAGTGAGAGAGCTATGGGACAAAACTGCAGTGGTTATCAAGCTCAAGACTTACAAACTACTTAAATTAACTTATATTAGGGACAAAACACACACACGCTCACAAAGGACTCGAATCTCCGACGGGGAGCAGGCGCAGCAAGGCCCTTTCTACACGGGAAGTGAGAGCTTACGAGATTACCCATGATGCACCGGTCACGCCGTCCGCGTACAGTGTAGACGCATCCACCTCACAAGATGCACGCATATGATCGCTAGTAGACGGAATAGGATGGATCCTCTCACGCGTATGGAAGTACTTCGCGCATGCGCATCCGACGGAATGGGGAATCCAGTAGACAAACGAAGCCAAGTCGGGAATTTGAGAATGTGTATCTGTCTCCTGCTCACAGGAACGTAGTTGAAGCATTTTAGGAGGTGATACTATAGAGGAATAGCTGTTAATATGAAATCCAAAGAAATGTAGAGCAAATGTAAATCAAGAAATTTTCACTGATTTATCCGTCAGTTCTTGGTAGTACAACATCACACTTACTTAAAAGTAGAATTTTGTGTTTGTTCTACACGTTCATTTCCACGTAGTTACCCGATTTTCTGCTTACTATGACATATTCAGACTTCTACGTCGAAAACTGGTTATTTAAATAAAAGTCAATATAGTGATCTACCTATATCCGACGAAAGAATCAGTCAAAATATCCAAATCAGTTTGTTGTACATACCAAGAGCTGTATCTCTGTACCCAATAAAAATTGGACACTCGTCATATGGAATTTTAACTGCAAATCGTCTTTATTACCATCTTCTAAAATATTTGCTATTTTTCCTGAAACATGCTGTACTTGACAGATGAAATAATTGTTTCTCGTGAGCACTCCTCGGCTTGTTCGTTATAAACAAAGGCGCCACAAATCGCAAGGGCTTGAAGTATGTAATCGCATTTTATAATGAGGACTTTAACACACGTGAGCGACGTAGTTACGCATGAACTACACGAAAACAATAGCTTCACAGTGACAGTCTAAAACACAAATAAATGTTTTAATCGTCACAATATATCATACAGTTTCAAAAAGTGATGTTAACGCGTTGATTCATTTGCTGTAAGTTGACAACACACGAAGTAGACGCGTGAAGCAGACGACTCAATAAAACACCGTTTGAACGGCTTCTTTGTAGTTCGACGGTCTATCGCAATGGGCGCTGCAGCTGACTACGCCTTCCTTGTGCGTGTTGCACGTCTCGTATAGAAAGCGCTGTAGAGCGTATGGCCAATTCCGGGAGGCCCAGTTTTTGTCCTTGTTCATCTGCATATCCTTATTTACCTCATTTTATAGCATGTTAAACACAAATATCCCACATATGCTTGGCATCATGTAACGCTTTCACTCGGTAAAAATACAAATGTAATTTCTTGAACCAATTTAATCTTAAAGCTACCATTAATAATACTGGAACGTTGTCAACAAAAAATCTGAGTTCTTCTACTGTGATGCATTTTATTGGCGCTAAGTTGATCTTCATAGTTACAATTATCCTTTCCTGATAGTATAGACACTTGTGCAGTATACATTCTTTGTGGAACACACTGAAACTTGAAGATTTCTTTTACTTTACTTACCTTAACCCAAAGTGTTGTCACGAAACTATTTACACCGCTGGTTCTCATGGCAACAATGCTTTGTTTATGTAAAACCATGATCAAACAGTCATACCCTGTTTGCCACAATAAAATGAATACATCGTGCAGTATTAAATTCAGATGAAGTGTAGAATGAATATTAAACGAAGTAACAATGCAACCATGTCTGACTGGCAAAAAACTGCTGTCTGTGACATTTGTCTACATTCTCAGTATTGGGATACGTAGAAATATCTGTGTAAGCTATAATGTTTGGGGCGGTTGGTTTTGACTGTAGGAAGTGGGAATAGGGATCTTTGATAATATGTGGCGATGAAGTGTTTATATTGGTTTTTTCATTTAAGTTTATATAATTTTGTTGCATGTTGCGCATTAAAGCGTACAGACAATGGCTATTCCACTGTATTTAGTGGAATGCTGGACCTCATTTATGGTTTCTATTGCCCCCGATCATTTTTTACCGCCATTTAGTACTTATTGATCATTCGTTTGTGTCAAGGTAACTGTGTTTTCACTTTTATGCTACAATAGATATAAAATGTTTTATTTTAAGCTTGTATGTCGTGTAAAGTTACGTAGACTATTTACAATTAAAGTATCCGCACATTGTGCAGTAATATTGACGCATATTTTAAGTAATTCAAATAGCTTAATTTTCTCTGTAAACAAACAGTCTGACGTAAAAAAAGGCCGTCGTTTTACTGCTCTCATTTATACTATTTCTGTAGACAGGAAGAAATCACTGACTGTTTACCTTTTCTAGGGACAACAACTGTTAGCAGTCCACAATTAAAAGGAGTGCTGCCAAGTCGCTGTATTGGCCACCAAATAAGAAGCCACCAGTTAATAAACCAATGACCTTATTTTCTGGTATAACCCATAATCAGAGTATCATAATCATCTTGCTGCCGAGAAGGAATGCAGAATGTACATACACATAGAATATACTCTCAGGGTAGTTATGCATGATTTATGTTGTGCATTCTGCAGCAGCAGAATGCTTAAGATATTCAAATAATTGGTTATACCTGAAACCTGTCAATGGAAGCCATTGGATTTTTTATGGGATTTCTTATTTAGTGATCAATATAGCAGTTATGCAAAACTAATGTTAATTTTTGATATCTTATTTTCTTGCATCACTACATGTGAAATTCAAGTGAGTGTTTGGTCTCATAAATTACAATATCTTCTGTGTAGTGCAGTATCAGTAGATAAGACAGTGATATCCCAGTCTATAGTTATGCCTTCTCTTCAAGAAAGTAGCTGGATAGATTTTCCAAATGGTGTTATCAGAGGCAGTTTATTAGTTAATAGTTAGGTAAAACTGCAGAGTCTGTTCCCCTTGTTATTAGCATGGCACGTATGTTGGCAACTGTAAATAGATTGTATGTTTCTGAACCAGAGATTTGGATGCTATGCACTCTCACATATTAAGACTTCTAACTTTCACTTAATATGATTACTGTTTTGTACAGATCATAAAGTAAATAAAACAAGCTATACCTGCTCCATGGTTGACTGCTGTAGTGTTATAAATATTCTGTAGTGTTGCCAACAATTGCAGCGTGTGTGCAACACACACTACAGTTAGGCCGAAACTGTAGTGCGTAGTATATGTAAAGTTATTGTGGAACATGTTTGCTACAGAGACTCAGAATATTTTTCTGATAACTTGATTGGAAAAATTAATTGCGGTTAGGCGTACCATGTATTCTACAGGTATGGTTATTTATGAAATCGACACATGACAACATAATATGTATCAGAAACAAATCAATGTACAAACCTAAAATTATGATAGGTTATACCCACAATGGTCCTGTTACTGTACTGGTTTTTCTTGGCATGAAACCTGGTGCTTGCAGCATCTTTTGTGATGTGACAGATTATTGGGTAAAATTTTACAGTTTGTGTTGTGATGCAGTGTCGAATGTTCCGATGTTGGCAGTGGCCGGAGCAAACAGAATCGTATAGAATGATGAGATTATTTTGCATGCCAACCATGAAGTAAATAATTCATGCAGTTCCTGCTCTATGGTTGACAGGTTCCCAATGTACCCTTGTCTGCTCAATAAATTAACTGCAGTTGTTACAGGAGAAAGTCATAACAAAACATTCGGAAAAAGAATATGACTGCTATAGCCTACTTCACATGGAGTGGCCGTAGTCAACGTCTGAACACAAAACAACACTCCGTGACACGGACTATAAGATTAAGCTGATTACTGTTCAAAATTAAACTCATTTTATGATTTGGTGTTTACACAATGACTGGTTAAAGGTTGAAACTATTTAATGCATGATGGCATCATGGAACTCACTTATAACTGCCACATCACAAACTGTCAAACTAGGCATATATCATGTAAATAATCTCAATTAAGTTTGAACTGTGTAATGTTTGTCTGTTGTGGAAGTTCTGAGACTGTTACCGGAAAGTGAGAAATAAAATATGACATTTTCTCAAGATAAACATATTGGTTGAAAACAAAACTAAAATGAAGTTGACATATTGAAAGTGTGTGGAAAAGGCCACATATTCACTGTCATTGCTCACTTCAAGTGTTACATTAATACTGTTAGGATGGATGCTCGATGTGCAACACTCATTTGCTTTGGGAGATAAAATTGCAGTGGATGATATGTGGTAACAGCTCTGAATTAAGAACAGCAGTGATTTGTTTTGGTATTTAGTATGTTACATGATCCTATTATTAGTTGGTATTCCTAATTATTTACTTTTGTCACCCTTATATTAGCCAAATAGTTACATGAATGAAACTTACAAAATGATGATATTGCTAATACCTCTTGTGGTAAACAGCACCATTGTTACAATTCACAAGGGTGGGGAAAAGACATGAGAGTATGTAATATTTTTAATACATCAGAATACTTATGGTGACGTTTAAGCAGCAAAAAAGGAATTACTATTTTTGACCCTGCTCTTAACTTTGTATTAATGTAGTGATACGGCCTCCGCCATTCTCCTACCTCTCCCCCTTCCCATCCCTAATGTTTCTGCCAACATTGATGGGGGAGGGGCCATACATAATTTGTCCCACATTAAAGGTGATTGAGGGTGTCAACAAAGTGGGACAATTGGAGAGGGGGATGGACAGATCACAAGCTTTGTTACATTACATGTAGCATTCAACTAAAAGTCTAATGAAAACATTTAAACTGGAAACACTCCTACATAAAGCCATACTTCAATGTGCTAACTTTCATGATGATTGGTCATCTGGTGCATGTCGAATCCAGTTGAATGGCACTCTTTGCCATGTTCTGTATTAAGAATTTTGTAAACAATACTCTCACAAATTTGTTATTATTATTGGTGTTGGCAGAGGAAGTATTGTCTTTAAGCACTATGGAACTACCAAGGAGCTGTCAGAAATTCGGTTTGGGATGAGACTTAGCATATAAGTAGTATGTGTCAAGGGTTTCGCCAATATAAGTTTTGGCTCATCTGAAGATGGGGATACCACCTGTCGGCTTTGACCCATGGCATCGGCATGTTATGTGCAAGTGCTTGTAGGTGGCATGAGTAATTATATGGTGCCTTACTTAAGGCCATGTGTCTTAACAAGTAGAACATATGATTATACATGAAGATTTTGGGTTTAAAAAAGTGATCTGTAGCTTCACTCTTATAGTGAGGTATAGGTTAACAGATATTTTTTGTTCGCAAGTGAGCACCGAAGGCATCACAGAAAAAGTTAGGAAAAGACACCAATTATCCTGTGGACATTTTTTTAC
The DNA here is from genome assembly GCA_026315105.1 of Locusta migratoria. Lineage (NCBI taxonomy): Eukaryota > Metazoa > Arthropoda > Insecta > Orthoptera > Acrididae > Locusta > Locusta migratoria. The sequence continues at coordinate 673,386,952 of CM048744.1, forward strand.
ATTGTTAATACAAGCAAATCAAAGATCAGTTGGATATAAGAAGCGCAAGATGGTATGTAACAAGGGTCATTCCATGTCAAATCGCCTAATTTCGGAACATTTTCCTGCTTGACCACCAGGGATTTCGATGAAATTTTTTCGCACATGTCCCCAATGAACATTGGTAAATTTCAAGACTCGTTGAAGCAATACTGTCTGATATATAGTCAGTTGTCTGACACCATGCGTGAATTTGCACAGGGCGAGCATTAATTTTTGAAGCATTTGAGTTGTTATAACTTGGGTAATATTTCATTGAAAGGAATAACATTTGGTCTCTTGTACAACAGTATGCAAAGCTCTTGGGAATAATAATGAAAATAATTTTATGTGCCGTATACAGCTAGAAAAATTCAGCCAAAGTTGCTAAAAACAATCGGCGCCCAAAAAAACTTCTAAGTTTGGAGTTCTATATCTCGAGGACTAAATCTATGGCAAAGAAGAGAAACTTGGTATGTTGTAACCCAATAATATAAGGTTCTCAAACAAAGTTTAGTTTAGGTATTTCTTTCCAATACTGAATTAACAGCAAAGTTGAAGATTTTAGAAAAAGATAAAAATTGTGTGGGAATATTTTTTTTTTACAATATGTTCTACAAAACTTTCCAAACTTGGCTGATTAGAAAGACCATTATTTTAGCTGCATAAAAAAAAAGTGTATTAGATTGTCCAATGCGGGCTAACAATGCTAGATAATTTGAATCAAAGTTGAATGCGTAAATCACCCTAGGAAAAAGTGTTAAACTTTGCATTCTTATATCTGCAAAACTAAATGCATGTTGAACATCAGACTTTGTTCTTAATAGGTTGGCAGCACAGGGAAGTGCCATAAAAATTTTCAGACTCCTACTATTTTCCAATGTTCTACAAAAGTGTCATAAACATGACGATTTTTGAGAGAAGGTGAAAAGAGGGTGTATTCGACACTACTATTACAAATACCGCTTTCTAATAAAGCTTCAAAACCAGTTTCATATGAAACAACATGTTTTAAGGAACCACAAACACATGGGTTTTATTCCCATTGACGAACAGTACTTCATAAATTGAAGCAAACTAGGCAGAAAGATAATGCTGCGCAAAAGGTTGTACCTTTGGGTTTTTATATCTCTTTAATGAAAACAACGATAAATGTGAAATTTTGCGGACAAGAAGTTAGTAACATAAGGTTTCCCAGTGTAAAATAACATTCACAAACTGCTGTCCTGGTTTCTACAAAAATTAGTTCAAACTTTAGATTTACGTAAAATTACAAATATGTATTTTATTTAATTTGCTTTTTTATAATTTGTTTTTCATAATTGAACGTATTCACAGTTGGAATGAGCATGTTATCAAGCATCCAGAAAATCACGTTCGGTTTTCCCATGTGTGCTAACAAAGTCTGAAAGTGACGTACAAATCTGAGGGAATTACCGCGTCAACAGGCTACAATGTAACAACTTGTTCCTGTGTTACATTGCATGTGGTTTTTATTATTAAATCAATTAGCAATGTCTCACAATATTTCCTTGTGCTGTCTCATACATGTTGAGGTAGTTTCTTTGTGGTCCAGGCAGATTTGGGCTTTACCCTTAAGCTTGATCTCTGATCATAGAGAAACGAGCCAGCCGCGGTGGCCGAGGAGACTGAGGCGCTCCAGTCACGGTCTGCACAGCCACTACGGTCGGGGGTTTGAATCCCCCCTCGGGCATGGATATTTGTGCCGTCCTTAGTTGTAAGTAGTTTGTAAGTTTAGGGACTGATGACCCCGTAGTTAAGTCCCACAGACTCTACAAACATTTGAACATTTTGAACATAGAGAAACGAGTAGTTTTTGCTCTACTGACCAACTGTCCACAGATTCGATCCTAATTTTCTTCGAATAGAAGTTGCCCTTGTGGCATTGAGGTTAATTTCTTTCCGATTACCATTCAGGCATTGGATCATCACTCATTGAAAAACTTGCATCCATCTTAAACAGAAAGCAGTTCATCTAAATTTCTCAATACTTTGTAAGGACCACTATTAACAACACAGGAGCTAGGAGACCATCACGGCACTGCAGGCAGTGCTGGGAGGTCAACTCGAAGCCCTACTGTGTCTACTATTCTCCGCATTCAACTATGAAACACACCGTTTTACGGGCGGTGTCAGGGGACAGGGTTGTAAAACTGTCATTTAGCTGGGGGAGGAATGGATAAACGCAAAGTCAGTGTAAGACTGCAGATGAATGTGGATGCAGAACCTCAGTTACGTGGTTGAGTCTAGGTTCATTACAATAAAGTGTAGTGTAATGTTTCAATACACAAATAAAAAATACATGCTGCAAAACATGGACAAGAAGTTGCTGCAGTGTAACCTGTTGATGTGGTAGATTCCTTCAAATTTGTCAGTCATTTTCAGGTTTTGTTAGCATACGAGAAAACCGAAAGTGATTTTCTGGATGCTAGATAATATGCTCATTCCAACTGTGAATAGATTCAGTTAAATTATGGAAAACAAATTATAAAAAAGCAAATTAAATGAGATCACATTTGTATTTTATATAAATTGAATGTTTGGGCTGATTTTTGGAGAAATCAGGAAAGCAGTATGTGAATGATATCTTACACTCGGAAACCTTGTGTTACTAAGTTGTTGTTTGCAAAATTTCACACTTGTCATAGTTTTCATTAAAGAGATACAAAAACCCAAAGGTAAAACCTTTTTTGCAGCACTTTTTCTGCCTAGTTTGCTTCAATTTAAGAAGCATTGTTCATAAATGTTGGGAATTAAACCCAGGTGTCAGTGGTTCCTTAAAACATGTTGTTTCATATGAGACTGGTTTTGAAGCCTTACTAGAAAGCGGTATTTGTAAAAGAAGTGTCGAATACATCCTATTTTCACCTCCTCACAAAAATTGTCATGTTTACGACAATCGTGTAGAATATTGGAAAATAGTAGGAGTCTGAATCTTTTCCACATCCCTGTGCTGCCAACCTATTAAGTACAAAGTTTCATGATCATCATTTAGTTTAGCAGATACTTCAACTTTGATTCATATTATCTAGCATTGTTAGCCTGTGTTGGATGATCAAATACACCTTTTTATGCAGTTAAAATAATGGTCTTTCTAGTAAGTCCAGTTTGGAAAGTTTTATAGAACGTAGTTTTTTTGCAGCATTTTTGATCTTTTTCTAAAATCTTCAACTATGCAGTTAATTAATTCAGTATTGGATAGCAATACCTAAACGAAACTTTGTTTGAGAACCTTGTATTGTTACTTTACCACATGCCAAGTTTCATGTTTGCCATACCTTCAGTCCCCAAGATATAGGACGCCAAACTTTGAAGATTTTTTAAGTGCTAATTTTTTTTAGCAAATTTGGCTGAATTTTAATGGCTGCCTATGGCACGTAAAATTATTTTCATTATTATTCTCAAGAGAATGCATACAGTTGTACAAGATGGCCAAATGTCATTTTGTTCAACGAAATATTGCCCGAGTTAAAACAAATCAGTCTTCAAAAATTCATGCTTGCCCTGCGCAAAGTCATGTATTTTGCCAGACAACTGACTATACCTGACAGTATTGCTTCAGCGGGCCTTAAAATTTACCAATGTTCATTGGGAACATGTGCGAATGTTCACATAAAAGTTTAACAAAATCCGCAATGGTCGAGGAGGGATTGCTTAGGTGAGTTGACATGGAATGACCCGCAACTGAACATTTCAGAAAGAAGAACACTCTCTCTCTCTCTCTCTCTCTCTCTCTCTCTCTCTCTCTCTCTCTCTCTCTCTCTCTCACACACACACACACACACACACACACACACACACACACACACACACACCATTGATGAAAACATTAAAAACAATGCCAACAGGTGACTATCAAAGCAATGAATTTAGATTTTCCTTTCAATAAATTCATAATCAAACTAAAATAGTTTGTTCCAAAGGAAAATTTCTGTTGGGGGAACTCCTTTCTTGATGGATTGACAGACTGATAATGTGCAGCTAAACCACCAGAGATGTGGACATGTTATGAAATAAACATACTTACTGTTTTTGCTTACAGTACTTACCTCTTTCTTCATTAGTAAACTGTACTCATGTGAAACCAGGCAGGTTAGTGGTCTCAGATAAATATTTTTATACATTATTACACTTGTAATACATGAAATAATATAAAAAGAAGTGAAGTAGCATCACTGGAAGCCTTACAATTATTTTATTTGCAGATCATGTTTTTATTGGTATTTTGACAAGCAAAGAAAGCTGATTTTGCTATTGAGTTTGAAAGGAAACTCCAGATTGTGGAATTGCACTATTTAGACTCAGTAACTAAAATCATTGTAAGGACTGTGTAATTTTCTAGTAAATTTTAATCTTGAATTTGGTCACACAAGAAATCACAACCAGTACAGTCTCATACTTTTTAAGCTGCACCACAGTCTAACATAGCAGTCGTGACACTCACTGGTGTAAAATCTGTTACCGTCTGACAACTGGGCAACACTAGCTCTCCAAGCGGTGAGCAAGAAAGCCCCCTGTTAACATCTTATATATTGTATGAATAACACTTTATTTTCACACCCTTTTTTACGTAATTCACAGTATGATTGTTTTATTTAGACTTGAGGGCGTTAGTCTAATATCAGACAAAAAGGATGATGCTAAAAATAAACAATAGTGGAAGTAAAACACATCAATTAAGTGACAAAACCTGGTACCTAATAACGCAGGAATATGTGCCGATCCAAATATTTTTCCAGCTTTCCCCATTGAAATCAAAATCATTTACATCAAGATACAGTTTTAAGTGTGACCCTTTAGCTTCACAGTAAACTGGTATTGCACACAATTTCCTTATTGTTTTGTTCTGTGTTTTAGATTTAACAACAACTGCTAACAAAAACTATTATTTAATTCAGATGAGTGGCTTCCAACTAACAATTGAAATACGTTGAAAAGTATTGGCCTTGTTACATTAACATGAACTTTCTCAAAAAGAGATATATATATAAGAATGACCACTGACGCCCAGAATTGACTTTGGTGTTAATAATTTCAACACCTATCGGGTATAAGCGTGTCTCACCAGACACATTTCTTCTTATTTTACGAACTTTCAAGAGAGTTTAGTTTATAATATGCATTTTTTTTCTGTTCCTTTGAATATCCAAACTGCAGTATATAGTTCTCTATGTACATGACCCATTTTTCTACTTCTAAAAAGATCAAAAATTGTTATCATACTTAAATATATGCAGTTTTCAGGTGAACCGTAATACAATCATTTCAGCAGTATGATTGTGTTACATCCTCTCGGGGTCCTTAGAAAATCTGAAAAAAAAAAAAAAAAAAAAAAAAAAAAGACAAATGACATAACTTTTTTCTGGTTATTGCTACATTCCATTGCACTACAAGCATGCCTCATTCTAAAAAGCATCACGAACCCGAGTATAAGAGAAGAGTAGGACGATTTACAATGTACGAAATACCACCACCTCACTAGTGTCTCCTGCTGGCCGCTTGGTGCACTGCTATCGCGGTGAGTAGGAAAAATTCGCTCGAGTGTCGTGACTGGTATGTTAGTCTGTAGCTGCACTGTTATTGAATTAGCAAACAAACTGGGAGAGACACCTAAAATTGTGTGGAGTGTCTTCTGGCTTAGAGGCAAGGTGCAATTGAAAAGTGATTTGTCTGATCATATCATATTTCACCATTGTTCCTGTAACTGTCCCTGGTAATTGTAGTGTGGGAAGAGCCAATGCAAGCCATGATGCTGGATGCTGATTTGTATTGGGCATCCATGTGTGGCACTGGATCCTATACCCATATGGAACCCATGTTCTTATGACTGTTTACTTGGAATTGTATGTAGCACATCCTGTTTGAATTGTGCTGTAATTTGCCTTGTTGCACTTCTATCACTAATGATACGTCTCAGATGTCGCTGGTCATGGCCGTTCAAGGTGGTTGGATCGTCAGTAGTTTGTTGTGGACTGTACTCTTCCATCCACTCTCAATATATTGTGAACATGTGACTGAATTTCTGAACCACTGCCAAAATCGAAATTCCCGCCTGTTGGTCACTAACCACCGTAGCCAGTTGAATGGCATCAGCTCTCAACAGTGTTGCATGTTCCACAATTCTCTAAATCATCTTGTGGTATTTCCAAATTCTTCTGTACTCTTACAGCTTTACATAGGAATAACTGCTTCTAATTTTATTGGAAAATTAAAAGCCTCTAGGCTTACTTCAAATGATATTGCTGTATGCGCAGCTATGATGTTGCATCACTCTTTCTTCTCAATGACATAATGTCACATTTGGAAAATTATTTCACTAAGGATGGGCTAGATCTTTTTAAACATTGTCTCTCTTACACATACTATGAAGAAACTAATGGTGTGGCTACGGGGTACCCACTTAGTGCCGTTACAGCAAATTTTTTATCAACAAATTTTGAAATACAGTCATCTAGATTACAAAGAAGAAAACATCATTATGGGTTACATATGTTGGCTTCATGGAGAAAAGAATACTCTGAATTTCTAAATTTTCCCAATAATATTAAGTCCAATATATACTTCACTATGGAGAAAGAGAAATGAGGTCAGATTTCATTTTTGGATGTACAGTAATAATTTAAACACCAAGAACAGAGCATTGCACATGCTCTAGTTCTGAAGTGCGAATGTTGCCAATTGTAGCGGTCTTTGGAGGTTCATCTTGCTGTTCATTGTCAAATAGAAGCAATATAACAGTTGGGATACAGTATATGTTGAGATTAATAGCAACTTAACTTGAGTATTATTTATTTTGGAAAACATTATTCGAGCACATAGAAGCAGTTGAGGTTTAACAACTTCATGTGGGTATTTTTACTACAACAAACCGCTTCTTATGTATGTTTTGTTGACTTAGTGGATAGGCAGACGGTTTACAAACACAAGGGGCGTGAGTTCGCTACCACTGGAGTCAACTTTTTTCTTATTTTTTTAACAATAATTTGCTATGAATTGTGCAATTACAGGCCTTTCTGGTTCCACATTTTTAAACATATTCCATTTTATAATAGCCTAATCTTTAAACAACAAGAAAAATAATAGCCATAAAAATGTTGAAAATGGATGCATGTTTTTGTAATTACTCCGTTTCCAGTTTAATACCAGCAAAGCCTTTACTTTTTTTTATTTATTTTTTTTTTAATTGTGCTACAAACGTTTCTTGCTTTAGTTACTTTTTCTTATTAAATTAACTTTGTTTTTACTTTTTTCAGTATTCTCTTTAGTAAATAACTAATTACAGTTTATCAATTTGATATCTAAAAATAATCTTATTTGGGAGGTAATATTTATTTCACAACCCATAACAAAAAAAATAAACATCCTTGAAGGCTGTTATTCATCTGATCTCTCATAAAAATAATCTTCCTTCCTTATGCCAAACAAAAAAAAAAAAAAAAAAAAAACAAAAAAAACAAAAAAAAAAAATAGTTTTTTAAGTTTTTTATGAAAACCCATTATAAAACCCAATAAAACTCAACTATACACACACATGAGGATTTAATGACACAAATTGCAACTTAGAGGAACCATATTTATTGTAGGCAACTTTTAGCCACAATAATTTATTTCATTATTATATTTACAATAATTATTTTAAAAATGGTACAGTTAACACAATACAGTTGAGAGTAAAATCAGTAATCCTTCACTTTCAGGAACATACAATTTAGTCTGTTTTTTAAGAACACAGAAACTTGTGTATCTTCACTAACTTCTCTGCTCTTCTTTCTCCTAAATTGTTTCTAAGTTTTGACCACACAAGTCCATATATGGCCCCTCAAATCAAGATGTGCTATGTGCCGAGGAAATGCATGGCTGTTGAGGTTGAACAGTCGCTAGCGAGCAACCTCTGAGGAACCTGCCGCACCTCAGTTGTATAAGGCTTACCAGGCAAGCGGGGCTCTGCCTGGGTGGATCTTTAAATCCCTCGCTACTTGTGGGAACACCATGAGAAGGCCCTGTAACGTTGCCGAACATACAACCGGTGTCTCTAAGTGTGGGAAGTCAGATTTTCATGCCACAGCATACGACCCTAAGTCATTTCGTTCCCTGGCTACGTCATGGGAGGAACGTAAGGTCTTAAACAGATCACAGCCGTACTTGCCGCAATATCTTTTTGCTCCCGTACTGATGGTGAATCTTTCTCGTCCACCAAGCCACAGTTCTTCGGCGACCAGCTCGAAGACAAGTATGGTTAGGTGGTGTCTTTCCCCAAAATGAGGAGTGGGGTTGTCTTGATACAGATGGCATCCCCAGCCCAGTCTAAGGCATTACTTCGCTGTGACAAGCTGGGTGATATTCCAGTCTCTGTTATGCCCCACAAGACGCCCACGGTCTCATTTATCACCGGGATCTCATGTCACTGTCAGATGATGAGCTCTGCGCAAACTTGGAACGGAGAGGTGTTCACTTTGTTAGGTGCATTTATAGGGGACCAAAAGATGATAGGGTTGCCACCGGTGCTTTTATCCTGGCCTTTGAAGGCAATACACTGCCTGAGAAGGTGAAGCTAATGGTCTATTGGTGCGACGTAAGGCCGTAAGTCCCGCCCCTATGAGGTGCTTCAGAAGGAACAGCCTCCTCCGGCACCTCTTGCTTGGAAGGGGTCCCTCTGTACGGCCCCTTTAGAGACTTCTCACAGTGCTTTAGAGGATCCTGGCCGGAGGCTCAAGGATCCCCAAACTGCTGAATGTAGGGCTTCTCGCTCTTCCACTCCTGACGCTGCCGAGAAGCCCTTCCAGCCCATCAAATCAAAAGGGCAGCGAGAGGGTAAGAAACCAAAGCCACATAGAAAGAAGGAATCAGTGATGGCTACAATGCCACAGCTTCCCTTATCATCTGCTTCAGAAGATGAGTTAGAGATCCTCACATCACCTGAGGATCTCGCACTGACTGATGCACCGGATTCTATGATTCTTGATTCAGCAGAGGCAGAACGGTTGGCAGCAAATGTCCCCATGGAATAACCTGCTCTATATTTTTATCATGGCTCATCAGCTCAAAGACTTTGTCATTCTCCAGTGGAACTGCGGTGGTTTTTTCTCCCGCCTGGCTGACTTGTCAACTTTTGATCATAACACCTGCTGTCTGCATTGCTCTCCGGGAGACCTGGTTTCCAGCAATGCGGACCCCTGCCCTTTGTGGGTACAGGGGATATTATTGTAATCGGCGTGTATATGACAGTGTCTCAGATGGCGGCTATGTGTATATCCTTAACTCTGTGTATAGTGAACATGTGCCCCGTCAGACGCCATTAGAAGCTGTGGCTGTGAGAGTAAGGATACCATGAGACATAACCATCTGCAGCCTGTATCTTCCACCAGATAGTGATGTACCACCACTCTCAATCTCTACACTGATCTCGCAGCTCCTGCCTCCTTTTCTACTTCTGGGTGATTTTAACGCCCATAATACTTTGTGGGGTGATGCAATAGTCAGTGGCTGTAGCAGAGAGGTTGAGAACTTGATATCCCAGCTAGACCTCTGTCTTCTAAATACCGGAGCCCCCATGCATTTCAGTGTGGCGCATGGCTCTTTTTCGGCTATTGACCTGTCAGTCTGCAGCCCTGCCCTCTTTCCATCTGCCATTGGAGGACACATGACGATTTGTGTGGTAATGATCACTTTCCTATCTTCATATTACTACCCCATCATCACTGTCCTGGACGCCTTCCTAGATGGGCTTTAAACAGGGCAAATTGGGATCACTTTGTTTCTGCTGCCACTCTTGAACCTGACCCAGATGACTCTATTGACGTGGTGGTTGTGACTGTCACTCAGAACATTTTAACTGCTGCAGAACATGCAATCCCCCTTTCATCGGGATGCTCCCGGCGAAAAACAGTGCCTTGGTTGTCGTCGGAAGTCGCAGACACCATTCGAGACCGTTGGCGTGCTCTTCAGCCAGCATTACAAGCGACACCCGTCACTTGAGAATTTTATCGCTTTTAAACAACTCCGTGCTCGTGCTTGCCAGATAATGCGGAGGCAAAAACAGGAATGTTGGGAACGTTATGTGTCCACCATAGGGTCATGTAGCTCTCCTTCACAAGTTTGGACAAAGGTCCGACGCCTTTATGGCTACCAGTCCCAGACAGCAATTCTTGGGATCTCTATCCAAGGGACTCTATGTATGGAACAAGGCGCTATTGCCAAGTCTTTTGCCGAGCACTACGCTTTCGTCGCTGCATCTGGAAATTATCAACCTACCTTCCGCGCATTAAAACAGTAAATGGAACACAAAAACCTCTCATTTACCTCACGCCACCCTTATATAACGCCCCGTTTAGCGAGTGGGAGCTCCCCGTGCCCTTGCCCGCTGCCCTGACACCTCCCCTGGGCCAGACAGACTTCACAATCGGATGTTAAAACATCTATCTGATGACTCCAAGCGCCAAGTTCGTGCACTGTTTAACTGCGTGTGGAGCAACAGTGGCATGACAGCACCATCGTCCAAGTCCTCAAGCCGGGTAAAGACCCATTACATGTCGACAGCTATCGGCCCATCACCCTTATGAACGTTCTCTGCAAACTGCTAAGAATGCATGGTGAGCCGGCGTTGTATTGGCTCCTTGAATCCCGGGGCCTGCTGGCTCCATGCCAAGGTGGTTTCTGCAAGGGGCACTCGCCTTGGATAACTTAGTCCATCTTGAGTCTGCCATCCGGACGGCATTCTCTAGACATCACCATCAGGTAGTCGTGTTTTTTGACTTGTCGAAGGTGTATGATACGACCTGGTGACACCACATTTTAACCACTTTACGTGGGTGGGGTCTCTGGGGCTCACTCCCAGTTTTTATCCAAAAGTTTTTAGCTGTCTGTACCTTTCATTTTCAAGTTGGTGTGTCCTCTAGCACCCGCATGTCCAGGAGAATGGGATGCCTCAGGGCTCTGTTTTAAGTGTTCCATTGTTTTTAGTGGCCATTAATGGATTAGTAGCAGAAGTTGGGTCATCAGTATCCCCTTCATTGTATGCTGATGACTTCTGCTCGTCTAGCATGTGTGTTGCAGAACGACAGCTGCAGGGAGCCATACGTAAGGCGCAGATATGGGCTCTCTCACACGGGTTCCAATTTTCTGCTGCCAAATCGTGCGTTATGCACTTCTGTCGTCAATGGCCAGTCAACTCACATCCAGAGTTGTATCTTGATGGCCAACTACTCAATGTAGTTCAAACGCATCACTTTCTAGGACTGGTAGTTGATGACTGGCTCACATGGCAAGAACAGAACTGCTGGCGGCACCTCAGTGCCCTCTGCTTCCTTAGCAGTAGCACTTGGGGTGCAGATCGTATTACCCTGCTGCATTTATTCTGTCGCGTTTGGAGTACAGGAGTGTAGTATATGGTTCCGCATCGCCCTCAACGCTGCAGATGTTCGATCCTATCCACCACTGTGGAGTTAGGCTTGCAACAGGGAGTTTCCAAACCAGTCCTGTGGACATCTACATACATACTCCACAATCCACAGCAAGGTGTGTGGCAGAGGGTACACTGTACCACTACTAGGCATTTCCTCTCCTGTTTCATTCCCAAATAGATCGAGGAAAAAAAGAATGCCTATATGCCTCTGTACGAGCCCTAATTTCTATTATCTTGTCATTGTGATCACTACTTGAAATGTAAGTAGGTGGCAGCAAGGTTGTACTACACTCAGCTTCAAATTCCGGCCCTCTAAATTTCCTCAACAGAAATTCACAAAAAGAACATCATCTTTCCTCCAGCGATCCCCATTGAGTTGCCAGAGCATTTCCGTGACACTAGCACATTGGTCGAACCTACCAGTAACAAACCTAGCTGCTTGCCTGTGAACTGCTTCTATGTCTTCCTTCAAACCGATCTGCTGCGCATCCCAAATACTTGATCAATACTCAAGACTTGCTCGTACAAGCGTTTTTTACGCACTCTACTTTACAGATGTACATCTTCCCAAACTTCTCCCAATAAACCGAAGTTGGCTGTCCGCCTTATCATAACTGTCCTTACATGTTCGTTCTATTTCATATCGCTCTGCAATGTTACACCTAGATATTTGAATGACACAATCGCATCAAGAAGCTCACTACTAATGCTGTATTCGAATATTATGGGATTGTTTTTCCTACTCAAGCGCATCACCTTACATTTTTCTACATTGCGAGCTAGCTGCCATTCTTCGCACCAACTCGAAATTTTGTCTAAGTCGTTAAAGGCGACACCCTCTCCTTGTGGAGGCTCTGCGAATCAGGCGGCAACATCTGCTGGTGAATTACGCAGCCCATGTTTATGGTATGCCCACTCATTCCAACTACAGTCTCCTTTTTCTGAACGACGTACTCCATATCCCACAATGGCGACAGAGGTCGGGTTTGACAGTTGGTGCCTGTGTTTTGTCTCTCCTGAGTGACCTGGAGTCTCTTCCTCTGCCATCTCTAATCAAATTCCAGTTGTGTACGCCACCATGGTGTATTCCTCGACCTGTTATGTGACTGGACTTGTCGCAGAACGCCAAACAATCTGTCCACTCTGAGACCCTTCGCTGCCAATTTCTGTCAATTCTTGACGGATACCGCTGCTCCACAGTGATCTATATGGACGATTCGATAGCAGAAGGTCTTGTTGGCTTCGCCTATATGCACGCAGGACACAACGAACAGCGCTTCCTATCAGACGGCTGCAGTGTGTTCTCTTGTAGAGCTGGTGGCCATCCTTTATGCACTCAAGCATATTTCTGCCTGCCCCAGGCAGTCCTCACTCATTTGCAGTGGCTCCCTGGGCAGTTTACAGGCTCTCAATCAGTGCTTCCCTTGCCATACTTTGCTTCAGGCCATCCTAGAATCCTACGTCATTGACCGATGGTGGTCGGTGATCTTTCTATGGACTCCAGGACACATTGCGATTGGCGGGAATGAGCTTGCTGATAGGTTAGAAAAGGAGGCTCTCCATAAACCTACCTTGGCTATACATATCCCAGTTAATGACAGCCGAATTCTTGGGCTGTGCAATGCAGAATGGCGTTCCCTCCAAACACCCAACATGTTACGGACAATAAAGGAGGCAACACACATGTGGAGTTCTGTATATGGATTCCCCGCAGTGACTCTGTTGTCCTCTGCCAACTCAGTATCGGCCATACTTGACTGACACACAGTCACCTTCTGTGTTGTGAAGACCCTCCTCATTATTGATACAATCACCCATATCTTGAAGGAATGCCCTTATTTCACCACTCAAAGGCAGCATTTTAATCTCCCTTACTCCTTAAACCTCATCTTAGGTGACAATGCCTCTGTGGCTGATGCTTTTTTAAATTTTATTCGTAACAGTGGATTATATAATTCCATCTGATGTTTATTGACTGTGTTTTATCTATTTGCTCTGAATCTGCTTAATTTTTGTGTAGGCATGTGATTTTAATGTGCTAGTGTGTCTGGACGTTCTTTTATTTCTGTCACCTCGCACCATAGAGACTCTGGTATTCTCTTTTAAATCTCTTCTTTCTCCCCCTTTTATTTGCTTCTTTTATTCAAGTCGTCTTCCATCTACGGTTTGCCGTATTTTAACACTTTGTCAAATTTTAATTATCTTTCATGGCATCTCTTGGATTGGAACAAGGGACTGATGAGCGTAGTAGCTTGGTCCCTTTATATCACCAACCAACCAACCATCCATACGTGGAGAATATCCTTTCAATGGATGCAGTGTGGGTAGGGCAAGAAATAAGGCTTTTTATGAAACTAATGAAACCTCTTGGTAAATTTCCTTTTTTTTTTTCAGTTCCATTATATTCCACCACTTGATTGGATGGAACTGAGTTATCACTGCCTCAGAAAACATAGTACCAGGAAAGTAGTCTGTATCAGCAATTCGAAATGATAGAAAAGCTGCAATCCACTCTGGACGCACCTCCATGAGCCATTTTTCTGCACACTCTTCTTGTTCAGCAGTGAATCTGCTGCCTCTGTATCTTGGATCTAACAAGTTGGCTAGATAATGAAATGGTTCTTGTGCTTGTTCCTTTTATTTTTCTATCACATTCTTATATGTTTTCATATCAGGACTTTCTGAAAGGTCAAGCCACAGTTCGACAGCTTGGACAATATTTGTGCTGTCTGCCTGATGTAGGTCCTGGACTCTACATACCTCTGACAGTTGTCTGAGAAGATAAGTGGCATCTTTATAAATTACCACATTATCCAAAATTTTCCTAATGTTAGCAGGGAGTTCCTCAGAGTGCTCTGTTAAAATTTCTACATATTTCAAGTAATTATCAATAAAGGTTCATTGGCAGAATTTCATCTAGTAGAATTTGAGAGCCGTGACATAAGGCTATTTTTTTCCCTTTAACACATTCGCTGCGGTCACCAGTGCAGGCCGCTAACGCTCTAAGTGGACGCCCGTAAGTGCACGTGTGCTGAGAGCTGAAATCAGACCCCTTCGAAACCTGTAAGTTCATGTTGTGCACGTACGTAATATTAACAGCAAAAATAATGTCTGTGATACAGGTGGTGCCAGATATAGAAATGCAAGTATGCTTTAGCTGCGTGCCGAATGCTGTCTAACTCTTTTTTGGGTTAGAAGGCCCTGGTGTCGGTTGTTTCGCCATCATTGCAAACGATGCACGACACAGATGACTAAAGATGAAAACACAACTGCAGGCAAGAAAACATTACGTGATATTTCGCTGGTGGCTTGTACTAACACGAGTGCACAGCCGAACAAACTAAACTGTTTACTCAGCTAGCGAACGCACCGCTTATAAGTGTCGGCAGCTCTGGCGTGTTGATCGTGGAAACGCTTATAAGCGTTAGCCGCAGCGAAAGTGTTAACCAACCATGTGGTTGATGGTGGTTCCTAAAGTACTTCTGAACTTCACAAATATGCTTTATCACACTTGAAGGTATTACTTCTGCTTCAAGTAGATTAACATAATGAGCAGAACAACCATATGGTAACAAGTCAGGCAGCTCTTCTTTTAAAAGCTGTGGCATTTTTGTCATTTTATTTTCATTTTTGTGCAAACAGCAAATACTTTCTTCTGAAAATTATCTTCACACATTTTAATTTAATTTTTCAAACAGTCTGCACAATATTTAGCTGTCTTTTGATTGGCTTCACAATCAGTTGCATTTAATAGAAATGCTTGTTGGCCTGTTTTGGATACTTGTTGCTATTATTGGGTCATTCTTTATATTAGACCATTTATCTTGTAGCAGTACAATGCTGGGAGGCTCTTTTAACTGAAGTTTCATGTTTACATCAACCTCATCTGCAACTTTATCTAGCAATATCCCACTTCTTTTGAAACAGCCAGGGCCAACGTAACCAGGTCTGAGTGTTTGAATCATGTTTTTATATTCTTGACCTGAAGCTGCATTGAATGCTATATTATTAGCATAAAAGTACTTTGCTATCAATAGATCCAGTTGCTCCTTCTGTTGATCAGTACTTTTCTAGTCTGTTTTCTCTTCAGTGGTGTTGATGATGTATGTTGACTGCCATCACTTACTACCAGTGAATCACTATTACTGCTGCTACTGGAGCAGCTATATGGAGAATGCATTCCCAATATAGAACTAGTGTTGTGTGTTGATGGAGCTCCGTCACATATATCTAATCGCAAAGGAATTGAAAAGTCCTTTCTCTTGGTGCACTTTTTCAGATGACATTTTATTTCAATTTTGAACACTGACCTCACCATTGCAGTGCTTGCAAAAAGCTTTATTTTTGTCTTCATCATATGTAACCTCTAACCACTCTGCTGCTGCCTTTCTGTCAGCCCCAAACAGCTTGTTGTAGAATATTTACCTATAAGAAAATAATCTCACTGTTACTTAATCTGGTTTATAAACCAGGTGCTTTTCTACTAGGCCTACAATTAACTGATATTGTTTGCAGTTTTTAGTAAAGTTACAACAAAGAATTTTTAATTTTCTTTGACATGTGTTCAATACATTTAACTGCTATGGAAATAAATAGAAATAATGAAAAACTTATATATGGACAGAAAAATTTTGCATCTAATTTTTTAGCAAAATTCACTACTTCTTTCTGTTTTTTGCTAAATTTGTATCAACTGTTTGTATTAATATTATAGTCAGGACAGTTTACAACTCACCGCAAAGACGTGGCGACGAGCTGCAACAGGCACGTACAAAAGACACACACGTACAACACATTCAGCTATCGGCCATGGCCTTCTTCAGAAAATAGAACACTCACGCAATGACACAGGCACACAACACAGTCATACAACCATCACCTCCGACTGCCGCATTTCGAATCACGCTCTGCAGTGAATTTGGGACAGGAGGAGGGGTTGGGAGGGGAGGGGAGAGGGGATAGGAAGGTTATGTCTCGGTGGTGGGGATGGGTTAGATGGGAATAATGAGATGCAGCTTAGGAATGGAGTGGAGAGGCGGGTGAGGGGAGAAAATAAAATAAATATATATAGAAAATGCGAGCACACTGCAAGTACACAAGACCGTGCATACACACACACACACACACACACACACACACCACACACACACATGAGGGCTCCGTCCTCAGTGTGCCTTTGTTTTTAATCGCCATAAACGGGCTTGCCATGGCTGTGGGATCCTCTGTCTGTTCCAGCTTGTTTGCAGATGACTTTTGTTTATATTATAGTTCGGCTAGTATTAGCGTCACTGAACGGCGGCTACAGGGAGCCATCCGGAAAGCTGAATCATGGGCCTCTACCCATGGTTTTCAGTTTTCAGCGCAGAAGACCCGCGTGATACATTTCTGTCTACAGCGAGCAGTTCACATGGATCCCGAGTTATATCTCGGTGGTGAATTGCTCGTTGTCGCAGAGACTCATCGGTTTCTTGGCATGGTATTCGACAACAGACTTACTTGGGTGCCACATCTGCGTCAGCTGCGACAAAAATGCTCACGGCATCTTAATATTCTCCGCTGCTTGAGCCATACTGCTTGGGGTGCTGCTCGTTCCACCCTCTTGCAGCTGTACAAGTCCTTGATACAATCAAGGCTTGATTACGGATGCCTCGTATACGACTCAGCAGCACCATCCGCCTTGAGGATCCTTGACCCCATCCACCATGGTGGTATCCGGCTGGCGACTGGGGCCTTTCGTACCAGCCCTGTGCCAAGTCTTCTAGTCGAAGCAGGGATTCCTCCATTACACTTCCGCCGGCAGCAGCTTCTCACTAGCTATGTTGCTAGAGTCCATGCCACGCCACACCATCCAAATCGCAGGCTTTTGTTTCCGACTGTTACCCCTCCTTTTCCACCACGTCGACCTAGATCAGGTCTTCCGATCGCGATCCGGGTTCGTACACTCCTCTCCTCACTTAATTCTCTACCTCTCCCTGAGGTTCTTTCCTGCCCATCCCGTCTTCCTCCTTGGTTCATCCCCCGTTTGAAGCTCCACCTGCAATTGTCCTGCGATACAAAGGCATTAGTCTCACCACTTACACTCCGTTGCAAGTTTCTGGCACTTCTTGCTGCTCATCGTGATGCAGAAATCCTGTACACTGATGGCTCCCTGGTAAATGGCAGAGCCAGTTACACTTTTATTCATGGCGACCACACAGAACAACGGTCCCTGCCGCCCAGCTGTAGTATTTTTACAGCTGAACTGATCGCCATTTCTCGTGCTCTTGACCACCTCAAAACGTGCCCCCGGAAGTCGTATGTCGTGTGCAGCGACTCCCTTAGTGGCCTTCAAGCCCTTTCAAACTATTATTCTTCCCATCCGTTGGTGCAATCCATCCAAAACGCCATCGCTTCACTCGGCAAGTATGGATGTGCGGTGGACTTTATCTGGACCCCTGGCCACATTGGCATCCCAGGGAATGAGCGTGTCGATCGGCTGGCTAAGCTCGCCACCACCGCTCCTCCCCTGGATATTGGTATCCCAGAACGGGATATCCGAATGGATTTGCGCCACAGGGTTTTTGAGGCTTGGGACACACAATGGGCAACACTGAGCACTCCCAACAAGCTCCGAGCGATCAAGTCCTCTACGGCCGTATGGAAGTCGTCTTTCAGGCCTTCCCGTAGGGACTCTGTTGTCCTATGTCGCCTACGTATTGGCCATACGTGGTTGACACATAGCTATCTTTTACGTCAAGAGGACCCGCCGAATTGCCGTTGTGGAAGTTTGTTGACAGTGGTCCACATCCTGTCGGACTGTCCCTTTTTAGCCGTCTTGCGGCAGTCTTTTAATCTACCTACTGCGCCTGCCTTGATTTTATTTGACAATGCCTCTATGGCTGACCGAGTTTTACATTTTATCCGTGCAGCTGGGTTTTACCATTTGATATAAAGGTGGGTTCCTTAGCCTGATCTCTCAGGCACCCATCTCTCCTAACTTTTTACTCTTCTTATTTTGTGTTGTCTGACCTACTTTATTCGTATGTTTTAGAATGTGCAGAGTGGCTGGCTCATCCTTTATTATCCGCGTGATCAGCCAGCCACAACATTCTGCTGTAACTTTTTAGTCCAATTATCTTTATTTACTCTTTGAGTTTTCTTCTTTGTGTGTCATGAACTCAATGCTCCTTGTCATTGTGTACCCATTGTGCTTTCTCTTTTGTGTGTTTCAATGATCGTCTTTCTCATCTTGCAATGCACCGCATTGGCTTTGCTTGCAACAGGGGACTGATGACCGTGCAGTCTAGTCCCTTCTAAACAACAACAACAACAACAACAACAACAACAACAACAACACACACATGATCGCACATTCACACACCACTGAAAGTAGGTGAGGTTTGGAATAGAGAGGTAGGAACTGTAAGGTACGGAGAAAAAAAAATAGGGAAGTTATCTTAGGTTGAGGCCTAGTTGGTTTCGGAGAACGTATTGTAGGGATGACTCCCATCTGTGTAGTTCAGAAAAGCTGGTGGTGGATTGGAGGATCCAGATGGCCCGGGTTGTGAAGCAGCCTTGAAATTAAGCATGTGCTCTGCTGCATGCTGTGCCACAGGGTGGTCCACCTTGTTTTTGCCACAGTTTGCCCACCGCATTTTCTATATATATTTATTTTACTTTATTTGATTTTCTCCCCTCACCCACCTCTCCACTCCATTCCTAAGCTGCATCTCGTTATTCCCATCTAACCCATCCCCACCACCGTGACGTAACCTTCCTATCCTCTCTCCCCTCCCCTCCCCTCCCCTCCCGTCCCCGATTCGCTGTAGAGCGTGATCCGAAGTGCGGCAGTCGGAGGTGATGGTTGTATGACTTGTGTTGTGTGCCTGTGTGATTGCGTGAGTGTTCTATTTTCTGAAGGAGGCCATGGCCGATAGTTGATTGTGTTGTATGTGTGTGTCTTTTGTATGTGCCTGTCACAGCTCGTCGCCACGTATTTGTGGTGAGTTGTAAACTGTCCTCACTATATTATTAATTCCAACCTGGACTTTCCATTATTATATCAATTGTTTGTGAAATTCACATATAATTTCTTTTGTTTCAAAATTATTAATGATTAAAGGGACAAATTTCCTAAATGTAACAAAATTAATCTCACCTTTAAAACACAGAAACAAATCATAAACTTTCTCCATTATAACCTTGTGCATGAAATTCAACGGGTTAATGGTATTGATGGCTGGGTTGAACTTACTCAATCGTTAAATTTCAAAGAACTGGAATTATTCAGACTTCTGACACACTATCTTGGCAGGTTAAGATCATTTATGTCTGCTTAAGGTGCTGGTAGAGGTTGGGCATGTACCTGCATTTTTATGGAGCTGCCAACCATTACCAGATGCCTCGCATATTTTCTATAATAGAACCTCCCTCTGTCTTCCTACTTCACAACTTAAAAAGTAATATGATGGGAGGGTTATTTTTAATTTCTTCAAAGTCAAGCCAATATTTGATTGTCAGGGCTTTACATTCCTAAATTTATTCAAATAATTTTTAGATGCGACCTTTCTATAACGGAAAATACGAAAGGCATTGAGTAATGGTTCGCAGTGCTGTCAAAACTCTTGCACAGGCCCGAACTCTATCAGTCCCTTAAACAAGCATAGGTCAAAATGTCCCTTACTACTGGAAACATTCTGAAGTGGTATCTTTATTGAATTTGTATCCGCAAATTGAAAACAATGTAATTTGTTCACATACTTCGTGTTTCTAATGTGTCGAAAAAATATTTTGCCTCAATATGCACCTATAAAACTTGAGAAACTCATTTTAACACTCCTCACTCTTTTATAAAGAATGAGTAATACGGAACTTTGTCAAACATAGGCTTTCGTCAAGTTTTCTTAGATCAAATCTAGCACCTCACCTTAGATTTGATCAAAGAAATTGTTTATCTTTTGTTTACTGCAGTGCGAAATGTAACCGTGTGCATTGCTCCTGCTAGTGTTATATTGCAAATGCAGCTGTATTTACTTCTGAAGTGTTCACAAACATAGCTCCTAAGTTCTGTTTGTGTGTTTCATCAACTACAAAATTGACAGAAATGCAGCATTGACCCATGGCATCAACTAAATGAAATGATATGAGAAAGGTTTCTCAGGAAGAAAGTTTTGCTGTTGACATTGCTAGATGGAGTGGGGTCGTCGTCTCTTAACATCGGAAGTTAATCTATCTTTGCCGAGATCACTCATGATTTTGTGCTATAGGCCTTCCTAATCTCTATGTTACATGTTTTCATGATGCAATACATGTGTTCTATAACAACTTTTTCCATAAAAGAGTCCAGATACCTGAAAGCGAAATAGGAATTCAGTTTTGTAATTCCTTGACAGACGAAAAAGCGTACATTCTGTATAAATAAGAACATAAACTGATGAAGCAATTTTAATTACATAACTTTTTTAACACTTGGAAATTCAGCTCTATTGAAGAAAAAATATTTTTTTTTAACGATATTTGGCACTTAGAAAGAAACTAAACACATAAATAGGTCTAACGTAAACTAGCTTTAGGTATTGTTTTATAATTTTTTTTTTGTATGTATATATTTTTAGTATCAAATATCGATATTTTGCAATGTATGGATGACACTTTTCCTGTAGCTTAACGTCCCAGTAATTTAACACACTTTTTTTTAATGACATTCATTAATAAATTTGCTTTCTCCGTTAATAAACTTGATTGTTCCTAGCTCCATAATTTCCTGTGCACATAATATTGAAATGTACTCTTTTCCACTGACAATTTTCCTAAGACTTTTTTATATCCTCAGTTTTAAGCTCCTGTAAAAATGGTGTATGCTTTTTTTTTTTTTTTTTAGCTCACCCTGAACCTCACAACTTCAATGAAGTAATTTTCCTTTTCTCCCCCCCCCCCCCCTCTCTCTCTTTTTCAAATGTACAGTCATTGCAATTACAGTAGATACAACTGCAGAGCACAATAGTTAATTGTCGTCAGAAGTTTTGTAGGGGCCTTGGCATAATGTTTGATGACATTGTAATGCCCCGTTTTGTGCCACATCCAAGATCTTTGTCAAAGAAAATTTGTTGAGTGTAATATTGGGCTAAGGAATCCACTCTTCACAATTACAAACAGTTAACAGTGCTTTGTCGTCTCCTTTCTCTTTTAGAATTAACTTATAGAGTTTAAAGTAGATCACGGTGCAAACTGGCTTTTTGCACCTGTAAAGAAAAAAAGGGAAAAGGTGCAAATGGGTTTGGACTCAGAACTTCTAGATTTATGTTTCATGATACTGAATCAAGTATGACTCAATGACAAATGAGTTGCTTAACATAGTAAGATTGTTTCGAAAATGTTACTTTTTGTAATAGACATAAATAATGAGTATGTAGTTTGCAGATTCTCACATTCAAAGAGAGAAAAGGCAACACTGACTTTCAGAACTGAAATGAATGTACCAATTGAACATAAAATGACACTAAGTCACACTTTAAGGGTGAACCATTTGCACGTCCACATATCAATAAAGTGACTTGGACTTCATCACAAGAATTTGACAGTATGAAAAGAACCCAAAAAACCCCAATGTAACCCACTGGGCTGGTTTTATCATTATTTTTTTCATTTATTTATTTAACACACCTGGGTTTTTCTCAACCTTGCTAAGTACATCTTCAGTACTTTGTCCACACGCCATTGGCAGCAAGAACAACCTGGATTCTTTGAGGCATAGAATCTAAAAGTCTGCAGAAAAAGGCCTCATCCAAGGCAATTCTCTCCCATGAAGAATAAACAAAATCCCACAAGGCATCCACAATTCTAGGAGGAAGGTCTGGCTAAGTATCCCACTCAGTCTTCTTGAGTTTAGCCCATACATTCTCTATGGGATTGAGATCACTGACTTTGGAGACCATGGTAGGCATTGCATAATATTCTCTCTCCTTTGGAACCAGCTAGGAATTCTAATCCTGGTGTACGATGAATGATTATCATGTTGGTGAATGAGACATCCTTTGGGATACCAAAGTCGAGCTACAGGAATGATTACATTTTCAAGGAAATGTTCATAGCTGAATTGAACCTGTATTTGATTCATTCTAAGGTTGTTGCACCTATCCAGCCCCAACATTTCACATATTTGATAGTGAAAACATAAAATGTCTTTAAAGCCATAGTTGCTTGTTAAAAAATTTCTTTTAATGACCTTAATCCAATGCGTAACCAGTTTCGACATACTATGCCATCATTCTCAAGTGTTCTGCATTGCTAAAATCAACTACATTATGGAAGATTTATAAAAGTACAAGGTTAAGACAGAAATATAAAATAGGATACATTACAATTATGAAAATGGTCAGAAGAATGTTATTAAAACAGGATCCTATGGTTATCGTTGTGACCAACAGTTGTTTTTCAACCAGGTTGTACAATAGCCTGTGTTTTAGAGTGGACAGTCCTATTCAACCTTGTCGTAACATTGTTCCAATCTAGGAAAATAGTCAAGCAATTTTCTTCAGTTTGACAGTGCTTCCTCTATGCAAGGAGCTCCATATGCCTGCCTGGCCAGCTGAATACAAGTTCAAAATTGATTGTAACGCAGTATATAAACACCCTGTGTTCAGCTCACACGCAACACCTTTCATTCCTGACAGTTTGAAGAAGCTTACTCACACAGATAACTAGGCCCACCATCTAAAGCAGAAAAGAGGTGTGATAAAAAGAAGAAACTATAAACGGTTCTTGGCAGATACTCTCGATCATTTAGGGACAACATTGAGTAGAAAAGGCTACTCTGAAAAAGAAGCAAATAGAGTGCTTCATCCCAGGTCTATATCTTCTAAAGAAAAAGAACCTACTAAAGGGGAAGTGGTCCTATCATGTATAAAAATGTTCACTGATTGATCAGTAAAATACTTTAAAAGACTATGGTATGTATACAGTATTTAAACCAATAAGAATGTTACATGAATATTGAAGCAGCACTAAAGACCTATACTTACCTCACACCACAGCACAAGTGCATCAAATCCCTTGCACTTGTGGTCAAGTATACTTTCTGACAAACTGAATAATAAGTGATTCCTTTTACCGACCCCCTGAGTCATACAATTTGATTGAAGAAAAGTTCAAAGAAAGCTTGGATCAGATTTCAAAAACGTAGCCAAAGCTTACAATTTTAATGGTGGCGTTTTTAATTTACCCTCGATATGTTCAAAACCCGAGGCAAACATAAAACAGCGTTCAAAATTACCCTGGGCATTTAGTTCATGAACCCACTAGTATAATAAATGATTGTGAAAACGTACTTGCCCTCTTAACAACAAATAATCTGGAGCTAATAAATAGTAACAAAACAGGCACGGGCATTAGTGAACACAGAGTTGTCATAGCGAGACTGAAATTTGGATTTCCCAAATCTACCAAAATTAAACAAAATATATTTATTTAAAAAGGCAGATAGAAGTTAGATTAATACTTCCCTGAATGAGAATCTCCAGTCTTTTGAAACTAACATTGTGACAGTCAATCAGATGTGGCTTATATTCAAGGAAATAATATTGATAGCCATTGAGTGATTTATACCAAACAAATTAACAAAAGGGGAAGCTGATCAATAGTGAGGGGGGGGGGGGGGGAACCACGGGTTAGATCACTCTTGCAAAAGCATGGCATGGGATCCAACGGTTGCGGAGTTAAAGCGGGCACATCGAACACCGACTCAATGCTGCTCGTATATGGCGAAGTCGCAGGGTACAAGTGATGTATAAGCCCCTACTTGCAGCCACTTTGCAGTCATTCCATTTGACAAAGAACAAGAAGAGCTTGGCTGGAAGCTTGTGGAGTTTTCACCACTTGACGTAGATGGAAACCCGAGAACTTTTTATTCAGTGTTATTACGTGAGACAATGTGTTCTTACATTGTAATTTTTTGCTCCTTTCTGTCAGCTAAAACTTGAAATTCTTTCTACTTTGTCTTGTAATGTTATTTCATAGCAAATTTGCAGTACTTGATATTTGTGGCAGTGTACAGTAGATATTGATTGTTTCAACCATCTCTTCTGTCATTCCAATGCATTTTTGAAAGCTTATGACACAGTATGCTAGACTGCCTCTTTTTGTGGAAACAGCTACTGAAACTGTGTCTGTCTTTCATTCCATAAATAGTGAAGGGTAAACAGCACTGACACCACAATTCTGCCTATAAGAAGAAAGTTCTTCTGACACAAAGGGCCACACCTCAATACTGAATGTTCTGGGTACCTTTGGGAAGGACCTACCCCCCAGGGGGCCCACAGCTCTTTTGTGGGTACGTGTGAGGCGCGCACGGGGCCCTGAGCCAAAGTGACCTTTCTTCTGTCCCAGGCCGCTTCCCTCTTTCCCCCCGGTTTGTGCCTTCGCCCGGAGACGGGCGTTTTTCGTCAGTCCGAGGTGTCTTTTTCGCTTCCTCTGTCTTCTCTTCTTGGTCCTCTTCCTTTCCTGTTCTTCAGCCTTCCCCTCTTTTTCCCTTCTCCTTGTTCTCGACTCACACTTTAATCTCCGCCTCGGCGTTTGAGATTCTCCCTCCTCCTTCATCCCTTTCTCTCCTTCCTCCTTTCTTTCCTCCCTGTGCGTATCTGAAGGTCGACCCACGCTCTGCGTAGCCGGTGACGGGGTAAGGCGTAACTCCCCGCCCCGGGTAGACATGTAGGGCACGTACGTACCCCCCGGTAAAGACCGGGCCCAGGGAGGGGTGATTACCCGAGCTGATACCTTCCGAACATGCCGATTGGTCCCCCCGTCCGTTCTCGGAAGGTGTGACCTGAGGTGCGGACAGTCACCTAAGGCGGGTGCGCCCTCAGTGAGGGGCCCCCACAAGGAAGGAGCGCTCCATCGGAGACTCCATGAAACCTTCCACATCATCTGTAACCCTGACCCATAAGCGGAAACATGATTCTCAGCCACAGATAGCATTGCCTAACATTCCTAAGTTCCTGTTGGTATCACGTACCGACGATAAGGATTTTTCTGCTGTTAATCCGTTTATCATTCAGAAGGGTGTCGATGCGATCGCCGGTCCCTTGAAGACCTGCTCCAGGCAGCGCAACGGGACCTTGTTAATCGAAATATAGAATGCATTCCAGCCGCAGAAGTTACTTCGAGCCACACTTGTACATACTTTCCCTGTGAAAGTGGAGGCTCACCGCACACTCAACTCTTCGCGGGGGGGGGGGGGGGGGTAGTGTTCTCTAGATCGCTGGATGAGTTATCGGACGAGGAGATATTGAACTGTATTTCAGATCAGGGAGTCACGGCTGTTCATCGCGTGATGAAAAAGGTTAACAATGACCTCGTGCCAACCTGTACTATCTTCTTAACTTTTGACAGGGTTGACCTACCATCTAAAGTGAAAGCGGGCTACGAAGTCATTTCCGTTCGCCCGTACGTACCAAATCCTACACGCTGCTTCCATTGCCAAAGGTACAATCATACCAGTAAATCTTGTCCAAATGCAGCCAAGTGTGCCACCTGTGGCAGAGACGCTCATGAGGGTGAATGTCTACCTCCATCCCTTCGCTGCATTAATTGCATGGGTGACCATGCTGCTTCTTCAAGGGACTGCCCCGTTTATAAAGAAGAGCGGGTCATCCAAGAGATTCGCGTGAAAGAAAAGGTCTCAACCTATGCCACTCGGAAATTATTAGCGAGTAGGAAGCCCGCTGTACTCCCATCAGGTACTTTCAGCCAGGTCCTCGCCTCCCCTTGACCAACTAAGGAGGTAGGCATTCAGACTTGCGATTTAACGTTCTGTGACACTGTCGTCAGGTTGGCTAGCCTGAAGATTGCTCGTTCCACCTCTCCGATCCCTTCTGCCCGTTCTACAGTGAATTCGTCGACCAGTTCACACACATCCCGGGCACCGAAATCTGCTGGCTGGAGTTCAAAAAAAGAACCCGTCCACAAAGATTTTCTCAAGACTCCGACTTCTCAATCGTCAACCGCTTCTTCAAGCCGTCATGCTTCTAAGAAGGCTTCCAAAAAGAACAGCCCCCCCTTCCCCGCTGTGGCGTGGATCTTCGGTCACGCCATCCAACAGTTGCTGGCCACGGCCGTCTTCTGTTTCACCGGGACGCTTCATCTGCCGGGCACCCGGCCGTTTACCGGCGGTGGAAGCTGCCGCTCCTGATCAACTCCGGGAGGTGGCAGACGCGTCGATCGAACCAATGCAACATGACCCTTTGCCACTAGATGGCGATAGCAGTGCTCCCTCGAAGTCCGGTCCTCAGTGGCCGTCGAGGTGACCCCCACCTGATTGTTCCTTTTTATCTTCCTTTCTTCTCTCATTTTTTATCATGCTGCTCTTTCAATGGAATATTCGCGGCATTCGTTCCAATCGGGAGGAATTAAAACTACTCCTTCGATTGCACTGCCCGCTTCTAGTCTGCCTCCAAGAAACTGAGCTACGTCCAAGTGATCGTGCAGACTTTCCACACTACACCTCTGTGCGGTTCGACCTGCCACCCGTGGAAGGTATCCCAGCCCAGGGAGGGGTTCTGATGCTCCTTCGAGACGACGTCTATTACCATCCCATTTCATTGCATACTCACCTACAGGCAGTCGCCGTCCGCATCACTCTATCCACATTTACCTTTTCCCTCTGTAATATCTATTCGCCATCGTCATCTGCCCTTACTAGGGCAGATGTGCTACACCTTGTTGACCAGCTCCCTTCACCTTTCGTGTTAGTAGGCGACTTTAATGCCCACCACCCCCTATGGGGCTCTCCGGCACCTTGTCCGAGAGGCTCCCTTTTGGTGGACCTTCTCCAACACCTCGATCTTGTCTGCCTCAACACCGGTGCACCGACCTTCCTTTCAGACACAACACACACTTATTCCCATATAGACCTTGCAATATGCACTCCTCAGCTTGCCGGTCGGTTTGAGTGGTATTCACTTTCTGACACATACTCGAGTGACCGTTTCCCTTGTATCATCCACTTCCTGCATCATTCCCCATCTCCTCGTCCCACCAGTTGGAACATTTCTAAAGCCGACTGGGGGCTTTATTCTTCCATGGCTGTTTTTCACGATCAGAATTTTCCCAGCTGTGACAGTCAGGTCGACTACCTCACAGAGGTTATTCTCACCGCTGCCGAACATTCCATACCTCGTACCTCCTCTTCTCCACGTCGTGTTTCTGTCCCTTGGTGGACTGCAGCCTGCCGCGACGCGCTTAGAGCCCGGCGCCGTGCTTTACGCACCTTCCGCCGCCACCCAACTTTGGAGAATTGCATAAATTATAAACAAATGAGAGCGCAATGTCATCGTATCATAAACTACAGCAAAAAAGCTTGCTGGACTGCTTTTACTAGTTCTTTTAACCGTTTTATTCCCTCCACGGTTGTTTGGGGTGGCCTACACCGTTTATCCGGCATCAAGGTCCACTCCCCGATTCCTGGCCTGACCGTGGAGAATGCAGTCCTCTTGGACCCCGCTGATGTATCCAATGCATTGGGCCGTTTCTTTGCGGAGGTTTCGAGCTCTGCCCCTTACCGCCCTGCCTTTCTCCCTCGCATACAGGTAGAGGAGGCACGGCCGCCTTCTTTCCACTCTTTCCACTCTTTTTATCGTGAAAATTATAATGTCGCCTTCACCATGCAGGAGCTAGACCATGCTCTCGCCCTGTTCCGATCTTCTGCTCCCGGGCCCGATTCCATCCATATTGAGATGCTGAAGAACCTCTCTCCTGCGGGCAAGTGTTTTCTTCTCAGTACCTACAATCGCATATGGACTGAAGGTCATGTTCCCACAAGTTAGCGTGAAGCCATTGTTGTCCCCATCCCCAAACCAGGGAAGGACAAACATCTTCCTTCTAGTTATCGCTCCCATTTCTCTGACGAGCTGCGTCTGTAAGGTGATGGAATGCATGTTTAACGCTCGGTTGGTCTGGCTCCTCGAATCTCGACGCCTCCTAACAAATGTCCAATGCGGTTTTCGTCGACACCGCTCTGCTGCTGATCACCTCGTTACGTTGTCGACCTTCATTGTGAATAACTTTCTAAAGAAGCGTCAAACAGTAGCAGTGTTCTTCGACTTGGAGAAGGCATACAATACCTGTTGGAGAGCGGGCATTCTCCGCACATTGCACACATGGGGCATTCGGGGCCGCCTCCCTCTTTTCATTCAAGCGTTTTTGGCGGATCGCAAGTTCCGGGTACGGGTGGGCTCTGTTTTGTCAGATACCTTTTGCAGGAAAATGGGGTACGCAGGGCTCCGTCTTGAGTGTGGCTCTCTTTGCCATTGCAATCAATCTGATCGTAGATTGCCTTTCAGCCTATGTTTCCGGATCCCTTTTTGTAGACGATTTTGCAATTTATTGCAGCGCCCAGCGGACGTGTCTCTTGGAGCGTTGTCTTCAACGCTGTCTTGACCGTCTATATTCCTGGAGTATCGCAAACGGCTTCCGATTCTCCACTGAGAAAATGGTGTGTATAAACTTCTGCAGATACAAGGAATTTCTTCCACCTTCTCTACGTCTCGGCCCTGTTACTCTCCCTTTCGTGGAGACAACGAAATTCTTGGGACTCATGTTGCATCATAAACTTTGCTGGTCCACACACGTGTCCTACCTGGCTGCCCGTTGTGCCCGATCCCTTAATGTTCTTCGTGTCCTCAGTGGCACGTCATGGGGAGCGGATCGCACTGTCCTCATTCACCTTTACCAGGCCACTGTTCAGTCGAAACTCGACTACAGAAGCCTTGTATACTCTTCTGCATGGCCGTCGATTCTCTGCCGTCTCAACTCTATCCACCATCGGGGATTACGTCTGGCGACCGCTGCATTTTATACCAGCCCTGTTGAAAGTCTGTATGCCGAGGCTGCTGTATTACCCTTGACCACTCGACGTGACATACGCATGCCGCCTGCGGTCGATGCCCAACCATCTATCTTACCGATTATTTTTTGAAGACTCACTCGATCGCCAATATCAGTTGTCTGCGATTGCCTTGCTTCCACCTGGAGTTCGGTTTCGCCGCCTGCTACAGCGGCTCGATTTTACCCTTTCTTCCACCTTTTGGTTGAGCGAAAGCCCATTGCCACTGTGGCATCAGGCCCAGGTTCACACTCACCTTGAACTTAGTTCGCTCCCCAAGGAGAGCACTCCGGATTTGGTATACCGCTCAAGGCTTGTCGAACTCCGTTTGCGGTTTGATAATGCCATATTTATTTACACTGATGGTTCCAAGTGCAGTGCCGGTGTAGGATCTGCCTTCGTCGTCGGGGACAATCGTTTCCAATACAAGCTCCCTGACCGGTGCTTGAATTCCATGGCTGAGCTTTTTGCCCTCCACCAGGCCATTTTGTATACCTGCCGCCACCGCCAACCTTTCTATGCCATATGTTCGGATTCCCTTAGTGCCCTGCAGAGTCTTAAGGACCCTTTCTCGAACCATCCTCTCGTGTATCAGATCCAACGCTCCCTCCAGTTGCTAGCAGATGACAGCTGTCACGTTTCTTTCCTGTGGGTCCCCGGCCACGTGGGTGTGCACAGGAATGAGACCGCCGATATAGCAGCCAAGGCTGCAGTTATTTTGCCTCGTATGGCTACATTTTGCGTCCCATCGGACGATGTTCAACTGGCTCTTCGCCGGAGTATCGTGTCGTCGTGGCACAGTGCGTGGTTTTCACTGTACAACAATAAATTGAGAACTGTAAAACCGATCCCGACCGCTTGGAGGACCTCCTCACGCCCCTCTCGGCGGGAGGAGGTCATCCTGGCCCGGTTGCGGATCGGTCACTGCCGTTTCAGCCACCGTCACTTGTTATCCGCCAACCCTGCACC
The DNA here is from genome assembly GCA_026315105.1 of Locusta migratoria. Lineage (NCBI taxonomy): Eukaryota > Metazoa > Arthropoda > Insecta > Orthoptera > Acrididae > Locusta > Locusta migratoria. The sequence continues at coordinate 673,417,215 of CM048744.1, forward strand.
GCTGTGCTCCTGCGGTGAACTGCTGACAGTGCGACATGTTTTACTGTCTTGTGTTAATTTTAATCATCTCCGTGTAGCCCTTCACTTTCTGTCTACTCTGGAGGAAATTTTAGCTGATGACACACGAGCAGCTGCTAGAGTTTTGCGTTTTATCAACTTGGCCAATTTATCGAAGGATATTTAACCCTTTTAATTGTCTTTTATGTTTCGTTTTTAGCCTCTTCTTGATGTTCTGACAGTCACCAAAGCCCAGACAGGCTAGGTCCTCCCATGCATGTTGGATTCACATGTGTTTGACACACCATAACTGGCCCTGATTGTGGATATCTTGAATATAGGAATGGTTGGGGAAATACTCTGACTATATAATAATCTCCAGATGCTTCAGTAAATATTTCAATATAATAATTGGAAGGAGGGAGCCAAGGAAAAAGGAACTATTTTAGTCACAAGGTAGGTTTGTGCCAGTTTTTGAACAATGAGTTAGAGGACAACTCATGTAGGTTCTACAAAGATTGTAGCATCTAAATTTATTTCAGTTCTGAAATTTCAGTCAGTCACTGCAACAAAATCAATTGTAATGTTCTTCAAGCCGACCCCGTGTGAGATGTTCCATCCCATCTGGCACCAAGGTCTGGGTAAATGCCTTAATATGATCTGCAAATAAATAGAAACCAGTTGCCTAAAAATAAAATTTTTTAAATCATGACACTATTTATTAGGGGAATAATGGAATAATTAATGGTCATTGCTGCTTTCCAGTGAAAATGTCCAAAATTATTATTTCAGTAGTCTGAGAAAAGTGTAAAATATTTTTCAAGAGAGATAGAGATTGCCTGGCCAGTACTTAGTGCTTTATCACCGATAGTCACACAAAGAAGAAAAAGGATGAAAAAATAGCTCTAGCATTCGGGAAGAGGGTTCCTTATCAGGTAGAGGAGAAGGGAATAGGGAACAGATGGGGAAGGTAATCCACAACTTAGGTCATGAGATGATGATTGAGGTGTTTGGAAGTCAGAGATACTGTATATTAGTACTGAGCCATGCCAGAGGATAGATCAAGCAGTTAAGTACTGGCCAGCCAATTTATCTCTATTGAAGAATAATTTATCATCTCTGTGGAGAATTTCCACCAGTAAATCAGAAAAGTGTGTTTGGTTGCATACTATCAATGTATTACTGATACTTCATTAATATTTCTTAGAAGGTTAGGTTGCTTACTCATCACAGATGTTCGATGAGCAGCAGAAAGGCACAAATAATAGAATACAACATTACAGCTTTCGGCCGTTAAGGCCTTTGTCAGTTAGAGAGATACAAACACACACACCTACTCTCACACACAACCACCGTCTCCGGCCGCAATGGCCAGTCTGTGGTATTCTTTTGTTTGTGCCTTTCTGCAGCTCATTGGACGACTCTGTGATGAGTAAGCAACCTATCATTCTCAAAAATATTGTTGAATCCTTCCTGGAGTTCCCATTATTAGATACTTCATTAAGTTTATGTTCAGAATAGATTATATGAGGGTCCTGAATTGAACTTTCACTCTGCAGAGGAGTGTGCACTGATATGAAACTTCCTGGCAGATTAAAATTGTGTGCCCCTCAGGGGCTCAGCATTAATTTGCTGAGTACGGGCTTGGTGAACCCGGGGTCCTGAGCTGTGGGCTGTGTCGCGCCAACAGTCCGCTACACCGTAAGCTCTGTGCGTGCTTCAACGACCATCGTTCAGCGCGTCGGTGAAACGTTGTACGTTTCAGAGCCCGGGGATCTTGGCTTAATCGCCCGGGTCGCGAGGACGGTACAAACCTCTATAAAAAAAAAACCTCAATCTCAAGGTGTGCTACGTGCCGAGGAGATGCATGGCTGTTGAGGTTGAACAGCCGCTAGCGAGCAACCTCTGAGGAACCTGCTGCACCTCAGTTGTATAAGGCTTACCCAGGCAAGCGGGGCTCTGCCTGGGTAGACCTTTAGTTCCCTAGCTGCTCATGGGACGAACATGAAACGAGCAAATAAAAGCATGGCCGGTTGCGAAAACGGCGTCTCTAAGCGTGGGAAGACAGAGTTTAACGCCTCTACTTATGACCCTAAGACGTTTCCGTCCCTTGCCACCCCATGGGAGGAACGAAGGGCACTTAATAGATCTGAGCCATACTCACCTCAATATCTGGTCTGTGAGCGTACTGATGGCGAATCCTTCACTTCTACTAAGCCTCAGTTTTTTGTTGACACAATTGAAGACAAGTTTGGTGATGTAGCATCATTTTCGAAGATGAGGAGTGGGGCCGTTCTGTTACAGGCGGCGTCCTCGGCCCAGTCACGGGCACTACTTGCGACAGGCTGGGTGATATCCCGGTGCGTGTCACGCCCCACAAATCATTAAATATGGTCCAAGGTCTTATCTATCATCGTGATCTTTTATCCCAGACCGATGACGAGCTGCGAGCATACCTGCAGCGACGAGGTGTCCACTTTGTCCAGCGGGTGTACAGGGGTCCTAAAGAAAGTAGGGTTGCCACCAGTGCTTTTATCTTGGCCTTCGAAGGCGATACACTGCCTGAGAAGGTTAAGGTAATGGTCTACCGGTGTGAAGTCAAGCCCTATGTCCCCCCTCCTATGCGGTGTTTCCGGTGCTGGAAGTTCGGGCACATGTCGTCCCGATGTACTTCCAGCCCAACATGCAGGGAATGTGGGCGGCCACCTCACCCGGACGCCCCATGCACCCCGCCTCCGCTACGTGTGAACTGTGGGCAACATCACCCGCCATGCTCGCCGAACTGCTCAGTTTTACATCGGGAACGTAAAATTATGGAAATAAAGACCTTGGACCGACTGACCTTCTATGAGGCACGTAAGAAATATGATCGGCTTCACCCTGTCCGTATGGAAACGTCTTTTGCCACAATTACAGCAGCTTCCTTGAGACCAGTGAAACCATCAGTGTTGTCTCCTCCTGTGGGCCCTAAGGGCCGTCAATCTTCCGTGACGGCTGGGGGCCCATCTCCATCTCTCGCTCCCTCAACACCTTTGGGAGCAACTTCTCCCCCACCATCGGGGACATCTGTCCCCACTCCCCAGCCGGAGAAGAAACAGTCTTCCCCGGCCCCTCTTGCTCGGAAGGGGTCCCTCGGGATGCTCCCTTCCGAGGATTCTCAGAGTGCGCCAGGGGATCCTAGCCTTAGGCTAAAGGACCCAACATCCGATGACCGAAGGGCTTCCAGCTCTTCGGCTGTCCCTGATGTCACTTCTGTAAAGTCCTCCCAGCCCTTACCACCAAAGGGCCAGCGGGAGAGAACAAAGAAGACCAAAAAGAAGAAAGACAAGATTAAGGACCCTTCAGTGGCTCGAAAGGAGCGCTCGCTCACATCTTCGGCCACTGAAGACGAGGTGGAGATCCTTGCGTCCCCTGAGGATCTCGCCTTCCTAGGATCGCCAGAACCCATGGTTCTCGATCCTGCGGATTCTGTGGAATTGGCAGCAGGTGCCCCTGCTGAATGACCGTTTTATCTCTTACATTATAGCTATTCAGCAGACTGCAAACGAAATCTTGCAGTGGAATTGCGGCGGATTTTTCCGCCATCTGGCAGAGCTGCGACAATTACTCTACCACTTCCCTGCGATCTGTCTAGCGATGCAGGAAACATGGTTCCCCGTCGACAGGACCCCAGCCCTCCGAGGCTATCGGGGCTATTTTAAAAACCGAACCATCTACGACAGGGTGTCTGGCGGCGTGTGTGTTTATGTCCACGCCTCTGTCCCCAGTGCTGCTGTGCCTCTTCAAACGTCTCTAGAGGCGGTCGCTGTTAGACTCCAGGTAGTGCAAGATTATACCGTCTGCTCTGTTTACCTTCCACCTGATGAGGCCATCTCTCCCACAGACCTCGCAGCCTTGGTCGCCCAACTTCCCCCACCCTTTCTTCTTTTGGGCGACTTCAACGCCCACCACCCTCTGTGGGGTGGCACGCAGACCTCGGCCCGGGGTAGGGATGTTGAGTCTCTCCTGTCAGAGCAGAATCTCTGCCTTCTTAACACCGGTGCTCCTACCCACTTTAGCACAGCACGTGGTACGTATTCTGCCATAGATCTGTCCGTCTGCAGCCCTAGCCTCCTTCCACGTCTCACCTGGAGGGTCCATGACGACCTGTGTGGCAGCGACCATTTCCCGATCTTCCTGTTGCTCCCACAGTGTTCGCCTGCCGACCATCCGCCTCGCTGGTCCCTCCGTAGGGCTGACTGGCCAGCTTACTCTTCAGCTGCTGTGATTTCCTCTCCGCTTCCAGCAGATGTTGATGCCGCTGTTCAGCAGGTCACGCAGGCCGAAAACTCTGTTCCCACAACATCCGGTTCGCTCCATCGTCCATCGGTGCCCTGGTGGACACCAGAGATTGCTGAGGCCATCCGGGAACGTCGGCGAGCACTACAGCGCCACCGACGTCACCCTTCTGTCGAACATCTTGTAGCTTTCAAGCGCCTCCGGGCACGGGCCCGGCGACTGATACAAGATAGTAAGAGAGCCTCGTGGGAGAAGTATGTCGCGTCCATTGGTTCTCGCGCTTCTCCTTCCAAGGTGTGGTCGCAAGTTCGATGCCTCTTCGGGCACCGCCCACTGGCGGGAATTCCATGCCACAGCGTCCAGGGTATGCTGTGTACTGACCCTGTCGCCGTCGCTGAGCACCTGGCAGATCATTTTGCACGTACATCGGAGACTGCTGCCTATAGTGCAGATTAAAGAGCGAGCAGAGAGCCAGCAAATTTCATTTCGAACATGACGTCGTGAACCATATAACGTCCCATTTACTAAGTGGGAGTTGGAAAGTGCCCTTGCTGCATGCCCGGATACCTCCCCTGGACCCGATCGCATTCACAGCCAGTTCCTCCGACACCTATCGGCGGATGCCAAGAGCCAACTTCTCGCCCTATTGAATCGCGTATGGCTTGAGGGTGTTTTTCCAGGATAGCGGGATAGCATTATCATTATCTGCCTGGGGCAGATCCGCAGGTGGCTGATAGTTACCGCCCGATCTGCCTTACCAACGTTCCATGCAAGCTTCTCGAATGGTTGGTGAGTCGGAGGCTCATGTGGATCCTCGAGGACCGAGGACTCTTGGCGCCTCAACAGGGTGGGTTCCGTCAAGGCCGGTCCGCTATCGACAATCTCGTGTCACTAGAGTCGGCCATTCGTACAGCATTTTCTCGCCGTGAACACCTGATTGCCGTTTTCTTTGACCTGCACCTGGCGCTATCATATTCTGTCTACGCTGTACGATTGGGGCTTACGGGGTCCACTTCCAACATTCATTAAGAACTTCCTGGCGTTGCGTTTGTTTTGTGTTTGTGTTGGTTCTTGTTTCACCTCATTGTCAAGAGAACGGAGTCCCACAAGGTTCCGTTCTTAGTGTTCCTTTATTCTTAATCGCCATAAACGGTCTTGCTGTGGCTGCGGGGTCATCGGTTTCTACTTCCTTGTATGCCGATGACTTCTGCATGTATTACAGCTCCTCCAGCATCGGTGTAGCTGAACGGCGGTTGCAGATCGCAATTCGGAAGGCACAGTCGTGGGCCTTTTCCCACGGCTTTCAATTTTCTGCATCCAAAACCCGTGTGATGCATTTCTGTCGACGTCGGGCAGTACACCCGGAACCCGAACTTTACTTAGCTGCCGATCTGCTACAAGCCGAAGAGACGAACAGATTCTTAGGTCTAGTGTTTGATGACCGTCTAACCTGGGTGCCGCACCTACGCCAGTTAAAACAAAAGTGCTGGCGACACCTCAACATCATGCGCTGTCTCAGCCACACTGTTTGGGGAGCCTCACGCCCAACGCTCTTACAACTTTACAAGGCCCTCATTCAGTCGCACCTAGACTATGGCTGCATAGTCTACGATTCGGCTGCGCCGTCAGCGCTGCAGGCATTAGACCCAATTCTACACTGTGGGGTTCGTTTGGCGACAGGGGCTTTTCGCACAAGCCCTGTGACAAGCCTTCTAGTCGAAGCGGGAGTCCTCCCGCTGCGGTTCTGCAGGCAACACCTGCTGGCTTCGTATAACCTGCTGGCTTCGTATATTGCCCATGTTCAGGCCTTGCCCCTCCATCCAAACCGCCGACTCATTTTTCCAGACGCTGCAGTACTTATTCCTCCACGATGGCCTAGGTCGGGTTACCCGATCTCAGTCTGTGCTCGTTCCCTTCTTTCGTCCCTCGCATCCTCTCCACTCCCTACCATGTTCCACTATTCCTTTCGAAACCCTCCTTGGTCTATTCCTCGATTGCAGCTCCATCTGGATCTGTCCTGTACGTCAAAGGACTCGGTTTCCGCTAGACATCTCCGCCACGAGTTTCTACAACTCCTAGACTCGTTCCGTGCCGCAAAACCCGTCTACACAGATGGTTCCGTAGTAGATGGCCATGCTGGGTATGCATTTCTTCATGACGACCATGTGGAACAGCATTCTCTGCCAGGTGAGAGTACCATTTTCTCTGCTGAACTGGTCGCCATTCTAAGGGCTCTGCAACACCTCAAAGCTTGCCCCAGGGAGTCATTTGTCATCTGTTCTGACTCCCTGAGTGGCTTACAAGCGATCGACCAGTGTTTTTCTCGCCAACCATTGGTATGGTCGATCCAAGATACTGTTCACTCTCTAAGCCGATCTGGCCGTTCTGTGGTCTTTGTGTGGACCCCTGGCCACGTCGGCATCCAAGGGAATGAACAAGTAGATCGCTTAGCCAAGCAGACCACTATGGAACCACCGCTTGATATTGGCGTCATGGAACTTGATATGAAATTGGTGTTGCACCGGAAGGTGCGCGAGGCTTGGAGCGCCGAGTGGGCTACGGCGCAGTGAAGCCGTCCACAGCCCTGTGGAAGTCTTCACTGCGGCCGATCCGCCGAGAGGCGGTTGTCCTCTGCCGCCTCCGTATTGGGCACACGTGGTTGACCCACGGGTATCTCCTTCGCCGTGAGTCCCCGCCCGTGTGTCGATGTGGTGTCGTAATGACAGTAGCTCATCTTTTGATGGAGTGTCCGATTTTAGCCAATCTGCGGCACTCTTTAAATCTTCCAGACGCACTACCCTTAGTTTTAGGTGACGACGCCTCTATGGCTAACACAGTTTCAAGTTTTATCCGCGCTGCTGGTTTTTATGAATCTATCTAATCGTGGGTGCTGTGGCCTGATATCTTAGGCCACCACCAACCCAGCTTTTTACCTTTTTGCGCCCTTAGGGGTTTTTAGTGTGTGCAGTGTGGCTGGCTCATCCTGTTTTTTCTTCGTGATCAGCCAGCCAAGGTACTATGCTATCCAGTTTTATTCGTGACTTTCTTTTACTCATTCTGTGTGTCTTCGATTTGTGTTGTCAGTGGCTTGTCCATTGTCAACCTGCCCTTTTGTGTGGTGTCATTTTCAGGGCATTGTTTTATATTTACTTAATTGACAGTTAAATATCAGCTGGGAACAGGGGACTAATAACCTAGCTGTTTAGTCCCCTTAAAACAAACAACAACAACAACAACAACAACAACATTAAAATTGTGTGCTGGAACCGGGGCTCGAATCTTTCGCGGGCAAGCGCACTACCGACTGTGCTATCCCGACACGACTCATGATGCCGCCTCACAACTTTACTTCCGCTAGTCTTGCATGTTCGCAGGAGAGCTTCTGTGAAGTTTGGAAAGTAGGAGGCAAGGTACTGTCGGGATAGCACAGTCGGTAGTGCGCTTGCCCGTGAAAGGCAAAGGTCCCAGGTTCGGGTCCCGGTTCTGGCACACAATTTTAATCTGCCAGGAAGTTTTATATGAGGGACATCCACCGAGTAAGTTCCATTTCTATTTCTATCTGTTTAAGCGCTATGATCGCTTACGAGCTTGCACGGCAATTACTCTGACTCGAGGAGAAGACATGTACGGCATTTTCAGATTGCTGCTGCTGACGTGTGCATTGTAGTGCTTCTTTATAATGTCAGCCGTAATTGCAAATGCCAGTGTGTATGAAATCAGATCTGTGATTTGTTTTCTAAATACAAAGAAAGTTAAACCAAAGGAAATTCATCTACAAACCTGTGAGGTTTACAGACAAAATGCTATGAGGGATTCGCTGGTTAGAAGATGGGTCAGAGTGTTCAATCAGGGACGTGATCAAGTGCACGATGAAGAACGAAGTGGACGCCTGTCTATGGTTACTGATGAACTTGTTCACACTGTTAAAGAGACGACTAAGCACAACCGTAAGCTTGCAACGGAAGTAAAGCAAATCTCACAATCACTAATTCATGAAATTGTTACTGAAAAACTGAAATTTCTGAAACTTTGCTCACGTTGGTTACCCAAAATTCTTACTGAACAACACATAAAACAATGGATGGGCAGTGCAGTTATACACACACTATAGTGAAGGAGTCGATGGTTTTCTTTCTCTGATGATAATTTCGTGTGGCTCATTGGCCTGGTGCAAGTCTTTCGATTGGATGCCACTTGTGTGTCCCTAGCCCACACCAGTTATCCAACCGGGGAAAGGGGACCTACAGCTTAATGTGGAATCCAAACCTAGTATCGTTTCTGGCGACTCCTCACATCGTTGAGAGGTGAAGGATGGTTTAGAACACAGATACTTACGTGGGATGAAACTTATGTATTGTATGACACACCTGAAACAAAACAGCAATCAATGGAACGGAGGCATACTTCATCTCCAATGAAGGTTAAGCCTAAGCAAATCTTGACATGTTGAAAAGTCGTGTGCAACATTTTTTTGGGACAGAAAAAGCATTTTGCTGATTGATTTCTTACCACATGGCCAAACAATCAATGCACTTGGTTACTGCGAGCCTATTAAGAAACTGTGCCGTGCAATACAGAATAAGCACCGAGTATTAGTGTCAAAAGATGGTGTTTTTTTTCCTTAAAGATAATGCCCGATCTCACACGGCGAATGGGACCAAACAACTCGTATGGGAATTTCGCTGGGACGTGTTCGATCATCCTCTGTACAGCCCGGAAATTGCTTATAGCGACTTTAATTTCTTCTTACACATAAAATCTTTCCTTGGTGGTCAACACTTCGATGATGATGTTGGGGATGATGAGCTGAAAGAACATGTTACCACATGGTTGAATACACAGGTGGCAACCTTCTATGAAGAAGGCATACAGAAAGTTGTGCCACGCTGACAAGTGCCTACAAAATTTTGGAACCTGTGTAGAAACATTTGCAGATTTTTGTACAATACATATTTTTTCTGTATCTGTACGCATTTTTTTTTTATAACCAATTGGAACTTGCTTTGCGGACATAGCTCGTAATATTTTACAACAGATTTCTGTGAAGGATATAGAGTGTTAGTTGTGTGGATTACTTCTACTATTTTTCTTGTAGGTGGGTGTAACCTGTGTCTTTTTCCAACTATTGGGCTTTGTTTTTTTGTGGGGAATTTCAGGTAGATTATAGTTAATAGAGACTAAGTAAACTGCAAATCCAGTATAGCATCTAGCTCATCTGATAAATTGGTAGGTTATATTTTCACTAGAAGACTGTAAGAAATTGGTTTATTGTTCATAAACTGCCACTATTAGTATAAGCACTATTGTGTTAGTAATACAACACTTTCTGTTTAGACTGTGAAACGATAAAATCAGTGGCTCCAAAATGTCGAAACGACCAGCAGAGGATGCTGGTACAAGCAACCAGCCACCGATTAAGAAAGTCCAGTTTGAACCAATACGTATAGGACCAATATCAACTTTGGAAGAAATGGACATGAAAGTTCTTCAGTTCCAGAACAAGAAGCTAGCACAGGTAATTTAACTTTTCATAATATAGTTGTCACTTATTCACTCCTTTTCTTAATGTAAACCAGGTAGTTAAGTCAATTTCAAATATCTGGAAGTGCAATACATATAAACTCTATATGATAAGAATTGTGGAAGTGCATATATTTATTCTCTACCCCCCTCTACCCCCTCTCTACCCCCTGCCCCCCTCTCTACCCCCTGCCCCCTCTCTACCCCCCACCCTGCCCCCCTCTCTACCCCCCACCCTGCCCCCTCTCTACCCCCCACCCTGCCCCCCTCTCTACCCCCCACCCTGCCCCCTCTCTACCCCCCCACCCTGCCCCCCTCTCTACCCCCCCACCCTGCCCCCTCTCTACCCCCCCACCTTGCCCCCCTCTCTACCCCCCCACCTTGCCACCCTCTCTACCCCCCCCACCCTGCCCCCCTCTCTACCCCCCAACCTGCCCCCCTCTCTACCCCCCTTGGCCCCCCTCTCTACCCCCCTTGGCCCTCCTCTCTACCCCCCTTGGCCCTCCTCTCTACCCCCCTGCCCTCCTCTCTACCCCCCACCCTGACCCCCTCTTTATCCCCTTGGTCCCCTCTTTATCCCCTTGGTCCCCTCTTTATCCCCTTGGTCCCCTCTTTATCCCCTTGGTCCCCTCTTGACCCCCTATATTATACTCGTGATCAGCCTGCCACAATAATCTGTTGTAACATTTTAGTCCCATTTATTTCCTATTTCTTTTCTTCTTTGTGTGTTCAGAACTAAGTGTTCCATATAACTGTGTACCCATCATGAGATTCTCTTTTGTGTGCTTCAGCACCCGTCTTTTCAGCGTGCACTGTACTGTCTTTGCTCACAACAGGGGGCTGATGACCAAGCAGTCTTTTCCCATCTAAACAACAATCCCCCGCTCTACCCCTTCCCCCGCTCTACCCCTTCCCCCGCTCTACCCCTTCCCCCGCTCTACCCCTCCCCCCCGCTCTACCCCTCCCCCCCGCTCTACCCCTCCCCCCCGCTCTACCCCTCCCCCCCGCTCTACCCCTCCCCCCCGCTCTACCCCTCCCCCCCCGCTCTACCCCTCCCCCCCCCGCTCTACCCCTCCCCCCCCCGCTCTACCCCTCCCCCCCCCGCTCTACCCCTCCCCCCCCGCTCTACCCCTCCCCCCCCGCTCTACCCCTCCCCCCCCGCTCTACCCCTCCCCCCCCCGCTCTACCCCTCCCCCCCCGCTCTACCCCTCCCCCCCGCTCTACCCCCCCCCCCCGCTCTACCCCTCCCCCCCGCTCTACCCCCTCCCCCCCTTTCCCCCCTCCCCTTCCCCCTTTCCCCCACTCCCTTCCCCCTTTCCCCCACTCCCTTCCCCCTTTCCCCCACTCCCTTCCCCCTTTCCCCCACTCCCTTCCCCCTTTCCCCCACTCCCTTTCCCCCACTCCCTCATGTCCTCCCCAACCCATTTCTTAAGTACATAAACATACTTGGAACTTAGCTCAACTGTTTTTTCCTGTTATTTAGCGTTTGGAGCAGCGTCACCGGATAGAAGCTGAGCTACGGCAAAGGATAGAACAACTTGAAAAAAGGCAAACTCAAGATGATGCTGTGCTTAATGTTGTGAATCGTTACTGGAACCAACTTAATGAAGACATCCGTGTTCTATTGCAGCGATTTGATGCAGAAACAGCTGATGAATCAGAAAATCGGAGTATGTTTTTTAAAATATTTACAAACTTGTAAGGAATCTTGAAAATGGCTTTCTGGTTGGGGTGGGAGCATTTAGCATTTGTGTAAATAAGGTAGCATATTACACAGAATAGGTTGAAGTTTTTTATTTGGAAGGTATGATGATACAACTCACATTGGCTGAGGGTCACATGAGTACATACATTGACTGTTAGCAGCTTAATTTGAGGGATCAAGTTGTCTTCTCTATGTTACTGTAATTCAACATTCTTTCATTATATAAAAATCAAATATACAAATGTATTTTTATCAATATTTTGTCAAGCACAGGAAGTATTGGTAGGAAAAATTACTGAAAAATGTTTGTTGTTTTTTTTTCGGACAGGGGGACTAAACTGTTAAGGTCAAAAGTCCCCTGATGGGAAGGGAAAGGAACAAGGATTTGTAAGGAGGGGAAAGAAAAGTAAATACAGTACAGGGAGGAAAGAAGGAAGAAAGACTGCATTAGCTTGGATCCCTGTGCTCACCAAGCATGTTCTCACAAAAGAAGCGTGAGCCTCCTGGAGGGACAGAAAAATTAATGTCTGGGTATTTAAATGATGTGAATACTAGCAGTTCCCTCCCAATCCCACTTCCTAAGGAACTGAGGATAAACAATATGAATTTAGGTAGAACCGTGAACTGAATTTTCCACTTTCACAAGTGCCTCCTTCCACAACTAGGCTTCTGCATGAACTGTGGGAATTCATTACTAATGTTAAACTTGGTAATGACAAATAGTGAACTATTGCAATTAACTTGTGGTAGTTTTCATACACATACTGAATGGACGTCATCACACTATTCTCCATTCATGAATACAGTTAATTTTCATTTGTTGCTATGCCATAAAGATGATTGTCCAGCCAGAGACACACACAAAAAATAACTCACTAACGCAACTCCATCACATCTGGCTGCTGCATTCAGTCATTCTCACTGACAAGGAGAGGACACCTATTCGTCATCGCTGAATCATCCAAATTTGTGGTACATATAGGGCATGGTGAGATATGAAAGTGCCCCAAGTGGGAATGCCAGATGGATGAGCATTTAGGAAATAAAAGGAATTTTGATGTGGATCTATCACCATATGCACCTCATCTACTGCCTCTGAGAGAGTCTGTTTAGAAAGCAGTGTTTGGCTCAGCAGTAAGAGATCGGATTTTTATTGAAAGGTTCATGGGTTTGATTCTGACCGGCGGCAAATATTTTTTTGCTCCTTGCACTGCTTACACTACTGACAATTTATGGAGACATTAAAAAAATCCATGTAACTGCAAAAGGGTGGCATTCATAGCATGCACAAGATACACTCAAAATTATTGCTTCTCCTGTTTCTTTTATGAATATCATCCCAGTACATGTAACTGATCAATTGCAAAAGAATGGAAGTATCGATTTACATACATGACATTCCTAAGTACAGGTTAACTACAGTCTGTTTTTAAATGTTTGTAGTCCCGAATTTCATCTAATGCCCTTTCTTTTTTTTTTTCTTATATAAATTAGTAAATAATGTATAAGATGTTGTGGTTAATTTTGACATCAGTCTGCATATACATCAATATCAATAGTCTAAAAACCACTTTGAAGTGCATGGCAGAGGGTACATCCCACTATACCAGTTATTAGGGTTTTTTCCCATTCCATTCACATATTGAGTATAGGAAGAATGATTGTTTAAACGTCTCTGTGCATGCTATAATTAATCTAATGTTGTCCTCATGACCACTATGAGAACAACATACAAGGGTACGCATTGCCAAGGAGCAAAAAAATATTTGCCTCAGAGTGGAATCGAATCCGCAACCTTCTCCATATGAATCTGATCTTTTACCTCTAAGTCAAACCCTGCTTCCTAAACATGCTGTCACAGGGACAGTTGATAAGGTGCATGTGGTGATAGATCCGTATCAAGCTTCCTTTCATTTCCTGAACACAGCAGCCAGTGGCAATATACATGTGTTAGTGATTCTGATTGTATAATAGTGTGTTCTGATGAAGTGTGTGTGTGTGTGTGTGTGTGTGTGTGTGTGTGTGTGTGTGTGTGTTGCTTGCTGTTGTTTGCTAAATTTGGATCTTTGATGTCAAGTGACCCAACATCTTGTTGTACTCTATTTTCCTTGATTGTAAAATAGCACATTAAATGAATAGTTTTGACAATTTAAATTGACACATCCAAATCATTATATACATTTTGGTCAATTCTTTCAACTTAGTCATAATGATTTCACACTTCTGAATCTAACGTAATGCAGGCCAGATTCTGTTGGGCAACATACAAAAGAAATATAACAAGCTGCAGATGTAAAGTTTGTCATCTACTTAAACAAATGAAATGTCAGATTCTGCATAACAATGTAACAAAATTTGATAACCTTGAATGTAAGAGGTGTGATACCTCTTTGAGAGCTGCCTCTGTTTATTTACACCAGATTCAGTTCATAGCTCCCTAAGCAACATGGCAGAGGCGAATGGCCTCTTACCTGTACTCCATCATATTTTGTTATGTGGAATCCTACTTGACATTACACATTTGCTCTAGAAGGCAACATACCTATTTGCATTTTGTCATATTTTTGTATGTTGTTATCTGAATCTGTTTTAATATAACATTGTTCTGGAAGTGTAATAGTGTTATGACTAAGTTGAATGAACACCTGACAAGTTCTATACTGTACATAATTACTGTTCAATTTGACACACTGTGCATTCTGTCTGGAACAGTCAGACGTAGCAGTAGTGCATGTTAGTCATAACTGTGTGTTTGTAGAAACGAGCGCATATTCCAAGGTATTTGATATTTCTAACTGTAGTAACAAAATTTAATCTAGCATTCCTTTCAACGCATTTACTGCTGGTATGGAAATTTCATTTTTGTTACCTGTGCCAGTTTTCGTCATTTTAATCAGGACAGCTTCAATTTGCCACCTGATTGTCCTATTCTTTTAAGTACACTGTCTGACAAAGTTCGGTGTATAGTTCTGTAACATGAAATGAAGTTACCTTACTGTCCTTTGAAATAGTCACCTTCTATGTGATACATGTTCTGGAAACTTTCCACAAGGTCTTCCTGTGGGATGGTGTTCAAAAGCCTCGTCACATTACACTGGATGTCAGGAATACCATCAAATCTCTTTGCTTTTATAGTGAGTTTGAGTTGAGGGAGTAGGAAGAAGGCTTGGTGGGTGTTAAAGCTGCAGGACTGTGCTCGCCCACACACAGTCAATTTCGTCAAACACTTCTTGGATATTGGGGTTGGTGCAACTTGAACATCCACCTTACTTGCCGTATCTCAATACTTCGGAATTCTTCCTATTCCCTCGACACACACTCACTTTGAATTGAATGAGATGTGACAATATTCTGACATTAAACGTAATGTCATAAGGCTTTTCAACACCATCTCAAAGGAAGACTTAGGGTGAAGTTTCCAGGTCAAGTGTCACAGAGCTCAGCAATGCATAGTTACAGGAGGTGACTTGTTTTGGACAGTGAGATAACTGTAGTTAATTACCAAAACACATGAGAAATGTTATGTGATGTACAATACAAAGGTACTGTTTATGTACTTATAGTACGTATATGTAGTTGTTCTCTCTCTCTCTCTCTCTCTCTCTCTCTCTCTCTCTCTCTCTCTCTCTCTCTCTCTCACACACACACACACACACACACACACACACGTACAAGCATGATTCTATCCGTCAGCTTTGACCCGTGACATCATCACAGTGCAATAGTTTTGAGATGCATGCGTTAAAGATGATAGTTTATTTACAAACAGAACAGATTATAGATTAATATTTTGTGTTTAAAAATGATCTGTACCTTCTCTCTTATGGTAAGGTGTAGGTTGGGTTAGAGGATTTTTTTTTCCTGTGATTGATGGTATGTTCTGTTATCTGTAATTTATGAGGTTAACCACTGACATTTAATGATGACATGGGTCAAAGCAGACGAGTGGAATCGGACCGTAAAATATTGCTGCTCCACCCCACATGCATACACACAGAGAGAGAGAGAGAGAGAGATTTTTCTCCTTGTCTATTACATTTTCTTTTATGACTTTTGAAATTGAAGTCCTGTAGAATAGTGTTCGCACCATAACCAAATGTTGTTGTGTTATTTCAATAAAATACAAGATTTTATGAAGTGTTATCTTCATGTTCAGTTTTTATATAGCAGTTACTTCATATATGCCACTCTCTCCATATCTTTAAGAAATAAATTTTGAGATGAATGTAGTCAAGTCATATACTTTGGCACAAAAAGGAATGCTCATTTGCTGGGGTGGGGGGGGGATTCTTAAATTTCTGTCAGTTGTTTTTATGTTTGCTCTTATAATATGTGAGAGAACATGAAAGCCGGCCGCGGTGGCCGAGGTGACTGAGGCGCTCCAGTCACGGTCAGCGCGGCCACTACGGTCGGGGGTTCGAATCCCCCCTCGGGCATGGATATTTGTGCCGTCCTAGTTCGTAAGTAGTTGATAAGTAGTTTGTGAGTTTAGGGACTGATGACCCCGTAGTTAAGTCCCATAAGCTTAACAAACATTTGAACATTTTAGAACATGAAACATAGGAAGAAAAAACCATGCATGATGATCCCCAGTTACTGTAAGAATAAGCTTGCACAATGGGCAGGTGTTCATAAAATATTGTTTAATCCAATTAGGTGTGGTGACCATAATTGTGTACTTATGTAACTGAAGCATTGCTGCTTTAAAAGTCTAATATATTTGAATTATTCTGTTTGCAACAGAATGTACTTATGAAAACTATTACTTACAGATGAGAATGAAGCCACAACTTCCTTCTTGATGCAGTTATCAACATGGGACAAGGAAGAACTGGATGAGAAGCTAGCAAATCGTGTTCAAGTTTCTAAGAGGGCTGTTGCAAAAGTGATCCAAGCTTTTGATCGACTAATGCAGCGCAATGAAAAAATCACATTGGCTCTTAAAGGCGAACTTGATGGAGGTTATTGGAATCTTCTCCCATCTTGTGATCAGTGTATGCTTGCTTTTGTTTTATTTTTAGTTTCTATATTTTAAATGCTTTATTTTGGATCACTGTTAATATTATTTACTGCACATAACAGTAGTAAAAGTTTACAAGAGCTTATGATTTAGTAAATTATGTCCACAACTTTGTAGTTTGACAAGGAAGGTAGTGTTGAATTAAATTTTAACCAGTAATATGTACATGTACATAATAATTTTCAATGTAACGGGTGGTAATTGACAAACAGGTGGAGAAACACAATTTTAATCATTATCGTGTTACATAGAGAGCAAGAAACTAAAGAGAGATGTATGTTTGCAAACACTCGACACATTCAGAATATTGTCATTATTAGATTGCATAAATTTCCTTGTGTTTATCCTCAGGAATAGATTATTTCCTTAGCAGTCAAGATTATCTTCCTATATTAGTATGTTTCTTCTGTTTATGTTCTCTTTAAAAACAGCTGTTGGGATTTTGTTGTCATGAAAATTAATATTTTACCAAAGGGGTGGAAATTAAAATACTGTCTTAAATAGTGCTTCAAAGCCAAAATAACCATGACCAATTCTGTTTTGGTTGAATTTCAGTGTAGATTTACACAGCCATTGTCACTCTCAATAAAATCTTCAGCGTGAGAAATCGCATTTCCAATCTTTGAAACTGTCCGATGTTTCAGCCACTTGCAGTGGTGGCCAAAAGTCAGACAGTTTTAAACATGGCCAATGTGGCCTCACACCCTGAAGAATTTTATTGACTGTATGTTGGTTATTGTCATTAGTATAACACTAACATTACCGGTAATAATGGTTTGGGTCAATTCAAAACACAAAAAGTTGTCATATCCTACATGCACCTTGTCCTTAAGTTGATTTCTGTCCTTTTTCATATATACTGTACATTCTACTGTTGCTTTCAACTACCATTTACAATGTTACTGAATGTGTATTTAGAAATATCACATTTTAGTCTTGGGACTGAAATTTATTAGACGTCTGACATCAGTTTGATCCAGAATCTTGTGATCTTTGTTGAAGACTTAGGCATTGCAAACTTTCCTCATCCTTAACTGTCTTTGTCAGTGGTTAATGTTTGGCTGAATGTTACAATGATCTCTTAGTATTCAACCCATCTTCTCTTAAATGGTTGGTGTTGGAATTTTGCAAAGTAAAAGTCCATAAAAATGTTCTGTTTAGTCCAGTTTAGTTTACTTTTTGTTCTCATTTTGTGTTAGCGGAGCAACAATAGATATATTTGATATTTGTTCCGTAGAAAGTCTGAAGTAACTTCCCAATACGTAAGAAGCCCAAGCATTTCCGTGCAATGACAAGTGGAGTGGCAAATTTACTGGAAGTGACCAGGTGAAGAATCTACAAGGCTTGGAGATGATCGAGTTCGGCCTTCAGCTGATCGCCCAATGCGACCAGTACCTGACGGGCGTGAAAAAATTTTGGCCGCACTGTCAGCTTTATAGTAGTGTGAGCCAAAAAGTCAGAAGCACAACCCAAATCACCAGAAAATAAAGAAGAAAATTCTTGATAGAGGGAGTCGAGGTCACAGAAAGGCACAGAGTTTGAAACTAAGTTAACCAAATCGGAGATTGAAAATCCGAAGACTGTGAAGGCCGAATATGTTCACTGTGGCCATGTCTGTCATCAAACACAAGAAAAGTTATCAGATGCACCACAGATTTGAAGCTGTAAATTATCCCAACATGCTCAAGAAGCGCTCCACCAGGAATAATGGGGAGGGGGGGGGGGAGCCTAGCCACACATAGGTGTGATAGTTTAACAGGGTTACTGAGGCATCCCATGTCTACTTGCAAAGTCACAAGTTTGTCAAAAACTTGCACTTCCAGAAATAGTTTCTTAGGAGACAGTTACAGTTCCTGAACCAAATTGATTGCTGTTCCTATATACGCTGAAATGGGTTGAGAACAACATACTGAAGCCATGTGGCACGTCTTTTGACACTTATGACACCCAGCGTTTAGGGCAAGGTGCCCTGTCATTATCAACAAAACGGAACTGGCAGCAAGGTAGAGATTGCTGAGTATTGTAGCGTCTGTGCGGCACTGCCCCCCATGCCTCAATGTGTTCCCCCGCAGCACGGGAAATCTCAAAAGATTGAGGGTTATAAAGCACATCAGTTAGTTAGGATTGTCTAATTGCAAGGGCGTGTTGGTGCACTTCCCGGTCCAGAGCTAAGGGAAGAATGGCATCGCGGCCCTTATTGTCAGCAAAGGATTCCTGATGGGTAGCTGTGACAAACATATGACGACAGATAAGGCCATGAACTTCGGCCACCCAAGCGTAAGGAGACTGGTTAGCCTTCTTGTGCACGTTATAGAACTCGACCCGGGCTGCAATAACACGTGTGCTGCGTCGATAATAGGAAGGGAAGACAGCAGGCTGCAAATTTCATCAAAGAGACAACATTGCTGGTTCCTGCTGGGGAGCTAAGTGGCATAACAACTGATCAACTGGGGAAATCCACGACAAAAATAAGGCTTTACACAAATATGCATAGGACATGCCAAAAAACATGGAAATGCCCTTGCGACTGTTTTTCGTAGGAATCCCAGTCTTTGGGACTATCATCAAATCCAGAGAGTGAGGTGGAGAAGGAACAGTACCTGAATAGGCAGAAGCAGCCAACATTGCCCCAGGGGACAAAGCCAAGATTGTAACGACAGATGAAAGACTGTTCATACTGCTCTCCTGTGCTGTTGCAACTGCGACTAACTGCCAAAGTCTGTCCACTAGAGGTTGTAAGTTGTTACGATGAACTTGGCCCCGTGGCGGAATAGGAATGTCCACAACAGTGACATGCAGTTGCTCCATAGCGGATAAGCAGGGCAAACAATGTGCACAAGTTCAAAACCTACTCTCGTCACCAATGAAATAACTTCTCAATAGTGATAAAATTGACACTAGCAGTCGTGCATGCGGTTGAACATTAGATACAGGTGATAGTTCACTTTCTGTAAGGCACAGACGAAAGCACACAATCGATTCACACTCCTAATGCAGCATATACATCGATCGGAGCACTCTCGAACACAGCCACGTTGTAGTTTGGTCGGCTTACTGGTGCCGGTGGCAGCTAGGTGGTGGGCCAGCTAACACAAGTGCCACCGTCTTGCAGCAGGCAGCGGTGCGGAGTTTGGCTCACTGTGCGCCATAATATATAACAAAGTGTTATTATTGTGTTATGAAACAAATACACACACTCGCTAACACAAACGTGACCACCATCTCCAGCTGCATCCACAGCTTGACTGTTTTGGGATTAATTTTAATTCTGAATGTTATGTCAGCAAAAGTATTTCAGAGGTGGCTGTAGTGATCTAACGGGTAGAGGACTTGACTCTGGCGTTGTGGTGTCAGGTAATTTTCTTCGTTCCAGCTCCGTCGCATCAGCCCCAGGTCCGTCAGTCCTGCTATTAAATTAAGTGCCGCAATCATTCTTACTAGGGCAGATTTCGGGATGTGTCTTACCGTTTTGCCTCAAATTATGTGAGAAGAAACAGGTGGATGAAATTTTTACATTTCTTACATTGCTTGCCTGAGTGGGTTCCAAGAAAAAAGTAAATGTTCGTGAAAGATTTTTAAATGCTGTGTAAGCTAGTTAGAGTAGCAACATTTTCAGTGATGGTACAGCATAATGAGTAAGGCAAATAGCTTACTAACTTTTACTTACAGAATTCAAATTTATTTAATCACTTCACTGTGTATATGTATTTTGACGTTTTGGGTAATGGCTCTTGTTATTGTAGCATTTATGTGTGCTGAAATGTTTAAATTGTCATCGTCATTGACAATGTCATCGTCAGAGACTGATTATGCCTTTGAGCATTCAGTTCCTCTGTTAAAATTCCTCCATGATCTCCTATTTAGTGCTAACATTGATGCCTCGTCTGATGTTAACTTTGATTCAAGTTCTTCCACTATGTTGCCATCCTGTGAGAAAGTACGTCCTAAGTGCTTGAAACTGTCCATCTGTTCTAACTTTGTTCCTCCTATTTGGCACTCAATCTGTATAAATCTCTTTCCCATAAACATTACTTATGATTTGGAGATGCTGACCTCTGATGTAGCTCTGAAATATTTGATTGCAACCTTTCAATAGAATGTGCCATCACAACTAAGTCGTCTACAAATGCGAGGCTGCATGTACTGTTTCCACCTATCTTAATCTCACCCTGTCAATCTATTGTTTTCAACATATGATCCATAAATAGTATGAACAACAGTGGTGACAGGTTATGGCCTTGTCTTACCCCTGAAACTGCCCTGAACCATGTTCTCAATTTATGTCTACTCTAACTGCTGCCTGACAGTTTACATAAAGATTTCTAATTGTCTATTCTATAATCTTTTCTAAAGCTATAAAACATAGAGGCAATTCGCTCTTTGACACATAGCACTTATCCATTATCTGCCTTGAGAACTAAAGACTAGTCCTGTCAGCCTTTAAGAGGCCTAAACCCACTGATTTCCATACAACTTGTCTTCAACTAATACTTGCACTCTCCTTTCAACAATAACCGAGTATATTTTGCGCACAACACTAATTAAAGAGATACCTATGTAGTTGTTACAAACTTTTCTATTTTCATGCTTGAGAATTGGCATGATTACTGCTTTTGTCGTACACATGGAACATGTCCCGACTCCCACGCCGTTTTAATTATCCTGTGTTACCATATGACACCTGACATTCCACAGTATTTGATGAGTTCCAACTTAATTACATTTACCCCAGCTGCTATATTGCACTGCAGTCTGGTGACCATTCTCTACAATTACACAAATGTGATCCTGTTTCCATCATCATTCCTATCCCATTCTACCTCAAAATGTGACACGTCGTTGAACGATTCACCTATGTTGAGCAACTCTTCAAAATATTACCTTCTTGTGCCCAAGGCATTCACAGGGTTCACTAGCAGCTTTTTTGACCTGTCCAAAACATTTTTCAATTCCTTCTTCCCTCCCATTTGAAAACTGCTAAGTATGCTCCAGAAAGGTTTTCGTGCTGCCTGACCCAAAGTTTGTAACTTATTTTCAAAGTAGTCCTATGATTCCTGCTTGGGTTTTGAAATTTGGCTTTGTTCTTCCTTCAACATTACTTTCTCTGTCTGCCTGATTTCTAGTATGGAAATGCTTTCTTTTTCTTTTCATAGGCTGCCTTGGCTGTGTCATTCCACCAAGCTGTCTGCTTCTTCCTTTCTTTGGTCACTTCTAGTAGTGTGTTCCTGTACTTTGTCCATTCCTCTTCCAATGCCTGTAAATGACTACGTTCAAGTAATTGGTACTTTCTGAGATCACTGTTATGTATTTGTGGCTGATTTCCTTGCGTTGAAGCTTCTCCACACTTATCCTTCTTTATGTGGACCTGAGTTTCTGCACTTTTCACCTTACAAAAAGTGTTTCACTGCAGATGAAATAATGATCAGTATCATCAAAGAATCCTCTTGAAAGCACATTTGTCCTTGATGCCTTTCTGAATTCCTGATCTGCTTCCCCTCCGTTCCCAAGTATACTGGTGTATGTTCTTATGCTTAAAAAAGAGTTTGTGATAATTAAGTCCATACTGGCACAGAAATCCAAGAGCTGTTTTCTGTTGGCCTCCAAATCCTCTCCAAAACTACCCATAAGCTTTTCATACCCTTCTCTTTGATTTCCTATCCTGGGATTGACGTCGCGCATGAGCAGTCACTGTCCTCGTTCTTCACTCTAACAACTACATCACTGAGTGTGTCATAAAATCTGTCCATTTCTTCTTGATATGT
The DNA here is from genome assembly GCA_026315105.1 of Locusta migratoria. Classification (NCBI taxonomy): domain Eukaryota; kingdom Metazoa; phylum Arthropoda; class Insecta; order Orthoptera; family Acrididae; genus Locusta; species Locusta migratoria. The sequence continues at coordinate 673,439,497 of CM048744.1, forward strand.
TCTTTCACAGCGTGAATACATGACACAATCACAATTTTCTTGCTTTAGATGGCCAAATCTATCCACACACCAGTTGTTCATTTACATACTTGTTGTTGTTGTTTATAGGGGACCAAACTACAAGGTCATCAGTCCCCTACATACTTTATTCCTATTATGCTGGGTTTAATTTCTTCTCTTATGTAAAGCTCTACATCCCACTGTGCTGCTCCTGCTAGACTCCTGACTGGTAGACATATTCTCTCAATTCGTCCTCTACCTCTCCCCTTACCCTAATGTCTCTAAAAGCTAAAACATCTAACTCCATCTTACATGCAGTCTCTGCCAGCTCTACCTTCTTTCCAGTGTAGTCCCTATTGGTATTAATAGCTCCCCATCTCATTTCAGATCATCTGCCAAGTCATATCTGAGGAGTCCTGGTCTGTCAATTAGAGACGGGACTCTATCATCTCCAAAGATCCGAGCAATTATGCTAGTCTGGCTATAAATTGGAGTGGTACATCAGTCTCAGACTAATCCACTGCATTGCCACTCAAAAATGTGCTCGCAAGTGTTAACTAATGCACTCTGTGTTCACACCGGATCTGAAGTATCTCGGCCAACACTATGAACTACACGCAATCTTTAGTACTCTCCACTGGAGATTCACTAAGATTCGCTCCATGACAGAGCTAGCCTTACTTTCCCAGGGCACCACTGGGTTTACCCCTAATGGTTAAGGGACTAACCAGTGGATTTGGTGGTCTGCTGTCTGAGCACAAAGGTGACCACAAGTTGCCTGAGATGCCCACCCTTATTCCAAAGTAAGTGGTATCCCAACTGTCAGGACCACTGACTTGGCCACTCATACGTTGCTCATGTTTCATGAACTAGGACATGACTACAGTAACCCACTCCATGAACCATGTTTAAGTATAGTAAAATTTTATAATTAAAAGTTTAATATCACAATAAATAACAAAAAATACACTGGGAGTTAAATGTGTACCAAAAATGATAATTGCTTACTCACTGCCCTATGCACTATTTGAAATGTTACTAGACAAAAACTAGCTTTTTATTTGCTTATAATTTAATCTGAAATTTTTCACGAGCCTTTTCTTTTTTTCTATGACCCAGAGAATCAAGAAATATTACGAATTTAAAAGTTTCACATACCAGCTGCTTCTCACTTATGTAATGAAAGCTGGCACTCTACCTGCAATTAAACCAGAAGCCTGTTCAGAGTTGAGTGTCACATACTTTATCTTAGAAATATTTCAGTGGTGCACAGGTATGATGTACTCTCCACTTAGTTGAAGTTCAGAGCTCACGACACACAACTTTAATAAAAGTATCTGGTCTTTACAATTTTCTAAAATACCGAACATTACTGATAACGAAATCCTTATTTTGCTTCACTTTTAATGCACCTAATCCATGTAACTTTGTGTTACTGCTCCTTTGATAATTCAGAATTTCACATTTTATTCATACTTCTGCGCTCATACCTTTTGCTAAATTGTTTTATTGTCTGTAGTGTGTGCACCAATAAATAAATAAATCTAAAAAATTTTGGACTGACTGGATATTTAGTTTTAACTGGTTTGATGTTTAGTATGATATGGCAATTAAATTAATGGAAAGCCTTCTAAAAGCTTTAAATAAAATACAGCAAATGGTTGAATTTCCCAATTTGTGAAGTGGAAGATTGAACACTTTGCAGTAGTTACCAGTGTGGACAGACTTCATAACATATAACTGTCCACTTGCCAGTGTCATAGCTGTTGTCAGCGTGGGTTCATGAGATATTAATCCACCATAGACTACACATCTTCCTGTAGATGGCTATGCAGTAACTTTCTTATACGAGGTGCGCCAATAAAGTAATAAGACTGATGTGAAGGAAGAATTAAAAAAAAAATCTCTTACCATTTTAGTCAAGTTTAGTGTTGTCCCTTCTGATTGGACATAATTTTTCCAAGGCTTCTGCCATTGATAGTAACATTTCTAGAAATTTCTTCTGTAATATCCTCGAAGATCCTCATCATAGCTTGAACATCTTGTGTTGTTTGAAAATGTTGTCCCTTGACTGCCGTTTTGACTTTAGAAAATAGATAAAAGTAGCTGCGATTTGCTCTAACAGATAACCTGCCACATTTTTCCATTTTTCTCGCTGTTGTGTGCAGTTTTGGGACCATTTTTTGCACAAATCTTTCTGATACCAAGATCTTCACTTATTATTAGATGAACCATTTCTTGATTGATGTTCAGTTCTTCTACAATCATTTTCATGGATAATCTTCGATCAGATCATAGAAGTTCACGCACCTTGCCAAGTTTGTCCCTCTGTGTTGTTGATGGTTGTCCACTGCAGTCTTCATCTTCAACATTGGTTCTACCTACACTAAACATTTTATGCAAATGAAAAACTAGAGTTCTTGACATAACCTCCTCTCCAAAATCCCTTTGAAGCTTATCGTAAGTTATTGGCGTGTTTTCACCCAATTTAACATAAAAAGAAATGGCATACCGATACGCAATGTTATGCGGTTCTATTTCCATGAAGAGAGACACAAACTTGTGTTAACTTATTACACCACAACTCACGACTGAGCAGTTGCATTGATGTGCCACTTGAACTAAAAGCAACTTATAGACAAAGTTCAAAAATATTGTGCCTATGCAAGCCTGCAGGGTTGCCACATCTTGCAATGAAAATCAATCTTATTGCATTATTATTGCACCTTGTGTACTTAGTATCAAATAGGCATGGCTTTCAACATAAAAAAAGTATGTGATTCTGCCTGGTGCCACAATTTTCTCTTACAGCCCCCTCAACGATGTTTCTGTCCACACTTATCTATACCATATGATCCTACCTATTTCAAGTTTGATCTCTCTCAACACAGAATTTTAACCTCTTTTTTTCCGTTGCTTTAAATAGCATAACAGTAAAAACATCAGTGGATTACTATTTAAGTACTGATAGCATTACAGTTTTTTGTCCCCCTTGCTGTGTGCTAACTAAAATTTATTGATAAGGTGGTAGAAGAATGGTTTGTTGATGTTTGTGTGTGTGTGTGTGTGTGTGTGTGTGTGTGTGTGTGTGTGTGTGTGTGAGAGAGAGAGAGAGAGAGAGAGAGAGAGAGAGAGAGAGAGAGAGAGAGAGAGAGAGTTTTTATATTTTACTACTTTTTCTAAAACTCGGACAACCTCAGATTAATTAATGAGGTGTGCTAATCACCTTTTTAATTTAGCACTCTTATAATTGGCACAAATGTAAGATGATAAAATTGAATGCGATGAACCAGATAATTGGAAAAAATGAATAGATTGCCAAGTTAAAAAGGAACTGTAAAAATATCTCCAGTTACTGCATATTGTATTTCTCATGTTGTTTCACAGAGGATACTATATTTTATTTTATTGATGATATGCAAGTTAATGCAATATATTACTTCATTTAGTCTGCAGAGCTCTTCAGGAATTAATTTTTAAAAAGTTGAGAAATTCCAGTTTGGTGTACGGTGAAAGGAACTTTCAGTCTGACTGCCATTTCTCCAAACAGTAAATACGTTTGGCTACAATGACATTCTCTTAGTGCCTTGGAGCAGTTCCCAATCACTACTCATTCTGTCACCACTTACTTTACTTAAAATTTAAGTCTCAATTTGAGAAACACCAGCTTCTTTTTCCCAGTAGCCAATTTTTTGCATTCTATTTAAAGTATTTTACACTTACAAGGAAAGTACATGGGCTCAAACAAACATATCTGTATGAACATTTGGTTACAGGATCTCTACGTACACATCAATGTGCTGGTGGGTGTCGTTTTTCCGCAAATCTCTGCAACCATGCTCTAGATAGCACTGTAGATGTAATTGTAGATGCCATACGTAATGCAGATATCTGAACTATCACTTATGTAATAACCATCGTACATGTTCTCTAGTGTATTGTCATCAAAAGCCGTGATGATAGTTGCAACTTTAACCTTCTTCTCGGAAGACTGTTGGTATTCACTGCCACTGCTACCATTGCTTCTTCCCGCACATACGATAGCACTACCGCTTGCAATGAGTTGTTCGTCATTATCATCCCTATTATCATCATTATGTGTTAGTGTTACAACAGTATCATAACAGATATGAGAAAGCATGCGAATGATTAATCTTCTACACTAATACCATCTTCACGAACTAGGGTTCTTCGTAACGTCATCTCAACCAATCGCAATACATTAGCAGTATTGATTACTAATCACAACCCTATCTGACGCTTCACCATACAAATAACGTCACAAAAAGTAACTGCGGAGGCACACTGCACCGTCCCTACTAGCGAACCGACAGGTCAAAGTGCAATGTGGCAAGGCACACGCAGAGGCCTCTAACATACAACTGCAGAGTTTTGAAGATGTGGGAGTATCACTAGTGCAATAAGGGACCTTTACATTATTTTTCACGATTTTGGTGTACATGTGTTTGTTCGAGTCAAAGTACTTTCCTCATTCAGTCCCCATACCATTGCTTTGTCACTCTATTTGTTTCTAGGGTCTGCTGATGATTGTTCTCCACTCCGTAGAGTGGTAATAAGATGTCATATTTAAAATAAAACTAAGTGGAATGATCAAATAACTTTTGGAAAAGAATGCCACATAAGGTGTCACCACATCTGTGGATTGTGTGTGATGCATAACAGATAATTTTTATGTGGAAATCACCACTAGATTGACTGTACTAATTGCACTGGAAAATCGTAACTTGCTAGTATTCCTAGCCATGCACCATTTAGTTCATAGTGTATTACAAAAATTGTCATCCTTTTGAGTCCACTTGCTACTGCTACTGGAGATTAAGTTTCATTAATTTCAGTATGATAGTTCCCGGTAGAAGATTATTGCTTTAGAATTAAGGACATTAATATGCAAAGGTATTGTACAGAAACTATAAAACCAATTGTAAGTTGCTATTTATTGAAAAAAAATTGATATGTTCCTTGCAGTGTACAGAATTCTGCTGTTCTGTTCCTGACGATTTCTGTAAGTTTACAAACATTACTCCAAACATATGATTGTATTAAAGTTCTTTATTTTCTTCACAGTGTAACAGGCTAAAAATGTTCTATTTTTCAATGGATTGTGGTAGATGTCATTTGCCTGTAAGGCAGAATAATTATTCAGAATTGCAATTTTTTTACCCACTAGTTAGTTTGATTTCAGTCCTTATTTTCTTTTAAGTGCAGTTTTTTTGGTTTAACTGCTACATACAATGGTATATAGACACCTCTTTGAACCTTGCTTGTTTGTGCTTGCAAATGGCTTTTATATGATGTTTATAAGTATGCTAAAACTAGATTGTTGCATGAAGAATCATTAAGTATTATATATGTTAGGAAACTGTGTTTTATATGATATTCTATTGGCACCAATTACTGTTTGTTGGCCTCATGTGTTGTTCAATATTAACTGACTAGATATTACGTAATATTACATAATGTGCATAATGAAACTAGCTTGACGTATAAATGAGGTCCATTGTGAAATGAAAGATTAAAAATAATTGTGGTACTTACTCATGTTGTTGTTTTTATTAATCACTTGATTTAATAGTTCATTGTTTAGAGAAAAAGTGTAACTGCACTCTCTTTGGTAAATATTACATACATTCAGTAGCAGTAGTCTTTGAGGTTAATGATTCTATCACTGATCATTGCATTAGCATCTTTTGTGTCTTTATAGATGAAGCACCTAATATGGATGAAACAATTAGGCAAGCAAACATCGAAATCCAGGCTGAAAATCGTAATCTCCAAGCACTTAACACGTCGTTACATGAGAAGTACCACACAATTTCACTTAAGGTCAGTGTCATAATAAACTTAAAGTATATTGTTTAAAACCTGCTACTTTATCAGACTAGGAAGTTATATTTGACTCAAAATTTGATTGATTTTTTTTCAAATGTTTTAATTAAAATTTGCTATCTCTAGTGTTACATTGTGCATGCATTTCAGAATTAAGTGAAGCCTTGTATTTTATAATAACTTTATTGGTTGAGAGGCTGAATTTATAACCAAATGATTAGTGTCACGTCAGTGTTGAAGTAAACCTAGTTCATTTCCTAGTACATATTTTTCTGCAATACAGTGGTTTGGACCAAGGTCAACTTGGCTCCTTGAAACCAAATGGGAAGTTTTTCAAATAGAGAAGCAGCAACAACATTATGACTCATGTACTGGCAATAATGAGTGGAAGGATTGGCAGTATGCTCATTGCACATTCCATAATGATAGAGCATTTCCATGTTGCCTTGAAAGTAGCAGACTGAACAGGCCTTGGGCATAATCTTTGAATGATGCTCCCATTTTTATAGATTGAACCCATAAACAATTCATGAACCTTAGCCTTGTTGTACAAATGCCACAACAGGGAGAAATGTTATGTAAAGTACTCAGTCCTTCTGGATGATGATGATGATGATGATGATGACAAACAATGTCCAAGGATTGTATGACAGTTAGCAATGGCTGTGTTTTGATTTGCAGGCATTATTTTCTACTTAATCTAACCAGTCTTCTATTACTGAAACTTGAAGACTTGCATCAGTAATCACTGCTGGGTTAAATTACAACTTAGTAGGAGAGACTGCCACCCCCATGAACCACAGACATTGCCGAGGTGGGGTGGCTTGCGTGCCTCAACGATGCAGATAGCCGTACCGTAGGTGCCACCACAGCAGAGGGGTATCTGTGGAGAGGCCAGACAAACGTGTGGTTCCTGAAGAGGGGCAGCAGCCTTTTCAGTAGTTACAGGGGCAACAGTCTGGATGATTGACTGAGCTGGCCTTGTAACATAAGCTAATGTGGCTTTGCCACACAGCTATTGCGAACGGCTGAAAGCAAGGGGAAACTACAGCCGTTACTTTTCCCGAGGACATGCAGCTCTACTGTATGAACATATGATGATGGCATCCTCTCGGGTAAAATATTCCAGAGGTAAAATAGTCCCCCATTCGGATCTCCGGGCGGGGACTACTCAGGAGGAGGTTGTCATCAGGAAAGACAATACTGGCATTCTACGGATTGGAGCGTGGAATGTTAGATCCCTTAATCGGGTAGGAAAATTAGAAAATTTAAAAAGGGAAATGGATAGGTTGAAGTTAGATATAGTGGGGATTAGTGAAGTTTGGTGGCAGGATGAACAGGATTTCTGGTCAGGTGAGTAGAGGATTATAAATACAAAATCAGTTGGGGGTATCACAGGAGTAGGACTGATAATGAATAAGAAGATAGGAATGCGGGTAAACTACTATGAGCAGCACAGTGATCGCATTATCATTGTCAAGATAGATACGAAGCCAACACCGACAACAGTAGTACAGGTTTATATGCCAACTAGCTCTGCCGATGATGAGGAAATCGAAGAAATATATGAGGAGCTAGAGGAAATTATTCAGACAGTTAAGGGAGAGGAAAACTTAATTGTGATGGGAGACTGGAATTCAGTAGTAGGAAAAGGAAGAGAAGGAAAAATAGTAGGTGAAAATGGACTGGACAGGAGGAATGAAAGAGGAAGTCGCCTGGTAGAATTTTGCACGGAACATGATTTAATCGTAACAAACACGTGGTTTAAGAATCACAAAAGAAAGTTGTATATGTGGAAGAGACCAGGAGACACAGGAAGGTATCAGATAGATTTTATAATGGTAAGACATAGATTCCGAAACCAGGTCCTAAACTGCAAGACATACCCAGGGGCAGATATAGACTCTGACCATAACTTGTTAGTCATGAACTGTAGGCTGAAACTGAAAAAACTGCAGAAAGGTAGGAAAATAAGGAGATGGGGCTTAGATAAATTGAAGGAAAGTGAAGTTCTGGAGAATTTCAGAGGGAGATTTAGGCAACAATTGACAGAAACAGGGGGAAATAAAATAGAAGAGGAATGGGTAGCATTGAGAGACGAAATAGCGAAGGCAGCAGAGGACAAAATAGGTAGGAAGGCAAGACCTACAAAAAATCCATGGATATCACAGGAAAGACTAAATTTAATAGATGAAAGGAGAAAATATAAAAATGCAGTAAATGAAACAGGCAAAATGGAGTACAGACGACTAAAAAATGAGATTGACAGGAAGTGCAAAATGGCTAAGCAAGAGTGGCTAGAAGCCAAATGCAAATCTGTAGAAGATACCGCCTACAGGAAAATAAAAGAGACATTTGGTGACAAGAAAAGCAACTCTACGAATATCAAGAACTCAGATGGGAAACCAGTTCTCAACAAAGAAGGGAAAGCTGAAAGGTGGAAAGAGTACATAGAGCAGCTCTACAAAGTAAATGAACTTAGAGACGATGTTGTAGGAAGGGAAGAGGAAGTAGATGAAGATGAAATAGGAGATACTATATTAAGAGATGAATTTGACAGAGCCTTGAAAAACCTAGGTCAGAACAAGGCCCCAGGAGTAGATGACATACCCTCAGAGCTACTAAAGTTTCTGGGAGAGCCAACCATGACAAAACTATTTGAACTGGTGTGTAGGATGTATGAGACAGGCGAAATACCCTCAGACTTTAAGAAAAATGTAATAATCCCCATTCCAAAGAAAGCAGGCGCAGACAGGTGTGAAAATTACAGAACCATCAGTTTGATAAGTCATGGTTGTAAAATTTTAACACGAATTATCTACAGGAGAATGGAAAAGCTGGTAGATGCTGACCTCGGGGAAGATCAGTTTGGATTCAGGAGGAACGTAGGAACCCGGGAGGCAATACTCACTTTACGTCTTATCTTAGAAGATAGATTAAGGAAAGGCAAACCTAGATTTTTAGCTTTTGTAGATTTGGAGAAAGCGTTTGACAATGTTGACTGGAATACACTCTTTCAAATTCTGAAGTCATCAGGGGTAAAATATAGGGAAAGGAGAGTTATTTACAACTTGTACAAAAGCCAGACCGCAGTTATTAGACTCGAAGGGCATGAAAGGGAAGCATCAGTTGGGAAGGGAGTAAGACAGGGTTGTAGCCTTTCTCCGATGTTATTCAATCTGTACATCGAGCAAGCGGTGAAGGAAAGCAAGGAAAAATTTGGAATAGGGATTAAAGTTCAGGGGGAAGAAATAAAAACATTGCGTTTTGCTGATGACATTGTAATTCTATCAGAGACAGCAAAGGACCTGGAAGAGCAGTTGAATGGAACGGACAGTGTGTTGAAGAGAGCGTATAAAATGAACATTAACAAGAGCAAAACAAAAATAATGGAATGCGGTCTTAGAAAATCAGGCGATGCTGAAGGAATTAGATTAGGTAATGAAACAATGAAGGTGGTAGATGAGTTTTGTTACTTGGGTAGTAAAATAACATGCGATGGTCGTAGTACAGAGGATACAAAATGCAGAATGGCAATGGGAAGAAAAGCATTTTTGAAAAAGAGAAATTTGCTAACATCGAATATTAATTTAAGTGTAAGGAAGTCTTTTCTGAAGGCATTTGTGTGGAGTGTTGCCTTGTATGGGAGTGAAACATGGACGATAAGCAGTGTGGACAGGAAGAGAATAGAGGCTTTTGAAATGTGGTGCTACAGAAGAATGCTGAAGATTAGGTGGGTAGATCGCATAACTAATGAAGAGGTACTGAACAGAATTGGTGAGAAAAGGAATTTTTGGCATACCCTGACTAAAAGAAGGGATTGCTTGGTAGGACACATTCTTAGACATCGGGGAATCGTAAATTTAGCATTGGAGGGAAGTGTGTGGGGTAAAAATCACAGAGGGAGACCAAGATATGCGTATAGTAAGCAGATTCAAATAGATGTGGGTTGTCGGTCTTGTGAGGAGATAAAAAGGCTTGCTCAGGATAGAGTAGGGTGGAGAGCTGCATCAAACCAGTCTCCGGACTGAAGACCATAACAACAACAACAACAACAACAGGAGAGACTGAACATTTGCAACACATCAATTTCTACAAACTTCACCATTCTAATGGGTCCCACTTTGGTTTAGATACAAATGCTTACATTTCAAAAAAGAAAAAAAAGAAAAGTGAAAAGTTATGTTGTGTGTAACATTTTGGATGACTTTATTGGAACACTCAGAAATGAGAAAATTTCAATTGTATATCTCAGTGCTGTAGCTTTACAGGTAACAAAGAAATTGATGAATTTGTAATGGTGCTGCATTATGGATTCTTGAGTAGGAAAGACCTTGCCAACTGAGATTACCCCCCCCCCCCCCCCTCTGGTAAAGGAATGAAACACATTATGAAATTTACATGCTGTTATCACAAGAAGAAGAAATTTTATTGTACACATAGAGGGAGAAAGGGTATCAGTATATCTTCTTGTGTATTTCAGCAATACACGTTTCATGCTCATTCTTGTGTGTAAGCCATTTGTGTGAGAGCATTTGGAATCATTCCTTCAGGCAGGAGAGAGGAAGTGGGAGAAAGGGAGAAGAAAAGCACAGGGATTGATTTACTCACAACCTAGACCATGAGGTGGAGTGAAGGGTGTTAAGTGGAGGTCTAACATGGAGGTCAAAGATACTGCATAAGTACTATGCTAGGTCAGCTACTTTCCTAAAAGGTCAGGTCGAGGAGTAGGGGATGTATCTGAAGTGAACCAAATAATGCTGAGTGGTGGAGGGGGTTAGAAATGTAAGAAGTGATAGAAAGAAGTAGTAGAAGGGGATCCCCCTCCCCACACACGCAGTTTGTAATGCCCTGCCTTGTCTAATGCAGTTAAATATTCTGAAATGTTGTTATTTTTAGCCCTTTGGTTGCCTACCGTGTTAGAAAAGACCGTAAGAGATACAGTATAAGGTATTAACGTAATGTATTTAACACATCTGACTCTGAATAGCTTCAGAAAAATCCTTATAAGGTTCTAAAGTTAGTTAAATACCATTCAGGATGAATATACACATTTGCCCTTGAACACCAGTATAGCGTAACTTAAATATGTTGCCACGACACCGTAAGTAAAATTTAGTCCCCTAAGTAAATGCTGTCTGCAACCAATGATTATAAAACAACTATCTGTAAGTTCTTACTATATGTAGAAAATTAAAGTACTTTTCTTATCTTTATCCAAGTGCTTAACTTCACAATGCTAAAAAAAAAAAAAAATTAAAAAACACACTTCACTTTTATTGAATATAGATCTCAATAAATGAAACGATACTTTCATTTTATCTGTCCTCCAGGTTGTATCAAAATTGTGCAATTCTGTTACTTTAGATGTAAAATATCTTTTTTATTTCATTAAAAGACTTCTCATCTTTAAAAGATCCGCCCTAAAGTAATAATATTTCCTTTCACCCTTTTTGCTGACAGTTCTGAATGTTAGCCAAGACATTCCGAAATAAAATTTCTATTTGTCAATGATAATATTTGTATCAGTCCAAATTGATCCATTTACTAATACATGATATTTCTTTTATGTCAAATTAATATTATCTTTTCATTTAAATCATTTATGGAGATATGGTTGACTTTGTACTATATTTATCCCCAAAGAACAAATTTACTTTATATTTTATTTTATTTTATTTTATTTTTTTTTTTTTTATTGCTCCCTTTCTCTGATAGCATATTTATATTATATCAATAAACCAAAGATGTTATTCTCTTTATCAGATATTTTCAAATAATGATAGTAGTTATAATGTACTACTTCTTTCTTTTTTTCTTGCTTAGGAAAACTTTCTTTTAAACCAGATAATGAATAAATTAAAAAAAAAATACCTTTTTATTTTTATTACACCTCCAGGCTTATTTCTGTTGTATTGATTTCTTTTATATATGCCACATACAGATCTTAGACTGCTAACTTACTGTCCTCTCTGATTATCTTTTTAAGTAGATTCAGAAAATAAAGAAAAATAAATCCTATGGTGCCACCACCACTTACAGTTCCGTATTTACATTTAATTAATCTTGAAGCAAGCAAGCCTGGAGCCTACTTCAGGTTTTGGAATTGAAATAACTCTAATAAATTAATGATAACTTTTCCCACTGAAGCTAAGTCACTCTTAAGCTGGTTAATTGGTTACTTGCGAGATCTCCAAATTATTTTATTGGTTCCAAGCCCTAAATTCCGTCACTGTCAAAATTTTTAGTTAAGTATCAGAAGGTAAGTTGGTGTATTATTTTTTTCTGTAACTTACGGAACCCAGTTGCATACAATTTGTAACCAGAGCCAGTCAAACCATACCAATAAAGCATGTGACCCACACATAGCTCAATGAACTACCACAGGATTCATAAAAAAAACAATAAGACTGCTCTGTTCAAATTGCCACATCAACTCCACTGGGGACTGACTGCCACCCACCAACTAATACTCTATAGATGTGTTCTGTAAATGAGTTAATTAATGCTGCCACACAGCATTAACTTCAATTACCATTTTAAAACCAACTAACACTTCCAAAATACTGTCACTACACTGATCTGACAAATCTCGTCAAGTTACACTATTACCATTTGTAACTATGTCACTATCATCCACATAAACCTACACACTCTGGAAATTTCTCTCCTCACAACTTCAATTCCACACAGGGAAGAAGTGTATTAACTCTTATATGGAAAATTACAAATATTTCCCAACATCCCTTGTATTAACATCCTATTTCGCATATGATGATAAATTCATGACACATACTTGTGCAACCACTAACATGTTATTCTGCCTCTCAAAGCAATCAGGTCGATAACTCACAAGCAACTAACTGTGAACAGTCTTAGGAACCATTAAATCATTGGGAGATCTTCATCTTTCACTGTGCAATAATCATTAGTATTCCTTTTCAAGTTGAAGTACTCCTTTTCATTGTTATCTTCTTTGGCATATTTGAATTATCTTAAGCAGCTCATATGTATTTAAAAAATATCTATGAGCTTTTGCATTTCTTGGATGTAAAATCTAGAACACACATCAAACAAAAACATTTTAGTTCAACAAATACAATTAAAATTTATAATCGAATCTATCTTGACATTCATTTTTTTTTCTTATTTTTCTTTCATAATGAGTTGAAGTGAAACTGATTGGGGGGGGGGGGGGGAACCCTCTGTAACAAGCCAATAAAATAATTTGTCCCATTACAAGTTCTGTAACTTTCCTTCAAATTGGCATCAGTAATAGAGGTGCAACCAAACAGTGTGTGGTTATTAAATTTATTTTGTTGGAAAATTAGAGCTTCACAGATATTGACAAGCACTTGCAGAATATCTATGGAGAGCTGACAGTTGGACAAAAGCATGGTGAGTTGTTGGGCAAGACGTGTTGTCCTCACAATGTCGATTAAACCTGTTTGATCTCCTAGGTGCCAGCTGGTCATGCACAGTTGTGACTCCTACATTGTTGGAAACTGCAGACACACTGATATGAAACTTCCTGGCAGATTAAAATTGTGTGCCGGAACCGGGACTCGAACCTGGGACCTTTGCCTTTCGCGGGAAAGCGCACTACCGACTGTGTTTCATATCAGCGCACACTCCCCTGCAGAGTGAAAATTTCATTCTGGAAACATCCCTTAGGCTGTGGCTAAGCCATGTCTCCACCATATCCTTTCTTCCAGGAGTGCTAGTCTTGCATGGTTTTACAGCAAGTTTCATACGGGGGATATTGTCTGGTTCACTGACTGGTCAAAATCAGACCAAGGTGTTGGGGCCGGGGTATATGGGGTGCAGCCAAGACTGGAGGGCGTCATCTCTCTAGGAAAACTGGCCTCAGTATTCCAGGCCGAAATCACTGCCATCAGGGCATGTGTGGAGGAGAATTTGCGTTGGTGCTACAAAGATCGTAGCATCTATATCTATTCAGACAGCCAGGCAGCCCTGAGATCACTGGCAGCTCCTGCAACAAGGTCTAAAATTGTTGCACAATGTCACAGGGTTCTGGTGGAGCTGGGGATAGCAATAGAGTAAACCTATTGTGGGTCCCTGGCCACTCGGGGATCAGTGGCAATGAACATGCCGACAGATTAGCCAGGATGGGGGCACAGACTCCATTTATTGGACCGGAACCTGTCTTGACAATCACCAAGGCAATGATCAAATTGGAGCTACGTAACTGGCTCAGAAGACAGCACGTAGAATATTGGACCAAAGTCCATCAACAAAAACATGGCAAGGTAATGATGCCAAAGCCATGTTTTAAAGCAGCTCTGCAATCCTGGGTCTGAACAGGAGAGAGATTAGACTCGTGGTTGGATTGCTGACAGGCCATGGGAATTTCAAAAAACACCTACGTACAATGGGAATAACAGAAGAGGACCCTAAATGTAGGATCTGTGATGAAACTGCATCACATCTAATCTTCGAATGCATTGCATTGGAGAATAAAAGGCACAGAATATTTGGGACAACCAGACATGAAGAAATTGTGTCTAATAAAGAACTGGTAAAGGGACTCCTTGCACTGTTCAAGGGCATTGGTTGGCTTTACTAGATATACAGGGAGGGATATCGCACAATAAACTTAGTTTCGGTGCGGGCAGTGGCGGGTTGGACCAAGACTGTTTTGGCTTCCCTGGAAAAATCAATCAATCAATCAATAAAGACAGTTTACAACTCACTGCAAAGATGTGCCGACAAGCTGTGGCAGGCACATAAAACACACACACACACACACACACACACACACACACACACACACACACTTACAGTACTTTAGCTTTCAGCAATGGCCTTCTCCAGAAAATAGAACATTCGCACAGGCACACAACATGGTCACACAACCATCAGCTCTACAGCTTGTGCTGACGGTTGTGTGCCTTTGTGATTGCGTGAGGGTTCTTACTTTCTGAAGAAGGCCATGGCCGATAGCTGAAGTGTTGTATGTTTGTGTCTTTTTTATCTGCGTGCCGCAGCACTTCGGCACTTCTCTGCGGTGAGTTGTAAACTGTTCTTATTAATATAAAATCTGTTGCACTACTTATAGAATGCCCCTCTTGTTTCTCTAGTGTTACACTAGAGTGCGTGAGTGGGCTACAAAGGAAATCCCATCTTGTTGTGTAACAGTTCCATTTTTGCATCTTCTTTGATGTTTCGTGGTCTGGGCATACGGGACAATGTATGCCACAACTGTACATCATCTTTCTTGGACGACTACTACTGGCAGGATGATAGTATGAGAAAGCTTTAACTACTTTGAGCTACTAAATAAATTACACCCTTGCATCTGACTCATCTGTATTTACAACTTAAAATTAAAACTTGGAATATACCTCAACTGTAGCTCACAAATCATTTAATGAAATCAAATTCAGTCGAGATGTGTATAATTGTCATATTAAAAGATTAGCTGGTTCAATTTTACTTATAATTTTTGCCGCCTAGCGTATAGAGATGTTGGCAATGGATGAATATGGCAGGAGTTGTGTGACAGTCATTCGCCAGTTGCGTAATAGTGTATGGTACGAGGGTTGTGTTTTAAGTAAGGGCCGTTTGCGCGTATAGTCCCGTAGTTGCCAGTTGCAGGCATCCTTCCTGTTCACAGTGATGCCAGTTGCAGCTCTGTAGCTGACGTGTACGCATCGCTGTGCTACTTTATAATGTTTACGATTATTGAATCGCCCGCCGCGTGTGAGATACGGCCAGTGATAGGCTTCTTGCGGTCAAAAAACATATCAGCTGCAGAAATTCATCATCAGTTAACAGAAGTTTATGGCTTGAATGCAATGAGTGAAGGTAAAGTGCATCAATGGGTTAGAGAGTTTAAAAATGGCCGTCAAAATGTCCATGACGAAGATCGCTCAGGCCGGTCCTCTGTGATCACTGATGATTTGGTGGCTGCAGTCGAAACAGATTCGTGAGGACAGAAGATTCACAATTTCCACTCTTTTTTTGGAATTTCCACAAGTTTCAAGATCGGTTTTGTACAAAATTCAAAACAAAAGGCGTGGCATGCTGACAAAAGGAGTTTTGCTCCTGCACGGTAATGCTAGACCTCACACCTCTCAAAAGACTCAGGATTTGATTGGTTCTTTTGACTGGGAAGTTTTGGACCATGCACCATTCAGCCCCGACCTTGCTCCTAGCGATTTTCTAGCGAAAAATCGGTAAAAGTGTGCAGAACCAGAAAAAAAAGTTTTTTTTACAAAAGTATTTGTATCTTTTTTTAAAATAAAAATGACCCTTACTTAATAAACAACCCTCGTATTTAATGAGATTTGCTGGTTTCTTATATGGAATAAACACACAAATTTTGTTGTTTGGCATTTAATGTTTTGTTTTCTCGCAGTATGGCAAGAGAACAAATTTGGAGAATCAAATGTTTCCTTGAAGAGTGACCATACAAGGGTACATACAAGAACATGTCAACCACAGAGCAGGAACAGTATTAATTATTTGCTTCAATTTACTCTTAAGTAAAATTTTACTTAAGTAATAGAATGAGGGGCATTATCATTTTTGTTGACCATGAAGTAAACAATTAATGCTGTTCCTGTTCTATCGGTGACAAGTTCTTATATGCACTTTTGTCTGGTAAGTAAATTATTTATCATTGTAAAGGGAACCTTTTGTTGTCAACACTAGCTCTTTTCACCGCCATCGCCCTACATAAAACTTAACCATGTTGCGATTCATCATCATGTGTAAAAGACAGGACATATAAAACATTCTTGTACGTCCTTTTGTTTCTTATAATTACTTTTTTCACGTAACAATTAAAACTGCCTGAATTCTGATTATCTGCTTCATCATTGGTCACAAAAACAGGCTTTCTATGGGTCGGAGCTTGGAATGTTCTAACCCTAAATCGCGTAGGTAAGTTAGAAAATTTGAAAAGAGAAATGGATAGCTTAAAGATAGATATGGTAGGGATTAGTAAGGTTTGGTGGCAGGATGAAGAGGATTTCTGGTCAGGTGAGTACAGGGTTATCAATACAAAATCAGTTGGTGGTAACACAGGAGTAGGTATGATAATAATAAAATAGGAATGCGGGTAAGTTATTACAAACAGCATAGTGAATGCATTATTGTAGCAAAGATACACACGAAGCCAACACCGACCACAGTAGTGCAGGTTTGTATGCCAACTAGCAAGGCCGACGATGAGGATATCGAAGAAATGTATGAGGAGATAAAAGAAATCATTCGGAAAGTTAAGGGAGACAAAAACTTGATTGTGATGTGGGACTGGAACTCGGTGGTAGGAAAGGGAAGAGAAGGAAATTTAGTAGGTGAATATGGACTGGGAAAAAGGATTGAAAGAGGAGATTGCGTGGTAGAATTTTGCGCAGAGCACAATTTAATGATCAACACTTGATTTAATCATCATGAAAGAAGGCTGTTATACGTGGAAGAGACCAGGAGACACTGGAAGGTACCAGATTGATTTTATAATGCTAAGGGATAGATTTAGAAACCAGGTTCGAAACTGTAAGACATATCCAGGGGTAGATATAGAATCTGACCACAACTTATTGGTTGTGAACTGCAGATTAAAACATAAGAGACTGCAGAAAGATAGAAAAGTTAGGAGACAGAACCTTGACAAATTGAAGAAACCAGAGGTGGTTGAGAGATTGAGGAAGCATTAGGCAAGGATTGGCTGTAACGGGGGAAAGTAATACAGTGGAAGAAGAATGGGTAGCTCTGAGAGATAGGGCAGTGAAGGCAGCAGAGGACCATATAGGTAGCAGGACAAGGCCTAATAGAAATCCCAGGGTAACACAGGATATACTGGACTTAATTGATTAGAGGAGAAAATATAAAAATTCAGCCAGTGAAACAGGAAAAAGGGAGTACAGATGTCTGAAAAATGAGACTGACAGGAAGTGCAAACTGGCTATGCAGGAGTGGCTAGAAGACAAGTGCAGAACTGTAGAAGAATGCATATAACTAGGGGAAAGATAGATACCGCTTACAGGAAAATAAGAGATATTTGAAGACAAGAAAAGCAACTGTATGAATATCAAGAACTCAGACGGAAAACCAGAAGTAAGCAAAGAGGGGAAAGCTGAACTATGGAAGGGATATATAGAGGACCTATACAAAGGAAATAAACTTGAAGGCAGTATTCTAGAAATGGAAGACGAAGTGGAGGAAGATGAGATAGGAGATACAATACTGTGAGAAGAATTTGGCAGAGCACTGAAGGACTTGAGTTGAAACAAGGCCCCTGGAGTAGATTATATTCCATCTGAAATGCTGATATCGTTAGGAGAGCCAGTCGTGAAGAAATTGTTCCACCTGTATGCAAGATGTATGAGACAGAGAAATACCTTCCAATTCCAAAGCAAGCAAGTGCTTAAAAGTGTGAAAATTAGAGAGCTATCAGTTTAATAAGTCATAGTGGCAAAATACTAACACAAATTATTTACAGACGAATGGAAAAACTTGTGGAATCTGACCTCTGGGAAAGATCAGTTTGGATTTAGGAGAACTGTAGGAACGAGGGAGGCAATATGCATGTTACGGCGTATCTTAGAAGATAGGCTAAGGAAGGGCAAAACTATGCTTTTGACGTTTGTAGATTTGGAGAAAGCTTTTGACAATGTTGACTGTAATACACCCTTCCAAATTCTGAAGGTAGCAGGAGTAAAATATGGGGAGCGTAGAGTTATACTCGACCTATACAAAAACCAGACAGCGGTTATCAGAGTCGAAGGGCAAGAAAGGGACGCAGAGGTTGGGAAGGGAGTTAGACAGGGTTGTAGCCTTTCCCCAATGTTGTTCAATCTGTACATTGAACAGGCAGTGAAGGAATGGAAGGAGAAATTAGTAGAGGGAATTAAAGTTCAGGGAGAAGAAATAAAAACTGCCGTTTGCTGTTGACATAGTAATTTTGTCAGAGACTGCAAAGGATCTGGAAGAGCAATTGAATGCAATGGACAGCCTCTTGAAAGGAAGATATAATATGAACATTAACAAGAGTAAAATGAAGGTAATGGAATGTGATGTCAGAAAATCAGGCAATGCTGAAGGAATTAGATGATATATACATGTGGTGTCTGTTCAGAAAGAACAGACGTCACTTCTGATCCTGCAGTTGATATTGTTTCATATTCATAGAATATATGACATCAACTGCGAATGGCAAAGCTGAAAATGTGTACCTAGCCGGGATTCGAACCCGGGTCTCGCGCTTTCTTGGCAGTTGCGCTGACCGCTACACCACTGGGGTCATAGTGATCATCGCACCTGCAAGGACTACTTAAGCACACCTCCCGTCAGATACAAATTCCCAGCTTCACCCTGCCCACGGTACTGAAACTCGTGGTTTTGAAACTAATTCCCGTAAGAGTAAGGGCCGCAAATTTGCCCACCCCTCCCCACTAACGAAAGGATCATTACCTGTCACCGACAAGTTTGTGGCCCTAGGAGTAGGTTTATCCAATATTAAATTAAATGTTAGGAAGTCCTTTCTGAAAGCATTTGTCTGGAGTGTAGCATTGTATGGGAGTGAAATGTGATGATAAGGAGTTCAGACAAAAAGACAATAGAAGCTTTTGAAAAGTGATGCTACAGACGAATGATGAAAATTAGATGGGTAGATCACATAACTAATGAGGAGGTGCTTAACCGAATCGGGGAAAAATAGAGTTTCTGGCATATCCTGACAAAGAGAAGGGATAGATTGGTTGGACACATTCTGAGACATCAAGGAATTGTCAAGGAAACGTGTGGGGTAAAAATCATAGAGGGAGACCGAGGGACGAATATAAAGCAGATTCAAAAGGATGTAGGTTGCCAAACGTATTCTCAGATGAAGATATTTGCACAGGACAGGGTAGCGTGAAGAGCCACATCAAACCAGTCTGTGGACTGAAGACCACAACAACAACAACAACAACAACAATAACGGTTTCTAATATAATGAACATTTGTTCAGAGCCTCGTTGACATTGTGAGCAGCCTCTTAGTCCTTGGAGTCCACGGTATCAAGTTGCAGTGTCAAAGTGTAAATGGTCTCGAACAGTAAGTGAAATACTGCCACACAATACTCTGTTGCTGTCATTTTTTTCTTTTATATCTCTCTCCATCTGCAGCAACTCCAGATCGGATGCCTGCTGGAACTGTTCACACTTCACTACTATCTAACAAATTATATTAACATCACAATTATCTTTTGCTGGTTTTTAATACAAGTATAGTATCTAGTATTTCTAAGATTGATAAGTAATAATGGAAAGTCCAGGTTGGAATTAATAATATAGTATGGACAGTTCACAACTCACCGCAAAGACGTGGCGATGAGCTGCGACAGGCACATACAAAAGACACACACATACAACACTTTCAGCTATCAGCTGTGCGGTAGCCGGAGGTGATGGTTGTGTGACTGTGTTCTGCGCCTGTGTGATTGCGCGAGTGTTCTATTTTCTGAAGAAGGCCATGGCCGATAGCTGAAAGTGTTGTATGTGTATGTCGTTTGTATGTGCCTGTCGCAGCTCGTCGCCATGTCTTTGCGGCGATTTGTAAACTGTCCTTACTATATTATTAAGATGGATATGTCACACTTAAAATCCATGCACTCTAGCTAAAGATGTAGTTAAAAATGACAAATTGTATTTGTTAATTTTCTAAATATATGTAACAGTACTTCAGTTACATTTAATCAAGTGTTAATGTTCATGTGTCATTCTTGCGTTTGAACATTGGAGTATTTTACTGCCCATCTACAAATATTTATACATTTGTTCCTTCAGATAGTCAACTTTTTGTATACAGTATCACATTCTAATATGGATAGTTACAACTCATTGTAAAGATTTATGACAAGCTGCGACAGGCACATAAAAAAGACTTGCACATTCCAGCTTGTGGTGCTAGAGTGGCCTGATGTGGTGGTTGTGTATGTATAGTTGCCTGAGTGATTGCGTGAATGTATGTGTTTCTTTTTCTGCCGAAAATTTAAGTTGTGTGAATGTGATTATCTATATTCATGTCTGTCAGAAGCTCAGCGAGCCTCTTTAGGGTGTTTTGTTATCTAGCCTCCATTATTGACATTCCAATCAGATTTTCCATTGTTAAACGTAAGGTTTCGTATCATTTTCATTAAAAGAAGTACAGTCTTCTTGGTGTAGCCTCTTGTAGATGATTTCTTACTTTAATTTCTAAACCTTCTTCGATTCCATATTTGTATATCTGGGCATTTGATCAGTTTATTTCACCGAATAATTTCCTATTCGTCATTTCTATTGGGAGTAAACCAGTAGACAAATGCAGTAATTTAGTGTTAGTTGTACTTTGGGATTATTTCCCCCCAGGTAGTATGTTTGGTGGAAGAATGTTTTCTACAAAAACATCTTCAAAAGATGTTCACCGGGATTTGGATTCAATTGCAGGTGATGTTTTGAAATAGTAATATGATGCCCTCATTCTTCCTTCATTGTTGCTGTTAGTTTGATCTTCTAAAAATTTATGGTACTATTTTCTATCATATGTAACACGCCAATTTTTTCTCTGTATAACGTACAATGCTTACTTTGGAGCTGTATAGCTTTCACTATTTTTGCACCAAGAAAATGTGTATTAGCAGCTAGTTCACAGATGGTGGAATTTCATTTTTGGTTCCCATTTTGAAGCATATTTATGACACAAACAAAATTTCAATGATTATTCCATGACACTGCCTGGTTTGTACCGAATCAGGTGCAATTATGATGGTGCCTGAAATGTTTTTAAGATTGGGAATGGAGGAACATTTTATACAATACTCTTTTTATAAGAAATAGTTTGGGCTTCTTCTCACATTAGATATAATGCAGTGAAAATTACTTAAGTTTTTAATACAGCTGATATTTTATTTAACTGTAAAACTACATTGTAATTTACATTACTGTCATACTAATAGCTGTCACTACCATGATTATATGGGTACCTCTTGTGTTCATCGTGAGTAAGGTGGTCTCCTTGCAATGAATTGCAAAGGATCATGGTAGCGGGACCATAAAGACGTATATCGGTTAGCTCAGTGCCACTGAAGACTGCACTGGTATAATTTATATTGCCATTAACAACAGGAAAAAAAATGAAATAATAATTCACGCATCTGAAATAAATTGTTAATAAACTATTCAAACTTCTCTGACAGTGTAAAGAAATTACTTTGTGGCCAAAAACGTTTAGGGGTGTGTGTCCCCCAGTATTCCCCCCAGAAAAAGAGCATTGATTTTATATATACTGAAACCGATCCTCCACTCCCAATCTTGCATGTTTCAGAAAGCATCAGAACTTACTTTCTGATCTGCCCTTGTGTTTGATATTCAATGTGATACTAATATTTCCATATAACTTATCAAGTTTGATGATGCACTTATATCGTTGATTGTGTTTGTCTGATGGTTACTTGTTGACAATTTCTCTTTTTTGTTGGTGTTTCAGATGGCTGAATTGCAGGATAGTCTTACAGGGAAGGAAACTGAAGCAGCAGAATTAAGAAATCAGATTGATGATTTACAGTATGAGTTGCTTAAAGTGCAATCCCGTAATGACAAGCTGGAGAATCATTTAGCTGAAGCTTATGAGAAACTGAAGGCATACCAGCAAATTCATGGTGATGACAAGGGTATTGTCAAACCTGTTGTCACCACAAGTGTGTCACAAAAGAAGGTAAGATAGAACCTTTGGCAAAATAACAACACTGGAAGGTCCAGTAAGGAATGTTAATAATAATATGTAGACAGGGAACAACTCACCGTAAAGATGAACATTCAGCTGCCGACAGACACAAATAAGACACACAAACACACACACAGTTCTAAATTTTCGGCTGCGGCCTTTCTCAGACAAAGAACACTCATTCACACAATCACTCAGCCACACTCATCCACACATGTCAGCCATATCTGGCCACCCAACACAATCTCACAGACTGATGAGTGTGGCTGAGTGATTGTGTGGATGAGTGTTCTTTGTTTGAGAAAGGCCGCAGCCGAAAATTTAGAACTGTGTGTGTGTTTGTGTGTATCTTATTTGTGTCAGTGGCTCAACGTTCATCTTTACGGTGAGTTGTTTCCTGTCTACATATTATTATTAAGAAATAACCTGTAATAACTTATATCTGATAAAAGTTCTTGTAATGCTTACTCATGCTCTTGCTGTTTGTTACCAGTGCCATTATGTCTCTTATTTTCTAATGATTTTTCATTTAATAATTTTCCTTTTCATTAGTGTGTAATAGTTACTGTGTAATAATGCCAGATTTATTGTTTACCTTTTCTACTACTACAAGCCTTCACCCTGTATATAGTGTTGGTGCGGCTTAGCTGTCAGCTAATACTGTTACCTGCTCTGAAAAGGTGGTGGCTCTGGCCACTGCCTGTGTTGGATTCCCCAAACTGCTCTCCTCACCTCATTTTCACCTATGCTCAATATTTATGAAGCATATGGCTAAACAGTTTCATCTGCTGTGCTGGATTTTGTTGTCCTTGGTACAAAATGAAATTTTTCAATTTGAATCTGCTCTATAAATGAATTACTGTGTAGACATGCAACAAAGAAAACTGCAGGTTGAAATTAAAATCTAAAATGATGATACTTTGCAATTCACCTCAGATATAAATTGTGCTGTGACAGGCTCATAAGAAAGACATCCATAGACACTTTCGGCTGATAGCCTTCGCCAGAAAAAGACAGCATTCTCACAATCGTGTAGGTACCCTTCACAAATGCACAACTGTCATCTCGGACCACTGCATACTGAGTCATGCTCTTCAGTGAGGCAATTGAGGATTGAAAGGCAAGAGCGCCGCCCCCTTCCCCCCCCCCCCTCCCAAACACACACAAACACGGCATGTGCAATGATAGTGGTGTCAGATAGAGTGGTAAAGTAAGCAGGAACTGCTGGCTGTGGGAAAGAAAGAGGTTGTTGTAGATTGAGGGTTGGATAATTTCAAGATTGGAAAATGTACCGTAAGAATAACACCCATCTGTGTAGTTCAGAAAACCTGGTGTGGGGTAGAGGACCCATCTGTCTCAGGTTGTGAAGCAGCCATTAAAATCAAGCATATGCTCAACTGCATGTTGTGCCACTGGGTGGCTTAGGTATGTTCTAGGATGCTATTGGGGTTGGGTGGGTGACAGTACTCCACTTTAGGAGGGGTGGAGAGATCTTGGGCAGAATGTTTCTTTTTTCTGGACACGATAACAGAAAACCAAAACTTGGGCGAAGGATGCGGATTATTTGTTCCTGCCCAGTGTAGTATTGAGTGATGTGGAAGAGTTTCTTTATGGCTGGTTATTGGTGGTGGAGGGAGGATATGAGGTGTGTGGGTATGTGGCATCACAAATCTGTTTGCGGACTAGTTCTGGGTGGGTAGTTTCTGTCTGTGAATACTTTAGCGAGACCTTCAGCATATTGAATAAGGGAGTTATCATCACTACAGATATTATGATGACAGGTGGAAGCTGTAAGAGAGGGATTTTATGATACTGATAGGTTGGCAACTGTCAAAGTGTAGGCACTGTTGACAGTTAGTAGGTTTAATGTTGACAGAAGTGTGCATGGAGCCATCAGTGGGTTGGAGGTTGATATCCAGGACTGTGGCACAGTGGGTTGAGGAAGACCAAGTGAAGAGGATGGGAAACGAGTTTAAGTTGTTAAGGTAGAAGGTAAGGTGTCTTGGCCCTGAATGCAGTTGATGAAAATAGCATCAATGAACCTGAACCAGACCAGAGGATTGATATTTTGGGATACTAGGTATATTTCCTCCAGATGGCCCATAAACAAGTTGTCATAGGAGGGTCCCATTCTGATTCCCATGGCTGTGCTGCGGATCTGATTGTGTACTTTCCACTCAAAAGGGAAATGTAGTTGTTTATTACATAAAGTTGGTGAGTGTTATGAGGTATTGGGTGGCAAGACCTTGGGCATGTGGTATATTGGTGTACGGGGAGGTGTCGTCAACTGTGATAAGTAAGGATCCAGGATATAAAGGTGGGCGTGGTGGAGAGTCGGTAAAGGAAGTTATTGGTATCCTTAATGTAGGAGGGTAGATTTTGGTCAATTGGTTAAAGGTGTTGGTCATTGAAGGCCAAAGTTCTTTCAGTAGGAGCAAAATTAACCAGCTGAAATTGGACATCCAGGATTATTTGGTTTGTGAAAGTCTGGGGAGCATGATGCATAATATGTGAGTTGCTGTTGGGGAATGGAAGGGGATGGATTCAGAAGAGAGCTTCAGGGAAAGACCTTGTGATTTAGATTTCAACAGGGGTTGGAAATCTTGTTGGACTTTAGAATGGCTACCATCTTCCCTGTAGACAAAGGGTCCACCACTTTTGACTACCTGGCAGAAGGGTTTTGCCAACTTTCTGAATCTTCGACCTATAAGTTGTGCATAAACAACCTCATCCCAAAAGTCCAACAATATCTCCACTACCTGTTGAAATCATATGGCCCCACCCAGAAGTTCTCCCTCCTAAATCCATCTCCCTCCTCACCCAAACAGCACCCTGCACAAACACCTCCTACATGCTTCCCAAAATCCACAAATAAAAAAGTACTGCATTCTCAATTGTAGCTGGTTACTTTTTTCCTACTGAAAGAATTCTGCTCTCATTGTCCAACACCTTCAACTAATGCCCAGTTCTATCCTCCCATATCAAGGATATGAACCACTTCCCTCATAGAGTATCCACCAGTCCCTCCCCATTACCTCCTAGATCCTTATCACAAATGCTGCTTCCCTATACACCAATATCCCACATGCCCATGGCCTTGTTGCTATTGAACACCACCTTTCCCAGAGTCCCTAAGAATCCCAACCTGATACCTCATAACTCATAATCCTCGCCAACTTTATCCTAACAAATCACTTATGTTTTGAGGGGAAAAGTATCGATCAAATCTGTGGCACAGTTTTGGGCATCCACATGCACCCTTCTATGCCAACCTGTTTATGCACCATCTGGACGAAACCATCCTAACATCCCAAAAACCCCAACTGATGGTCTGGTTCATTGACACTGTTTTGATGGTCTGGACTAAGAGCCAGGACACCTTATCTTCCTTCCTTCATGACCTTAACTCCTTCTCCACCATCAAGTTCACCTGGCCTTCCTCAAGCCACTGTGCTACATTCATAGCTTTTAATCTCCACCTCACTGATGGCTCCATCCACACTTCTACCACATTGAACCTATCAGCTACCAACAGTACCTCCACTTTGACAATTGTCATCCCTTCAACACCAAAACAATCCCTCTATTACAACCTAGCCACCTATCTTCAGTGATGAGAACTCCGTTGCTATGCTTGAAGGTTTCACAAATGCATTCACTGGTAGAAACTACCCCTCCAGAATTAATCTACCAACATATTTCCCCTGTCGTATCTCCAAACATCCCTCCTTCAATGGACTGGAACAACTAAATTGCATTCTCCGCCCAGGTACTGAGTACTGGCCAGCCACTCTGTCTCATTTGAATAAAAGAAGAAAAAGAAGAGGATAAGGATATAGGACTGTAAATCTATTGACCGCTCGTCTTATACTGAGACATGGAAAAAATGTGAGCTTTTCCATCCTGTGAATATGAGAAATAGTTTTGCTAACATTACGGCTACTGCCTTCCGTGCTTGACCCTTCTCTGAACCAGATTTCCCACCACCTCGTCTTCTTTACCCTCTCCTTCTCACTTCCCTGTACTTCCCAGGATACACCCCCCTGGAACCACTTCCCACTCTCAGCTGGAGAAGAGTTCTTCTTCGGTATGTACCAGTGAGAGGGCTTCTTCTCAGAAGCACTCTCCTCGAAGATTGTCAGATTGGAGTTGGAAGTCTGACACCAACCAGTTATCAGAAGAATAGAATTCTGTGGCCTGCAGGGCTATCTGCTCCACATCTGTCCTGGGGCTTACTGCCACTGACCTTTTAAAAGTCTTGCCTACCCAAGGCTCCAAAGGAAAGAGAGAAGAAAACTAGGAAAATGCTCCAGTAACCTCAGATCCTCCCACACGATCAGAACCTGAACTGATGTTTCTCGATGTTGTCCCTTATCCACTGGTGAAAGGTGGTGACCCTGATGCATGACCAGTCCTCTTGGTACCTTTATGTCTTACAAGATATCCAGTAGAATTCCAATTGTTGTTACTGCCACCTGGCAGAAATACGTCTGATGATTGCATTTTCTTTATTTTGCTTGTCACTCCAAGAAATGTGCTTCAGTGATTACCATTATCCCAAGTTACATGACTATCAGGCATTCTGTCAGTACCATGCTGGCTCTAAAATTGCATGTGGAGGGGTCTGCACTTTGGTTCGCACAGATGTTATTAGCAATTGGAAACAATAGCATTATGAGTGCAGCTGAACCCAGCAATCACCATTTGCAATGTCTGCCTACCTACAAACAGGGCCCTTCCATATGTTGAATTGTCCATACTAATTCGACACCTTCCCTCTCCTATTTGGAGACTTCAGTACACGTCACCCCCTGTGGGAGTATCACTTCATCTGGTAGGGGCCTAGTAATTGACCAGCTTACTGCAGACCTTGATATATTTCTTCCCAACAATGGTTCCCCTACTTACTACAGTGCCATTCACGGTACCTTTTGCACTATCAATCTCATGATCTCCTCACCTAATTTAGTGGCATCATTACACTGGTCACCACGTGATGACCTATTTAACAATGGCCATTTTTCGGTGATGCTGTCGTTTTCCTGACACACACACACGCACGCACACACGCACGCACGCACGCACGCACACACACACACACACACACACACACACACACACACAGAGAGAGAGAGAGAGAGCTTCCATGTTGGGCTCTTCAGACAGCCACTCGGCTTTTATACATCTACTGTGAAATTGACCACCTCAGTCAGATTGCATTAAAGAGGTTGTGCAAGACGTATCTAAACATTATCATCCATGCTACTGACACTGCAGTTGCTTTAACCACAAGTCCCTATTATTGCTGAGCAGTACTGAAAAGCCTTGCATCGATTTACATGGCACCCACCCCAGGCTAACCTTACTTATTTTGAGCAACTTCGTGTTAAGGCTTGATATTTAATCAAACACAGCAGGAAGGAATGCTTGGAGCGCTATGTCACCTCCCTGATGATGTACGCCCGTGTCCCAGGTTTGGTCCAAACTTTGTAGCATTCTGGGCTACCAGCGATCTACTACTGTCTCTGGCCTTATCCTGCAGGGAGATCTCTGTACCGACGTATTGATCCTTGAAGAGCACTTTGCGACAAACACAGTGATGGACAGGATCTAGCAGTTTCAGAGCAGAAGGTGCCCCAAGCTATAAATCTGATAGCCATAATCCAAACTAGACAAAACCAGAGCTTGTTAAACATGAAGCAGCGTAGAATGGTCTGCACCCCAGAATGACTGAGAAAGATGGTGGAGAGCATTACGTTTAAGCATGCAGATAGTACGTATTTAGTTGACAAGTATCGTGCAACCACGTGAATTTTCTATCAAATTGGATGTCCAAGAAATGGTATTGTGGTACTACATCCAGTTGCTGGATACTTAGAAAGAGTTTTGGATCAGGGTGCACAGTGGTGAGACGACAAAAATGGATAACTCTTGATTTTGACAGAGAAAATTGGAAACCGAAGTTCAGCAGAGAATACTGAGTGGGCACTGTATCAGATGTAAAAATCAACATAAAATGCTGGGGTAACCCTTGGTCCAATAGAAGTCACCAGCCCATTTATGGCGATGAGAAAGTTTGGAACACAACACAGAACCATGTGAGATACCATTCTCCAGGAACTGTGGGGAGCTGAGTGCAGTGCCAAATCTTACCTGGAAAACTAGTGGGATAAAATGCTGGATAACAATAGATAAGGGGCCTTCAAAGTCCTAATCATGGACGGTGAGTAAAATATGACGACGCCAAACTGTGTGTTATGCCTTACATAAGTCAAACAAGACCGTGATAAGCTTTGGCATTTAGTAAAAGCCTGACAGATTGTTGTTTTCAAGTGGATCAGATGATCAGTGGTAGACTGTCCTTGGAAACCATACTGATTGAACGACAGAAGGTCTCTTTCTCCCCCCACTCCATTGCTAAGCTGCATCTCTTTCCTCCAATTTAGTACCTACATGCTCTGTAAAGCCACTGCATCCCTCTCAACCACTGCCTTGCAGCATTCCTGAGCCTCCTCTCCATACTGACAAGGGAATGATAAGACTTGTCATGTCGAAACCTGTGTTGCTATTTTTACCACTGTAAGTTAACAATGAAGGAAGTCTGTATGCAGACTGTTAGCTGCTGACATGACCTGGAAGTCTGTAAAAACTTTTATGAAGTATGACATTATTGTTGCATGGTTTCCATGGTTTCCACGCTTATACTGCCTGTTGTACAACCCTGACCTCTCTCGCTACATTAAACCAACGCCACAGCAGTGAGAGAGCTGATTCGTCCAGTGAAAGCGATCGTACAATAATAATAAATTCGTTGACAAATGTAGCTGATATGTTATCTACAACATTCTTTCCAAATAACTATGAAATACACACAAATACATATACGGTTTAGAACACGTCAAACTTTTATTTCTTGTAATTACCGCAAAAATGTGAAATATTGATACAATGTTCAGGTTTTTTTGTGCACCAAGAACATACAAGCAAAGACGACATACGACAGCCCTGCAAATCACAGACGTTGTTAGACATCTGTAGGCAAAACTCGGCCAGTGTTAGGAAGGAATCAGGCCTAATATCAGTATGTTTCGATGCGTGCCATGCATATTTAATCACATTTTGAAACCGTGGGGAGGAAAGCTGATAATGTACAACTGATTGCAACTTGAGAATATTGTCATGGTGATAGAGAGGAAACAGCAGTGATTTGCACACAATAATTTTCTGTCTGTTTTCTGTAAAATGCCTTCCACTGGCAGAAAAATTCTCTGTCTAACGGTTGAATTACGTTCGTCGTGCCAGGTGGAATCTGAAGTATCTCTACTTCTTTGTCAGGGTGCGCTTGAAAGACAGAACTTGTATGACCTGACTACGAATCTAGAAGGAGAAGAGATTTGTTCCCACAGAACGGAAGAGAAGCATGACGCATGAAAAGTGTAATGTTATCATTTCCCATTTTTCCAGACTTCGATGCGCCTACCACAAGATTGTCTGCGTAGAACATTGTTTGTTTGACACATGGTCCAAAATGTTCAGTTGGTTCTTACACATATAGTTTAGGCAGCAATGAACCACCCAGACTAATTATGGGCACTAATCCAACTTTGAGAAGCTGTAAATTCTTTAGCGCCTATCGTGTTGGCAATCTCTAACGCCCAATCGCACAAAGTTGTGTCACTGACACTCTTTGACTGTTGTCTGGCATCGGTAAATTGCTCAAAGAGTCACGTATTTATCTCCGTTGCAGTTTCCAGTCGACTGTTACGTTGTCTAGCGACTTCCTTTTTCCATCTATACAATTCACCTTCAGAATGGACAAAGCGATACCTATTTTGAACAGTATTGACACTTAGGCGTTTCTTACCACTTTCGTTCAACCAATACTTCACAGCTTTTTCTTTGTCTGATAATGTAATTGTAGTTGCTGGTGTTGCTTTCGGAGATAATTGATGATGGTACGTAGCACTATCACTCGGAGAGTCTTCATGTGTGCAACTTTCTTCCATTTCTTCGCCGTCTGTAGATTCATAGTCTGCAATATCGAGTGTTTCGGTCGTTTCTAGCCACATATCTGTGCTATTTACATGCGCGTCTAGAACTTTTAACTTCCATGTCGCACATCACGTAGTCTTCACGCGTGTTTTCTGTTGATTGCTTCATTTGGCGTCTGTGGTATATCTCCATGGCAAGCAGCAAAACATTTACAGGGTTTGCCATCACCTGTGAGAGGAAATTGAATGTTCACCGTATAGTGGATTGCGGAGTATAGATGTAGATGTACAGAATATCTTTACATCTCTAACCAGTTTCATGATGGTATGTTTCGATATACATACCACAAATGAAAATAAAGTGCATGCCACAGAAACAAATATTTGTTTCCCCTTTCCACCAAAACCGTGCAACGATATTCCTCTTCAGTGAACGCTGCGATAAGACGGCCGCACTTCCTGAACATGTGCACAACGCTCACCATAACAACAGCTCATGACTCGCCTTTTCCAGGAGTGGCCAGCCGTCACCGCAAGCGCTAAGTAGGAAAAACAGCCATTTACGTGATTTTTTTTTAGGTGTTTTCCAGGTCCTGTCAGCAGCTAACATTCTGCATACAGACTTCCTTCTGCATACAGACTTCCTTCACTGTTAACTAACAGTGATAAAGAAATCAATACATGTTTCGGCATGACAAGTCTGACCATTTCCTTGTGAGCCTCATCCCCTCACCACAGGGCATGACTTTGTATGCATCGGCTGGAGATGGCGGTTGCTTGTCTGTGAGGTGTGCTTCTGTGATGGTGTCCTTCTTGAAAAGTGTAACGGCCAAAAGCTGAAAGGACACCTATTTTTTGTTTTAATACCCAAATGTGTTTCGGCACTTATTGTGCCATCTTCAGTTTGTTTATGGCTTTTATTTTCTAGAATAACATATTACATATTTTGATTATACAATCATTTGGACAAGTTGTTTGGTTTGACAATTATGCTAGATATATTAGGCCTAATTTATTCAAGGTACTTACATTATGTCATTCACAGGATTTGCATGTGCATTAATTGCAGAATGACAAGTTTTGACAGCCTGTCATCTGCAAACATCATTTTTATTTATGAAAACTTGTAGGCCTACATTTGCCTGGAAATTATATTGAAAATTATTTCTATGCGGCTGTTTGGCTTACTCACATTAGAGCTTTGGTGTTGATGCTTGCTTGTTTTTGGTGTGTTCACATGTTTTATGATCTTCAGTGCAATTTTTGTTGTGAAACAGCGCTGTTTATATTACCATTTTTCTTGTTGTGGTGACTACACGATGCTGCATTTGTTTCTGTGGCCTGTCTGTGATGTGCCGCGTGATTTTTGAATGGTTTTTATACTGGCAATGTTTGTGTGTGTGTGTGTGTGTGTGTGTGTGTGTGTGTGTGTGTGTGAGTTTGAGAGAGAGGGGGGGGAGGCTGTAATGTGGTGGTGGGATATATTCATATACTTCTTATGGTCTCGAAAAGTATTTTGTTGCTTAGTGATGTATATTCATTTAGTACTTTTGTACCTTGGGCTATTGCTTTTTGGATGTGATAATTTTCCTCTATTGTTAGTTTTCGGAATAAATTATTGCTGGTTTTGAGAATTTGTAGGTCAGTTTCTATGTTTGTTGGGGTGTGTACTGTATTATTAAATGTTCAGCAAATATTGACTGACAGCTGCTACGTTTTAGTGCTCTGAGGTGTTCAGTGTATCTTGTTTTGAAATTTCTGCATGTCTAACACACATATTCAGATTGGCAGTTATTGCAAGTAAGCTGATATATTCCTGATTGGCTGTACTTGTCAGTGTTGGTTGAAGGTTTCCCTAGACTATTCTGTATTGTGTTGTTGTTCTGTATCCTATGTTCAGCCCTTGTTTCTTAAGTATGTTGCCCACTCTGTGAGTGATTCTGTTGTAAGTCATGATGTGCCATTTGTTGCATGCTGTGTGTTGGTTTGTTGTGTGCAGTGTTTCATCTCGATGTGTGGGATTTTCTTGCCTGTGTGTTACCTATTTATATTATTGTGCAATTGTGTCCAGTTCTTCTGTGTAGTCTTGTTTGCTCATTGGTGTTCTGATTAATCGGTGCAGTAGAAATCTGAAACTTGCTTTCTTCTGGGTTATTGGATGATTGGACTGGTTGTGAAACACAGTGCTGGTCATTTTGGGCTTCCTGTAAATTGTGAATTCATGTTTGTTGTTTCTGTTATGTATGGTAAGGTCTAAGAAGTTTAGTTTCCATCTGCTTGTGTTTCAATAGTGAACTGTATTTGTAGGTGTATGGTGTTTATATTGTTGTGAAGATCTTTTATACGGGAGTGTGGTACATCTATTACGCATATTATCATCCATGTATCTGGTACCAATATTTTATCTTGTACTGTTTTGGTTTGACAATTTAGTCAAATATTTGGTTTTCTATATGGTTCATGAATGTGTCTGCTTGAAGGCTGCTGATTGGAACCCCATGGGCATTCCTTCCTGTTGGGAGCAAAATTTTTTGTTGAATATGAAGTAATTTTGTTCAGTGATAAGTTTCAGTATGATTGTTATTTCCTGTATGTGTGTTGTGGGCATGTTTCCTTGTAATTGCTGTGTCTTTCTATTGTGGTGATGGTTTCTGCTGTTGGGATGTATGTACATGGAAATTATATCAAATCAATGTTTCTGTATTTGGTATGTTTTCATTTCTTATTTTTTCTATTAGGTCACCTGAGTTCTTTAAGGTTCTGTTTTCTGTGTATTTGTACATTGTTTGTATTATATTTTTGTACATTTTCTTATTCTTGTATTGTACTATAAGTTGCCTATGATTTTAGTTCTTGCCATCTGATAATTGCTAATGATGAAATGAAGCTTCTATTTCAAGTGAAAAAGTTTTCCGTGAAATTGTTCTTTCATGAAAGTCTTTAGAAGTTAATTGTGGAAACTGGAAAATAAGTGCATTTTTTCCCATGTATTTAACTTGTACAATGTTGCTTTCCCCCCTTATTTCACAGTTCTTGTAGACCACACTATACATTTCTAATTGCAACACTTTTCAGTTAGAAGATCTCCAGAAAGAGGTGGAGGAACAGCGGGAACTAGCGAACAATAGGTTACAAGAACTAGACAAACTGCATCAGCAACATCGAGAGGCTCTTAAAGAAGTTGAAAAATTGAAAATGGATGTAAGTTCTTACCAACTTTCAAAGTATTCATGTACTATTTAAACATATTTTTTGTACTGAGCACAATGAAGTGTTAAAACCATCTTCATAGCTGAGAAAAGTCCAGTGTAATGAATGATGTATAAAATACGTATCGAGACTTCATACAAGGTTTGTTCAAGAAGTAAGATGACTTTTATTTTTAAGGATAAATATTTATATTTATTCATCAATATTCATGTTGTCTCCTTCAAATAACTCACTTGGATACAATACACTTTTGCCCATCCTTCCAATCCTCAAAGCACTTTTTCTCATAGTACTTTTTGGTACAGCCTGAAGTACTTCCGGCGACGCAGGTTTAATGTTCTCTGTCATTGCAAATCTTCGACCTCTCATAAATCTCTTCAGTTGTGGGAATAGGAAAATTTCATGGGCCAAATCCTGTGAATATGGTGGTATGAGGTATGATTGTCATGTTGTTTTCAGCCAAAAAATCATCTCGCAAGCAATGAGATGAATGAGCAGGTGCATTGTCGTGATGCAAAAGCCATGAATTGTTTTTCCGCAGTTCTGGATGATTCTCACAAATGACGTGTAACGTAAGGGTAATATTCCTTATGGCTCATATGTCCTCGAGACAAAAATTCGTGATGCACTAAGCTATAGCAATTGAGAAAAAAAAAACAATGAGCAGTACTTTGACATTTGATTGTCCTTGGGTGCTTTTTTTTCTTCAGTCTTCTCTCTCCAGGGTGCTTCCATTGGGATGATTGGGCTTTGGTTTTTACGTCTTAATGGTAAACCCATTTTTTGTCACCAGTTATAAGCCTTTGAGCAAATCAGAATCGTTGAGCTACTGAGTGATGTGCATGAGATGACTCTTCTGATAAAAATTGGAAAGTTTTGTTACAAACTTCACTGACACACCGCTCATGCCCCAAACATCTGAAAAAATCAGATGGCACAAACCATCCAATATGCCAACATTCCCAACAACTTCGCTTACTGTAATTCAACGATTTTCGGGGGGGAGGGGGGATTATTTACAGCTTTGATTTTATCATCTTATTGATGTGCTGGGGCATCCAGAGTGATGTCATCATTGGTATCTTCCCGGCCATCTTGGAAGAGCTTTTAACGCTTGTAAACATTTTTGTTACTTAGAGCAGACTCACAGTGTGCCACTGTCAACATTTTGAGTGTTTTAGAGCACTTTACTCCATTTTCACACAAGATGCAAATTCTTTGCTCCATTTTTTACAATAATATAAAATTTTTGAGCACACTAAAATACATCTAAATGTTCTATCTGTGAAAAACAAGTGAAGTGTACTGTACACTTGACTGTGAACATATGTTTAGGATATGTGTACCAAAATTGATAATTTAATGTTAGTTGCCACTGCAATTTGAAAAGTTACCTTACTTTTTGAACAGCACTCATATTAATCACTAATTTTGTATAAGAGAGTAGTGAAGAATTTCCTTATGTTATTTGTATTCTAGCAAATTAAAGATAGTAACGTATTTTATCCTATATTGCTTACAATTGTAATTTGTGAGAGATACAGTATGATATTTTGCTGTCTCAACTCCATACTTGAGGTTTACATGGAGTTTACTTTGAGTGAGACAGCATGGAACTACCAAAATAGCTAAAAAGTCATTCTTGTTATTTCCAATATGGTGTGTGATCCCCTCGGACGGCCAGTACACAGCTGCGTGGCATGATTAGTATGAGGTTGTCAATCGGCTGTTGAGGATATTTGGCCATTCTTCCTTGAGTGCAATATCTATCTCTGGGAGATACTGGTCAGGCTGCAGTGCGTCTGTCAAGTGCATCCAAGACATACTCGATCAGGTTAAGTCCGGAGAACAAGCTAGTCACTCCATTCATTCAGTTCCCTCGGCTTGAAGCATCTTGTTCAAATGTTTGTAAAGTTATGGGACCTAACAGCAGTGGTGATCGGTCCCTACACTTAAAAACTATTTGAACTAACTTATCCTGGGAATAGCTCATGCATCCGTGCCCGTGGGAGGACTCGAACCTCCGACGGCGAACGGCCACACGCACTACATCATGGTGTCTCAGTGCACACAGCGTCGGACCCAGTGGTCTTGGGGTAAAGCGCTTGACTGGAAACAGAAGGGTTGTGGGTTCAAAACCCAGTCGGACCTCGGATTTTTTGAGTCCGCTCTTTAACCCATCCTTCACCTCTCAACGATGTGAGGAGTCGCCAGAAACGACACGTGGTTCGGATTCCACATTAAGCTGTAGGTCCCCTTTCCTTGGTTGGATAATGGGAGTAGGCTAGGGACATACAAGTAGCGGAAATGGCGTCCAAATGAAAGACTTGCACCAGGCCAATGAGCCAAACAAAATAATAATAATAATAATAATTATTATTATTATTAAAGATGTAATCTGTATGAACAGCACTACTTAATGGTTCTATCAGAAGTAGAAATGTAAATCTTCATGTTGAATGAAATAGTACTGTGTTAACTAAACCACATTAATTATTATGAGAATCAAATTCAGATTCAAGTCAGTATGTTGTTTCTAGTTTTGTTCTCCTTTATATCAGGTCATTTATTGAAACACCAATCATTGCCCCTTAATTTGAATAGCATCACATTTATGATGTTTGGAATCTAAAATAAAAAACCAAAATATTTTTATAGAATGATTGTGATTATTACTCTTACAGATCCGACAACTTCCAGAGTCTGTAATAGTGGAAACAACTGAATACAAATGCCTGCAGTCACAGTTCTCAGTGTTGTATAATGAGTCCATGCAACTGAAGACTCAGTTGGATGAAGCTAGGACACAGTTACAAACCAGTAAGAATGCACACCTGAGGCACATAGAAATGATGGAAGTAAGTTACATGTTTATAATTTAGTGTTGCCATTTTCTAACTGGATAGCAAATTTTTTGATAATCCCGAGGGATTTGTCATTTCAAAAGTATGTGTTATTGCATTAATTTTTTGACTTCTTATGAAAGTTAGTTTGTTGATTGGTTAGTTATATGTATGTCCTGTGGATCTAATTATAACTTCTCACTAAGTTGTGGAATGAATCAGTTTTACAATTTTAGTGCATCATCTCAACTGGTGGAAAATGCCTCTTCTCACCTGTTATTTGTATAATGCTGTGCTCTTGCCTCATTTTACGCACTGAAAAGTACTGTCCTATCCAGCACAAGAGTCACTCTTGTGCAACCATTGTGGACATATATAGTGTAGATCTAATGATATGTTCAACTTCGCCATCAATGCTTGTATTCCATATTTGCAGTACTGAATACAACTATACCATGAAAATTGTAATGAGAGGATATATCTAAAGCCATATAAATATGACATTATGAAATGCAGGAGATCAGAAGATGTCTGAATAACATCGAAACCAGTCATTCAAAAATAGAAAATGCGATTTTTGGCTGGATAACTGTAAACATTGATTTAGGTTGCCCCAAAGAACAAGGAGTTCCATACATAACACTGAAAATGTAGAAAACTCCTATTTTGAATTCTTAAAATTGTTTGATTATGCAAGTCCGTAGAACTATGAAAGAAGATAAAATATCAGACTAAACATGGATGAAGACGCGTGCGCACACGCGCAAATTCGTGTCATTTCCAGAATGTGTATACTTGTAGCCAACCTTAGCCATGTAACAATATTTTCTGCTGTTGTGCCACTGTAATAAATAACCATTGTACATGTAGTGTTGATTCATGTATAGTGATTGTTAATATGAGTTACAAATATAAACAATATCTGGTCTTCTAATGGATGCCTAACAACTTTACTTTCGCTTTTGCATTGCACCAACTCATTAAATAGTTATTTCTTTTTAATGCTGTAAGTTGGCTGCTCTGGGAAGAGGCAGCTTTTGCTCCCACCATCCTCTGCATAGGGGCCAAGTTAAAGTGTGTGATTAGTACACTGTATTGTCACTGCAGCTCAGTTGACTGAGGTGTTGTATCAGGCTTGAACATTCGTTAGATAAAGAACAGTTTGGCTTTAGATAATATGTAGACCCTAGAGCCAGTTCTGACATTAAGAATAATGGAATCAAGACTTAAGAGAAAATAGAACACTTTTGTAGGTTTTGTCGAACTAGGAAAAGTGTGTGCCAAAGTAAAGTGCTGAATTTTGAAATTCTCAGTGAAACACATACCCTAACTAATGAACAATATTCTGAGCACAGATTATAGAGAATAAAATAGAGAAAAATGAAAACTGAGCAGCAGTAAAATTGGGAACCCTGTACTGGATGATATTAAGGAATTTGGAAGCTAGATAATAAATGATAGATGAAATAAGGGTTTAAGAAGTAATTTAGCAAAATCAAAGGGAGTATTCAACATCAAAATAAGTCTGCTAGACTGGAACATAGCATTGTGTAGAAGTAAGTTATGAACTGTGGGAAGATCATAAAAGAACAGAATCAATGCATTTGAGATACAAAGTTAACAAAGGCATGCCGATAAGGGTGTAATTACAGTGCAACAGCTGTGTCTGTTCTGTTGTAGCAATGCAGACTGTAATGTAAATGAGTGGAGCCTTTTTCAGTGGCACAACTGTTATCCCTCAAAAGTAGCATATTGTAGGATTTGGCTAGACTCGGACAACTCTACTGCTCTGTAAATCAGTCCAGTTGTAACTATTTCAGTAATATCTGTAACGGTAGCAATTCATTGTAAATTCAATTTCTGAGCTGTCAATAAACATGTAGAAAAGACGATGACATTCACACAACTTGAATTTTTTGCCGCAGTGTTCATCGGAGAAGAGGGGTCACAAATCATTAAACCTGGATCTGCAATAAAACGCTTGTAGGAAACAGACCTTTTTCTGATATCTGCTTTGTAAATATATAATTGTGTTACCAAGGAGCAGCAACTTGAAGATATTGAAGAGTCAGTTTCTTCTACTATAAATTAACTTCAAAGTAAAAAAGAAAAATAAATAGAAAGTGGAGTGTTTTTTCTTTTTCCATGTTGTCAAAATGTTCTAGAAAGTGAATCAAATAATATTTGGATAATTATTGTCCGTGCGCCTTGGTTGCACAGTGGTAGAGTGCCAGACTACAAATCCAAAGGTCGCGTGTTCGATCCCCGCCAGGTCCTAGGATTTTTATCTGTCACTTTCCACTTCTTTCACCTCTGGCAGTACTGCTCATGTGAAAAATACCGAGTAGCACCGTGGTTCGGAACCCACGTTAAACTGTAGGTCCCCCTATAACTGGCTGGGTAAGTCAGTTCGAAAGTCGGAGGAAGGCAACAGCATACCACCTCCAAACAGGACCATGCCTAGTAAAGCACTTTGGTGTTCAAACCAATCTTCGGATTGTTGACTGCTTTACCTTTTACCTTTTAATTATTGTCCATTGTGAAGTCAGGTTTCGTCTCTAATGCCATGTGTGGCACATTTTTCAGGTATGGAAAATATTTTGAACAAAAGATTCAGTTTAGAAACATATTCACATATGAGACAATTGTTGCTGGTACTCACCTTGAAGAGGCAAAATATTTTGTACTGTTAATAAATGTTTATGGAAGTAAAAATGCATGACATTTATCCTAGTTTTCAGAACTGTTTTTTCCTTCCTTTGGGAGGACAGATGTATAGGTTGGTGAAGATTATAAAATAAATCTGGTACGTCAGATCTAAAGTAAGAGGGACCCAGCTGCAGTGAGGAGTAGCATATACAGAAACTGGAAAGTACTTTGTTGCACACATCCTACTGTAGGAAAGAACACTAAAATTCATTTAGGAGCAAGACACTATATTTCATCTGGTCATCTGGATGTAGGTTTTCCACCTTTACAGGATTTATTAGATCCCTCCCCCCCCCCCCTCCTGCAAAATGGATATGCCCCATGTATTTTCAATTCCTGTCCAGTTTGAACTTTTGTTTCTAATGACCTCCATATAGTTAAGGTATTAAACTTAATTTTTCTCTTTCGTTTGGGTCATTAGAAATGTTGTGATGTTCATAAGCTATGGGTATGCAAAAAAGAAAAATATGTAACTGCTGTGATTAGTTTATGCTTTGTTATTTACCTCTTATTCCTTTTCTCTAACTAACTGAGTGAAAATAATTGTGAAATTGCACTGAGAGTGTTAACTGTGGCAACTGTAGGTTAAAGCACAGTACATAATTCTATTGTATGATCTAATGATCCACAGTAATTCAGTACATTATCATGATGACAGCTTCTCTGAGGTTTCAATCTTTGTGTGCATACTTTTGGCATATTATGTTGTTGACGTGAACAATTGTGTGGTAGGTCAGTTAAAGTAACTTGTCAGTAAGTCTCAAAATTTCTGTTACACATCTGTCGGAAATGTAAGATTCAAAATGTATTGCAAATACGCACGCATGCGCCCCCCCCCCCCCCCAAATCATCTCTCTCTCTCTCTCTCTCTCTCTCTCTCTCTCTCTCTCTCTCTCTCTCTCTCTCTCTCTTTAATTTTTTGTACAGAATCAGTGATCCCTTTCTTTGAAAGGGAATGCTTTACTTCTTGTGAACTTTTGCTTATACAACAGCATAATTTATATGACAAAGCTGTTAATCATTTTGTCAATTTTCTTGTTGACACAGAGTGAGGAGTTAATGGCACAAAAGAAGTTGCGTACTGAAGTGATCCAGTTAGAGGATGTGCTAGCACAACTGCGAAAAGAATATGAGATGTTGCGCATTGAATTTGAGCAAAATTTGGCAGCTAATGAACAGACTGGCCCTATAAATCGTGAGATGCGTCACTTAATTACTTCGCTCCAGAACCACAATCAACAACTCAAAGGCGAAGTCCACCGATACAAGCGCAAATACAAAGAGGTCAATGCAGAGATACCAAAGGTAAGTAGTCCCTCAAATGTCTTAGTATTGCAAGCAAATATAAGTGAATCTAGTATATAACAGTATATTTTCTGTCTATGTTTTGGTCATATTTAACAATTTTTCAATGGTATGCTAAAAATTACACTATTCCTAAGATAGTGTAGGTCAAATTTGAAAGGGGTATTGAAAAAATATTGATGCAAATATGCATAAAAAAATTCTTTTTCTACACACGAAGTATCTTAAATACTGTGAAAAATTGCCAATTATTGTATCAAGCAGGTTACTCATTTTTTTAGGCCTACAAGCTAGTTTTTGACACTAGGACGTTTTTGCTGACTTAAATATTTCTTTTATATTGTCACAATTTCTTACAGAATAACAATATTGAAAAATAGAAGAATATATTTTAATGTAGACTAAAAAAAAAAGTCTTTGCTACAAGAGAAATTTTTATTTGAAAATCACAAAAAAACTTGAAGGTTCACATATTTTAAAAGTATTTCTCAGGAACAAAATATTCATAAATATGGAGAAAAAGTATTTAACTCAAGGTTAAAATGTGACAAAATTAAATTTTCTCAATATTTTTAATGTTTAGTCACATCTGCCTTTGAAACTAAGTTCATTATATATGTTTTGGTACAAGTTGTTTTCCATTACTAATACAGGCTTTTAATACAAAAACATATCTTTTAACATTCTCTTATTTTTGACACACAAACAAATGGTAGTAAGGCTCGTTTATGCTCTGCATTTTCAGGTTTTTTTCAGTGCCGGATCTTTGACTCCGGGAGACGCCCTCTTTCTCCTCCCTGTCCCCTCCCGCTCACTATCCTTTTGTTGCACCCCCTTCCTCCCCCAATAAGTGCCGTTTTTACAAACATCTGGAGAAGTGGCATAAAAATAGACAAAACACAAATCCATCTTTAAACAAAAGAAATTTTACTTATGGCAGCAGTGGCGTAGTATGCTAATGTTGGCAACAAAATATTCGTTTCTAGGATAGTTAACTGAGTAGGCAAGGGTTCATAAAAGAATGCAGCAGGAACAGCATTAATTGTTTATTCCCCTCATTCTATGTGACTGACTTTTCGAAGAGCATTCATAGATTCTTGCCAACATAAGAACATTATGCCGGCGCTTTCGTAAATAAAATTTTACTGACCAGGTTAAATTGGATAAAGCACAGATGATGATAAAAATGAGGATCTAAAAAAGGAAGTGTGGGTGGGTAGATTGGGCAGTTTCTGCATTTGCGCAATTCCATGTCAAATTAACAAGTGCTACAACCTGAACCTCTCAGATTTTTTCGAAATTAAGTATGTGTACATTACTCATAAATCATGACATAAATTAATTTTTCACATTTTTCTGATGATAAGGTATTGAGTAATGGACCTTTAAAAATTGAATAAAACACAAATTTTTGACTTGCAGAATAAAGTTGTCTTTATAGCTTGTGTTCTAATTAATCTAGAACAATGAAATTTACTTAATTGGAAAGCTCTTTTAATGAGCTTTTACATTATATCAAGCATCATTAGTTTAATAAATATATATACATCGTTTATAAAAACATTGTTGAATTTACTAAATTTTGAAAAACTGTATTTTAAATTAAAAAAAAATTAAAAAAATAAATAAATAAAAATAATATGTATAAAATAAAGATATTTGACTTACCTAAAGAACAGGCTCGTCGACAGAAACATAAAACACACACAAAAACACACAAACGTTCGAGCTTTCGCCACCACTGGTGGCTTCTTCAGGAAAAAGAGGAAGGAAGGAGAGGAGAAAGGGAAGGATACGGGTATTTAAGGAAGTGGAAAAGGAGCCATTCCAATCCCAGGAGTGGAAGGACTTACCTTAGGGGACAAAAAGGAAGGTAAACAAATACACACACACTCCCACATATCCACATGCAAACACACCTAGGCAGACATTTATCAAATGGTCCTAGGTATGTTTGCATGTGGATATGCGTGAGTGTGGATTGGAATGGCTCCTTTTCCACTTCCTTAAAACCCGTATCCTTCCCTTTCTCCTCCCCTTCCTTACTCTTTTTCCCGAAGAAGCCACCAGTGGTGGCGAAAGCTCGAATGTTTGTGTGTTTTTGTGTGTGTTTGGTGTTTCTGTCGACGAGCCTGCACTTTAGGTAAGTCAAATATCTTTATTTTATACCTATTTTTCCCACCTGGAAAGTCTCCTTCCAAATAATATCCTAACCCACAACTTCTTCACCTTTGAGGGCCGGACATACCAACAACTAAAGGGAACAGCCATGGGAACCAGGATGGCCCCCTCGTATGCAAACTTATTTATGGAACGCTTAGAGGAAGCCTTCCTGGAAACCCAAGCCTGTCAACCCAAAGTTTGGTACAGATTCATTGACGACATCTTCATGATCTGGACCAACAGTGAAGAACAACTCCAGAATTTCCTCTCCAACCTCAACTCCTTTGGTCCCATCAAATTCACCTGGTCCTACTCCAAATCCCATGCCACTTTCCTTGATGTCGACCTCCATCTGTCCAACGGCCAACTTCACACATCCGTCCACATCAAACCTACCAACAAACAACAGTACCTCCATTATGACAGCTGCCATCCATTCCATATCAAACGTTCTCTTCCCTACAGCTTAGGTCTTCGTGGCAAAAGAGTCTGCTCCAGTCCCGAATCTCTGAACCAGTACACCAATAACCTAATAACAGCCTTCACATCCCGCAGCTATCCTCCTGATCTGGTTCAGAAGCAAATTACCAGAGCCACCTCCTCATTCCTCCAAATCCAGAACCTTCCACCGAAGAATCCCAGAAGTGCCCGTTTTGTCACCGGATACTTTCCGGGACTGGAGCGGACTCTGAATGTGGCTCTCCAGCAGGGATACGACTTCCTTAAATCCTGCCCTGAAATGAGATCCATCCTTAATGACATCCTCCCCACTCCTCCGAGAGTGTCTTTCCGCCGCCCACCTAACCTTCGTAACCTCCTAGTCCATCCCTATGAAACCCCCAAACCACCTTCCCTACCATCTGGCTCCTACCCATGCAACCGCCCCCGTTGTAAAACCTGCCCTATGCACCCTTCCACCACCACTTACTCCAGTCCAGTAACCCGGAAGGTGTACACGATCAAGGGCAGAGCCACTTGCGACAGCACCCACGTGATTTACCAACTGACATGCCTGCACTGTGAAGCGTTCTATGTGGGAATGACCAGCAACAAACTGTCCATTCGCTTGAACGGTCACAGGCAGACAGTGTTTGTTGGTAATGAGGATCACCCTGTGGCTAAACATGCCTTGGTGCACGGCCAGCACATTTTGGCGCAGTGTTACACCGTCCGGGTTATCTGGATACTTCCCACCGACACCAACCTTTCAGAACTCCGGAGATGGGAACTTGCCCTTCAGCTTATTCTTTCCACCCATTGCCCACCTGGTCTCAATCTCCGCTAACTCAAATTCCCGCCCACCATCTTTAGCATCTTTGCGTCGGTTCTGTGGACAGAGCCTCTGCCTCAATTGGTATCTCTGTCCAACTTCTTTGCTTTTCACAAATGTCTGTCTAGGTGTGTTTGCGTTTCGATATGTCTGAGTGTGTGTGTATTTGTTTACCTTCCTTTTTTTCCCCTAAGGTAAGTCCTTCCACTCCTGGGATTGGTATGACTCCTTTTCCACTTCCTTAAAACCCATATCCTTCCCTTTTCCTC
Organism: Locusta migratoria; assembly: GCA_026315105.1. Taxonomy (NCBI): domain Eukaryota; kingdom Metazoa; phylum Arthropoda; class Insecta; order Orthoptera; family Acrididae; genus Locusta; species Locusta migratoria. The sequence continues at coordinate 673,483,814 of CM048744.1, forward strand.
CCCTTTTTTCCTCTTTTTCCTGAAGAAGCTGCCAGTGGTGGCGAAAGCTTGTATGTGTGTTTGTGTGTGATTTTATTTGTTTCTCTCGACGAGCCGGTCCTTTTGGTAAGTCATCTCTTTTCTATTTTTATTTTTATATATACGAAAATTATAGAGGGAAACTTTCCCGGTGGGATAAACAAAAATAAAAATAGAAAAGAGATGACTTACCAAAAGGACCGGCTCGTCGAGAGAAACAAATAAAATCACACACAAACACACATACAAGCTTTCGCCACCACTGGCAGCTTCTTCAGGAAAAAGAGGAAAAAGGGGAGGAAAAAGGGAAGGATAGGGTTTTAAGGAAGTGGAAAAGGAGTCATTCCAATCCCAGGAGTGGAAGGACTTACCTTAGGGGGAAAAAAAGGAAGGTAAACAAATACACACACACTCAGACATATCGAAACGCAAACACACCTAGCACGTTTCATCAATATATATATTGATGAAACAAAAATTATAGAGGGAAACTTTCCCGGTGGGATAAACAAAAATAAAAAAGAAAAGAGATGACTTACCAAAAGGACCGGCTCGTCGATAAACTCATACCTGAATAAAATAAGTTATCCTTTGTATTTATCTCACCTGATCCCCTAATGGTTTAGAGTAGTGTATTTTATCGGTTGGTTAATGTTCTGTTGTTTGTCTTTTAATTGCATTAATCATTTTAATATTAAACATAATTAAAGATGGGACTTGTTCAAATCTGAACACCTAATTCTTAATTCCTATCAACTATCACTACTACTCCACTATTGTAGTATAAAAGTTGGGAATAAGAGGGTAAATGATACCACATAATGTGAATATTTTGCAGTAAGGTGATCACTGTAACCTTTATATTTTAGTCTTATGCGTAGGAACAGGAAAAATGTGTTTTAATGACAATGCAACAAAACGCGAATTTAATGGTTTTTACAGAAATAATGCTAATTTCTCAATTTCTTTGGAATTAACTCGAAATCGGCAATTTCCAATGAAATTACGCTGTATCTGGGTAAGAAATGTAAGTTTAATGATGTCGGTGACATATTTAATGTAGAAATGTTCTATATCCAATTGTGATGGCTATTTTATTATTTTGTAATACGTACTGTAATAATACAGTGCCACACATTGTTGGACACACTTAGTGACAGTACAACTAATACGATTTCTGATTGGTAACTGTTGGCAAGCTTATTTCTCTCCCTGTGTTCAGTTATGAAGATATTATAGTAATTAATATTGATATGAACGTTTTCAAATTTCGATGGATTTCTTCCCCTGAAATGTTTCTAAAATTTTGAAACTATTTGAGATTATCCACCGTGATTAAATGCCGACCTGGCAGTTTGTAAATTCGGCGTATTATACATGCGCAGCTTTTGCCGATGGAACAGCGTGGAAGCTGAGCAGTTTTGTTGTTATATTACTGGACGTTAAATCATGAGCTTTCTTGGGTCGTGAAGGTCGCAGTTGCCACTAGATTTCAGGCGCAATGAATTCATGACCTTTAAATAATTGTAGCGTACGTTAATTATTGTACACACACACTGTATGTGTTTGCTGTTTCCTTAGACAATACGTAACATAAATTTTACTTCAATAAACGTGAACATAAGAAATTATTGCACGACATGTAGTATGAATACATTTTATAGAAATCTACAGTAAAACTTTGTTTATACGTTTTTCACTTATACGTCTTTCCCACTTATACTTTTTTTTTCCGGTCCCGGCAAAATATCAACGTGCGGAAGGTTTTTAGGGAGTTTGCGAGGAATGGGATTGGTAAGTTCCATCTATTAGTGTCTACTCGTGCTGGTATCTGCGTAAATTAAATGTGTCACTCAGCAAGGTGACTTATTAGAACAAAAACCATAAGTTTAAAAAGCGACGGTTCACGGTCACTATACTGAGTGTCGACCCGTGTTTGGAAACGTAGTGTTGGCAACTAAAAAATTACGTTCTTGCGAGCACTTGCAGACAACTAGCGCTTAATTTTTAATGTGAAATCCGTAAGATTGTTGTTTTATATCAACATATACACAACAACAAAAGTCATCGCAAAAACCATATGTTATATATACTGTATATAAGTATGAAACTTCTTTGGGGTTAGGGCGGTGGCAATAGCCATAAACGAAAGGTTGGAACTGGGTGCAGCAGTCATTAGTTACCGTGCGAAACCGGAACGGTTGTCTGTGGTATTACTGCATGCTTTTCTGTATAGATGAAGTAGCACACGTATTAAGTGAACGTTGTTATTGTGCTTAGGTGTTCGGTACTATATTTCCTATTTTCTGAGATCTGTTAATATGAGTGGAAGAAAGAAGAATAGTATAACGATCGCTGAAAAATTAGAAAATTTTGAGAGTAGTTAAGGAGAACAAAAACTTCAATGTTAAATTCCATCTTACGGAAGGCAAAAGAAATCGAAGAAAGTGCTGGTGAATTCGGAGTTTCTGCCAGTAAATGGACTCGCATTCAAGGCAGAAAATACGAAGATGTGGAAGACTGTTTATTGCAGTGGTTCCGGCAACATCGAGCAGAAAGCATTCCCATTAGTGGCCCAATGCTCTGTGAGAAAGCAACTGAATTAGCAGTGCAACTCGGCGTGGAAGATTTTAGTGCTTTGGCAGGCTGGCTGCATAAATTCTAGATCAGGCATGGCATCAGTTGTGATAATGTGTGTGGGGAGAGCAGAAGTGTAGATCCCGAGACTGTGTGCGATTGGAAAGAAAATCGCCTGAAAGAACTTTTATCCCAGTATGCTCCGAAAAACATTTTTAATGTGGACGAAACTGGCCTTTTTTTTACAACGTAATGCCTGATCGAACAATGGCATTCAAAGGAGAGAACTGCCACGGTGGTAAAGAAAGTAAACAATGTATTACAGTGTTGTTATGTGCGAACAGTGATGGCTCTGAGTAGCTTACCCCACTTACCATCGGGAAAATTTCAAAGCCACATTGTTTCAAGAACGTTATTTCATTTCCCACGAAATATACAAATAATAAAAAATCGTGGATGACAACAAAAGTTTTCGATGTCTCGATGCAAAAATGGGTGCAGCCGGCCATAAAATTCTGCTGCTAGTAGATAGGTGCACAGCACACCATCAATTAACTCCGTATTTAAGAAATGTTAAGGTAGAATTCTTCCCAGAGAATTGTACGAGTGAACTCCAGCCACTTGACCTGGGAATAATCCAAAATTTCAAATTACATTATCAAAAAATGCTTGTCCAGCGAGCAATAAGATGTGTCAACATTGGAAAAAAGGAAGAAATGAAGATAAACATCTTGCAGGTAAGATTTTCACTTGTTATTTTTTCGTAATGTAGTACCGGTTCCAACAAACAAAATTCAGAAATTATTAATGAATTCATTTCTTCTCATACGTGATGCACTACATTGCAGCTGCCTGGCACAGAGTTTTGGACGGCACTATCAGGAACTCTTTCAGAAAAGCCAGAGTGGAATGTACAATCGAGATGTGTCTGGACTTTGGTTGGCTGTGCCACAGAAAAATGATAAATGGCTTGCACTGAAACAGATGTCGATTATGAGTAAGGACATTTGATACAGGCTATATCAACACGCATCAGTCGCCGCATCGTGACAAAAGCGAAATGGCTGTATATAATCGCTAACGAAGTTTTTCAAAATGATGTTGAATTTTTTTTTTTTTTGTTTGAAAAGAATAGCTACAGTATTAAGTTTAACCACCCACATGATGTGTATATGTCATGAAACTTTGTGATTTGTAATGTCAGGAAGAAAATCTCGAATATAGGCCACACCATGGTTTTTCTAACCAAAATCTCGGAATAAAAGTGCGGCCTATATTTGCTTAAATATAGTATATTCTTTTGTCAATTATATGCTATTTTTAATACCTACATTTTACAACAACACACAGCTGGTGAGAAATAGGCATAATCTCTCTCTTTTCAAGCATTAATCCCTCAGGGTCTGCTACTTTATTTTGCCGGGACCGGAAAAAAAAAGTATAAGTGGGAAAGACGTATAAGTGAAAAACGTATAAACAAAGTTTTACTGTAGAATTCTATAAAATGTATTCATACTACATGTCGTGCAATAATTTCTTATGTTCACGTTTATTGAAGTAAAATTTATGTTACGTATTGTCTAAGGAAACAGCAAACACATACAGTGTGTGTGTACAATAATTAACGTACGCTACAATTATTTAAAGGTCATGAATTCGTTGCGCCTGAAATCTAGTGGCAACTGCGACCTTCACGACCCAAGAAAGCTCATGATTTAACGTCCAGTAATATAACAACAAAACTGCTCAGCTTCCACGCTGTTCCGTCGGCAAAAGCTGCGCATGTATAATACGCCGAATTTACAAACTGCCAGGTCGGCATTTAATCACGGCGGATAATCTCAAATAGTTTCAAAATTTTAGAAACATTTCGGGGAAGAAATCCATCGAAATTTGAAAACGTTCATATCAATATTAATTACTATAATATCTTCATAACTGAACACAGGGAGAGAAATAAGCTTGCCAACAGTTACCAATCAGAAATCGTATTAGTTGTACTGTCACTAAGTGTGTCCAACAATGTGTGGCACTGTATTATTACAGTACGTATTACAAAATAATAAAATAGCCATCACAATTGGATATAGAACATTTCTACATTAAATATGTCACCGACATCATTAAACTTACATTTCTTACCCAGATACAGCGTAATTTCATTGGAAATTGCCGATTTCGAGTTAATTCCAAAGAAATTGAGAAATTAGCATTATTTCTGTAAAAACCATTAAATTCGCGTTTTGTTGCATTGTCATTAAAACACATTTTTCCTGTTCCTATGCATAAGACTAAAATATAAAGGTTACAGTGATCACCTTACTGCAAAATATTCACATTATGTGGTATCATTTACCCTCTTATTCCCAACTTTTATACTACAATAGTGGAGTAGTAGTGATAGTTGATAGGAATTAAGAATTAGGTGTTCAGATTTGAACAAGTCCCATCTTCAATTATGTTTAATATTAAAATGATTAATGCAATTAAAAGACAAACAACAGAACATTAACCAACTGATAAAATACACTACTCTAAACAATTAGGGGATCAGGTGAGATAAATACAAAGGATAACTTATTTTATTCAGGTATGAGTTTATGAGTTACAATTGTAATTTGCGTGTAATACAGTAAGATATTTTGCTGTCTTAACTCTTTACTTCAGATTTACATGGCTTTTACTTGGTGTTAGGCACCATAGGGTTATCGTAATAGTGGAAAAAGTCATTCTCTTTGCCCTTTAATATGGTGTGTAATCACCTCAGATGGCCAGTACAGTTGCACACTGCATGGCATGGACAGTATAAGGTTACCAATCAGGTATTGAGGAATATTTGACCATTCTTTAGTGAGTGCAATATCCAGCTGCAGCTGTAATGCATCTGCCAAGTGCATCCCAGACATGCTCAGTCGGGTTTAAATCCAGTGAAATGACCTTCAATCATGTCATTTTTTTCTTCATGAACATGTGTTTCAAAATGTAAAATGTGGGAAAACTGTAAATATATTAATGCAAAAACGGGGAAGAATTAACATTGTGAACATAAGAAATTAGACAGGACCGACAAAAAATGGTGTAAATAGTAGTAAATTGTAAAATCCGAGAACATAAAAGTGGGATTTAGTGTGATATGAATGTAATGTCAGTTAGTCACCTATGTCAGATGTACTGTTTCGAACATGTTGTAGCCTGTACAGTCACACTTCAATAAGAACAACCCAATTTACTTTTATAGGTCACTCGTGAAGTCCCTTTTATGATTAAGAAACACAGATGGTTAATAGTAATCAATGTTGCTTCAATCAGAAAATATTAAAAAGTGCCAGATTTTCAGTAAAATAAATGAAGCATGGCATTTATGAACCATTTTACATTTACATTACGTGAAATTTATTACAAAAATTAACTGTGAAGACAAAACATGTGTGTATTACAGGATGCAGTGTCATATTTGACTATTTTGGTTTGTAAATAAATGAGGTTCGACGTGGGTGGTGGTGGTGGTGGGGGGGGGGGGGCGCAACTCCACTGTTCCATACACACTACTGGCCATCCAAAATGCAACACCAAGAGAGGGAGTAGAGCATTGGCAACCAAATTTATTTGTGACGTAACTTGTTGTACAAAGATCACATAGTTCAAAATACACTACCATGTTAAGTGAGGAAGAAAAGTGAAATCAGTATCAAGTGTTGCCACCGTTGTTTAAACATATAGACACTGGCTGTGTTGTTAGGGTAAACAGTCCATGCTGTTTTCATAAATTGCCAAAGTTGATCTGGTGTAGCAGAGGGTGGTGTTTCCTTGGGCCAATCATTCCACAGTCATTGACCTTAAGTTTTTGATAGAGGTGAGACTGGGAGAACAGAGACAGAGCCAGCAATACAATCAGATGAGTGACAAAGTAGTCTTAACATTATGACATATTTGACCATACATTATCTTGTTGCAATGTGGCCGTCAGAAAAATCAAGATATGGATGGTTCATGTACCAACAATGCACACAAGGGGGTTGCTGCAGTGGAATTAGATGTCACCCCAAACAGTACCACTGGTTGCAGGACTGGTGTTGCGATTCGTGAGACAGCAGTTCAACAGTCTCACTACAATCCATCCATACTAATACAACCATTGTGGTGGTGCAGGCAGGATCGGGATTCACCAGTAAAAAGTGTTGTGTTACATTCAGTCATTATTGTCCATCATCCATCATAAACATTTGCCGACGCAAATACCTTTCGTTTTGACTCGGTGTAAACCCAGAATGGACGCCTTGTGGACAGTCCAGTTGGCTACAGACAATGTTGAATGGTATGTGTGGATATTGCTTCTTGTGCAAAGGACCAAATTTATTGTCATATGGTAGAGTGATCTATCACTGCCTGTCACCTTGTGTAACGGTGCAGTGAGGCAGATGGAGCTAGTTCAGTTGTTCCCTTCAGTTGTTCCCTCCTGCATCCTGCAATTATTGGTCCACATCACTGTTGCTTGATTACATCTGACATGATCACAGATTTCTGTGAAGGATAGTCCCCTATAGGCAACTATTTTTCCTCAGTCGAACTTCGGTACATGTTTGACAGCCACTTGCTGTTGTCTACGAGGCATACTGAAGCTACTTACACTGAAAAGTTGTTCTAAACGACAACTGCAACTGCAGTACATTCACATAGTCTTCAGTTCCCCGTTTATATAGCACTTGCATGTGGCACTACTGGCACCCAAATATATGCCTGTGCTGAAATGATAATGGTGTGCTGCTTTTGTTGCCCAAATGCATGCTGCAAATTTACCCTCATTTGTATGCTTCCTTGAAGGTGCTGCATTTTGGGTGGCCAGTAGTGTATGGTTGCTGGACAGACTGTTGGCATTGTGTCATATATTAGCTACATAATGTATTTTGTTTTACAGCTGAAAAAGGAAGTTGAGGATCTTACCGTGAAGTTAGGACAACAAGCATCTCAAGAAATGAAGGAAGGTTCCATGTTGGAGTCATCCTGCAAGGAGGAGGATACAGGCTGCACACAGAATGCTGTGCAGATCAAGGAAGAGCCGGGAATCACCTCTGGTAAAGAAGGAGCAGAAGAAGAACCAGAGGTATAGTCATACATAATGTAATTAAGTAGCATAGCAGATTACTGTGAAAGACAGTGTGCTTATTGATGCCCACACACTGATAAGGTACCATGTTTGCCAAAAACAGCAATTTTTACTGATGCTAGTTTTAGATTAAATATCTGAATTATTTCTTCTTTGGAAATGTAGACCTACTTATCAGAAAAAGCCACTCACAAATTTTGTCGAAAATAAATGAGACATAGCTTGCAGGCTGACAGAGTTGTGTAACACCAGTACATAATACAGAGGCAATGAATACAGTGTGTCCGAATATATGTGTGGTTTTATGTTGAATATTACAACAACAAAAAGCGGGGGGGGGGGGGGGGGGGGGGGCAGGCAATCTGAAGAAGTTTGCTATAAAATTCAAATTTCAGAAAAATATATGTGGTAAAAACAAATTGTATTTTAAAGGTCTCGCTTTTTGGCCTGCAGTTGTACACTTTCATCAGGTAGTAACCTAGAAATTGAGGGAAGATGTATTATGATGAAAAATTTTCTCAAAATAATATTGATAAAGTGTAAGGATTTATGATTTCCAAATTCACATTTCTAAAAGATAGAAATTACATTTTGATTTGTTGCATATTCAGTTATCGCTTTGGATCAAGAAGGGAATACCATTGAAATTTTGTAAATATTGTGCACAGTACATTTTTTTGTATTTTATCGTAGCCACTAAAGTGAACGTGTACCATCTTACTCAATTTGGATGTTGGGGGGACAAAAATATTACATGGCCCGAATAATTTAAAGTCCAAGAACAGAGCATTGCGCATGCCCTAGTTAATTAGTCGTCTCTGGAGCTTCAGCTTGGTGTTTACATCATCAAATAGAAGTAATATAATAGTTAGGATACAGTGTATGTCTAGATTCATAGCAAAATAACTCGCATATCATTTATTTTGGAAAACATTATTCGAGCACATAGTAGCGGATGAGGTATAAGAACACCACATGGATAGATTTACTGTAATGACCACTTCTTGGCTGAGTGGATAGCCTGATGGTTATGAACACAAGGGGTGCGAGTTGGAGTACCACTGGAGTCAAACTTTTATTTATTATTTTTTATTTTATTGTATTTTTTTTTTCCTTTTTTTTTCTTTGCAGGTAATATTTTTTAACATTAATTTACTACAAATTGTACAATTATAGGCTTTTCTAGATTTCACATTCTTAAACATATTCCATTTTGTAATAGCTAAATCTTTAAACAATGTGACAAATGATAGCCATAGTAAAAATGTTGAAAATGGATGCATGTATTTGTACAGGGTGGCTAGCAGTCCTTGAATACTTGAAAACTGGGAATTAGCTGGGGATTTTGTGCAGCCTTGAAAAATCGGGAAAAAGCCGGGAAATTGAAAAGAAGTCCTCGAATTTTCATGTTGCTGAAAGAAAGTCCGTGACTGTTCACACATGTGGTGCGCATTGTGTGGGAGTGACACCAGTGCCAACTCGGATCTCAGAATTCATAAACTTTGCTATGGTGACGCTACTACGTTGCCACCCCTGTAACTCAAGGTCGCCGTGGAGCAATCCACACAGCGTAACAGCAGCAATGTGAACGTAGTATAAGGGGCCACTGTTTCATCGTTCAGAAACAGTGTTTCAATATGCGGAAATGTTTGTGTCTCAAAACTGCCATGTTTCACGGTTTCGAAGCCATTTTGGATCATATTCTCGGTTGACACTGAAACTGTTTAGTCTTGTCGATTTCTCTGTTTCAAAACAGCGGTGTTTCGGACCAATAATTCAGGAAGGTGCAACCGACAAAGTGTACTGTATCGAAACAGTGGTGTTGCATTTTACTGAAGCCCGGCGCACACACACACATTTAACTTACTACTATATGAACAGTTTTAAGAGTGTCGAAAACTAATGAAACATGAGTCTGTAGCTTAAGATTACTGAAATAAAGATTTGTTTCTAAAGTGACTGCTGTATTCCGAAAACACAAATTACAAAAAACATCATCCCCTAGTTGCATTGAAATATCCAATAAAATTCTAGGTTTATCTGTCCACTTACGGTAATCATATTAAAAACATACGACTAGACCTACAACTTCCTTTTGTAAAATAAGGAACAACGTATAGCCTGAAACGACAATAGATAAATCTAACATATTGTGGTGCATTTGACTTATTTCGTTTTAATATTTGCCTGTTACGAACATTTGGACAGTAAATGAAACCGTGAATTAAAGATATTTACAAAAATCGAATTTTAACATAAGGTTTATTTTAGCAAAGTATCCAGCGCTGGGATAACGATGTATAGAAACATAACTATTTCCAAAATGTTAGCTCAATAAATTTAATGTTATAATACGCCTTTTCATTATCACATGTAGGGTAGCACACACTACACCTACCGCATCGAAATTAGAAACTAGAGGAAAGCAGTTACAGCTACCTTGATAAAAACCATTATATTTGAGACAAAAATGTCAGTCCTCAGCTAATGGGTTAGCAGGAATGTCACTTATCACAAAAGCCATGTGATTAAGTAGTCAACATCAACAAAACGGCAGAAAATATTTGCCGAGATGTTAATATTATTAGAAATCCACACAGATTGATTTCGTACAGACAATGAAGTGAATAAATAACAGGCTTGATTCCATGGTGGAAGAGGGCACCTTAGGCGCCAATGACGAAGTCTGACATCAGATGTGTGAGAATTGTAACAGCTGCATCAGTATGAACGCAACCTCCAACATGAAGGTCGAGGTGTTTTATTTACTTTAATCGTTTTTAAAGATTTGTATTTTATCATTGACTATAATTGATACCTGTACAACTGCTTGTAACATGACATGTATTTTTTTCTTACTGGTTCTTTTGTATTTATTTTAGCATTGATAATGATCACACAGTGGTCGAATTCTAGATCTGCCAATAAATAAATAATACTACTTATTGCTGAAAATTTCTACAAAGTAAATAAATAATGCTCTCTGGTTGACAGGTTCTTATATGTACCCTTATCCACCCAGTAAAACTAATTGTCCTCATAAAACGAAGTTTCTATGACAAAACATTTGAGTTGTCACGCGATTGACTAATGCCAACGTCAAATGATTGCCAACATTATCACTAGAGGCCGCCGGTACGAAAAGTAAAATTTAACCGATGTAGGAATTACAGAACTGCCACGGCATCTAAATAAAAGTTCAATTTTTTCTCCTATAGTTGCTCATCTCTCACTATTTTTATGGTTCTGTAGCAATACTTATACAGTACAATAAACAGACCCATAATACTGTATTACTAAACACGCACTGTTTTGAAACCTCACACTGTACAGTTTCAACTGTGGAAACCATCAGATGTTTCAGTTTTCCCATCTTTACTGTATATGTGACAGATGTCCGGGACTTTGTGGCTCGACTATATAACATTTTACTCTATTTTTATGTTATTTATAAATAATAGTCAATATTTTTTGCGTTAAACTGGAACAAAAACTTTTTCTTCCTTGTTCTACTTATTTTGTCGCAACATGACAGAACAAGCAAGTCCCGCCTATTAACTTCCTTCCACCCATTCACCCCCTCCCCCATCACACTGCAACTATGCATGCACCTTTTTCTTTGTACATTTGTACATAAGATTTTTCCAGTTGACAAACATGGTTTATTGTGCTGGAGGCCTGGAGTAGTGAGCATAATTTCTACCGCTTGCTGCCTTATATCATAGCATCATAATGTAGTACCCTAAGTACCGTAGTTGGCATACGGTGCAATTTGTTATTATTCCAATTTATGCTAAAACGTGAACAATTTTTGTGCTGCCATAATGGGAAAAATAAACGACGCAATGTTATGTCAAACTTCTTATGAATTAAGTTTCTGAACGTAAACTGCACAGTAAAAATCGCAATGTTACATTTTTAAAACAGTGTTAAGTCAGTCGATTCATGATTATATTAAATAAGGATCGACTGAATATTCAGTTTTGGTCAAAATATTGGTTTCAGCCGGAGTTTCAGTTTAGGCCAAAAGTCAGCTGTATCTTTGGCTTTGCTGAAACTAGCTTTCTTGAACTTACTGATGAAGTGAAGTCGCGTTCTCATGCATTCAATCGGCAATAATAACGCTTTACCTCAGTTGACGGTGTGCCGTTTGACTGCTAGGATTCTCTCCTCTCGTGTAAGAACACAAAGTCATGAGTAAGGTAAATAATCTTCATCCACACCAAGGACTTGATTTTTACTTCCATATATTTCTGGGTTGTATATTTAAAGAAAAAAACAACTTCTTGAGGTTTTAATACATGAATCTTTCATAGCAGTAAAGGACCATCCAATATACAAGCAAACACGTATTTTTCTTTTTATTTATATACTCTGGGAAAACAAAAATAACCACGATTCTTTACCTGCTACTAAGACTTAAATGTTCTTCTCCACCTTCTTCTATAAATTCAGTATACACAATTATTTTATATAGTTGTTTGTGGATAGCAACAAACGATGTTTACCATCTATCATAAATCAGCTGTTCTTTACCTCTGTCAATACATATAACGTAGTAGTTTTGATCGATTGCCTCGACTTTCGAGCACAAAATGAATATTTCAGACACAATTGCTATCGATAACTGTCTTATCAGTAACAATCGTAATATTATTTACCAGTATCTACAGACAGAACACGTAGAAAATTAAGGTGATTTTTTTTATTGTCTTGAATATTTTTTTTTTTTTTTTTTTTTTTTTTTTTTATGCACACAATCTCAATGATTCTACTATTCGTTTAAGTGGACAAACTCTTCCTACAGATTAATAAAGAGCTACACCCCTCTAACTTTTGACACTGTCCAAAAGAATAAAGAATAAATTCTATGTTGTTTCCACCACTTGTCAGTCGCCTCTTCATATTGGAATAATCAATCAAAAATAAATCAGCAATTAATGAGGCTGTATACAGGTGTAAACTTCGACACTAAAAAGAAATATCTCTCACTCGTACCTCCCTGTTCGTCTAAGAGTTTCGCCACTTATTTTAACTTCCAGTAGCCTCGGGAATGTTTGAAAAGAGGTCCAAATTTTCCACGGTCTAACGTGTCACTCTCAATACTTTAAAAATGTTTCATAAATAAGGTTTTGCTTTTTAGCTAAGCTCACAGTATTTTAATAACGTTTCTTTACAATGTAATCTGTCATGAAGCTTTATTAATAATTCTCCATAATGTCAATAGACACCATCAATATTCCATTACTGTAACATAGGCCAGTCACCATAAAATAAGGAGCAGAATCCAGTCTCACTCCCAGAAACATCAGATCCAACGCATGGTCCGACTGTATCCTTAAACCATTTACCAAAATAGACTGTCCGTTACAACATCAAATACCCACATCCTTTACTCTTTCATAAATAAATTACGTAACAACGTAATTCCCCAGAAGGAGCTATGAATCCACAGTTCCGATTCTAAAATGTGACAACTTTAGTGTCCACAAAATTTCCTTCTTGAACAGACTACCACTACTTCAATTACATTACGAGAAATATCTCGTAAACTCATAATTAACAAAGTAGTTAATTCTTCAATAAAAATCAAATTAATCTTTACTGTGTGCCGCTATAAGCCATATACACACTCATTGCAGTATTTACCACCCGAAATTTCACCTCTTTTGGTAGTAATATTTGACGAGTAGTTCATATATCGAAAGCAAACTGGGCGAAGCGACAATAAGTAAGTATGCAAAAACCAGAAAATTTGTTCTCCCTTCAAAGCAAAACCCGGAACAATTAATCTAACTATTTCTTCTTTGGTGTGTGCGGCGCAGGCAACGCCTTAGGATGACAATTTTTCCGTGATTCTCCGCGCTGATATACTGACGAAGAACTTAAATGCCATCTGGTGACGACCACCGATAACTTCACCAAAATCACCGTCGCAAGGTTTATCATGAAACACAAACACACGCGTCTAAGACAAAGACATCCATAAACATATTTATTCCATCGTCCCTCTACTATTCAAATGCTTATAAATTGAATTAATAATTTTTTAAAATCATTTTCTTCCAAAATTAAATATAATATGTTTCAATCAAGATGACGCGATACTCTAGGGAATTCGTGAAGCGATACCATATGGTTTTGTTCCACTTCATAGTAACACACGTAACAGAATGGATTATCATACTGTTATGCTGAAAAGTTTTATTAGTGTGTTTCCTTGAAAGCGAGAAGTTTTTTAATAACTAATATGCGTTTACCAAATAGGCCTATTGATCATGTGGTTCAGAGCTTTACGTGTTCAGTTTACTTAAATTTACACTGACAACAATCATACTGTTAGTCGAAACTGTTACCTTATTTTTCGAAATACTTTTGAGCAATGGTTGAAGCTGATTTACTGACTGTAACTTACATGCACTGTGTATTTAGAAATGCCAAAAAGGAGATATGTAAAGTTGGTTGTCGATTTAAAAAACTGAAGTGAAGATGGCAATAGAAAGCTAGTGCCCCAAAGAAAAACTTTGTAATGAGTCTACTTATGAAACAAACAAGTTATTACTTTCTGGTATTTTTTATTCTGGTAATCATATCCAGGCTTTAGCACTTCATAGTATCTACTTGGCATGTCTGTTGTGGACGGAAAGAGTATCTTCCTACAAGAAGATTAGTAGGACTATTGAATGTTTTGTGGTATCTATACAGTAGAGTTTCATTAATTCAAAGTGAACGGGACCGGTACCACCTTGAACTATCGAAATTTATGTGCAAAAAAGAAGTAAATTGATCTTGAGAAGAATACATGTTTCAAAAATGAAATTTTTGAACAAGGTGTTTAAATAGGCATTTACATTGGTAGACTAAAAGTTTTAAAGACTTTTAACTATTTACTTCGCGATATAATGGTGGCTTGCCTTTTTTGGTGAAGACAGAATATACCCGCACCTTTATTTTGCTTTATGACGCTCAGATTTAGGGGAAACTCGTAAATCCAAGACTCAAAATATCAAGTCTTCTCTACGTTCCTTTAGTTTTGTATGTAGAAAATGTCTCACTGAGGAGAATAGAACCAATTTAGAAGTACTTTACTCAAAGTACTGTCAATTTGTCTAACCCTGTTTGCCATCCACGTTATATTCTACGTACTCCTGATTAGGCTGACACACACTCAAGAAAGCTTGATATAGGGAAGTTGCTTTTGCAATGTGTGGAAAAGCTAATGATTTGTGGCGTAATGTTAAGTTACCAAAATTTTAACTTAGTTACGCAAATTTCAGTTACGGTTTCGGCCGAAACTAGAATGGGAACTAAGTTTCAGCAGCAAATCATGTTTTGGTTGGACTCTAAATCTTAAATTATGGGGCTGCTAGCTAATATTCCAAATAATTAAATCTCAGAAGGATGTGCTTAATATCTAAATCAGCATATCTACATTATTCATTTTGGGCTCAAATCAATGTTAGATATGTTTTTCTTTGATTATACCAAGGAGCTAATACCGTTTATTTATTTGTAGCTGCCTGTGCACTTCCAAACCTTCGGGGGGAAAAATTATTTTCACACTGAACTAAGTGCATTTTTTTTTTTTTTTACTTCTTTGATGGCTGTAGTTCCTATGTAGGTAAGGTTGCAAAATAATGATATGTGACAAGCATCTTATTTGAAATATGTACTGAAAAAAGTTCCTGCGGTCACCTGATATTATAACCTGGAAAAGCTAAAATTGATCCTTGAAAACTGGGAAAATTCCTTGAAAACCTGGAAAAATCTTTGAATTTTAATTTATGACTCTACTAGCCATCCTGTTGTAATTACTTTTAATCTATTGTGACAAACTAAGAGAAATGTATCAGCAGGTAGACATGATTTTCTAAGTCCTTGCATGTGGTTTATACGAGTGAGTGGCTGTGCCTTCCATTATCTGTTGTTTCCAGTTTAATATTCATTCTTCAACTGCGGTAGGACTGTTCGTCCATTACACTAACGAGAAAGGACAGGTAGCTCAATAATAGTGTGTCAGTCTTCATGGTTAACTGGTTGAATGGTGTGCATCGGATCACCAAAGGCTTTACTTCTCCTTCTTTTATATTTTTATCTTATTACCACCCATAATCAAAAATAAACATACTTGGAGATTGATATTGGTATGACCTCCCATTAAAATACATAATATAATGTAGTTACCAGGCGAAAGGGCACAGGCAGTAATAGCAACAAATGTTTATTTGTTGCTATTACTGCCTGTGCCCTTTCGCCTGGTAAGTGTACTTCACTATTTTTACGTATATTTTTCCTTTTAGGAATTTTTCCTCTATAATATTCATAATATAATGTAGGCTACTTATATCTTCATCATTTTGTCCACATGCCATTGGCATCAAGAACAGTCCAGATCCTTTGAGGCATAGAATCTACAAGTCTGCGGAAAAAGGCCTCATCCTCATAAGACATCCAGCCCGAACAATTCACACTTCCGCGCCCACATCTGGCACCTATAGCCAAGAAGCAGGCGTCATATCGTTGCCTATCTGTGTGGTAGAATAGAACAGGACCTCTGCTTCTGGACTCAGTTGTGCACTTAACGGTGAAAATGACTTTTCCCCCAATCAACATTTTCCCGGGAACTCAAAATTGCCAGTCTGTCCACAGCTTGATCGTCAGATAATGTTTCTTTAATGAGAGCACAATGGGACCTGATTCCATTGTTGTTTATTCACCTGAGAGCAGTTTTTGATGAGCCCAGGAAATGTGAAGCTCTTCCTAGTATCCAGATTTTTGAGAAAGGGGCAGTCTGGGTTGCTCTGACCAATTCATCATCTTCTCTTCGAGTAGAGATTCGAGGTTTTCCAAGTATTGGAGTCTGCTTACCTCACCATTATCTCTGAATCATCTGATCCAACTCCTTGCTGTCGAAATATCAACTTCATAACAACATCCTGCCTCAGATGCACTAATACTGCTTTCAAAGAGAGCAATTGTGTGCTTGTGAACATTTACATCAGCCATTTTGCAGCCGACCTATGAAATATGCTAATCAGCTGATACCTTTATCTTAGCTGAAAACTACACACACACACACACACACACACACACCACATAGTGGTCAAAGTAATTTTAAACACAATATATCCATTTTTTATATTATTATTATTATTATTATTATATTATTATGAACATGTGACTGTCTGATTAAAGATTAGAAGATTCTATTTTATAATAATCTAAAGATCTATAAAAGCCTACAACTGCACAATTTTTAGTGAATGAACATTTGAAATTTTACATGTTAGAGATATAAAAAATAAGTTGACTCCGGTGGAATTCGAACATGTGCCCGTTGCATTCATGAACAATCAGCATATCCATTCACCCAATGACACATATGTGAGAAGTGGTTCATTGTTTAAAATGTACCCAAGTGGAATTCTTATACCTCAACCATTTCTACGTGTTCAAATAATGTTTTCCAAAATAAATGATACACTAGTTACAGTGCAATAAATCTCGACGTATACAATATCGTAATTATTTTATTGCTTCTGTTTGATGATGTAAACAGCAAGCTGAAACTGCTGCAGTTGAAGTCTGCTTCAATTTATATTTATCTTGAATTCACAATGATGATGATGTCCTCACTGTCTTAGGTAGTATGGAGATTTGTCCCAAGGTAGGTAATATGAAATCAGTTTTTAAATTAGTTACTTCAGATTATTGTAAACTTTGTTGTTGTTGTTATGGTCTTCAGTCCGGAGACTGGTTTGATGCAGCTCTCCACCCTACTCTATCCTGAGCAAGCCTTTTCATCTCCTCATAAGAACAGCAACCCACATCCACTTGAATCTGCTTACTATACACATATCTTGGTCTCCCTCTGCGATTTTTACCCCACACACTTCCCTCCAATGCTAAATTTACGATTCCCCGATGTCTAAGAATGTGTCCTACCAAGTGATCCCTTCTTTTAGTCAGGGTATGCCAAAAATTCTTTTTCTCACCAATTCTGTTCAATACCTCTTCATTAGTTATGCGATCTACCCACCTAATCTTCAGCATTCTTCTGTAGCACCACATTTCAAAAGCCTCTATCCTCTTCCTGTCCGCACAGCTTATCGTCCATGTTTCACTCCCATACAAGGCAACACTCCACACAAATGCCTTCAGAAAAGACTTCCTTACACTTACATTAATATTTGATGTTAGCAAATTTCTCTTGTTCAAAAATGCTTTTCTTCCCATTGCCATTCTGCATTTTGTATCCTCTGTACTACGACCATCGCATGTTATTTTACTACCCAAGTAACTGTTTCGTTACCTAATCTAATTCCTTCAGCATCGCCTGATTTTCTATGACCGCATTCCATTATTATTATTATTTTTATTATTTTTATTATTATTATTATTATTATTATTATTATTATTATTATTATTATTATTTTGCTCTTGTTAATGTTCATTTTATATGCTCTCTTCAACACTCTGTCCATTCCATTCAACTGCTCTTCCAGGTCCTTTGCTGTCTCTGACAGAATTACAATATCCTCAGCAAAACACAATGTTTTTATCTCTTCCCCCTGAACATCAATCCCTATTCCAAATTTTTCCTTGCTTTCCTTCACAGCCTGCTCGATGTACAAATTGAATAACATTGGAGAAAGGCTACAAACCTGTCTTACTCCCTTCCCAACTGATGCTTCCTTTCATGCCCTTCAAGTCTAATAACTGCGGTCTGGCTTTTGTACAAGTTGTAAATAACTCTCATTTCCCTGTATTTTACCCCTACTGACTTCAGAATTTGAAAGAGTGTATTCCAGTCAACATTGCAAACGCTTTCTCCACATCTACAAAAGCTAAAAATGTAGGTTTGCCTTTCCTTAATCTATCTTCTAAGATAAGACGTAAAGTGAGTATTGCCTCCCGGTTTCCTATGTTCCTCCTAAATCCAAACTGATCTTCCCCGAGGTCAGCTTCTACCAGCTTTTCCATTTTCCTGTAGCTAATTCGTGTTAAAATTTTGCAACCATGACTTATCAAACTGATGGTTCTGTAATTTTCACACCTGTCTGCGCCTGATTTCTTTGGAATGGGGATTATTACATTTTTGTTAAAGTCTGAGGGTATTTCGCCTGTCTCATACATCCTACAACCAGTTCAAATAGTTTTGCCATGGCTGGCTCTCCCAGAGACTTTAGTAGCTCTGAGGTTATGTCATCTACTCCTGGGGCCTTGTTCCGACCTAGGTCTTTCAGGGCTCTGTCAAATTCATCTCTTAATATAGTATCTCCTATTTCATCTTGATCTACTTCCTCTTCCCTTCCTACAACATCGTCTCCTTTGTAGAGCTGCTCTGTGTACTCTTTCCACCTTTTAGCTTTCCCTTCTTTGCTGAGAACTGGTTTCCCATCTGAGTTGTTGATATTCATAGAGTTGCTTTTCTTGTCCCCAAATGTCTCTCTTTATTTTCCTGTAGGTGGTATCTACTTTTCCCCTTCTTATACATTCTTCTACAGATTTGCATTTGGCTTCTAGCCACTCCTGCTTAGCCATTTCACATTATGTAAACTTTATGTTGCCAAATTACAAACATTTCACAAAACATGGCATCCATTTTGCCTTTCCAGTTCCCCTCATGTACAAAGAACATTTGTAGCAAAGATATAAGGATACTGAGTTATATACAGTAGCAACACGGGAATTACATGCTCTCTTGTCCTAGTGAAAGTGACAACTTCCTTCTTTTAGAATCTTTGCTTTTGTGGAACATACAAAACTAAGAGTACAATCTTTAATGTTAAATCAAAGTAATTACATTCAAAACAAAACTTTTATGAGTAGACATTGATATGAGAGAAACTAAGTATGTTGCAGACTACTCTTTGAATATTAGTGTGCATATTGTAATTGAAAGAAATCATTAACTTTGTAAAATAGACATTTTGTATAGGTTGTCAATCTAGTACTATCTGTTTATATACTGCACTTAGGAAAATTAATAAAACATTACATAACTAGCTGAAAATCTGGTGTTGCCCAGGTATGTATTTATTCAAGCCTTCAGTTAGTACTTCTCCTATACCTTCTCTCTCTAACCACCTCCTTTTTTTTCTAATAACATGTTATACTTCTCAGAGAATCTATAAGAAATAAGGTTGTCTTGCATAATATGCAAAATTTTAAGTACAGTATCCAAAAAAAGAAAGATAATAATCAAAATAGAAATGATATGTAACATTCATTTAATTCACAACTTTACGATAAACAATATTTCTTGTTACTTGTCCAGGATCTAGTATGAATAATTTCTTTGGTTAGCCCACCCTTGAGCAAGTGACATAAAGTTGCCAGTGTGAGAAACATGGACATGTCAAATCCATTCCATAGTATTGAGTAGATTTCCCCCTGTCATTCATTAATCTTATAGAAAAGGTAAGTCTCACTGGAAACTGCTGTCTCTTGAAGTGAAAAGGTAAAGCTATCAGAAATAATGGGTATTGTTGGATATACACTGTTTTATTCTCTTCCTTTACCTGTAGCTCTATAGAAGTCTTGCTTTTTCCTACAGATGTCTCTTGTGAAATTTGATGCAATGTGTTGTATGTAAATATTTGTGCACAATGTAATCATTGTCATTTACAAATATTGAAAAACAGCCCACAGCAGTTTTCGCAGATTTTCGGTAGCTTTCACATCAGGGAGACTAGTTCTTATGTTGCGACTAGGACAATTTTTCATCCATTTTGTAACCTTATCCTTTCCAATAAAAACAATCATGCTTGCTTTCATTATCCAAGACACTTACTTGCGGTTTGACTTCCAGGCTGTCTTCATCATCTATTTCCGTTTCACTGTGATGTGAGAGAATTTCACAGCTTTCTGTTCCTCCTCTTCCTCTTCTCCTCCTTCAAAAGTTTCATGTAAAACCTCTTCCAGAAGCTTCTGCATTCTTTCTTGTTCTATTTCATAATGATCAATAGCTGTTTTAGCTGCACAGAGTGACAAAATACAAACAGCTGTTACGGAACACAACTGTGTGCTTTCTTGCAGCACTGTAACATAGTCACGCAGGGTACCGACAACACCCCGAGGCACATTGTTGCGCATTTTCTTGGAACTTGCGCTTCCATTGTAGATTCTATTGCTACTCAAAACTTTCATATTATATCCTAGAAAGGTACCAAAGATCATTATGTTATACTCCTATCCATTATGTAATAATCCATTGCTAAGGATTACCCCACGCCACCGCTTAAGGTTTAAGAAAACACTGTGCAGATAGCCTGCAAACATATGCCGATTGCGTAACATGTCAGACTGCTTTCGATGAACATGATGCCTCATCTGTTTCTGTTTCTAGAAGGTTGTGGGTCAAAATCGTAGCAGTTAGTTTCAGAACCGTTACTTCCAAAGTCCTTTTATGCAAAATCAATTATGTTAATAGTGAGAATGTGCTATAAATTTCTTAAATTATGAACCGTTTAACTCCCATTCGAAACTTTAGACTTTTGTACTCAAACCTAAAAGAAATTTAGGGCTCTCAAGACTTTTGCCATTATTAAAATAATTTATGGAATATTTGTATTTGATATATCTTAAAGGATAACAAACACTTAAAAAGACAAAGCTTCAAGGTTGGTTTATCACGTATATATTTCGGTACCTCAATAGCTAAATTATGGCCGCGGTGGAGCGGCCGAGCGCATTGAGGCGCTATACAATAATATGTGAGGCCGTTCCCGTCGGAGGGTTCAAATCCCTCCTCGGCCATGGATGTTTGTGCCGTCTTTAGTATAAGCTAGTTCATAAGTAGTTGGTAGGTTTAGGGACTGATGACCCTGTAGTTAAATCCCATAAGCTCTACAAACATTTGAACATTTTTAGCTAAATTATGCAATAACAATGGCAAAAAGTACAATTAACCTTAAAAATTATGGGAAGTGAAGGCAGCCAATCAGAAATCTGTGAATAGTTATGCGTTCGATCGCACTTTCGTTGTTTTATTGAATTCACTCATAACAATTTAGCTCTACGATACTCTAAAATTGTGACACATTCAAAGAAAACAGAAAAATATATCTGACAAGCAATTAAGTGTTCCATTGAGTTACAATGTAACAACATACACTAGAAACTTTATATATTCACTATTCTTCTACATCACAAAATAAGTGATAAATGACCAATGACGAGAGAGAGATAGGTTTACTGCCCTGGGTCAAGTATATCATCTCGTATAGCAAAAAAAAAAAAAAAAAAATCTTAATTTGCCAGGGGAAAAGGGTATTGCACCCCAACTCTGTTTACAAGTGTGCAAGTTGATCACACTAACCCATCAGTACGATCTTGCGAGCAGTTTGTTAGCTTAGAGAAGCCTTGCGATATTTTTTCATATCACTTAATGTATTTCCACCGAAATTCGAGTCATATTTAATACTTTTTACATACTCAGTGCTTTAATTATTATTCCGATATCAGGCATGGCAAAAGATAGTGTCTAGTGAGCTAAGACCAATGAAAATTGCTGAAAAGTGAAAATAAAATTTAGTGTAATTATTGTCAAAATCAAATAAAAATCACGAAAACTATACTGATACATCTTTTTAAAAATTAAGAAATGAAGAAAAACTTGTGGTCACTAATAGGTGTGTCTAGTGATGAGTGCTTTTCTTCTCCACACTCATTTCTTTCCCAGTGCTGGTTGCTTTGATATTCACTTCACTATGATGGATTGTGCATCAGGGGAAGTTCAACTTGTTGATCACCAAGAGCCTCTAGATGTAATATATCACAACAAGAATGGTGTTTTGGCCACGGCTTTCAAGAATCTGATTCCAGCATTACAGTTCTTGGCTCTTGGCCTTGTCCAGGTACCACCCCCCCCCCCTCCACGGTGTCATGTGCAGGGCGTCTAGTGTTTTGGAAAACTGGTAAAACTAGGGGAATCTTTCGTTGTGGAAAACTCGTGGAATTGTTGTAGTTTTATCAAAAAATAAACTGGAAAAATTTTGTTTCTGGGTATATGTATTTGCTTGCCTTTGTTTTGCCTCGGTGTTTTTTTACAGTTATTGTTCACCCTGTGGAACTACCCACCACTGTTGATTCTGGAATTCCTCACATCCCCTCTCTCATCCAGTACAACAGTTAATTAGCCTGACCTTGCCAGACTTGGCCAGGCTGAGCCAAACCAAAACTTGCTGAGCCCTGTTGTGCTAAGCCAAGCTTGTAGAAGTTTCTCATTGTTTGTCTAGGCTTCCTTTGCCTTTGTGCTACAGCGTGCATTGTTAGTGCATGTTCAATAACAAGGAGTTCTTAAGAGTAATAGTTGTGGTCTACATTTTCAGTTGTTTAAATGTATATATTGCTCTGCTTAGATGTGTCTTTTTACAGTTCATAGACTATTGAAATCCATTTATATCTTGGAATATTAGAATACAATAAGTTTCCATATGGGTTAGTCAATGCAAACTTGTGCACAGTTTACTGCTTGGTCATCATAGATTTTGATGAAATTACATATAAACATACTTGCCTGTTCGCAATAAACGTAGATAAAGCTTTATGATCACTAATTCAATACTCTACATACATACTCCGCAATCCACCGTAAGTTGCTTGGCGGAGGGTACACTTTACTACTACTAGGCATTTCCTTTCCTATTCCACTCTCAAATAGAATAAGGAAAAAAAAGAATGCCTATATGTCTCTGTACGAGCCCTAATTTTATTATTTTGTCTTTGTGATCACTATGCGAAACGTAAGTAGGCACCAGCAAGATCGTACAACACTCAGCTTCAAATTCCGGCACTCCATGATTTGACACTTAAGTCCCTGTACACAGATCAGATCTTTCTTTTTTGTCTCAAACTTTAGAAGAAAATCACAAAAGTTACTAACATACATTGTTTGGAAAACTGGTAGTGGTGTTTGAGTTAAGGTCTAAAATATTGGAAGGTTTTGTATAGAGGTAGTGTGCTATATTGTCCTTTTGTTTTTAAATGAATGTTAATTAACTAGTCATATATTTTTTATGTTAAGTGAGTGATTAAATATTAAATCTAAATATTTTACTTATTGTAACACAGGGTGAAGAGGCAGACCGTGAGTGTGGTGATAAGGAAAGACAGCTTACATCACCAACCATTAAGAAAGAGAAGGACATAAAACGAGAGAAGGGTGAGGTCAAAAAAGAGATCAAAACAGAAAAAGATCATCGTGAACAGCATCGTGGAAAAGACGCTAAAACTGCAGAATCTGAACTTGTACGAGATCTAAGGGCTCAGTTGAAGTGAGTTTTGAAGGAGTAATACTAACACATCATTGACATTGGCTATGATGTAGACTATTACAACTTCACTTAATAGTTGAGATTTCTTCTGTCTTTGGGCTATTTTCATTAATGCACCCATTGCAAAAAGAAGAGGATTGCCATATTTCAGTTTTAACTCCTATTCTTACATTAAACTTATTTCAAAGAGCGCCACCCCCCCCCCCCCCCCGTCTGCGCGCGCGTGCCACACACACACACACACACACACACACACACACACACACACACACACAATCACTACTCCCCTCATACTCACACATATTGTCAAATCAAAGTTTATTTTGAAACTCCAGAGATCATTAAGTCTGATAAACAGAGTAAGGGAACTTACTAAATACATTTAGTTTAACATTTTATTCTTTCCATTATACACAGTGGAACCCCGTTTTACACTCTCAAAGAACTTTGTGAGACCTCTCCTTACTTTGCCGTAGGTTATGTAACCATGAGAATACTTGCCAGAACTGTACAAGAAGTAGAAGCATTTTACAAGATTTCATTCTTTGTAATAGATGTTTTTGAAAAGCCTGCAGCTGTCAGTCATATTTTAAATAATGAAATACTACTACACCAGTTGCATAGTTATTCATGCTTGTCATGCTACTTTTGAACAATTAGTTCTTATTGGTAAATGCAAATATTTACAGAAGTATTTTGTGTGGTGTTTGCATGTGTGCTATTCTACCTGTCTTGCACTTTAGTCATTGTTTTGAGATTGTGGTGTACCATACCCCCTCCACTATGAAAAAAACCACACATATTTGTAATCCACCACACTCACTGTTTGCTTGTTAAAATAAATTACTAATAAAAAAAAATAAAGGTGGTTTCAGATTATGGGTCAAAACATGTCCCAACAAAATTCTGAGAAGAGAAAAAACACAATATTTTCTTATATTTACCTTTCTGTTAAATGAAGTAGGTTTGTTCCAACCTGTACGATAAAAAAGACTTGATATTTCTGAAGTGATTATTTATGAATTTTTTAATACTAAATTATCATTTCTCTAACTGTTGAGAAATACATTACTCAGTATTTGTAAAACAGTGATTGTTACCCTTTTCATTGTGGTTTGTGTAATATTTCTGCATGAAAAGTATAAAAGATCATACAGCATACATCAATATAGCAATTGAAATGGCAAAGTATTGCATGTTAATTGTTATCAGCAACTTTACACCTCATTTCTAGTAACACCAACAAAACCTACAATTTTTTATAACAATATTGAAAGAAATTCCACTGCCCATCAAATTACTTTTTACAATCGTCTTCTTCAGAAAAAGAACACTCACGCAATCACACAGGCACACAACACAGTCATACAACCATCACCTCCGGCTGCTGTACTTCGAATCACGCTCTGCGGCGAATCGGGGACAGGAGGAGAGGGGATAGGAAGGTTACGTCATGGTGGTGGGGATGGGTTAGATGGGAATAACGAGATGCAGCTTGGGAATGGAGTGAGAGGAGAAAAATAAAATAAAATAAACAAACTAAAATAAAGTAAAATAAAATAAATATACGAAATGCATGCACACTGCAATTACACAAGACCGCACAAACGCATGCGTGCCCACACACACACACACACACACACACACATGCATGATCACACATTCACGCACCACTCAAAATAGGTGAGGCTTGGGATAGAGGGGTAGGAACTGTAAGGTATGAAGAAAAATAGGGAATTTATCGTAGGTTGAGGCCTGGTAGATTTCGGGATCGGAGAATGTATTGTAGGGATAACTCCCATCTGTGCAGTTCAGAAAAGCTGGTGGTGGATGGGAGGATCCACATGGCCCGGGTTGTGAAGCAGCCATTGGAATCAAGCATGTGCTCCATTGCATGCTGTGCCACAGGGTGGTCCACCTTGTTTTTGGCCACAGTTTGGTGGTGGCCATTCATCCTAATGGATAGCTGGTTGGTGGTCATGCCAATATAGAAAGCTGTACAGTGTTTGCAGCACAGTTGGTAAATTAGGTGGCTGCTTTCACAGGTGGCCTGCCCTCTGATAGGGTAGGATAAGCCTGTGACAGGACTGGAATAGGAAGTGCTGCATGGGTGGATTGGACAGGTCTTGCAGCGGAGTCTTCCACAAGGATATGATCCCTGTGGCAGTGAGCTGGGTTTCGGGGTGGCATAAGGATGAACTAGGAAGTTGTGGAGGTGGGAGGATGATGGAACACCACTTTAGGAGGGGTGGGAAGGATCTTGGGCAGGACGTCTCATTTCTGGGCACGAGGATAGAAAATCAAAACCTTGGCGAAGGATGCAATTTAGTTGTTCAAGTCCAGGGTAGTACTGGGTGACAAGGGGAGTGCTCTTTTGTGGATGTTATTAGTGTTAGGAGGAGGATTTGGGGTGTGAGAGAATATGTCGCGGGATATTTGTTTGCGGACTAGGTCCGTGGGGTAGTTTCTGTCTGTGAAGGCCTTTGTGAGACCTTCAGCATATTCAGAAAGAGAGTTCTTGTCACTGCAGACATGCCGTCCACGGGTGGCCAGGCTATAAGGGAGGGATTTTTTGATGTGGAAGGAATGCAACTGTCAAAGTGTAGGTACTGTTGGTGGTTGGTAGGTTTAATATGGACGGAAGTGTAGATGGAGCCATCAGAGAGGTGGAGGTTGACATCCAGGAATGTGGCATGGTAGGTTGAGGAAGACCAGGCGAAATGGATGGGAGAGAAGGAATTGAAGTTCTGGAGAAAGAAGAATAGGGTGTCCTGGCCCTGAGTCCAGATCATGAAAATATCATCAATGAACCTGAACCAGGACAGAGGTTTGAGGTCTTGGGATGCTAGGAAGGATTCCTCCAGACTGCATAGGTTGGCATAGGAGGGTGCCATGTGGGTGCCCATGGCTGTGCCTTGGATTTGATGGTAAACTTTCCCCTCAAAGGAAAAGTAGTTGTTAAGTAGGATGAAATTGTTGAGAGTTATGAGGAATGACATATCAGGCTTGAGTTCAGAGGGATGTTGGGAGAGGTAGTGTTCCAGAGTGGCAAGGCCATGAGCATGTGGGATGCTGGTGTATAGGGAGGTGGCATCCACTGTGACAAGTAAGGATCCAGGATGCAAAGGGTTGGGAATGGTGGAGAGTCGGTGAAAGAAGTGGTTGGTAGCCTTGATGTGGGAAGATAGGTTTTGGATAATTGGTTGGAGGTGTTGGTCATCTAGGGCTGAAATTAGTTCAGTAGGAGCACAGTAACCAGCCACAATAGTGCGTCCAGGATTATTAGGTTTGTGGATTTTGGGGAGCATGTAGAAGGTGGGTGTGCGGGGTGCTGCTGGGGTGAGGAGGGAGATGGATTCAGGGGAGAGTTTTGGGAGGGACCATAGGATTTTAGTAGGGATTGGAGATCTTGTTGGACTTAGGGAATGGGGTCTTGTGTACTTGCAGTGTGCACGCATTTTGTATATATATTTATTTCACTTTATTTTGTTTTGTTTGTTTTATTTTATTTTATTCTCTCCCCTCACCCGCCTCCCCACTCCATTCCTGAGCTACATCTCGTTATTCCCATCTAACCCATCCCCACCATCTTGACGTAACCTTCCTATCCCCTCTCCCCTCCCCACCCCTCCCGTCCCCAATTCACTGCAGAGTGTGATTCAAAGTGCGGCAGCTGAAGGTAATGGTTGTATGACTGTGTTGTGAGCCTGTGTGATTTCATGTGTGTTCTATTTTCTGAAGAAGGCCATGGCCGATAGCTGAAAGTGTTGTATGTGTGTGTCTTTTGTATGTGCCTGTCGCAGCTCGTCTCCATGTATTTGTGGTGAGTTATAAACTGTCCTTACTATATTATTAATTACAACCTGGGATTTCCATTATTATATTTTCAATCTTGTTTTGACCCATGTAAGAAAATCACCCATGAATATTTGCACATCAGAATTAGTATAAATATTCTAAATGTTGAGACACGTAAAGAGAGCAAATGTGTCAACTCGTTCACCAAGCAGCTATGCAGTGAAAGGCGAGGAAATATGCCTTTGAGTAAACACTAACAGTCATGACTGTACGACAGTTGTAGGCCACCCAGATGCCAAAAAAAAAAAAAAAAAAAAAAAATAACTGTGAATAGTTTGTTAACACTGATTGAAGCCAGCATCAATTTATGTTAGTTACATCAGTGCTCTCTCACTGAAAATTGTTTTATAAATTGTGGAAAAATTACTAATTTGTTAATGAAGAAATGGGTGTGAATCAGTGTTGTGAACATAGGAAATTTTAGGGGGAACAACTAGAAAAGAGAGAGGAACAAAAGTTAATGGCAGAAAAATGTTATTTCTGGGGGGGGGGGGGGGGGGGGGGGCGGCAAGGTTACATTGTATTCCATGGATATGTAATGTAACTGTGTATGTTCATCAGAAAGCTTTTCTTCTAACTTTTATGATACACCGTTGACCTCACTTAAATGTGTAATTATAACTATGTTTCTGTTCTTTATTCCTTTGAATTCTGCATTGTAACAACTGATGGTTGTCTTCTATGTTTTGAGAGCTCCGACAGAATTGAAGTGAATTTTCTGTATGCCAATCTGAACCTTCACTATTGTTGGATGTTCTCCGTTTGATGAAACTTTTATTACAAAGGAAAATAGCCCATGTGTACTCACCAAATTTGGATTTATTCTTCAGTTTACGGCAGTATAAGAACTCTGGAGCTACGAATGAAGTTTTTGATTATATATGAAGTGTCCCATAAAAACATTTCACATCAGATATCTTTGGAACAAGAATAGGTATTGAAATACAACTTTTACACTCATTAATTTGTGTGGAAGAGACTTATGAAACTATATACTATGAGACATTCTGAAACATAAACAAGTATTATTCGATACTCTGTATTATTTTGTATACAATCAATATCATAAAAAATTGCAAAAAAAAAAAAAAAAAAAAAAAAAAAAAGATTGGCATTGTTTATGCACCAATTACATCCCAAGATATTGTGAAGCGAAGTCGATGCTAGAAATATATGTCCTGAAAGTCTAGGGTGAACCTTAAGCTGCCTGTAATGTTACCAGTTTCAGTATTTGTTCAGTATATTTTCTCAGACTTTAGTGACCATCATGGTTGGCTGTGGTGGTAGACAGAGCAACTGCCATGGGTCATGCGCAGAAAATCTGCTCAGAGCAATTGCATAGTTTTTCTTACGGAGCATGACACTTTTCAATAATTTACAGTAAAACCTCATTTTTGCGTTCCCAGTTTTTACATTTTCCTGCCATTTACACCATTTTTTGTCGGTCCCATCAAAATACCTATGCTTACAATGTTAATTCACCCCCATTTTTGCATTAACATATTTACACTTTTCCCGTGTTTTACGCTTTTCGTAGGACGGTTCATGAAGAAGAAATGATGTAATCTTATAAATTGACATTGCCATGCCTTTCGCGGTAGTGTATAGCACTTAAAAAGTATTCGCAGTCAAGTTTCTTGACACTTTGAATTTATTCAAACGTATATTTTGTGTATTGTTGTTTGCAGTAAGCATCTAGTTGACTTACAATACGCAGATTTGTGGTGGTGTAGTTCCTCTTTCCAGCAGCTTCTTTGCCAGAGCACCTGGCGTGTACTCAATCAGAACCAGTTGCTTTGTTGACGTGAGAATAAAAAGTTGCATTGTTTTTGTGATACATATTTCTGATTAATAAAGAACGTTATCTGTTAAAGTTGGGTATCATAATACCCACAACCCAAAAAAGTAATAATAGTGAGAGATGCCGATCCTATGCAAACGTTACAAAAATACTTGCGCATATGTGTACACTCGAGAAAGCAAATAAATTCTTTAATATTGTTGTGTGAAACATAAAAAAATACAAAAAGAACAAAACTTTAAGAGTTTTACTATGTAAATAATTAATGCCGGTAAAAGGCAGTAATTTTGAAGATGTGTTACATAGCTCAGCAGCGGTGTCCTCAATTATAATCACTGAAATTTTGTCAAAAATTTCTACGTCCCATAAAATTACCAGTTCTGCCTGACACTTGAAATAGTAAAAATTTGGATAACCTTTATTGTATAATGAACTTCCTGCCGAGTATTTAGATGCCTATTAATGTACATATATCACAAATAAATTACGAAAATGCAAGACTGATCCAGTAAGCATATTTTTCCATTTAAAACATTTTTTCCTGCATTTTACACCATTTCACTGAAGTGCCTTGAAAAGTGTAAAAACGAGGTTCTACTGTATTCTCTCTTGAAAGCTCAAATATTTACACAAGTATTTGTGTGATGTGTAAATAGGAACAATGATTTTTAATAGGTGGAACCAGCAACAGCACAGGATGGAAGCATTAGAGATCTTTCGCTGCTTTGAGATAAAGATAATAGACACTGATAACGTGTGATATTCGGTCAACTAGCAATAGTTTCGGATGAAATACCTCTGGAAAGTGTTAACAGATAATGGGTTAGACACAAGAGTACAGCTGATTAAATGTGAAAATTATGCCACTAAAGCTGAACTATTGAGAAATGAAGTTTGGAATCCAGTGATTAAACTAAGTCTAAGTATTCAGAAAATTACAGTAATTTTAGATTCAGACTTAATGGTTATTTAAAAGTGTGTTGTATTGTGCATATAAGTGCTGCAACTGGGCATGGAAGTTGAGCTGTTACTGGGCAAACTCTTGTGAAGTTCAAATTTTTTTTGTTCATTTAAGGAATGGGAGCTAGCTCTAAATGCAGAAAATTGTAAGGTGATGCAGTTGAGTAGAAAAAAAAAATCACACAATGTTTGAATACTATATTATATTAGTAATCTGCTGCTTGATACAGTTCTGTTGAATTAAATATCTAGGCATAATGTTGCAGTACAATATGAAATGGAAAGGGCATGTAAGGACAGTCATGGGAGCACGGCACATGGTAAACTTGTATGCATTCCTGTTCAACAGGAAATGTTATCACTTCAAGTGTAATCATTTTGCCTTACATATTTCAAGAATGGGTTTAACAATATAGTAATAAGGACAGTTTACAACTCACTTGCAAAGACTTGGCGATGAGCTGTGACAGGCACATATAACAAACACACAAATACAACACTTTCAGCTATCTGCCTTGACCTTCTTCAGAAAATAGAACATTCATGCAATCACACAGGCACACAACAAATTCATACAACCTTCACCTCCGGCTGCTACAATTCGAATTGTGGCAGCTGGACATGATGGTTGTGTGATTGCATGAACACTCTCTCTCTCTCTCTCTCTCTCTCTCTCTCTCTCTCTCTCTCTCTCTCTCTCTCTCTCTCTCTCTGAAGAAGACCATTGTGTCGTATGTGTGTGTGTGCCTGTCGCAGCTCGTCGCCACGTCTTTGCGGTGAGTTGTAAATCATCAATTGCTTTATTAGAGTTCTGAATGAGATCTTCACACAGATGGAAAAAAATGTTTAAAGACAATCATAACAATTGTCTATAATCTGATTAAAATTACTTGCTGGTTGACAATTCATGCAGTGGAGCTGCTTTCCTCCAAACAGGGCACTCAAGAACACACACAAACCACAACAACTAGTCACCTCTATTCCATTTCCTTCCATTTCATTGTCTGCCTCTCTTTCTTGATTTATTTTGTTCCCAAGTTATAGGTCTATCCTTTTTATTTCATCACTTAATGATAATCTTTTTACACACATCCTGATCACAGTTTCAAGTGTATAGTACCGTATATACTCGAATAATCCGCGCCCTCAAATAATCCGCGCACCTCAATTTTGATGAAGGGGGGGGGAACGCTTTAATTTGTTTTATTTACAAATATTAAAAAATTGTTGCAACATTATAATGTGTTCCAAAGTAGGCATAATAACTACTGGTTTGAAGCAACGCTGCTCTGCATGTTGATACATCGTTAAAATGCAACCGATTGAGCGGTGTGCAGCTTACCAGCCGGCGGGCGGGCGGCCAGCGGCGTGCAGTTGGCCGGCTGGCCCATTAGACGGGCGGGCAGCCGGGGAACATCATCCCTGCCAGCCGGGACTCTACGCGTACCTACAATCGAAAAAAATTAAATGTAAATTATCTTGTTTAAGGGTTTGTTAATGTGTGCAATAAAATATTTTAGGCAATACGTTTCCTCCCTTACCACTCTATTCATCAGTTTCATCGTCATCACTAGCAGGGGAATCCTTGTCATCTTCACCATCTTCCCATAGAGCTTCGTCCTCTGTGCCATCCAGTGAATTTGTGATTCCACATTTTTTGAAGGATTTTTCCACCAGTGGTTGCGGAATGGAGTCCCATGCACTTTTCATCCATTCACAAATCTGGGACAAATCCAGCCGTTTGATTTTTCCACTAGGTGTGAACTTATGGTTTTCATCAGCCATCCATTGCGTATATCGCTGTTAAAGTGCAGCTTTGAATGGCCGATTTATACACACATCTAGTGGTTGTAGAATGGATTTTAGGCCTCCATGGATAATGACCAAGTTAGTTTTCCCTTTTGTCACAGTCTGCACGGCCACTACGGTCGGGGGTTCGAATTCCCCCTCGGGCATGGATATTTGTTCCATCCTTAATATTAGCTAGTTCATGGGTGGTTTGTGGGTTTTGGGACTGATGACCCCATAGTTAAGTCCCATAGACTCTACAAACATAAAAAAGTTTTCCCTTTTTGTAATTTGTCCCGCACTTCCTTAGTTGTATGTCCGCGGGAGCTGTTTAGGACCAACATGTTGCGTAAATTCAGTAACACACCAGGACGACGTTGCCAAACGTGTGTCACCCAGTCAATTATAAGTTCATTGTCCATCCACCCTTTTGGATTCGCTCTCACTAATACACCTTTTACTGATATTTTCGGAATAGTTTTCCTTTTTAAATATCACATAAGGTGGTAGCTTTCGTCCATCGCCAGTTACACACAACATCACTGTACATCTTTGTTTCTCACTGCCGCCAGTTCGTATCATTATGCTGTATTCTCCTTTCCTGTTCACTGTGTTGTCGAGCGGCATCTCAAAATAGACTGGCGTTTGATCCGCATTACCAATTTGCGATAATAAATAGGACTGTTTACCGCACAGATTTATCACATAACGATGAAAATTCACTATTTTTCCTCATAATTGCCTGGAAGCCGCTGAGCGATAGTAGTTTTCCTCCGGAATCCTAAACCATTTCGGCTGAAAAATCTCGATAGCCAGCCCCGCCTAGCTTTGAAACTGGTAATGCTTAGTTCTTTGGCTAAAGACAATGCTTTAAGTTGGTACATTTTACTCGTCACCGTGTATCCGTATTGTCGCTTCTCATCTACATAATCGCAGAGCCTTTTTTCGAGGTCGGGATGCTTCGCTTTTTGGCCGCGAAATGCTCGGCGATTACTATTAGTTTCCTGAAGCTGCGTTTTATTTTTTCGCCAGTCGCGAATAGAAGTCTCACTCACGTCGTACTTTCTTCCTGCTGCACGATTTCCAATATTGTCAGCTTCTTCATTAATTTTCAGGTTTACTTTAACAGTGTACGAGCGATAACGAGAACTTGTAGCCATAATTAACAAGTTTGAAGACGTTAATACTTCACTCCTAACGTGCTAATGATGGGTCACAGACAGAGGCCGCAACAATGCAATAGTATAATTGGATGTACTGTTGGAGGCAGAGCAGTACCAACAATGTTTCAAATAATTTGCGTACCCCAGTTTTTCGTCCTAAAATTCGGGAAAAAACATGCGTGGATTATTTGAATATATACGGTATACTTGATTTGTTTTTGGCAGATAGAAAGTTTAGACGTGTTTTAGTGTGGCAATTTTCTATTATTAACTCTGGAACACTTTGTGCAGAGTCTCTCTCATTGTCCAACAATAAACAAACTTACTTCTATTCGTCACTTCTGTTCCCTGGACTCAAACACCATCTTCTGGCATCTGAGAAACTTAATCATTGTATTTCAATATTATGTGATGGCAAGTCTTAACCATTATTAAATCTAAATGACAAACATGCAAGTATCATATTATGAAACAATAAATGTATTTTCAAATGTATGGTAAAATTCATAAGTCACAGAATATATAGGTTTTCCTAAGAGTATTTATTGCTCTATTTTACATATTTTTGCTTGCCTCACTCACCCACTGCCATTCACCTTAATGAATCACACCAACCATTGGTGGAAACCATATGAAAATCTGTTAAATAGTTTTTGAGTATATCAAGGCTGGACAGACAGACAGATGCCGCAGGATGATTTTGTTTTATACTATGTATAGCTATCTATAAAAATCAATGTGTATATGCATTTTATTTGTTACTATGTTCTACATAAGATTTTTTGACGATTTCATGAAAATTGATCCAGTTGTCTTGAAGTCTATAGGAACACAGATATCCATTTTTATAGATAGAGATGGAGCATAGAATTTGCATCAAATGTTGTGTGAAAATGGAATGAAGTGCTCTACAAAACTAGAAATGTTGACAGAGGCATTCAGTGAGTCTTCTCTCAGTAACAAAAATGTTTACAAGTGGGCCGGCCGCGGTGGCAGAGTGGTCTGCGGCGTGCCAGTCACGGTCTGCACGGCCGCTGCAGTCGGAGGTTTGAATCCCCCCTCAGGCACGGATGTTTGTGCCATCTTTAGTATAAGCTAGTTCATAAGTAGTTTGTAAGTTTAGGTACTGATGACCCTGTAGTTAAGTCCCATAAGGTCTACAAACATTTGAACATTTTTTGTTTACAAGTGACACAAGCTCTTGTGGCCGAGAAGATAACCAATGACGAACCTCTCTGGTTACCCCACCACATCAATAACAAATGATAACGTCAAGGCTATGAAGAAAATTGTTCTGGAAAATTGTCAAATTACCATTAGAGAAGTTGCTGAGGATGTTGGCATATTGGCCGGTGGCCGGGTCACATCTTGCAATTTTTTTGAGTGTTTTGGACATGAGAGGTGTGTCAGTGAAGTTGGTTTCAAAACTTTTCAATTTTGATCAGAATAACTGTCACATGAGTATTTCTCAGGCGCTTCTGAATAATGACATCAATTATGATCCTGATTTGCTCCAAAAGCTCATAACTGCTGACAAAACATTGGTTTATGGTTATGACGTCAAAACCAAAGCTCGGTCATTCCAATGGAAGCATGCCAGAGAGCAAAGACTGAAGAGAGGAAAAAAAGCATGCCAAGATTGATCAAATATCTAAGTATTGCTCACATAGTGCATCATGAATTTTTGCCTCGAGGTCGTATGGTTAATGAGTATTACCCTGACGTAATGCACCATTTGCAAGACTCAATACACAAGAAACTTCCAGAATTGTAGAAAAACAATTCAAGGCTTTTGCATCATGACAATGCATCTGCTCATTTATCGTTGCTTGTTAGAGATGTTTTGGCCATAACCATGACAATTATTCACCAGATTTAGCCCCATGTGACTTTTTCCTATGAAAGGACGAAGATTTGCAATAATTGAGGAAATATCTGAGGGGGCTACTTTAAAGGGAACTATGTGAATATTGATGGATAAACAAATATTGTTTTCATAGGAATATGAAGTAATTTTACTTATTGAACCTACCTGTACACATTTACTGTGATGTTGTGTTGTGCAGTGACTAAGGATTGTACTGAAGGTTGGATTCAAGTCCCCATGTGTGCAATTTTTAAAATTTCTATATGTGTTACTTTAATGTTATTCACTTAAAAATCAATTTAATATTAATTTTTTGAGTTTTAATACCTTGTTACATCTTTTTTATACTAGTGTGGACTTCTTTATGCACCCATATTTTGCATGCTAAGAGGTTTTTTTTATATCAGCTTGTGTCGTTAGTAAATGGTAAGTATATCTCTGTGGGAGGATATTTTCAGGTATCCAATGATATAGTGAAAATAAAGTTTGCGTTTAGTGCTGTGTCTGATGAATTTTTTCTGAGTTTGGTCATAGAGATAAACTTTGTCAAGAAGGAAACAATCTTCATTTTAGTTCTGGTACGGATGGGTGACTATCTTTTTGTCTGATACAAAGTACATTAAACATTGTTAGTTTACAATATGGGATTAAATTGAGGACTACAAAATGCGTTGTCTGCTGTAGTTCAGTGTTAAAATTAGCTGTCGACAGAGATTTTCGCATTGCTGCCATTAACTCTTGGTAGCTTCTCCCAACACTGCTCCATGTTATACATTATATTATCAGCTTTTGTGAAGTGACCACTCTATTTGTGTGTCGTCTTGAGCAGAGTGTTCGCTGGCTGCCTAAGTGGCAACACTGTAGTGCCACTTAACAAATTTCAACTAGCAAGTAATTTTAATCCAACTATAGTGAAACTCATTTTGTAAATAATTGTGGATTACGTACTGATACAATCACATTTCAATCTGCAGCAAAAGATGAGATTAAGAAATTTGTACACTATTAATCAGAATCATATAGAATTTAAAAAAGTGCACACAAATTTTATTGAACCAAAAATACTGACAAACGATTAAAAATATCTTTGGACTTCATCGTGTGGAGAATATTAAATTATACCATCAATGTATGTGAAAGTGTAAATGAGTGTGGTTACAATTCTGACAGGACAGTTTGCACTGGTTGTGAGTTTGTATTGGCAGTGATGTTGTCTAAATAACTGGTGGTTGAATATGTTCCCTGCGATAGGATTGTGACTTGTCAATGAAAAAATTCATGAATTCTTTTCTTTTGTGTGTGTGCAATGGCAAGACATATTGCCTAAACTGTGTTACATTTTAAATTGTGTGTTAATCAAGAATAAGTCTAATTTTGCGTGTGACTGTTAGTGTTTTGATGCAGCGTTACATGTTTTGTTTTGAAGTCATACTTCCTGCAGTTTTCTCTTTGCGAGGTACTGGCTGCACCATTTCATCGTTGCTGCAAGCAAGTGGTTCCTCAGAGTTTAGTGACATCGTGTCACATGATGTCCAGCAGTTCAAGAGTCCTCAATGGAACAGTGCACCACTGCAATAGCTGCCTTTCTCTCCCTTCATTAGCTGTGGAGTAATGCTTTGTTTTTCAACAGATATGTATGTGTCAGTGCGTGTGTCAACATTTCATTTCGTGTGATATATTTATAGTGTCTCTTAGGTTACAAAAAAGGAGAGTAGGGAAAAACAGTGTGGTGCAAGTACCATACAATACATTTAATTTTTTTGTATGTGAAATGTCACAATATTTATGTAACTGGCCATGTGTACTGCATGCCACTACCTTAATATTACTTTGTACTATTTTTTTCTTTTTATTTATTTATTTTTTTCTCTCTATCTATTATATTAGTTGTTGCCTTTAATGTTTGGATTGGAAACATTTAGTCTGTTATACCGGGTGATCAAAAAGTCAGTATAAATTCCAAAACTTAATAAATCATGGAATAATGTAGATTGAGAGGTAAAAATTGACACACATGCTTGGAATGACATGGGGTTTTATTAGAAAGAAGAAGAAGAAGTGTTGCTAGATACGTGAAAGATCTCTTGCGCGCATGTGTCGTTGTTGGTGATCATGTGCTCAGCTACCACGTTTGTCATGTTTGGCTTCCCAGGTCCCCAGACCTCAGTCCGTGTGATTATTGGCTTTGGGTTACCTGAAGTCACAAGTGTATTGTGATTGACCGACATCTCTAGGGATCCTGAAAGACAACATCCAACGCCACTGCCTCACCATAACTCCGGACATGCTTTACAGTGCTGTTCACAACATTATTCCTCGACTAGAGCTGTTGTTGAGGGATGATGGTGAACATACTGAGCATTTCCGGAAGAGCATCATCTCTGCTTTGTCTTAATCTGTTACGCTAATGATTGCTTTTCTGATCAGATGAAGTGCCATCTGTCAGGACGTTTTTTGAACTTAATTCCCCCCCCCCCCCCCCACCGGTTCTAATAAAATCCCGTGTCATTCCAAGCATGTGTGTCAATTTGTACCTCTCTATCTACATTATTCCGAGATTTATTAAGTTTTGAAATTTATACTGACTTTTTGATCACCCGGTACATATATGTATTCTACAACTGATGTCTAAAGTTTGTCAACATTTCCGATTGATATACAATGGAACATTAACGATTTTTCTCTTTTTCTTCTTCCACTGCAGACAAAGTATTTTACCTTTAGGAAATTTCCTTGATGAATGCTGGGCATTCACAGTACATGATGTTAACATCTTTGACAAGTAATGGTCTCATTGCAATTAGTAATCCTGTCATTAGCTTAAATTAACAGGTCAATAGCCTAATACTTATTGTCCTGAAGATTTATATTTTAATGAAAATGAAGTGATGAAAATTGTAAATTTGGTAAAATGCATAAACTTACTGTTTCAAACATTTGTATTTTGATGAAAATGAAATGATAGAAATTCGAATGTCACAGGTCCGCCTATCAATTGAGTAACATACATGTATATCACCTTGGTCATTGTTAATTTTATTACTTTACAGATCTCCCCACAATATTTTGTGATTGTGCTGAGGAAAATTTATCAACATCTCCTAGTTGATCCGTTATGAATTGTGTTTTCTTATATATACTAGTAACTCCTAGCAGATATATGGATGATTCTGTCAATTGTATATACTTTGATGATACATTTTATGAATTCAAAATATCAAACTCTTGCCAAAAGTATCCTCGTGAAACTTGTTTTTTGATATTCAGCGATATCTGAAGACACTAGATCATCACGTTAAGTTATTGATCAGCTTTTCTAGTATTTTGTATAAAATTGTTGACCTACCCTGTTTACTCGAATCTAGGCTGCAGCTAGAAAATAAAAAATTAAGGTGGGAAAGGGGAAGTCATAGGTCATATTTTGAAATGGAAACTAAGTACATTCATTCTAACATGAGATAAAAATTAGGTAGAAAGGACAAAGATACAGCTACATTAGTTGGGTTTGAGTTGTAAGCTTAGCAGTCGAGCATAAGTAAAATTATTTTGGGGAAAATGCTTTAAAGATGTCAGCAGTAGTTGTTGGTAACTGTGCTGTAAATCATGAGAAACGTATAAGGACGGCCAATCATGTTCCGTTGTAGACAGCCGTCAAATGCAAACAAATCTGCATTTCCAAACATAGCTGTATATTTCTGACAAGAAAGTGTGTGATTGTGTCAGCTGTCTTACACTCATAATGAGACAGCAGACATAATGGGTTCTGAGAAAAATGTGATTAAATGTGAGATTTTGATTATGCACAAAAAAACTCTGTTTCGGCACGACACTCAGCAAAGCAATCTTAATTTTTAATGTTTGATTTTTCAAATCATGGTGTTTTGTAATTATTGTGGGGCTAGGAAGATCGTCAGTGGATCAGTTTGTATTGTGGCCATAATCTCGAGGAATTATGACAATCACTAATATGCACTGTCACAAACACCATACCAAACAATAATTTCAATTTTGGCTATAAATTTATTCCATCTTTTCTTGCCCTCTCAATGCTTATGTGAAATACATAGAAACACACGTGAATATTTCATTGTGGAAAAACAATGTATTTTATAAAGCTGTGCTGCAAGTTTCCTGCTTAACCACATAATAAAAAATCATTACCTATCCACAGCTATTAACTTTTGCAAAAGTCCTTAAGCCTTGTGAATTGCTGGTATTTATGCAATGAAATTTATTTTTTCATTGCTACAAATATTTGAAACACTGCTAAATTTGAAGATGAGCAATACTGACTTTCTTTTTCATTGCATTGATTCAGTGGTCGAAACTTGAAAAAAAGGGAGACTCATATTCAACCATCTTTTTATTGTTGTTATTATTATTAGTGCAGAAGTTGTGGCACTAGTAGGCCTATCTAACTTTGACTGTGGAAAATGTGCGTACTGCTGCTTATATGATGGTAAAAGTTAGTTGTGATGACTTCTAGTGCCATTTTTCAGAACATCTGTTTGCTTTGCATTTGATTCTAAGCCTCGGGCAATTTTTGTGGATTTTGGAAAAGAGGAAGAAAAGTGTGGCTTAGTTCGAGTAAGTAAGGTAATTGATTACAATAACTATGCTGCAGTTATCTCTAATCTTAAGTTGTCATTGTACATACACAATACTATTGGGCAGGAGTTTGATTGTTGGCACTGCAAGTGGCTGTCTGGGGCTGGCCGTAGCCAAGTGTGATACAGTTTGTAAGCAGCCGATGAAAGATCACTATTTGATGATTCACAGGTTTAACTGTGCTGTATAATCTCTGTGTTGGTTTTATGAGAATTTCATTGTGAAAGAGGATGAGTTTGTGTAGTAGCTTTGGAATTTTAATTATTTGCTAATATTTCAAAAGTATTCACTGATTTGTGATTGTTAATAAATAGATCAATTTCTTAACCTATAACAATAACTGGTATCAGTTATCCACTTCCTTGGTTATCAAGTTTTGAATTATAAAAGTATTTTATTTTATGAAGTTTTACAAAAGGTAGTAATTCTGGTGGAATATTGAACAAGTCAGCAAACTGTTTTATTAACATGTAGGATAATCCATAACATGAAACTGTATAGTTTGTTTCACTCTAAATCACTTTGGGTACTATGAGAGATATAGTCTGCATTTTTAGCATTCTTTTGAAATGTTTCTGCAATGTTATGTCACCTAACTGAATTTTAAACTGCAATAAATCACCAAAAACTGCATTTGAATTTGTTTTTCCACTTAAAGGTAAGTCAGGGAATGTAAAATGCAATACACAAAAACATTTAAATTCAACTTTGGTAACTGCTTCATAATGATTTGGCAAGATTCACATTTTCAAGTTTTTTTATACTCCTAGTTTGCCCCTCAGGGGGCTCAGCATTAAATTGCTGAGTATGGTCTTGGCAAACCTGGGGACTGCATAATGCCAACAGTCCTCCACACCGTAAGCTTTTTACATGTGATCACCGTACAGCGCGGTGGTGGAACATTGTGCATTACAGAGCCTGGGGATCTTCGCTTAATCGTCCGGGTTGCAAAGATGGTACAAACCTTTATCAAAAACCTGTCAGTCTCAAGGTGTGCTACATGCTGAGGAGATGCATGGCTGTTGCAATGGAACAGTCGCTAGTGAGCAACTTCTGGGGAACCTGCTGCACCTCAGTTGTATCAGGCTTACCCAGGCATGCAGGCCTCTGCCTGGGTGGGCATTTATTTCCCTAGCTGCTCATGGGAACAAGATGAAAGAAGCAAAGAATAGCATTGACAGATGAATAATCACCATCTCTAAGTGTGGAAAGACAGTGTTTAATGCCAGGACGTATGACCCTAAGTCATTTCCTGCCCTAGCCATGTCATGGGAGGAACGTAGGGCGTTCAACCAATTAGAGCCCTACTTGCCCTAGTACCTCATCTGCACAAATACTGATGGAGAATCCTTCCGATTAACCAAAGCACAATTCTTCATTGAACAGCCCGAAGATAAGTTTGGCAAGGCATTGTCATTCTCAAATATGAAAAGTGGGGCTGTTTGGATACTTGCCTGTGACAAGCTGGGTGATGTTTTCGTG
This sequence comes from Locusta migratoria, assembly GCA_026315105.1. Classification (NCBI taxonomy): domain Eukaryota; kingdom Metazoa; phylum Arthropoda; class Insecta; order Orthoptera; family Acrididae; genus Locusta; species Locusta migratoria. The sequence goes on from CM048744.1 coordinate 673,525,320, forward strand.
AGTATCAAACCTCACAAGACACTCAACACGGTCCAGGGTGTAATATACCACAGTGCTCTCCTCTCCCAGTCTGACAATGAGCTGTGTGCCAACTTACAGCAATGAGGTGTGCACTTTGTCCAGCGTGTGTATAGGGGACCAAATATTGCAGCCCACTTGTGCTTTCATCCTGGCCTTCGAAGTTGATACACTGCCAGAGGAAGTCAAGGTAATGATATACTGGTGCAATGTCAAGTCATATGTCCCTCCCCCTATGCGATATTTCAAGTGCTGCAAGTTTGGGCACGTGTCCTCCTGATGCACTTCCAGCCCCATATGCAGGGATTGTGGGGCCTCAAGCTAATACAGACTTCCTTCCTTCTTCACTTCCCAGAGTGTATTTCCTTTCCCCCTCCCCTCCTTTCCTATCCTCACTCCATCCCCTCCCCACCGGCTGACTGATAACGTTAGTAGTTTAGTCATCCTATCCCAACCCAGGGATTATGGGTGGCCAGTACATCCAGACATTCCTTGTACCCCACCTCCCTCCTCTGTGAACTGTGGGAAGTATCATCCACCTTTCGTGTCAGACTGTCCCACCTTTCATGAAGAAAGGAAAATAATGGACAACATTGTTTGCTGCTGTCACATCACCACTCTCGTTGGGGGGCGGCGGCATCACAAACTGCCCCCTTGATGGGTGGGGAGCCCTTCTCCACCCACTGCTCCCCCAACACATCCTGTTAGAGCACTGTCGGCGAGTGCTGCAACACCACCAGTGCCACCTTTCCATTGAAAATCTGATTGTATTCAAACGTCTCCGGGCCCAAACCCAGTGACTAATCCAGAAAATTAAGCAGGCCTTCTGGAAGAGGCAGGGTTTCACCATTGGTTCTCATGCCTCCGATTCCCATGTGTGGTCAGTGGTTTGACACCTCTTTGGATACTGTTCAACCGTAGGAATTCCGTGTCTTAATATTCAAGGTTCGCTTTGCACTGACCCCACGACTATCTCTGAGCATATTATGCATGCCATTCTGCAACTGCAGCCTACAGTCCAGAATTCCACATTCTTAAAGAACAGAATGAGCAGAGGCAATTACCATTTCTCACACCTTGCAGATCTATAAGGTCTGCAATCAGTTATGCATCAATTACGGGAGTGTAGTGTAAGATTCGGCAGCACCTTCAGCATCGTGGGTCCTGGACCCAGTTCTCCGAAGTGGCATCCGTTTGGTGATTGGTGGGTTTTGTAAGAGTCCGGTGACAAGCCTCCTCTTTGAAGCTGGGGTCCCTCCGCTGCGGTTCAGTCGGCAACAGTTACTAGCCTTGTACGTTGCCCATGTTATTGCCTTGCCTCACTACCCAAATTCTATTCCCAGCTTCTGTACTCCCCTCCCCAAGATGACAGCCGAGGTCGGATCTCCCAATTGCAGTTTGTGTTCATTCCCTGCTTTCGTCGCTTGAGTCCCTTCCTATCCCTCCAACTTTCCACTGCCCTTTATGTGGCCCTTCTTGGTCCATTCCTCATCTTCAGCTTTGGCTACACATGTACCGTGACACAAAACCCCTGTTGCTCCGTTGAATCTCCATCGCTAGTTTCAGATAGTTCTTGTTTTGTTCTATGGCACAGAAGTGTGTACACAGACGGTTCCCTAGTCAAGAGCTGTGCTGGGTATGCCTAAGCCCATGGTCAGCATGTTTAACAGCATTTCTTGCCCTGTGGAAGTAGCATTTTTACTGCGGAACTGATTGCTATTTGTGAGTTGCTTGAACATATCAGAGCTAGCCCTGGGGAGTTTATAGTTGTTTGTAGTGGCTTCTGAGCCCTTGATCTGTGCTTTTCGAAATGCCTTTTGGTGCGCTCAATTAGGACTCTGTTTTCAGTCTTAGAAAGTCTGGCCGCTCTGTCGCCTTCATTTGGACTGTGGGCGACATTGGTATTTTGGGGAATGAGTGCATTGATCAGTTGGCTAAGCAGGCTACTACCTCAAACCCCTTGGAAATTGGCCTCCAGGAGAGGGATCTCCAACTGGAGTTAAACCGGAAGGTACTTGGCCTTTGGAATTTTGAGTTGGCTGACTCGACTGCGCTAAACAAACTCCATGCAGTGAAGCTCTCTATGACCTCATAGAAGTCCTCATTGAGAGCCTCTCGTAAGGAGTTGGTTAGTTGCCTGCGTATTGGTCACACAAGGATGACGTTGGCCACCTTCTTCGTTGGGAAGATCCGTCACAGTGTCGCTTACTTGACAGTAGCTCACATTCCGTTGGACTGCCCACTTTTGGTGCCTCATGACAGTCTTCTAACCTGCCAGCTGTGCTTCCTTTTATGCTAAGAGATGATGCTGGTATGGCTGACCGTGTTTTATATTTTATTCGTGAAGCTGGTGTTTATCATATGATTTGTTGGGCCCGGTGGTCTTGGGGTAAAGCGCTCTACTAGAAACATAAGGATAGTGGGTTCGAAACCCAGTCGGACCTTGGATTTTTTCAGTCTGCATTTTAATCCATCATTCACCTTTAAACAATGTGAGGAGCCGCCAGAAACGACACGTGGTTCGGATTCCACATTAAGCTGTAGGTCCCTTTTCTCCGGTTAGATAACTGGGGTAGGCTAGAGACACACAAGTCAACGAATTGGCATCCAATTGAAAGACCGGGCCAATGAGCCACACACAATTTTTATTATTATTAGTATTACTGTTATATGATTTAATGGTGAGTACCTAAGCCTGATCTTTTAGGTACCCACCACTCCAACAGTTTTACTATGTTGTTACTTTTGTGTTGTCTGACCTGCTTTTAACTGGAGGTTTTAGTATGTGCAGCATGACAAGCTCATCCGTTACTAGCCTTGTGATCAGCCAGTCACAGTATTCTGCTGTAAAATTTTGGCTCGATTAAACACTTTGTTTATCGCTTTTGTGTTTCTACTTTATGTTAATAGCGAAATGTTCATTGTCAGTGTATAACCCTTGTGGGTTCCCCTTCTGTGTTTTCAGCCCCAGATTTTCTTTTGCTTGAGTTACACTGAAATGTCTTTGCTATGAACTGGGGACTTACAACCAAGCAGTTTAGTTCCCTCTAAACAACTACTACTTTTATTAAGAAAATTAGTTGACTATTGAACTGCTTGTATATCCCCTTTCTTGAAACATAGCTACTGATGTCATAAAACTGAGATGAAAATCCATTTCATCAAAAGCCCTTGAAGCCCTCAGAGGAACTGGCTTTGTACTTCAATGCAATTACTATGGATTTTTTTGTAGACATGTTTCAGTTTAACTTGCTGATTTCTTGTGTTACTTCACCACTTTTAGTATAATTTACAATTTCCTTTCCTTTTTCAGTTGTTGTTAATTTATTGATATGGTACAAATTCCTATGAATGTCATTTTTTCACTATGCTACGACACCTCAAAATGCAGAACATTGTAGGTAAAACCACATTCATGCACAACTATTCATATTAATTTATGACTCATTGTTGACTACAGAAAAATTAAGATGTAAGTTCATTAACTACCAACAACACTTCTGTGGCATATTGATCTTGTGTTTCATGATTACTATTTACAGAGAAATTTGTGATTAGATGTGCTCCTTGTTTGCCATAAATTAAGAAATTGATTAAATGGACTGCTGTGCAATGATCTACATATACATACATACTCCACAATCCACCCAAAGGTGCGAGGCGGAGGGTGCCTAGTGCCACTACTAGTTATTTGCTTTCCTGTTCCACTTCCATGTAAAAGAAGTAAAAAACGAATGTATATACATCTGTATGCGCCATAATCTCTTTGTGGTCTTCATGTGAAATGTAAGTTGGCTGCAATAGAATCTTTCTTCAGTCTGCTTCAAATTCTGGCCCTCTAAATTTCTTTAGTAGTGTTTCTCGAAAAGAATATTGTTTTCCCTCCAGTGACATCCATTTGAGTTTCCTAAGCATGTCGGTAACACTCGTGCTTTGATCGAACTTACCAGTACCAAACCTAGCCGCCTTTGAATTTCTTCCAGGTCTTCCTTTAAACCGATGTGGCGGAGGTCACAAACACTTGAGTAAGCAGTTTATATGGAGTCTCCCTTACAGGTGCATTACATCTTCCCAAAATTGTCCCAATAAACATGAGTTAACCATCTGCCTTCCCCGACTGTCCTTAAATGCTCGTTCCATTTCAAATTGCTGTGCAACATTACACCTAGATATTTAATTGATAAGACTGTCAAGTAGCACACTACTAATACTACAGTTGAACATTACGGCACTCTTTATCCTACTCATCTGCATCACTTACATTTTTCAACATTTAGAGCTGGCTGCCATTGCTCCCAACACTTAGAAATTTGGTCCAAGCTGTCCTACATCCTAACACAGTTATTCAATGATAATACCTTCCTGTATGCCACAGCATCATTAGCAAACAGCCACAGAATGCAATTCACTCTGTACATCAGATCATTTATTTAGATAGAAAACAGTAACGGTCCTATCACACTTCTCTGGGGCACTCCTGACGATACCCCAGTCTCTGATGAACACTCACTTCAAGGAAAACATATGAGATTCTGTTACTTATGTAATCTTTGAGCCATTCACATATTTGGATTCCTACTCCACATGCTTGTACCTACATTAGCAATATGTAGTGCAGCACTGTGTCAAACGCCTTTCGAAAATCGATAAATAAGCAGTCTGTCTGTTGCCCTTTATCCATAGCTCGCACGATGTCATGAGAGAAAAGGGCAAGCTGACTTTTGCACAATTGGTGCTTCCTGAAGCTGTACTGATCCACGTTCAGGAGCTTTTATGCCTCAAGGAAATTTACTTTATCAAAACTGACAGTGTATTCAAGAATTCTATAATAAGCTAATATTAATGATATTGGTCTGTCGTTATGTAGGTTTGTTCTTTTGTCTTTCATATACATGTGAGTCAGATGCACCTTTATCCAGTTGCATGGAACTTTATGCTGGATCAAAGATTTGTGATAAATGCAAGCTAAGTAAGGGGGCCAATGTCACAAGCCAATCTTTGTAAAATTGGTACTCCATCTACACCTGGTGATTTGTTTGTTTTAAACTCTTTGTTGTTTCTCGGGTGAAGTGATTACATTCTCAAATACTGAATTGATGAAGTCTATCTATTTGTATGCAATCAGTTATGCAGCCTCAAAAGTCATGGCTAACCCAAGGTTTCTAACATACTTCCCTCGTGCTAAACATTTAACATTATATAATATCTCTTAACGAGTAGATATGAGAGCATTTTAAATTTTTTAAAATTGTCATTAATTTCAAGTATTGTTGAAAATTGAATTTTTGTTCACTTATGTGAATTGTTTGTATCTATCAACAATAATGCATTGGCCTGAGATAAGCATTGTCTTTTGTACCAAAGCTATTAAATAAAAGGAGAGGCATTGAATTAAAATTTGTGCTGTGGCTGGGTTTTGTACATGGGACCTGCTGCTTACTAGGCAGGCACTTTAGACCACTTGGCTAACACATCATCACAGACAAAATGACTATACGGACAGTATTTGAGTACATCTCCCTCCACACCACCTACTTTAATTCTTCCTCATTGTTCCCTGTGAAATATGTTCTGAAAGACAGTCCGTGCAGTTGCTTTGTCTGCAATGCGGCATTAGCTGAGTGGTCTAAAGTGCCTACCTAGGTAGCAGGCCGGCTGTGGTGGCTGAGGAGACTAAGGCGCTCCAGTCATGGTCTGCACGGCCACTACGATCGGGGGTTCGAATCCCCCCTCGGGCATGGATATTTGTGCCGTCCTAGTTCGTAAGTAGTTCATAAGTAGTTTGTAAGTTTAGGGACTGATGACCCCGTAGTTAAGTCCCATAGACTATACAAACACTTGAACTAGGTAGCAGGAATCCAAGGTTTGAATCCCGGCCACGGCACAAATTTTAATTCAGTGCCTCTTTTTATATTTAACATATTGTATCTGTTACTGCATACTGAGATAGTGTTTTAGTAATATAGTAATTTCTCAGCATGTCTTTATGACCTGCTTATTATTCACAAGTACTGGTACTAACATCCTGAATATTGTGGTCATAGGAATAAAACTTGGTTTTATTCCATTTATAAATGGCGTACTTAATTTAATTTTTCAAGGAAAATGTCATTTTTCATATCTTAAACCATTTTTACATGTTGTGTTCAATGTTCCTGTGTGACAAAACAGGTCATCCTTTTAATGTTGACAGTAAGAATAATGTGAATACCTCTAGGAAACGGCAACAATTTTGTTTAATAATAATTTGTTCATACGCATTGAAAATAAATCTGTTTTTATCTCATTATTGTAATTGTTCAGATAAATATTTAGACTCGGTGTTATATCAAATGTCCATTTGTGAAATTTTAATATTTATGTGTTGATTTATTATTTACTTACTCAAGGAAAATTTCAAAGTATAGGTTTTCTAACTAAAGACATGTATTAAAAAAAATACATTAGCTTGTCAGTACTTACCTAAGGTCAGTACCACTGGTAGTTACTAAAATAAGGAGTAAAATAATATGTGCTACCTTTCGGAATCAACCTTTCTTCAGGCAGGAGAGAGGTAGGAGCAGAAATAGAGGAGGGGGGGCAGGTGGTTTGGTTTAGTCGCAACCTAGGCCAAAAGTTGAATGAAGGGTTTTGATTAGAGATCTAGCACGGAGTTCAAAGATACTGCATGATAATTACTGTGCTAGGCCAACTGCAAATCAAAGACGACAGATCAAAAAGTGAGGATAAGTAGTGGACCTATCTGAAGTGAGCCAAATAATGCTGGGTTGTAGGGGAAGAAAGCTGTGTGGGAGGGGAAGAAATAACAATTTTAAGACATTACAAAGAGAAACACACTCACCAATTTATAGACAATGGTGGGAGAGAGGCTTTTGTGGTTTGAGGTCAGGTGGATGGAGGACGAGAGGATGTGTTGGAGGGCACGTTCCCATCTGTGCAGCTCTGAGGGTCTGGTCATAGCTGAGAATATTAAATTGCATGCATGGTTTAACATTCTGAGATCTCTGGAGTTATGTTAGAGGGGATCTTGGCTGCCCCAAGTGAAAAGTCATTTGTGACCATTCATGCATTCAAGAAATTTGTTTGTGGTCATACCATTATAAAAGGCTCTGCAGTGAACACATCTAATGTTGGTAGATGAGATGCATTGTTTTATATGTGGTCCTACATTGAATGGGGTAGGTAATGCCTGTGGTGGTCTGGAGTAGGTGGTTGTGTGGGGGTGCATGCGACAGGTTTTGCAAAAATGTCGGTTGTATAGGATGGATCATTTAGGTAGGGAACATGGTTTTGGCATGTTTTAAGGTTGGACAAAGATGTTGTCTTGATTGGGAGGATGCTGAAAGGCTACTCTGGGTGGTATGGGGAGGATACTTTGGGGGAATGTTCTCATTTCAGGACATGACTTGATAAAGTTATAGCCCTGGTGGAGCAATTCGTTCAGGCATTCCAGGCAGGATGGTACTGGGTGACCAAGGAGATGCTTCTGAATAATTTGGGATTGGGAATCATTGTTACTGGGAGGGAAGGAATTGACTGCTTGAGAGATTTGTTGGTAGACAAGGTTTATGGCATAGGAAAGCATCAGACAGGTTTTTGGTGCAGTTAATGAGGGAATCATGACTGTAACAGATAACTTTAACATGGATACTTTGCCTTAGGGAAGGCAGCATTCAATGTGGAAGGGATGCCAGTTATCAAAGTGTAGGTACTGTTTGTTGTTTGTAGGTTTAATATGGACTGAGCTGTTGATGTGGGACTCAACAAGATGTAGGTCATATATATTAAGGAGGTGGCATGGGTTCTGGAAAAGGTCAAGTGAACTTCAGTTTAGAGGAGTTGAGATTTTTAGGGAAGCTCAGAATTTTCTCCTCCCATGAGTCCAGCTCACAAAGACATCCTCTATGAACCTATCCCGAGTCATGGGAAACAGCTGCTGGGTCTTAACTTCCTCAGTCTTCCAAATTTTTAAAAAATATTTTTGCATTTTGCTTGTATTTCATGATTAATAATATTCCAAAAAGGCCTCAAAAATATTTTTAAAAAATCCTGACTCTTCATTATCTACAAAAACTCATGTCCCTTATAGGGGACATTAGGACACTAGGGACCACGACTTTCAGTATGTGGTGTTATGTAGTTTATGTTAATATGTTTTTATTTATTTATGTTATTAATAGCATAGGACGATTTTACATTAACTAAAGAGGTGCATGGAAATTTGAGTGCTTGCATAGCCGCAAACCGACATTCCACTCTGTCAGGCACTTCAGCACTGCTGCAGAGTGAACAAGTGACAAGGTAATGTCTTTTTTATCATCCAAGATGTACTGCCAACTTCCATTTGAGTGTTGAGAGGCCTAGCTCTGCAGCCACATTTGAATATTGTCCCCAGATTTATTTTGTTTTATATCCCCTACAGGGGATGTAGGGACTGAGGAGATAAAGGAATGCCTCTTCCATGCAGCACATGAAAAGGTTGACATAGGATGAGGCCATTCTGGTCCTCAAAGCTAAAGCAATAGTGAATGAAATGTGTGACTAGGAATTGGGTTTTGGGAAGCTTTTGATTGGATGCTGGGGAAGGTAGTGTTTTAGCGCAGAAAGACCACGGGTGAGGGTGATGATGGAGAGGGATTTGCCACTTACTCTGTTGAGGAAGGGAGAGGGGATGGCATAGGTCTGGATTTGACGAGTTCCAAGAAGTAGTTTGTGTCTCTTTATGTAGGATGAAAGGCTGTGTGTAATAGATTGGAGATGTTGGTCCACTAGGACTGAGATGTTTTCTGTTGAGGCTTTGAAGCCAGGTTCTAGGGGACAGTCTGAAGGGTTCTGTTTTTTGGGTGATAGGTAGTAGATAAGGATGTTAAGTTGTGTGGTTCAAGTGGAAAGTGTGGAGGTCATAGTGATACCTTGTGATGGACCCCGGGTTTTCAGTATTTTCTTTAACTCAGTCTGAATGGAGAAATGGGGTCATGAGGAACAGGTTTGTAGTTTGTGTGTTCGAGAATTGACGCAACCCCTCTGCCAAGTTCGTGCCTCAGTCAAGCACCACAATTTTGGAACCATTGTCTGCTGGGAGAATGATGGAGTGGTTTGCTTTCAGCTCTATGATAGCATAGGAGTCAGCTGGACTGATGTTGGAAGTTGTTGAGATGGTACCCAAAAAGAGTTGGAAGGCAATACTGGATGTGGGAAATTCCTGAAATGCTGATGAAAGATGGTTTTGAGGAAGATCAGGAGTATCCCTTTCAGAAATTGGTTGGAACTGTTCATGGTAAGGTTCAACACTGGCTCTGTTGCCTGGTGGTTGTGAATGGGTGGTAAAGTGGTATTTACAGATGAGGTTTTGAATTGCTGAGAGGAGATATTTGACCCGGGCAGTGTGATTGATTTTATGCATGTGAATGAAGGTTAAGCCTTTTGGCAGGACGTATACTCAGACATACAAAATTTCTGTAAGTTAACTGAGAAGATTCTCCAAGGAGACCAGGTCGGTTTGTTGGCCGTGGGGGGGGGGGGGGGGAGGAGTTGTGGGAGCACTTGTAAAGGGTGTTACAGTAGTAGACACACCTCCACTCGACAGCCTGTACAGTAGTTATCATGCAGTGTCTTTGAACTCCATGCTAGACCTCTACTCAAAACCCTTCATTCAAACTTGTGGCATGGGTTGTGAGTAAACCAATTCACCTACCCTTCTTCTCCTTCCTCACCTGCCTGGAGGAGGATTAATTCCAAAAGCTAGCACATGTTTCTTCGTCCTTTTCTGTGTTACTGTCGATGTACTGAGCTAAGTACTGGCTAGCCTCTCTGTTTTATTACTATTTTATTTTCTATTTATTTTTAAATTGACATACCTGTAGGAAAATTTCTTCCATATTAATTAAAAGCATGTGCCTCCGGCAATAGACATTTCCTCACTTTTGAGAAACTCCGCATGCAGACACAACAGACTGCAAAAGCTCTAAGATTTATACATGAATTTTCTTACATCTCCAAAGAATGAGATTTCTTTATAGAAAAACATAGCAATTTAAAATTGTTTTTGTCATTTTAGTTCTAGCCTCCTATGAAGTTTTTCATTAAACTAGGTCATTGTACATCACTTTTTATATAATTTTATGAATATATTTGTGTCATTTTAGTGATAATTTTCTAGGTATTTTAAGACAGACATGTCTGGGCCTTGCAGTTACAGGGTTTTACGTATATTCATAAGCTACGTGCATTTTTACTAAAGTCATCTGCTCCCCCTGGCTTCCTCTTGTGAGTGCCCATGAGTTATAGATGAATAGTTGCACTATTCAAACATGAGGTACATAAAAGAATATATACGAAGTTAACTGCAGTTGCTCCATGCTTCCCAACTAACATCGGACAAGCCATTTCTACAACAATGTTTCACAAAAGTCTATCTTGACTAGATAAAATTCTGTTTTCTGTACTCTTTTATTTCGAAGTGTTTAATTCACTAATGCACTTAGTTTGTTGTTTGTGTACCATATCCTTTCTGTCCTTCCCACAGTATGCCCTTATATATTGTGAGCGATTAGACACATATTCCTTCCAGTTAAATAAACTGCATGTTTGGTTATGTACTAGACTTATTTTCTAATTTCATGATGATAATCCTTTTTAAGGAAAGCGCTGAATGACCAGAAAGAGATGAAATTGCTTCTGGACATGTACAAAGGTGTCAGTAAGGAACAGAGAGACAAGGTACAGCTTATGGCAGCAGAGAAGAAGGCCCGGGCTGAAGTCGAAGATCTCAGGCAGCAGTTGAAGAAAATACAGGTTTGTTTTTGCACCAAAGATTTTATTATTGCTTATTACTCTGTTTAATTTTTAACAAGACTTTAATTCTTCTTTTATGTTTTATTTGTGTTTGCCCCTTCAACTAGGTGCCTTGTTTTTAATCTGTTTGAAGTTTATTTGCAAGGGAAGAATATTTCTTATAGTTATATAAAGCATAAAATCACCCTCAAAATAATTCCCTTGGCAGCCCACACACTTCCCCCAACAATGCCACAATTGTTGGAAGCATGGCAAAAAAGTCTTCTTCACTATGGTGTTTAGTTCAGCTTTCAGTGCTGCCATAATGTTCTTTCTTGTCTGATATATCATTCCTTTCAATGGCCTCTTGAGTTAAGGGAATAGCCAAAAGTTGCAGGGGCCCATATCAGAAGAGAGAGAAGCCCGTTGAAGCACAGGAGTCTGATTTTTCGCTGAAAAGGCCAGATTAAATGTGAGGAATGTGCTGGGGCTTCAGTGTGACACCTTTCATGTCTAAATTATTGGTCACAATAGAATGTGCTTATGTGTACTCTTCAGCAATTCACTGGATGGTCAGATGACAGCCACGGCGGAGAAGCCGAGAGCATCCCCCCTCAGGCATGGATGTTTGTGTCGTCTTTAGTATAAGGTAGTTCGTAAGTACTTTGTAAGTTTAGGAACTGATGACCCCACAGTAAAGTCCCATAAGCTTTACAAACATTTGTACAGTCACATGACAGTCCTACATCACCGAACCATTCACTTTGGCAATGACCTCATCATTTCAGCAAGTTGATGGCCAACCAGAGCATGGCTTACTCTCTACCAATGTGTGGCAATCTTTAAACCAATAGTACCGCTCCTTAACCTGTGTGATGTGTGTAGCATTGGCCATTCTTTAGTTGAAAATTGAAATTATCAATATATTCACAATTTAGCTTCATGTTATAGCATTGGACGTACTGCCATTTATGACATAAAAAAATCTTGATAAAATTGAGGTGCACAGTTTGAATAGCAAATGTAGTGAGAGGAAAGTGATGAAATGAATAATGGAAGATGCTTTGTACACATGGTTTCTTCTCAATTGTACTAAATTTTGTCAGTACAGACTGTACGACATAGTGATGCTGTGAGTGTGTTTAACACACATCACATGGACTGAGGAAAACGGCATAGAAGCATCTGATATTTTAGTTTAGAAAAACCTTTAAAATTTGTTTGATATTGAAAAAGTAAAGACTGAGAACTTCATATCACAGAAAATGCTGAATGATGAACTTGAACGTAAAAACAACAACTACATTAAAAGTTGTTTAATGTTTTTCTATTAAAACATTTGTTGCTATGTACATAGAGTATTGTTTGTATGTAATTTGTGTTTTACATACTACAGTAGAACCTCATTTTTACACATTTCAAGGGACTTCAGTGAAAGGTTGTAAAATGCAGTAAATAATGTTTGAAATAGTAAAATATGCTTACTGGCCACCCTGGCAAAGAAGCTGATGGAAAGAGGATCTACACCGCCACAAATCGGCGTGTCGTGAGTCAACTAGACGCGTACTGCCAACAACGAAATGTGAAATATAAGTTTGAATAAATGTAAAATGTCAAGAAACTCGACTGAGAATAATTTTTAAGTGCTATACTTTAAGACGAAAGCCATGCCAACATCAATTTATATAGATTACGTCACTTTTTCTTCACAAACCTTCCTACAGAAAGCGTAAAATGCGAGAAAAATGTAAATATGTTAACACAAAAATGGGGGCGACTTAAAATTGTGAACTTAGGAAATTTAGTGGGACCAATAAAAAATGGTGTAAATGGCGGGAAAACGTAAAAGCTGGGAATGTAAAAATGAGGTTTTACTGTATTTGTTTTGTTTTGTGAGTCAAATGTCTTAATATAAGAGTATTTTTCATTGAAAACTGCAACAATTTCTATAATTTGACATATCCCAATCCCTTAAGTTTCGGACTTCAGACTCTACTGTATCTGGTAACTGTGCTGTGAATGTCCTTATCATTTGCTGTGCACTTCAATTATCTTCATCTTATTTTTCTTTCTTGGTTTTATGATGGTAGAAGTACTGAAACAATGAATAATATGCCATCAACAGGTGTCTTCACATTGTAACATTGTGAGGTGCAACAGCCACTGCTTTCCACTTGAGCTTAGGTTTTGATAGCTATGTATTGTATTTATTGAACTGGAATGTGTATTGCACAAACAGCCACAGCACTGAAGGTGGAGGCGTGTTAGTACCAATAAAAAATACAATAATATTGAGTGAGATTATTACAGATCCAGAATATGAAATAATTTGTGTATGATCAGTGATGTAGAGATCTAGTGAAATCATTCAAAGTGCTTTATCTGACAGTTACCTTCAGTAGATTAACCCTTCTGTGCATGACCTATATTATTTGCATATTTATGTGTTATGTCTAATATGAAAATTTAAATGAAAACAAGTATTTTATGGATATTTTCATGCCAGAAAATTATTTGAAAAAATGTGAGTATAATATAAAACAATGGAAATACCTTAAAGCTTTCAAAAATATTTTGGAAAGGATAGGTTGTTCCCACAGAGATGCCCGATGAGCTGCAGAGAGGCACACATAACAGAATAAACAAAAAAATGAATGTTTCGGCTGTTAAACCTTCATCTGCCACAGAGAATGCAATGGCGCGCACACGCACACACCCACACGCTCACAAATCAAACCGCAATCTCTGGCTTCTGCAGCTGCACTCCGACACACAGCACAGCTGAGGCAAGAGCAAGCAGTAGTGGGGATGAGGAAGCGGCATGGAGAGGGAAGCAGGAAGGGAGGGAAAGGATGTCGGTGGGGATGGAGCAAACGTCAGAGCTGTCTGACAGATAGGAAGGGACTGGAGTATGTGGCAGAAAGGGAGATGTACGTAAGCTGGAGTGTGGGTAGGGAAAAGAATGGGAGAGGAGAATGGTAGGAGCTGGAACTAGCGGAGGTTTAGGCCTGGGGGTTTGCGGCAGCGTAGGATATTTTGTGGGGAGAGTTCCCATCTGTGAAATTCAGACATGTTGGTGTTTGTGGAGAGGATCCACATGGCACAGGCTGTGTAGCAGTCATTGAAGAGAGCCACATCATGCAGTGCCGTATGCTCTGCAACAGTATGGTCCAGCTGTCTCCTAGCCGCAGTATGACGATGGCCATTCATCTGCACAGACAGCTTGTTGCTGGTCACCCGCACATAGAAAGCTGCTCAGTGTTTGCATCTCTCTCTCTCTCTCTCTCTCTCTCTCTCTCTCTCTCTCTCTCTCTCTCTCTCTCTCTCTCTCTCTCTCTCTCTCTCTCTGTGTGTGTGTGTGTGTGTGTGTGTGTGTGTGTGTGTGTGTTAATGCTCTGTGGCAGATGAAGGCTTAACAGTCAAAAGCTTCATTTTTTTGTTTATTCTGTTATGTGTGCCTCTCTACGGCTCATTTGGCGTTTCTGTGGTAAGTAGCAACCTGTCCTTTCCAAAATATTGTTGAGTATAATATAAGAAATGTGTGGCTACTTTTAATAGTTTTATCAAGTAAAAATGAATAATTTAAATCCTAAATTAATTTTACTAAATTACATTGTGAAAACTGAAACAACCAGTATTCTTTTTCATTAAGTATTCACAAATTGGTGAGCTTAGCACTGACAAAGATTAAATCATTACACACAAAAATATCACATCAAGTTTTGCAATTGTTGTACACCACCCTGCTGTGGTCCTGGCACACATTTTGTGCACTTTGCACTTACTGCACGCTGTCTCTTTTTCTTTCCTTTGGAGCATGACATACTGAACACCTCTTCTGTGCTGTACTGCTGCTGGTGTAATATTTGTTGGCATTCGTGACAGGGAATTATTTTATTTTTGTACACCACTTTTCTTGCCATAAGGTTTGTGCATCTCTGTGTTTCAACCACAATGGCTAGAGGAATAAATAAATCCCACCCATCTTTATTGAGTGTAAGTGATTTTACCCCCTGGTGGTCCCCACCTCAAGCTGTTCGTCCATATGACACAGAGGGCACTAGATAAGGTTTTCAGGTAGATGCTGTGTTTTTTGACTTATTGCAAGTCATTTGATATGGTTCTGCTCAGTCATATAGTGAATAAAATGAGAGCATACACATTATCAGGCGAACTGTGTGATTGGATTGAAGAGTTTCAGCTAATAGAACACATGTCATTCACAACAGTGGAATTCTTCTAATGTGAGATTGATTTCTGGCATGCCCCAAAGGAGTGTTATAGGATCCATTGCTCTGGAAGTGGTTACTTCTATCAATTATCTGAGAGTAAGTGAAAGGAGCAATTTCAATTGAAATATCCTTGTGTCCCCTGTACTGCCAAGATGCTTGCAGTATGAAATTAATAATTAAATCAACTTCATTGGCTGAGGGTGACAGAAGCAAGAAGCACTTTTTTTTTACCCTGCTGCTTGTAGTACAGTATCTAATGACTGCAGCAGTGATGATGATGATATAATACAGTTTTATTATTACTGCCTGTACATGTAGATAGGCCTGAATGTTTGTGCCTGTGAATTTTTAATAGTTAGCAAAGTATTTTTAATTTTAAAAACATAAAAAGTGGAGGTTATGCATTAGATGGCTTACATACGAATAGTTAACCAGTGTCACAAACTATTTTCTTGCACTACAAATCATATGAACTCTTGTGAATTTTTGCTAAGAAGTTTACTTCCTACTATTATCTATTTCGTGCACCTCACATTTTTCATTTTAAATTGTACAAGTATTGTTGTAGCTATTTAAAATTCACAAGCACAAATTTTTTGGTCTACCTGTATAGGTTTAGGAATTTGTTTGGGGTCAGGGCAAATTATTTTACACATAAAAATTAAGGTGTGGGTTCCTATAGACATGTCCTAGTTCGTGAACCACGGGGAATGTAGGAGTGGTCAAATAAACGGTCCTGACAGTTGGAATACCAATTGCTTTGGATAAGGTTGGGCATCTCTGACATAGTCTGAATCATGTCCAACTTTGTGTTCAGGTGCCAAAGACTAACAAATCCACCGGTTAGTCCCTCAACCATTGGGGGTAAAACCCAGTGGGGCCCTGGGAAAGTAAGGTTAGCAACCTGCTTCCCAGGTACTTCTATATGTTGCTGCTGGCAACAATCGGAGCAAGATGCCTCATACCTTTGGAGGTGACGGTGTCCCACCTCTAATTGGTAGACGATGGACTCCTCAAACAGTTTGGAATGAGATGGAGAGCTATTAATATCAATGGTGATTACTCTGGGAAGAAGGTAGAGCTGGCAGAGGCTGCAAGTAAGATGGGATTAGATGTTTTAGTTGTTAGTGATGTTAGGTTGAGAGGTGATAAAGAGGATAAAGTGGGAGAATAGAAGGTCCACACATCAGGAGTCAAAGCAGGAAGAGCACAGTGGTGGTCTCTGAAGAGCAATCGAACCAGCGTAATTGCAATAAGGTACATAAATGAGCGATTGATGTGGATAGATTTGGCCATCTCGAGCAAGAAAATTACAATTTTGTCAGTGTATTCGCCCTGTGAAGTGACAGATCATGATGAAATGGACAGATTCTACAATGAACTCAGTGATGTAGTTGTTAAGAGTAAAGGACAAGGACAGTGTTTGGCTCATGGGTGACTTCAATGCCAGGATAGGAAATCGAACAGAAGGTTATCAAAAGGTTATGGGTAAGTTTGGAGAGGATTTGAATACCAACAGAAATGGGAAACAGCTCTTGGATTTGTGTGCCAGTGTGGGTTTAGTTATCACAGACTTTTTTAAGCATAAGACCATTCAAGGAAGGCAGGGGAACCAGATCTGTCATGGATTGTATAACAACAAATCAGGAAGGCAGTCAAGGACAATTGTATTTTCAGAGGTTTCTTCAATGTTGCGGATCATTAGTTAAAATGCAGTGGAATTGGTTTTGTGAAGTCACAAGTGCAGAAAGTCAGGTCCATATGCAGAAGGATAACAGTGGAGAAGCTTCGTTACAAGGAAACCTGCTACAAATACATAGCAACGATCTCAGAAAGGTACCAGTCAATTGAATGTAGTTTTTTACAGTCATTGGAAGAGGAATGAGCAAGGTATCGACCACACTACTAGAAGTGGCTAGAGAAGTCTTGAACAGTAGTGTGTAAAGGCAGGAAAAATCAGACCGATTGGTGGAATGACAGTCAATGCAGCTTGTAAACAGAAAAGAAAAAAACAAAAGGGGGGGGGGGGGGGAGGGCATTTCAAAATTGGCTCCAAACTAGAAATCAGGCAGGCAGGGAAAGTTATGTTGTAGAAACAAAGCCAAACATATAATAGAAGAATCCAAGCAGAAATCATGGGAAAACTGTGGAAATAATGTAGAAACTATAGGTCAAGCTGCAGGAAAACCATTCTGGAGGGCTAGTAGCAGTCTTTGAAAGGGAGGGAAGAAGGAATTAACTAGTGTTTTGGACAAGTCAGGAAAGCTATTAATGAATCCTGTGGATGCCTTGAGCAGATGGAGGGGATAGTCTGAAGAATTGCTCAATATAGGTGAAATGTTCAATGATATGTCAGGTTTTGAGGTAGAATGGGATAGGAATGATGATGGAAACACGAGTGCATTTGATGATGTGGAGAGAATGGACAATAGATTGCAGTACAATAAAGCAGCTGGGGTAGTTGAAATTAAGCCATAACTTATCAAATACAGTGCTATGTCAGGCCTCAAATGGTTACACAGTGTAATTGAAATGGTGTGGGAGTCGGAACAGGTTCTATTTGTATGGACGAAAACAGTAATCATGCCAATTTTCAGACAAGGGAACAAAAAAGACTGTAACAACTACAGACGTATCTCTCTAACCTGTGAGAACTCGCACCTTTAGAAGTTATGCGATCGGTCGCATGTATAGCATTTTGGACAGTCAAAGAACTGGAGAAGTGCTATGAGTGAAACAGGGAATTGTATTAATGTTTTATAGGTCTAGGAGCAAGCTGTTGCCAGTTGTACAAGATTGTGGAATAAGATCCAAATGTCTGCAGGATATTAAAGATATTTACATAGACTGTCAGGCAGCAGTTAGGATAGATAGTTCAAATGTTTGTAAATCTATCGGACTCAACTGCATGGTTATTAGTTCGTAGCTTACAAACTACTTAAACTAAGGTAAACTAACCCAAGGACAACACAAACATCCATGCTTGACGGGTGATGGGAGGGGGCTGGGGGAGGACTCGAACTCCGACAGAAAACAGCGCGCGCAGAGCAGCAGGCGCTCCATTGCGCATGGCTATTCCACCGTGGCAGAGTAGACAGTAAATTGAGTTTGTCGCTCAGGGTAGTTTCAGGGGAAAGACAAGGCTGTAACCTGTCACCGTTGTCGCTATTCATGGATCACATGTTGTAAACAATCAGACCGGCAGCGTATGATTAAAATAGGTGGAAACAAAATAATTATTCTCACAATTGCAGACGACTTAGTTGAAAGGTTGCAGTCTAATATTTCAGAGCTTGGTCAGAGGTGTAGGGGTTGTGATATAAAGATCAGCATCTCCAAAAACACAAATAATTCTGTGGGAAAGAGATTTAAACAGATTAAGTGCCAAAGAGGGGGGGAAAAGTTAGAACAGGTAGACAGTTTAAGTACCTAGCATCTATTTTCTCACATGATGGCAATTGAGTGAATGTACTTGAATCAAGGTGTAGCAAAGCTAATGCAGTGAGTGCTTAGCTAAAATCTACTCTCTTCTGTAAGAAGGAAGTCAGTACCAAGACTGAGTTAGTAGTGCACCGCTCTATCGACCAACTTTGTTGTATGGGAGTGAAAGCTGGGTGGATACAGGTTACCTTGTAAGGTTGAGGTTACAAATATGAAAGTAGCAAGGATGATTGCAGTACTAATAGCTGGGAACAATGGCAGGAGGGTGTCCATAATGAGGAAATCAAAGAAAATCTGTGAATGAACACCACAGATGAAGCAGTTAGAGGGAACAGGCTGAGATGGTGAGGTCATGTTACATGCATGGGAGAAGCAAGGTTACCTAAGAGGCCCATGGGTTCGGCAGTAGACGGTAAGGGGAGTTGAGGTAGACCAAGGAAAAAGTACTTATATTTGGTGAAGAATGATTTTGTACTAAAAGGCTACATGTCAGAAGCGACATCAATGTTAGCCTTGACTATAGGAGTTCATGGAGGAATTTTATTAGGAAGACTACGCTCGCCGGCCGCGGTGGCTGAGGGGACTGAGGCGTGCCAGTCACGGTCTGCACGGCCACTACAGTCGGGGATTCAAATCCCCCCTCGGGCATGGATATTTGTGTCATCCTTAGTGTTAGCTAGTTCATAAGTAGTTTGTAAGTTTAGGGACTGATGACCCAGTAGTTAAATCCCATAAGCTATACAAACATAAGAAAACTACGCTCCACGCTGAATGCTGAAAGTCGTAATCAGTCTCTGATGAAGATGATTATGGCTATTTTCTGGTTTTTGGTCTAGTTAGTATCTAAATTTTAAATAGATTAAAAAATTAAGATGAGATTTTAACAGACATACAGTAACATTCAGGATTATATCAGTTTTATTCTGTGAGTCAGTAAATTGCCTCCTCCCACGTATTTCTTGTGAAAAGACCATTAACGTAAACACTAGAGAGTGTCAAGCTCACCGTCAATCATTTGCACTGACAAGGGAACCTTCTATTACACCCACCTCAGATTTAGTTATAAGTTGGCGCAGTGGATATGCTGTGAAAAACTGAATACAGATCAATCGAGAAAACAGGAGGAAGTTGTGAGGAACTATGAAAAAAATAAGCAAAATATAAAAACTGAGCAGTCCATGCAAAAGATAAGCAACATCGAGCAGGTTGTGAGCACAGGAGCGCCATGGTCCTATGCTAGTGTGAGGAGTTGCAGTGCGAGAAGTCCTTGGTTCGAGCCTTCCCACAGGCGAAAATTTCAATTTTTTCGTTTTCAGAAAGTTATTATCTGTCCATCCGTCCGATGCGGGGTAACTGCGCCATAGTATGGGGATGTGTTCAGATTTGCTTGGACATATGCAGGATTTGACAGTCTACACACGGAAAAATTCAAAAATGTTAAACCATATTATTTGACTGAGCACAGGGAAAACTGTGCGACTGTGAAACTGTTGCATTCATTTGTTGCAGTTTATGAGGCAAACTCTTATGTTTTCATCATTTTTTTTGGGGGGGGGGGGGGGGAGGGTGGGGAGTGATTAACACATCCACGAGAAAAGCTAACTCAAGCAAGGTAGACTTTCTCTACCCATTGACCAAGTGAACAAGTTAGGTGGGTCGACAAGAGATTCCTGTAATGTGACACACATACCATCATCCAGGTCATATAGTATACATCAGGTGCATTTTCCTGTGGGGGAATTGCTTGACCTATCACCTTACAATCAAATGTCTTAGGTTCCCATTCGAGATGCACTTCCTTTCACGTACTAATCACATGGTTTTGTGGCGCAATTGCAAAACACAAACACTAAACTAATTACAGCGAACAGGGACTTCAATGATCAGACAGACAGATCTTAAATTTGAGAAAATAAAATAAAAATTAATTAAAAAAATAAAAAAATTAAAAAAAATTCATTTGAAGGAATGCTTGAACCAAGAACCTTTTGCTCCACAGCTCCTCGTGCTAGCCACAGGACCACGACGCTCCAATACTCACATTATGCTTGACTTTGCCTATCTTTCGCATGGCCTGCTCCGTTTTTATGTTTTGCTAATTTTTTTTTTCATAATTCCTCACAACTTCTTCCAATTTTCTCGACTGATCTGTTTTCAGTTTTTCACAGCCTATCCACTGCACCACCTTATAACTAAATCTGAGAGGGGTCTGAAGGGGAGGTTCCCTTTTGAGAAATATTCGTTGTAGGAACAAGCAAAGACAGAAATAGCAGTGGTACAAAAAGTGCCCTCCACTATACATCAATTAAGAAACCAATTGAACATGTTATGAGCTATATTAAATGTTTCAAATGTGTAACTCATCAGAAAGCCAACAAATACTGTTTTGTACCACAAATTTAAAATGGAACATTGTTTTGGACATTGCACAATCAAATGGTATGAATACAATCAAGAGACTGAGAAACCCTGCAACTAGCATGTTGGGTCATGTAGTATCTGGTCGCAGCGACTCTGTGAGGAGGCTATTAGAGTATCCCCATCTGAATGACTCTATTTAACCTTTTCATCTCAAATTTATTAATTTGTGATCGAAAGTATTTCTTTGCATATTCCTATTTGTAATGATTGGCATAATGTATTTTTTAATTTATAGATTTTTTTAGCTTTTGGGATGACTTCATATGGCATCATTGGGCAGGATATGTTTCCTTTACCATACCCGACACCTTTTTCAAACTGTTTACTACTAATTTACACATTTTACAATAATTTATCCATGAAATTTTCAAATTATTTTGTTCCCTTTACCTTGATATAATATTTTGAAAATCTTCCTGTTTGTACGTTAAATCTAGTAATGGAAAGTCCAAGTTGGATTTGACAGTATAGTAATAGGACAGTTTACAACTCACTTTGAAGTGTGGCAGCCGGAGATGATGCTTGTGTGACTGTGTTGTGTGCCTGTGTGTTGTGTGAATGTTTCTATTTCAGAAGAAGGCCATGACCGATAGCTGAAAGTGTCATATGTATGTGCCTTTTTCATGTGCCTGTTGTGGCTCGTTGTCACACCTTAGCGGTGAGTTGTAAACTGTCCTATTACTATATTTGTTTGTACTGTAACTTTGACAAAATATATATTATCGATTAATGTCTATGTGTTGTAGCGTAATGCTCCTCTGTCTCCTCGAAGTAATTATAGCCAAGCTACCTGCAGTGAGTTTTAGAAAATCTTGCTGTGTTCTTTATAATCTTTAGTCAAATCAGTGAGGAATCCATAACAGGTAGGATTCATAGAAGAGATTGAGAAGTTCCAATGAGGAGCTGCATCCTTTGTTTAAGTTCATTTAGTA
The DNA here is from genome assembly GCA_026315105.1 of Locusta migratoria. Taxonomy (NCBI): domain Eukaryota; kingdom Metazoa; phylum Arthropoda; class Insecta; order Orthoptera; family Acrididae; genus Locusta; species Locusta migratoria. The sequence continues at coordinate 673,547,137 of CM048744.1, forward strand.
AGTGTAAAAGCATTCTGAAGATGGAAAGTGACAAAGGTATATGAAGAAAACTCTGCCACACATGGAGAGTATGGATCAGTCACATCTGGAAGCTACTTTTCCAAAAAAAAATTTGACTGCCAGATTTCCAATTGTTACCTTATCTGTAACTAAAGCACTTGTGTATATGTTCATTGAAGTGGACAATTCACAATGCAGTAATTTCAAAACATTGGATGCTTTGACTTAAGACATGGCTAGATACCATATAATTATGAATTCATCTTTTTCATGGAATACCTTTCTCACATAATAATGAGAGATACGTAAGGCAAATAATAAGTCAGCTGTTTGTCACAACATAATAAATACATCAAATTTTACTTTTGTCATTTGAGATCCTGACAAGGCACAAAATTAGATGATTGTCAGACTGTTGCTAGTGGAAGTAAACCGTTATATTTTCTGAATTTCCTTTCTGTTAACAGTTTTACATCAGACATTTGTCTTATACTTCCAATACTAATTTTATTTTAATTTGTACTTTTTAATGTGTATTTGGAACTAATCATACCATTACTTTGTCTAGGAAAACAAGCGTGAAGAGCGCAAGAAATTGTGTGATGAGGAAGCCATGCGAAAGATAAAGCAGTTGGAGGATCAAACGTACCAGCTGCAAAAGCAGGTTGCATCACAGAAACAGGTATTTGGCATAGAGTTTAAAGATTCATGTCAGAGAATTTGGTGAATTTCCGATTGGTTTTAGCAAGAGATGCCTGTAGGTGAGCAGAGTTTATGAACACTCAGGAACTGGTGTGATGTAGCATATTCTAGACAGTAATAATCATTGTTTCCATGCCCATTTACTGTTTGTTTTTGTTTTGTACATTGCTGCTTGTTCTTGTTTTCATTTGCAAATCATTAATGTTCATTGTCACCCTCTTAAAGTCGAAATATTTCTCACAGCGGAAACTGTTTTAGTTTAGTTTTCAAATTATACTTCTGGGATTATTGAAATTTAAACCCCAAAGCTCTTAGCAAATTTCTGTTATGCATGCATTCATACCTAGCTTTGCATTGAATGACACCGATAATTTTCTTGTGTAACTCAAAGATTTTTCCGGTTTTATAATTCACTAAACCAAAATGGTCTCTGCAACAGATTTCCGTTGGTTGTATCTGGTCAAATCTTGACTTTTGCACCATTTTAGATGGTGATTGCTAGCATTCTGCAGAAAGGAACTGACCAGTGAAGTGAAAAAACATGTGCTTAGTAAAGTGTAGTAAAACTGATCAATAAGTATAGTCACATTATAGTTGTCATATTAAGGAAAACATGTCTCTGATTAAAATATAGACCCTAAGATTGCATTAAATAATTGTTGTATTAAATATTTTTGTGATTTGGTTCTTTTCAGCAGAATGGTTGGACTTTAAAACGAATTCAGCAGAACGGACTAGAGGAATATATTTGGCAGGTTAATACTATTTTTCTCAAGATATTTACTCTGTTTGAAAACTTGTATGAGTTGTGAAATTTGAAGGGACATTCTCCACACTAGAATATCCCAGTAAGACAGAATATTTTGGATTCTTGAAAATCAAATCCTTAAAAGATTGTAGAGCAATCAGTTTTGGATTTTGGTATCGCTTTATACTGGTTGATGGTGAAGTTAGTGTCTTTGAAAAACTGACAGACAGACAAACGTGTGTTATTTCATCACCTCTTCTGTGAAAATTCTTCCACTGACATCATAGATTGGTTTTACTTTTCCTTTCCTTTGCAGTTTTCAACTATCTTACTACAAAAAGTCTTGTCAGGTTATAATAGAAGTTACTTTTGTCATATGCTTCGACAGTAGTTCTCCGGTGTCTACACTACAAAAAAAAAGTTAGTACGCCTGGAAAGACGACGTTGTTTTTTATCCAGTGATTGCAGATTTCCTGGGGAATGTTAGATGTATTGGTAATGATTTTGTCATCCACTAATAGGTTGCGTAGTAACATAGCTGCCAGAGCACAAATCTGTGTTTACCCTTTAAATAGGGGATATTTACTACAGTATGGCTCTGTGTGATATTAGTGTGTGAAGCAAATAAGTGTCATATCATAGACACTGTCATGCTTCCTACAATCAACTGACCCTGTTTGAAAGGGGTCAAATAGTGACTTTCTGAGTGGGGTGATGCCTTTTGGGGAGTTGCCAGACACGTTGGCCGTGCTGCATTAAAGAGCATAACTTTTGGTGACAATATGTTAAAATTAACAGTAACCTAGAGTTCGAAATCAGGCCCTTTTGTTTTTGGCTCACATTTGAGAACATTTTGACTTACACATGACTATTGGTAACAATTGTGCTGTGCATGACAGTAAAAAATTTTGAAAACAGCTCATACAAATATTCTATTCTTCAGGAGTACATGTCTCACGGAGACCGGAGGTAAATTGTTTTGAATATCACCTGGCCTTATGTTCCTTGTAGACTTCACAGAAGGCTGGGCATCTGTAGTTATCCTAGAGAAGGAGGGCAACATTTAAACATTATTCTTGCAGACCAGGCAAATTGAGCAAATCTGTTGGTTTTTATACATTAGGGGTGGTCTAGAATGGACTATATATGGTTAATTGTTCAGAGTTGGTTCCTCAGGAAGCCGTGATTGTTCAGTATTAGAAGTTCGAATTATGTGGATGCCATTTCCGTACTTTGTAAATCTTTGAAATTGTCACCATGTATTCATAAGATTATATTTTCAAGGAAATGTTTAAATTTTGGATAGTTTATTATTATTATTATCATCTACATCCAATTTTATTGATAAAATTACAATAATAAATTTTTAGCATCTCTTGGGCTGTGGGGCACAAATATCTAAATTATTTATGTTGCAGTATAAGAATGTAACACATGGAAATTGAAAGTACTTGCCAAAGTACAATCACATCATTTTCTCATTGGAGGAAATATGCACTTTAACAAAGACTTAAAAATAGGAAATATGCAGTGTAATTAGCCTATATAATGAATTACTAAAATATAGTGGACAAATATTGACCCACTCATACATATTAAAAGCTGTTAACATAGGTAATTAAAGACAAAATACAGAATTATATAGAAGCAAGGAAAAAAGTAGTATAGTAGATACTATTTCACAATGAAAAAGATTGTGAGCAACTTAACAACAATTGTGTCAGTGGGTCATTCCATGTTAATTCAACCTGTTTGTGAAAATGTCCCAGATCTTAGTTTGAAATCTGACTGAAATTTAGCACTGTATTTTATCATGTGTGGAACACTAATATGCAAAGTATTAGGTTCCCATGAGAATTAGTTTCAGAAGTTTGGCTTGCGTAAGAAGGTGGTACATACCAGCTCATGTAATGTGCATTTGCAGTCAATCTGCATAGCCAACTTCAAGGCTTAATAACATAGAAACACTTCCTCACAGTCCAGTGAAATATTTACCCCCTAAAAACATTCATTTAGGGAACAAAATCAGTGTAACAAAAACACCAAATACTTGTCTCTGAAGGAAAATTTTAAAGTCAAAATGGGTCATTAAAAATGTAGCAACTCTTTCAGCCCTGATTTTTTGTTTTCGATACCAAAAATTCAAAACCTTGTATTCTTCTTACAGCACACTGATTTCCAATAAAATGAACAACAATAAATTTTTACTTGTGCAATTTTAAAATTATAGTGCATACTACAAATAGCACATCAGGCCTCAAATTCAGTAAATAGTTACACATAAGCATTTTTTCTATATTTTCATAGTTTTCTGTAAACAATGTTTTCAGATGAGAAAGTCTTTGTTGAAATGTCGTTATCACTAACAACACACAATAGAAAACAGAAAAAATTTACATGGTCATGAGTTCACACATTGATCAAGTACAACACCCAGCAATTATGAAATGAATTATCCGGAATCCTTTCACATAATTGTGACACAATAGCTCCAGTTACACCAAAAGCTTCAGTCAGATCAGATTTGGAGTTTTTTTATTTTCCTTCACAGACAATGAAATTGTATATCAGTCCACCCACAACACACTGAAGGTATCATTTCTCACTCCCAGTATATGGTTTTCCTTTTATATATTTTTTATGTTCATTGATCTGCTGAAAGGAATAATTTGCTCAACAACGCACAAATTGTCTTCAAGATGATGATCACGGTATCTTGACTTCCCACAGTCAACGATAGGTCTCACTCGCCACAATCTTTCTGTATAGTTTCCTGGTTTGTCAGTTGCTAACTGTAGATTGTTTTGAAGTTTTTCAATTGATTGCTTGACATCAGGTCAGTAATCATTCAACTGTGTGTCAGCAGATTCCAAAACAGTATGTCTGGGAAAATTAATAACACCAAACACAATGTGCATTGCAGTGAGTTTCGTTTTGCTATGTGATCATTTGAAATGGTGCTGCCCATGTTTCTAACAGAGTAATTGTTCGCATGAATTTTAAACATCTGTTAATTTCCACTTCTCACACATGGGTAAACACTTCATATTATAACTCAGCTGTTAGTTTTCATAATCATAACTGTCACTTCCACTATATTATTCTATCTCAGGGACAGTTCCAGTAACTGTAATATCATCAGCAACAACAATTGGGGTAGTAGCAGATCTTAATGTTGTAAATTAATTTTCATCTTCTTCTTCATCAAAGATACAGTCCATTTTGTAATAATTGCAAAAAATCTTCAAGTTCAGCTTCTGATGAGTGTGTACTTAACAGCAGGTTTTCTTAGGCTTGAATTGATTGAACAGCCTGCACACCATAAAAAAGACTGTAATGAGAAACATGAAAATGTAGTCGTTCCTTTACATGTTTGCCCATCCAGATTTAGGTGTTTTTGTGACTCCTATATATCACACAATGTTGAATGTAAAAATTATCCCTTTGAAAAGGTGATGGCTGATTTGGTTGTCCATCCTTGGTGTTATTTGAATGAAACTCTCTTCTGTAATGGCCCATTTGACAAGGGGGTATTAAATTCTAATTCTCACTCCTTCCTTTCTACCTACCTCCCTCCCTCCCTCCCTCCCTCCATCCTGTAGTTTCCCATGTTCTTTCATATCGGAAAAATCCATGAACTCTGCTGTGCTGCTTGCATTGCATTGGGATATACATGTGAATACAGCTGAGTGAAAGAAAAAAAAGATGTATGTATTTATTTAGTTTATTGGATTATATGTAGAATACAGCACAGTGTGTGGGTGTGTGCGTTTGTACAGATTTCTAGACTGTAGTGGCTAGTGGGTGCCTTTTTATGATGAGCAGAAATGGTGACACTTGAACAGTATAGAGTACTCCTTTCAGATGTGAAGTAATATTATATGAATGGACAGCCACAGAAGCAGCACATGGACACAGAAAAGTATTAGTGTACAAGTTCACATACATTCTTATGGATTTTTTTTCTAGTCAGTCTAACGAGACAGTAGTCCCAGATTGTAATCATTATTAATGTACAAGGGAAAGTTCAGAATGTAGTTTGCAAAAGGATAAGGAGTTTCTTCAATTCAATTAGTTAAGGAGATGAGAAATTCTCTCATTCTTTCAGTCTAAACCACATCTTTGGAAGAAGATCCGAGCAAGCACAAGAAACTGGCAGTGAGTAGTGAGACCAGCAAGCAGTCATTAAACTATGGAAATCGCAAAACCAGAAGAGAAAAGTACATCATAGTTGTTTTACGAGTGTCCAAGCTTGGTGTTAACAATAAGAGGGAGAGATAGTGCAGAAAAAAGACACACACTCATGATTCCACCCTAGTCCAATGGGAACGAAGCAACCAACCAGCTCCAAAACACCGTACTACCCACTCTCTCCCTACCTACCTACCATTTTATTTTATAGTATAGTAATTGTCAATTATTTTTGTTAGCCTATAAGAATATGACGACTCAGCACACTGTTTATGGTGGAGTTGGTCAAGATTGATATTGTTAGAACAGCAGTGACCATACATTGATTATTAATAATCTTGTATCAAAAATAACATGTAGCCACAAAATCTTCTTGAAAAAGTATAGAAAATTATTTTACCGTGATAAATATAAGGGTGTGCAGGAAAATAATCATTTATTCTGTTCTCAACATGGTTGAGGTATTGCATGTTATTCAAGTTACTAGTTCAACTTTCTTGCTTCACTGACTTAAGATACAACCTTCTGGTACTTGATGATTCTAAATTTTAAAGTATATCATGGCAGTATGTAATGTAATGTGTGTTAAGTGTATGGAGGAAGCAACGTGGAAACCGAAAGCATATATTCAAAAAATTCGGCCACACACAGAACATTCTCTCCTGCAGTATGACACCACCAGACCACTCATGAGTGCTGTGACATCTGCAACAATGACACAACTTGAGAAAACTTTCTGCCCTACAGTCCAGAGTTGGCTGAAGTTCGCCTGTTTCCAATACTTAAAGAACACTGTCGGGGACTTCACTTTGGTAGTGATTAAGGGGTGCAAGAAGAGGTGAGATTGTGGCTTTGTCAACAAAGTCAGACATTCAACCATGATGGTACCAACAAGCTGCTGCCTTATAGGGGAAAAATGTATTTGTCTTGGGTGTGACTGTTAAGAAATAGAAATGAAGAATAAAGAGTTTTCACATTAAAAAGTCAGAGACAGTATTTTCAGAGCCCCTTCATAAATATTATATTTTGACATAGTGAATATGTTAGTAATATGCAATCCAAAAAGTTTCATTTAGAATATAAAATGATGTTTTAGAATAATTCTATTGTTATCTGGATGAAAACATCGGTAATGAAAGAAAGTAATTTTACGTTGGAAAGGGAGATTTGTCCTAATGCCACTGTACCTTACTTAGGCAAAAAGTATGCAATCAACCAACCCATAGGCAGATGTTGCACCTGTTTTTTTTTTAAACGTATAAATAGCTGCAAAATGTTGCCTAAGTAAAAGAAGATTGGCCTAAAAGTTCTTGAAACCTGGTCACCTCTTATAATGAGCATATCTTCAGCCTCTTATTTTTTCTTCACTTCATATAAACACTTCAGAAATAATAATTTAGTAGGCTTATTTCTGGCATCTTTGTCTATCTTTTATGTCTCTTCATCTTCATACAATCATACTACAGAGAATATAAGAGTTTAGCACCACATCACATATGATTAAAATTAAAAATGGGAGTTCAAGATTGGAGTTCAACAGGTTAAAAAATTGACTTTGTACTTTTTAGAAGCCTATTCTCAGGAGTTTATTAGAACTCTGCTCACTCCATTTCAAATGGTTTGTAATTATTGTCTTTGTTGTGTAATGCATTTATACAGAGCACCATCCACCATTAAGTAAAATAATTACAAATAAATCCAGAAAATCTTAAAATTGTTTTAATCTTCCCCCTTTTTTTATGGGAGAAAGGAAAAGGTCGAAATAAGTTGCCTTTGTATGAATTTAATTGTATTTCTAATTTTTAGTATTATAGAATGGTAAAGCATTGTGAGAATAATGAACAGACTGTTGAGTATCATTTCTCTTGAGTAGAAAATGGAGATTAAAAAAAAAAATTAAAACACAGTACTGCACATTTGCTCATATGCAAATGTTTGCTTATATTAAAATCAACATTTGACGTAAGCTAATAGTGATAAATACAGTTGAAACTGGTTATAACGACATTGAAGGGACTGACGCTTTGCAATTGTTGTAACCGATAGACATACAAAATGGGGCTTTGCATTTTTTGTTTATACATAAATAATTGCATATTTGTCAATTTTGGGCTGCCATGGAGTTAACCATAATTTAGCAGAAATACAGTACATCTACAGTATTTACAACATGCTGTTTGTGGTGAGGAACTGAAGAGAAATTTTTTCTTAAGGTGCATCCACAACGGAAGTACTGAACAACGAAAACCAACAAAAGAGGTTTGGTGCAGCGTGTCTGCTGTGGAGTGTGAACTACTGCTCCGCTCTGCACAACTGTCAAGTTCCGAGCATTGTCGCTACAACAAAGGAAATGTTTCATTCTTGTACAGCTCTGTTTCGACAGTGTTACTCATTGTCAAATGTTTACGGATGTGTGTACATGCACATTGGAACACTGCAGCACACCCTCCAGCACTGGGCCACTTTCTGCTCTGCTCTGCTCTGCTTGGCTCCGCACAACTGCTGCGCTGTGCAGTGGGCTCATTGGGTGTTCTGTGAATGTCACTATGCACCACATACAGGAATAACATGCCAGAAAAATTTAGAAACCTTTAATAAGTGGCTTTCATTTGATGAGTAGGTCCACCAATTGGCACACTGTTTCATTGTTGTAGCTTAATACATATTTTACAGCTTTGATTCCATTTAATTTTTTTGTGAATTGGTCCATGTAACTCGGAGGTGACTTGTCTCTGTTTCTTTTGAATGTGCAGATCACTTTCTTTTTAATCACACAGCAGTAAAATTGTTTAATCCCACTTATCATTTTGATGAATATAAACAGAGAGAATGTGATATTGTCCCTGAAATACCCTTGTTGTCAAGGGTCCCAGAGAGGCCTGGAGCATGAAACGGTTTCAAGGTAATCGATCAATGAGAGGTCTGCTGTGAAAATGTCAGAACTGCAGTTAGTCAAAACTGAAGTTGACTGTGCTTCAGCACACACAGCAAATGAGAGGACAGATTTCCTCGAACACGAGTTTGGTGTTTTCTGTAGTTCTGGAAATGTGGCATTATGTTGCATTAGTGTTGTAAAAGTCCCTCCACATCCTACTGTTACTGCGGATTGTTTGAAATTTAGGATTCTGACAGATTGCTACCGCATTATGAATTTTAATTGCAGGCAACCAAGAAGCTCGGTTACAGTACGAGTGATAGATTTTACAAACTATGCTAGACTTTTGGAAAATATAAAAGTTAAAAATTATTTATGATCTATGGGCTCTTCTTTGTAGTTACAATACGAGAGTCACTGACTGTAAGTAATTTATTTGAAGATAGCTTTAATAATAAGTTACCATATACAGTCAGTTATGACTGTTACCAAAATTGTTCTCAAAATCCTACCCTTATTGTGTATATATTAATTATAATTAATAAACCACCAACTTCAAAACAACACATTACATAAAATCTGAACCCAAACCACGAGCTTAATATTGTTACTGACATTATATGCTGCCTTCATGCTTGGCTACACAGAGGATGATAAACAAGGAGAGACAAAATACTTAATATGCCTATTGAGTCAACTCAAGAAAACTGGAATGTTATTCTTGTTGAGTAGTATGGTACATTACATTTTTCCTTTCTTATTTTGTTTATATTCTAGCAGTTCAATGCAGAGGACTGTGTTCACCTGCAATTGAACAAGTAACTGTACCTACTCCAACTAATGTAAGAGTGCAGTTGCTCTATTGATGAATAATGCTCTCATCATTGATAAATTAACAGCTTTTTACTGCTCTAGTATAGGAAAAGACTTTTTTTTACCATGTAAAGTGATCAAGATTTGGTATTGTCTTCCTAAATTCATTATACAATCATGGATAGAGTAGAAATCGGAGAATCAAGTGAGCATATGAGGATTGAACTTCGTCATGTTATAGCAGCAGCTCAGAAATGCCATTTAATCGTATCCGACTATTTCAAAAGTTGGGCAAATGCAGTTCGTTTCCAGGGAAGCAGTGTTCAGTAAGCATCAACTCTACTTGTTAATATTTTGCCGCTGACAATTTCAGTTCTAATTAAAAATATATTTTTGCATAAATTAGTACTTTATGATCAAACGTCTAATAAGAGTATACAGTTTGGTGTGTGTGATATATGCCAAATCTTGGTTAATATGTTCTGAGAAACGTGATCCCTTCAACTGGATTTGGAATGCTTCACAAGATAGATAACCAGCTTGGTACCTTCTATTTTACTCAAGATTAGTTATGTCAGTGTGTCTACCATATGAATCATAGTACTTCAGGCAACTGCTTTCCAGTTACAACTAGGGGCCGTCAAACGTGGCCTCGCTCCTGCTCGTTCCCGCCAGCGAGAGCGCCTGGCGAGACTGTCATGCCCGGGAGTCGGCTGTGCTGGGAAAGCAGTCGCAGGAGCAAGGTGACTCGGTACTCCCGGCAGGCATGTAGAACAGCCGGCAGCAGTTTGCATGCGCACGGCCAGACTACCTCACCATACCATAATTATTGCGACCGTCCGGCACACATCTACATTGAGGCTGCATTCGCACTGCCGGCCGGGCTTAGACGGAAGAAAGGGGGAAGATCCAAGTTCAGATTTTCACAATGAAAAGAATGTTGATGGTATATAAGACCATCCCACAATGTTTTATTAATCAAGTTCTTTCTTACAAGCTTTCCTTTGTCTGAAAGAAAATGTCTACTTTTCATTCTGCCCGAGTTTTTAGTTTTGTAATGCTCCTCACCCGATGAAAGTATACGGTTTTGTCTTATTTTTAGATTCATAATAGTACATCATCTTCGCTTTCAAATAAATCATTCACCTTTTCATAATTCACAACAGTCATTTCCAAATGATGCTATTTGTTAAGTTTGGGCGCTTGATTTACAAGTGACGTATTGAAATAGTTAAATAGCGGGCAGCTTAGTGTTCTATGCATTTTAGACCATACATTACAGTGATTTAAGGAGAGCTAAAAGAACAGAGTTTTTGATATGGTAGTCACACTTCATAGCTACCTCCTTTCACAAGTAATTGCGAGTTATCTGAGTGGTGTCATGCCGCAACCGCAAGCCTACGAACTCGACATGTGTTGAGCGTAGCGTGAAGCACTGCAGAGCCAAAAAAATTATTTGCTGGCCACATATGTTGGTCTCTCGTGATCTGTTCATAATCCATAACCAGAAAATAACCATACACAAATTATTTCTTGGGTGGCGACCGATCTGCTATGGTTTTGCGTAGGGTAATACTTCACTTAATAAAAGGTATATTAGTTTCTTGTGCTCATCGTACAATTGATGGAATACATATTTTGTATTTTGGAACTACAAGAGAAGAGTAAATTAATATAAACTACGAATTTGCTGTTGATGGACTGAAACAAAATTTTCTGAAATTGTACTGAATGATTTTCTAGTTGGAGATGACAAACGGAAGAAGTCCAAAAATATACTTACATTTATTGACGCTTCTCCATCTAAGATGACTATAACACTATTTAGCCTTCTTTTAATTTTCCGGAGAATTTTTTACCACAAGGTGAAACAATTTGTATACAGTGTCTCACATAGAAGCACTACTCCTCAGGCTCAAGACTAAAGTAGGAATGAACTAAGTAAAAAGGAATACAGAACAGTAAAATTAGACATTTAGTTGCCTCCTTATAAAGGATGCTGCAACTTATGACCATAAAAGGGGGTGCATGAGGTGTGACAGTTTTATGTGGGATACGCTGTATATGTTTCAATTCACTTTCAAAGCATTCTACATGGTTCTCAGAATTGTTATTTATTTTATTAGAAAGTTGTCTGATGGTAACTGCTTTTCTATGAACATTTCTTTTATCACATGATGACAATTTTCTTTGTTTCTATGGTACTTTCATTTTGATTTTTCTACATTAAATGAATGAAAAATGCACAGATTTAGTTTAGCCTCAGACACTGTAGATCACTAAAAGATGAGAAGCAGGTGTCATTTTGTTTCATGTTGTGATTTTATTTTATTTATTTATTTTCCCCCTTCTTGATGGGCTTGTGGCCAGCAACAAGGGATCGTCACTCATTGTCAGTGGAAGATCGAAGGAAACACAGGGATGACCAATGCTTGTTCATTGCCATTTGCATCGAGCCAGCCAACTGTTAATTTTTTTTTGTTATTTTATTACTATTGTTGGCACACTGTAGTGACTCGTGGAGTTAGAAGCACGTTAGAAATATGTGGTATGGAGTCCTAACATTTAGGAGAGTTTTCCCTTCTGTGAACAACAAAACATTTCTTAAATTTTTTATTTATATTACAGAATTAAAAGTAATAGAAGAAAAACAAACATATTTTGATAAGTGTAATTGAAAACAATATCATTCAGATAAGCTTCTGCTGAAAGCAGGCTGGAGACGTGTAATGCTTGTGCTGCAGAAGCAATACCATACACCAATCGGTTTGTGCCGGCGCTACAATTGTGAGCTACAATGAGCTGGTCCAACATTAAGCTGTTTCTTCTGTTCCAAGCTGAACATTGCATCAGACCTTGTTTTTTGCAAGTCTGGGGTCTTGTTTGCTATGTGTTACTAATGTTATTAGAAATGGTGTTCTTGAGCTGTTCATAGGAAGGTAGCACTGTTGTTTGAAAACATTAAGTTTGACCCATCATGTTTAACAACTGATGCAGTTCTCAGCTGGTCTTGGTAGGTGTAGTAATTGATTGATGGAAATAAAGTTTGGTATTTAAATTCTGGGGGATGTTGCCACATTTTAATAATGTGATTAATTTTCAGTTAAGTGTAACTTTATTTCTCTGTATAAATGTAACTCTGTTTACCTTAAGACAATTGGACATGTTTTGGGGTAGAAATGGACACTGCAACTCAAGAATCTACAGTATACTGAGTGAACTTGCTAACGGATAAGTGAATGTTCACCAGTTCTTAATGGACTTATGAGTTACGTACTAATATCCTTGTTTATGTAATCTACTTATTAATTCAGTAACCACCATCCAAACATACAGATCCACTGTTGGAAATTCAATAACACTGTTACCTCAAAGCAGGCATGCACAATCTTTACTAACCTGCCAACTTGATTCATAGACTTCCACCCAAAGGCCAGCTATTCATGTGACTCCTAGTGCATAAAGTGTAAAATCAAAACTGTAAAATTATTTCTCTCTGAAAGTGAGTATTTGAGAGTACATTCATTTTATATTCACCCCTTCTGCAGATGTTTCATTTGTTTCATGAACATTCTTTTTTTATATATGATGTTTCATAACAGGTGTCATCAAAGCTTCCATTGTAAAATTCTATATAGCCTTTAGTAAAGAAACAATATTCTAGACACAATAAACGAATGTAAAAATATGAAGATGTGAGGCCAGGCATTTTTAATGTCACCTGGAAAAACAGCTACAAAAGCAAATGGTTGCAAATAATTCTTTATACATTACCTTAAGTTTCAGTTTTCTAATATGACCAGAATGAACAAGAATTATTTAATCATGTTAAATATGTGAAAAAATAGAAAGACAAAATACAACTCTGATATAAGCAATCCCACTTGACAAACAGAAGTAACGTTGCTACTGTTGGCCACAGAGAAGTAATAATAGTAATAATTTCATGTGGCCTGGAGCAAGTCTTTCAATTGGATGCCACTTTGGTCACTTGCGTATCCGTAACCTATCACAGTTATCCAACCGGGGAAAGGGGATCTACTTATTTAAAGTGGAATCCGAACCATGTATCATTTCTGGCGACTCCTTAAATCATTGAGAGGTGAAGGCTGTGTGAAAACACAGACTGAAAAAATGCATGTTAAATCAAGTTTTTGAACCCTCAACCCATCAGTTCCTGATCAAGTGCTTTACTCCAAAATCACTGACATAGACAAGTCATGAAAGTCAAATTTAGTAACTCGGTGCATACTGACACTAGTAAGTATGTATTTACACGTCAGGGACATTTTCTTCATTTATGAGTATTTTCAAAAGGATAGGTTGCTAATCACCACAGATATGTTTCGATGATTCACAGAAAGGTGCCTTTGTTCCTTTTTTATTTATTTATTTATTTTATTTATTTATTTATTTATTTATTTATTTTTTTTTTTTTTTTTTTTTTTTTTTTTTTTTTTTTTTTTTTGCAAGTATTTTAAAAAAATGCATGCTAATACTCTTTGTTTTGGTGACTGATCATACAGGCGGAGGGTGTTTCTGTATCACTAAATAAGTCAAGCCATTTATTTTTAAAACTGGATCCTAATTGCTTGAGCTTCGCATGTATTGGCTGCATTGGAGAGAATCTAACAGGAAAATTGCGAACAACAGACTAACAAGTAAACTGATATGTTTATGCATTTGTACAAATTTTTAACATCTATCTGCTTTCCAGATCCCCTCACAAACCCCATACCTTCAATTGCCTATTTGTCTCTCTTTTCTATAACAACAGGTTAGTTCCAGTGAACCCTGCACCAGTCCAGTATCCCTTTCCCTGGCTAAATGCCAATTTCACTTTGTGTTTCTTAAATACTGCTTAAACCAAACAGGCAAATGGTGTTTGTGTATCACTAAATAAGTCATCGCTATTGCAATCTAAAATGTTGGACTCATTGACTTAGTGTGAAAATCCTAGAAAAGCATAGGATGAAAGAAATAAAAAATCTTACTTCAGTCCCTCCTTCCTCTTCAGAGTGCCGTGAAATGTATTCCCATGATTAGTATTGATTGTAAATGTGGGTTTTCCCAGTGACTCTCATTATCATGCCTACAAGAGCTTTCACTCCATCTTCCTACTATCAGTAGTTTGGGGACATTGCTTAAGAATGTTAAAACTTGCTTAACAGAATTTGGGTGGACCTCTATTATGTACAAGATGACTAAGGAAAGGATTGGATTATGGGCATCTGAGGTGGTTGGCATGTAAAAGAAATAGTCAGGAGTTCTTTGCTACTGTGATGTGTGAGACACCTAATTATTGTGCAACAGCCACATAGATAAACAGGAATACAATACGACTTTCATGTCTGGGGGGCCTTGAAGGCTAGCCAGGAATAGAGCAATTGACTCTATCGCACCCCTTGCTGGCCCGCTCATGTGTTTGCTTCTCGTACATGATTCGTTGGTAGGCTGAAACTTTCAATGTGTGCTAATGTAAGCAATTCATACCTTCATCTGCTGAATTTACTGTGGTTAGTCAGGCTTGTGAAAGGGCGTGGGTGGATGGTGCCAACCAGTAGTTTGCAACACAGCCCCGTTCTGTGACTGCCTTAGGCACAGTAGAGCTGAGTGAAAACATTAAATTTTCAAGAAATAAAGTCCTTTGCAACCTGTTGGCCCACCAATGCACAACTAAAGCTGTTCTTTCTGTGGGTTTTATACAGTGTTGGTTTATGAAAGGCAGACATCTTTCTACTGATGCTGAGAGACATGCAGGGTATAGCAGCTACAAACTGATATCAGGTTGGATACTGTTATAATGCTAGGTAATGTTAATTACAGTGTAGTTTTGTAGTTGAATAATTAACGAGTTATCCTGAAAACTATTGTATTTTTTTCATTGCAGTGTATCTAGTTTGTAACCTTTGGATGTCAATAGAGGTAAATGTCGCTGCAATCTCTTATTTTGTGTGTCCGAATTGATAAGATGGAAGAATTCACTTTCATAGAAGCACTGACTAACATTGTTCCGAACTGATCACTCACCTGCAGATCTGTCGCAGGGGATTAGACTTTTTCTTCAACAGGTGTTTTGTTGCCTAGTAGATGATTAAAGAATGGGACTGAAGGGAAGCTACTGACAATGAAAGTCGGTAGTGTCAATTGAAAAATACATTCAGTATATGGTACATATATTAGAGTAGCCCTGTCACAAGTTTTCATAAACAATAATGGCTCACTGTATGTAGCCACTGAGTGAGAAATAGACTTGCTGTAGGACAAGTTGGTAATGCAATGATTTGCACATTAAGAAATAAAGATCAGTCCTCAGAGAGAACTCATAGGCAAAATAGAACAAGCAATAGGTTACACAAACAATCACAGAAATGTATTGGACCAAGGTAACTATCAAGCTACATACTGTTTTGCAGCATCCAAACCTGGTAGTGCAAATGTAGTGGTAACACTATCACAGTCATGGCAGTTTTGGAGTACTTTGATGCCTGATACATCATGGGTCCATTACAGTTGGCTAAGACAGGCTGCTCCCAAGGTAATGGGAAGCATTTGCCACTCAGTGATGAAAATTGAACTATACTGTCCTCGCAATGTTGACACCTCTAGAAACTGAACAGAATGGGCTGGAGAGCTGCTCTCCAGGTTACTTAAAGACACAGCTAATAGATTCATGTGCTCTTTTGCACTATGTGAAAAGGTCCCTGTAGCCAACCTTACAGAGGGAGGGAGCGAGCACGGCTGTTGCTGGCTGCCAGTAGCTGCTGTCTTCAGGCTTTCAGGTTGGATATCTTGAAATGATGAAGTGGGGTGCCACAGTGGTAGGACATTGGACTCACAATCAGGACAATGATAGTTCAAATCCACCTGTGACCATGCAGATGTAGGTTTTCCATGATTTCCCTCAATCACTCCATGCAAATGCCAGGATGGTCCCTTTGAAAGGGCATGGCCGATTTCTGTCCTCATCCTTAACTCAAAAATCTGACTATGAGCTCTGTCACCAATAACCACGCAGTCAACGGGACGTTAAACCCTAAGCTTCCTTCCCACCTGAAATGATACAAATTCCCAAAACCATGGGCAACTCGTCTCCCGCTGCCACTGTGAGCTTCCGATGCCGGTTTGAAATAACACCCAGGAAACGGAGCTAGGTGCCACCATCTTGGGCATTTTATATATTATGGGGAATGCAAAAATTGTTTTACCCCTTCCAATGGATGCTCCTTTATGCATACCATATAGTGATAGCACTCTGGACTGGAAAAATTAATTTAGTTGTGTTAATGATGCAGTGAAGTTTGAAGGATTATTAATTAATTAATGAATAAGTCTGAGTTTGCCATCAGTTTACTTGGAATTTAATTTGGAATAGAATCTGCGACTGGAAATAAGCTATTATTTGAATAGCTCTCTCTTTATTTGTCTGAGGACTGGTGCGGACAAATGCTACTGTCACACCACATGTCATTCATGTTTCACGAAGTTACAGCATTAAAAGTTCAAGAGTACCCTTGAACTGCTTGCTGTAAATAGAGCACTGGTTCAGATCCCAACAAATCTTGTGACAATCCATTATTATTGCAGTTGTACTATTTGTCAAGTGTGATATTTTAGATTTCAGTGCAATGTCCAGATGGAATGTTACTTCATTTCCAGTTTTTGTAATTATGCAACTTCTTGTAACATTACAGACCAGACAAGCACTCAAATAATAGAGGAGTGTTCATGAAATCTTTGTGACAAATCAGGGTGGTCGGTTGATTTACTGATAATATACTTCATCTGCTGCATGCAGTAGATGAACAAAGAAGTGCACGATACAAAGTTTTCCCTCGCCATTCACTTGTTCACTGTGCCAGGCATATCAATAGCAAAATTACATCCTGTATAAACCCCAAAAGAATGCACCCAGCAACTACCCAATGTTGCCCCTTGGCAAATGATTTCATTAGTCACATCATATTCATCCTAAATGTCTAACTAAAAGATACAACTTCTTAACTCATCATTCTAACAGAAAAAGAACCACCTGGCAGATTATCGAGGCATAGAGGATCATCAGATTGCACAGTGTCGTTTCATAATAGTAAATGTAATATGCTAAAAAATGACAGGAGATAGTACAGGAGGAAGATCAAATTTCTGCTGTACGTTCTGGAGTCAGTTGTTTTGGCATCAAAGTTTCACACAATTTCGGAAACCAGTGAATTGCAATGAGGACTGGGACAGATATGTAAACTGACTTTCTTATGTTACGTGATTTTGAAACAATAGTTTTCCGCAACACTTTTCCACACGAGGTCCGTGGGTTCACCTGTAATAGCGGATTGCCTCTCACTGTATTTTTGATGGCCCAGTGATTTTGTCGACATGCACTTCGTACATAGTGGAAACTAGAATACAAATTACTGCTATGAAGCCATTGTTGGGTTTGGATGTGCCATGCTGGATCATTATTCTATCATGTACATGATCATTTCTCAGAGCATGTGCTTTGCTAGCTTGTGACAAGTGGGGAAACTTATTTTATGGGTGTGCTTTGTATATTTAATTTCCTAAAACATCAACAGTATTTCTCCTGTAAAGTTATTACACATGCTTTTTTCCCCATGACATTGCTTTTCTCCAATTTCCCAAATCATAGCAATAAAAGTGTCCTCTTATTTGATAATTAATTTTTCCCCACTTGGAGAATGGAATACTTATGTAGATAATAATATGTAGCCCAGGAACAACTCACCGTAAAGACGAACGTTGAGCCGCTGACACACACACACATAAAAGACTCACCAAACACACACGCACAATTCTAAATATATATTTGAAATATATGTAAATATATACTACTATACTCAAGTATAGATGTTATCCTTTGTGGAATTTGAGATCAGTTATGTGGAGTAGAATGCCTCTGTGGTCTAGTGTTTACTCTACCTGGTCATTGATGAGAACTTTCTTGAGTTTAGTTCCTGGCATCTTCCCCAGGTTAAAATGTCTGCTCTGCTTGATGAGATCAGACAAGTAGCTGACTTTAAATTTGCAGTAAAACACAGTATGTCGAGTATAAGGCTTACACGTGCTTAGGGACTCCTGGCATTTTCTTGTATTGGTTAATATACCTCCAAATAATATAGTTGCAACATTTTTTTTTTTTTCCTTCCAAAATTTTTTTCATTTATTAGATGACAGAATTTCTTGCTAGTACTCACTGAAGGAGTTGAAATGTAAGGCAGGTATTTCTAAGTTGAAAAGCTACCACTTTATGTATGTGTCTTTTGTTAGTACCACACATTTCACCCCAGGAAGGTAACATCTGATAAATAACTCTTTTTTTAATTTATTAGTTCTTTATTGAGGTACAAAAGTATGAATGCTATATAAGAAGGGAAGACTGGTCCTTCTGGCTCATAACATATTTGGTTATGCCAGCCAGGACTGTTTTTTCCTTTTTTATCAAGCTATGGGAATGTGATTAATTATTCCACTTGTCATTGCACAGAATATTCTTAAAATGGTCATACTTTTTAGAGAACTTGTGCTCCACAAAATATTTTTATTATTACACGAGATTGTCGCTAATTCAGCCATTCCTGGCACTTGTGGCACCTGGACAAGCATAAGTGCCAGATTATTGAGAGCTCGGATATTAGGATTCTATATAATGTATAGTTTGAATGAACTTCCTCCCCTCCTACCAACATTGCACTGTAGCTTGTGGTAGAGTGAAGCATTACTGATGACGGGGGGAAAAAATACAGGTTATTTCTGTTTTCAAGGAGGATCATCGAAAGATGGGCTGTATCTCTGACGTCACAGTTTTATGTACACTCATAGTTTGGTTGTATGTTGACAATACAGACAGAACTGTATCAAATGCCTGAGTATACGAAGAAGAAGAAGAAGAAGAAGAAGAAGGCAGCATCCACCTAGGCACCCTGTACCTAGTGCTTTCCAAGTTTCATTTATGAACAAAAAGAGCTGTGTTTGACATGATCTTTGTTTTCAGAATCCATCTTTAATCCCACATATTACATTTTCCTTCTCCAGAAGAATTCTGATACAAAATACGTTTCCTTATAAATGACATGAACCGGTGCAAATAATGGCACAATTTGATGTACAGTTTGTATAGAATTGTTTAACTAAGCATAGTTTAATGAAAAACAATGTTGCGCATAATAATCCATTGTTGTGAGTAAGGTGGGCACCCGACTTCGGTTTATTGGGAGAATTTTGGGAAGATGTACTTCATATATAAAGGAGACCACTTATAAATAGCTTGTACGACCATGTCTTGAGTATTGCTCAAGTGTTTGAGACCCCGCAGCAGATCGGTTTAAAGGAAGATATAGAAGCAGTTCAGAGGCGAGGAGCTAGATTCATTACTGGTAGGTTCCACCAATGCGCAAGTGTCACGAAAATGTTCCGGGAACTCAATTGGGGATCGCTAGAGGAAAGACAACGTTCTTTTTGTAAAACTTCTGTTGAGGAAATTTAGAGGGCCGGCATTTGAAGCTGAGTGTAGGACGATCTTCGTGCCGTCTACTTACATTGTGCATAGTGATCACAAAGACAAGATAAGAGAAATTACGGCTCCTATGGGGGCTTATAGGAATTCTTTTGTTTTCCTTGTTTTATTTGGGCGTGGAATAGAAAAGGAAATGCCTTGTAGTGGTACAGAGTACCCTCCACCAAGCACCTTACATTGGATTGCAGAGTGTGTATGTCGATGTAGATTGTTGTGTGCTTCTTTTTGGATGTGTGCCAGATTACTGAAAGTTCATGTTAATGAGGTTATAATGTAGTGGAATCCTTGGCTCAAGTTGTGGTTCATTAATCACATATGAATTGTGAGATTGAAATTGAAACCCATCTCAGTTATGCATACACAACAATTAAATACTGATTGACACTTTGTGAACAGTGATATTACTACTACTACTTCTACTACTAATCCTTTATCACCATTGTTTTCTTTCCTTTTTTATATAAGAATTCAGTGTAGTAGTTTCTATTTGTAATCATTAACATGGTACATCTATTTAATTCGAATAATGTTTGAAACCAAATCTGATACATAGAACAATTTTCCCCACGTTTCTTTGCTATCCCTGAAGTCCAGTTCATTGTGACAAAAGCAGTGTAATTTTTCAAAATTAACATTTCCTTGTACAGCTTTCAGATCAGTGAAACTGCTGTCAAAAACACTTGTGTTCATGTCATCACTGAAGCATTTATTACAATCACTTTGCTTTTTCTCTTGTGTTTTGTCACTCATTCCTTCTTTTTTTAAATTTATATATCATTGATTTTTAATTTTCTGTATCTTCTATTGACACTGGTGTGCTTTCCCTTCAATTTTATATGTAAAAATGAATTGCTGTGTGCTAGTCTCAGAAATGACTTGGCCAATACTTAAGAGATCTAAAATCTGACACCTATTATTGCCTCTCAAGCAACCTGCCATTCACAAATGTTTGGGAGCTGCAGTGATGGAAAGAAAAAGGGCCACATTGTAGGTCTTTGATGCCTCATAATATGAATATGCGAGCACACAAAGTGCAGAGTTTCAATCTTATCTTTCTTATATAAGAATGCCCCTTTGTTTGTTTGCAATTCATACAAATCCACTGTTTTATTCCAATCTTAATGAAATTTGGCATGGTTGACGTCAAAACAAGAGGCTACCTTATAATGGACTTTGACACAGTTTTACTAATTATGAGAAACTTTGTTCGTGTATGAATATTTCTGTTGAGAAGGTTTTTATAAACCACAAGTCAGCATATTGGTGCATAGCAAAGTGTGCCTTCCAATAAATGTTGTGTTTCACAGATCACCATGAAAGTTGAAAGGTTGTTTCTCAGCTTTCATAAATAGAGGATGAGTTGGAGGAGGAGGAGGGGGCAGAAGAGAGAGGCTTAGAGATGGGATGAGAGGAAGAGAGAAAGGAGAAAGGTGTGGAGGGGAGTGGGACTTTGAGAATAAGAAATAAATAAATACCAATGCAACAGTGTATTAGCCTCAATTACTCCTAAATATTTATATTCTACCAAAACTTTCCTGCATATCAACAAAATTAATTGCAAGGAATTTTGTCTGTTCGTGAAGACATTTTGTATGATCAGTTTTCATGCTTGCATTGTAATGCAAAGTCCACTTCTTTGAACTGAAATTGTTACATGTGGTTCTGGCCAAGATAATTCTTGTTACAACTGTGCCTACAGTTAACATGGTCAAGTAATACTTTGTGCATTAGGTAGCCTCAGTACTGCTTTCATGATGTGAAGCAATGAAGTGTATGTTAACACATCATAAAACTGTTATTCATTGTAACATAAAGTTAAAAATTCAATTTCTGCCAAATTAGATGTCCTAATATCTGATTCTACCATTTGTATTGTTAATTATAAATTGTTTTATATCATATCCAACATGTACTGTGCAATCTGAAAAAAAAATAGCTGCTTTTCTTTGCTGCAGGAAGAAGAAGCACTTTTGAATGAAATGGAAGTTACAGGCCAGGCATTTGAAGATATGCAGGAGCAAAATTCACGACTGATACAACAGTTAAGGGAGAAGGATGATGCTAATTTCAAACTTATGACAGAACGTATTAAATCAAACCAGCTTCATAAACTAGCACGTGAAGAGAAAGATGTGCTCAAGGAGCAGGTATGTTTTGTATTGTAAATGTATATAGAAAAACCTTGATAAAGCTATGATTCTGCAAAATAATTAAAACTGTTCCCACTTTGTTGTTATTCAGAAATCTGACATAGAAGTCTTTCAGTCTTGTTGTTTACATATATATTAAAATTATTTTACTAACAGACCACATATTGTAAACTTGAGTGTGAGATAAGGCTTTGTACAGAGGTCTAGTTTTATGATGGAGCATATACTCATCAGTAAAGCTTGCAAGCAAAGTCGGCTTGTGTCTTATAAATTGAAGTCATATTTTTTTCTTCTGAGAATGTCAATTAATACTGATGAATGCAGCATTACAGAACACAAGTGGTATACACTATTCAAAAGCTGAAAAACAATAAGGCTGCAGGGAAGGGGCAGATATCAGCAAAGATGTTAAAAGAAGGTGGAAGCAAATTTAAGAAAAAGAAATTTATTACCTTATCACAATGATCTAGAAAACTGAAACACACTCTGAAGACTGGAAACTGCAATAATTTCCCCCACAGACAAGAAAGGAAACAAAATGGAATGTGGAAATTACAGAGGAATTAGTTTCCTGGATGTAACATACAAAATTCTGTCAATGATCACTCTCAACAAACTTAAGCCTTACACTGAAAACATTATTCAAGGCTACTAGGCTGTTTTTTGACAAAACTGTAACAACTGTTTACTCTCTTTGAGAAATACGGGGAATTCATTGTCTGTTCATTGCTTTCCAGCGAGCCTATGACAGCATCCACAGAAGTAGCCTCTACAATACAATAAAAGAATTTAGTGTACCCAGTAAAATCATTAGGATGATACAACTGCACACGGGTGGCTCACTAGCAGTAGTGAAGTTCAGAGAACCCATATCCTTCAACTTCCCATTTAAAACAGGTTTACAACAAGAAATGCTGTTTCATGTGTTCAATTCAAACTTAAATTGGAGAAAGTCATTTGAGAGTCTAATTTACGACTATACAATGGTCTCCAATTTGAACACAGTGAAGTAAAACTCCTGGCATATGCAGATGATACAGTCTTGCTCAGTGAAACAGAAGAGCAGCTGAAAAACATGTTCAGATATCACAGCCATAGTGCCAGCAAGATGGAACTTTTGATGAACCAAGAGGAAACAATGTATGGAGAAAGGTTGAGTCATAAACCCAAATCCACACAACCACAAAGATTAAGATATATAACACAATCATGCGCTCACTAGTACTGTATGGTTCGGAAAGTTTGACACTTATCGGATATGAAAGAGAAAAATGGAATACCATGTTTGGTTGTGTGGACACTTTCCACAGCAGCTGCTAAAATTGATTACAAGAGGTAATCCGTCTTATGCTGACTGCAATTGATTTATTTTAAAAGCATCTTCTGTGGTCTGTAAATGCTACAATGGTTTCTATAGTTTGTTTTCTATACATAGATTAAAAACTGTTTTTAAAAACTTTGTGCACATTAGGACTATGTGTTTTTAACTTGTTATTCAGACTACTCACAGTGTTGTTATCTCTTCTTTACACCTCACTGCTGTTTCTCCATCTTGTTGGCTGGAGACAACAAGACGGAGAAACAGCAGTGAGATGTAAAGAAGAGACAACAACACCATGAGTAGACCACTCTCGTTCTCTCTTCAATTTACCTGTTCTAAAATTAGGTGAGCACTGTTCTCACCTTTAAGGACAAGGTGAAATATCTCTGCCTCACTTTTGATGAAAAGCTAACTAAGATGCATCAAGGTTTTAAACCTCCTTAAGTGTGTTAGCCATAGGTCCTTGGGATCTGACAAGGCGTGCCTCCTCCAATTTTATAAGGCATTTGTGCGACCCCTTCTCAACTATGGAGGCCAGATTTATGGATCAGCAACGCCTTTCTATCTGAAAATGCTGGATGCAGTAAACCGTGAAGGTATCAACTGTCAACAGGTGCATAATGCACGAGACCAGTTGTTATCCTGTGTGCAGAGGCTGGTGAGCCTCTGCTTTCTATTCACCTCCTCCTCCTCCTCACAGTACAACAGGAATACAGGTCTAAGTCTGTTCCTAACTCCCGTGTCCTTCAATGTTGAAATGTTGAACATAAGCCATTGGAATGTTTATTCCGCAATTGTCTGCAGGCGACAAGGCCATTTGGGGTCCGAGTAAAGGAAAGCTTTGATTTGCTATTGGAGCAGGGTATTAAGGTCCAATGCCAGAGGTGGAATAGGGGATCTCCCTGGCTACTTCAAAGACCCAGGGTCTCTCAGAGTGGGCTATCTACAGGAAGAATTATACTTCAGACCAATTTTTACAAAACTAAATTTCTAGAAATTTTAAATCTGATTTTATTAAAGCATACACATATGGCTTCAAGCAGGGTGATTGTTTTGGTTGCTCTGTCATGTACCCTGATGTCCTTTGGATAGAGCTCCCAGAATAGTTTTTCGTTTATTATGCAGCATCTCACACTTCCACCTATCCGAACCTTAATAATATGTCATCCAACATGGAAAGTCCTAACCCTGCCCTTAACTGGCTCCTCTTTCCAATCCCCTCCTCACTCACTGTAAAGATGCTTGTTGTTCTGGAGTGGACATAAATTGTGGCCATGCTGAGCTTGAGTTACTTTTTAATGAGTGTGTGCATGTGTGTGTTTCTTTTTCTGTTGAAGGCCACAGCCAAAAATTAAGTTGTGTGAATGTGACTGTCTATTTTATGTCCTTGTCTGTGGCTCAGTGATCGTCCTTTCGGTGAATTGTTATCTATTCTCTATTATTGATGTTACACCAGGATTTTCCACTGTTAGTAATTTCTAATTATATCACACAAAGCGGAATACCATTAGAATCCATCAGTAATTCACAAACTGTGTGGGATGCTTGATATGGCTTTTTTTCTTCTTAACCTTTTCCTAACAAGTTGAAATAAGTATGGAGTACTATGGTCTAAGGTCCCTTGGTGGTAAAAAATTTCATCTTCTAATGTAATGCAATGTACATCAGCTATCATCATAGTCAAAACTCACTTTCTTTTGGTAAAGAACAAGGTTTTATAGCACAATTAAAGGGAACAAATCTGACCTTACTAATTTGTAATCATATCAGTCGAAAAGGTTTCATCAATTTTTTGTTTGTCTGTAAAGACCACTTTTTCTTTGGAACGAGTAGACATATCAAATGAAATTTTCTTGTTGTATCCTTTTCACATTCTTGTTATGTCTCCTTGTGTACTCCCTCTATATACTTCTCCCATTATCATCCTTTTCCTTTTTTTAGTGTAGTCCTGATCATCAGACTGAATTCATGATATTCATAGGGCTGTTTTTCTTTTCTCATGTTTATCTTTAATTTTACTATAGATGGTATCAAGCTTACCCCAGGTTATAAACAATTCTGTATCCTTATTTTAATACTCTAGGCGTTAACTTCTTACCTATTTGTTCTTGTACTACCGTCACTATTTCATCTCTAAAAGCTACATGTTTGTCTTCTGCTGTATTCCTGTGGCCAGTTTGTCGGTTTCCTAATCCTCCCTCTGAAACTCTGGCAACATCTGTTGCTTTCAGTATATTCAGGTCTCTGCAGGTTTCTGCAATTTATTCATTTTTAATTTGCAGTTCATAACCAATAAATTGTAAGTCCACTTCTACCCCTGAAAATATTATTAGTGTTGTTTTAATTTTCTGGCACTTGACTTAACGTTATTCGCCTTCTTGCTTGCCAATACAATTTTGTCAAGTCTAAATTGCAATCATACAATTCTGAACACTCTTTCAAATGATCACTTTTCGTTATGGTACCACTCTTGTGACACAGAACACATTCTGGAGACAGCAGGATGGACATCTTGTGCAGGTGGGTAGTCAAACTGTCATGTCCAGTAGTGTAATGTTGCTGCTGCCTCTCTTATTGGTCCATCTGGTATCAGTTGGTTACCCAAAAGGTTTTTCCAGATCTTCCCCTCACATGAGGTTTTATTCATTTTTCTCAATTCTTCTTTAAAATATTGTTAATAATGCATTTTACTGCAAAATATGACAGGGTAGTCTTTCCAATTTGTTTAATTTTTGTGCCTAGGAAATCAGCTTTCTCATTACCGTCTATGTTACAGTGAGATGGTATCCACTGAATTGCAATTTTCTTGTTGTGTTGCTGAATGGACTTAGTTATTTCTTGGATATCTTTTACATTAGCAATTTTTGGATCTCTTATATTAACAATTGCTGATATTGCTGCTTTGGGGTCACAGAATATGACTGCTTTATCAAATGTGTGCAAATAGCTATTTAGCTGATTTACTGCAGTTCTGATGGCTTCAATTTCACCTTCAAAATTAGAGTGGTGTGATCCTAAAGTTTGATAAAAATAAAATTTTGCTTTATATGGTATTCCTACACCATCATTTCCTTCTTTTTGCATTAATGACCCACCTGTGTTGATGTGTAGCCACTGATCTTCGGGTTATCTCTGACTGATGTTTCTAATGCTGTAGTTCTCATGATTGATGGGTCTGTTTCACTTTTTTATTATTATTATCATTTACATCTAGTTGATACTGTAATGGAGGAAGAAGAATTGGAGAGAGTGGGAAAATAAATTTCTCAGCAGCGACTTCTGGTGGGTAATACTGTGATCTTATATTTTCTACTTTTTCGATGAATCTAATCTGCGTTTTTAACTTTCAATTATTCTTACTTGTCTCTTTATGTTTTATCCATTGATCATGATTGGGCAGACGAATAAGTTTTTCATACTGAAGCAGTGCTAACCCTTCGATACTTGTTTCAATGGGTTCTATCCCAGTCAGAATTCTCATTGATGCTAGAGTAGTAGTTTTTACTCCACCAGTTATGATTCTTAAGGCCTGGTTCTGGACTCTTTCTAACTTATTAAAATTTTAGGTAGCAGAAGGAACAAGTGCTTAACTACCATATGTTAAAATTGATCTGATGTAGGCTATGTAAGTATTGCTGAGCACTGTTCTTGAACATCCCCATTTACTTCCTGCTAATCTTTTCAGTATGCTTAGTCTGGTTTTTGCTTTATCAACAGTTTTATTGATGTGGTTCTGCCAGTTTAATTTTTGATCCATATATATTCCGAAGTATTTAGGGTTTTTATTCTGCTGTATAACTTCCCCTCCAGTTTTCAGAGTTAATTGTTTGTGTAATGTAGACTGCCTCCGTCTGGTTTAGCCAGCAGGTGCACCCTGGATAATGCTAAATGGTCTACAGATGATGTTATGCAACTCCCTGAAAATATGTTTTACTTCAAAACCTGGAACCGAAATCTTGTCTTAAACCTGGTACATTTCAGTATTTCCATAGCATGTGTTAGCCAATGACTAAATTATGGCTGTGCAAAATTATACCAGATGACTTCCAGTTTCTTATTCTCCCCCTGTTTATCTTCTCTTCCTTTTCCTGCTATCTTATTCCTGTCCCCTCCACAGTAACATTTTCCTATCACTTAACTATCTGAATTGTAAAAGAAATAATATTTCAATTCTCTGAAACACATATTGTCTCATTGTATCGAAGATATGATTGTAAGGAGAGGCATAGAATTAAAATTTGTTGGCCAGGATTTGAACCTGGGACCTCTTGCTTACTAAGCAGACGCTTTAACCTCTCAGCCAATCAGCTTTATGTATAATGCAGCTACACAGACTTGTCTTAAAGTATGTCACCATTCACAATACTTACTTTTAATCCTTTCTCAATGTTCACATATGAAATATGTATCAAAGTTGCCTTTTGGAGTAGCACCCCAGCAGTGAATGTGAATGGGAACAACCCTTACATTCAATATCTTTGATGTAATGGGACAATATATGCCTCAGGAAAATGAATTATTGTTGATATGTCACCTGTGTTTGGATACAAGGTAGGATGGTTCCCATTCATGTTCATTGTTAGCATGCTATTCCAATATTGAACAGCCTTGACAACTTTGAAACGTATTTCATAGGGGAACATTGAGGCAGAATTAAGAGTATGTCAGCCCGTGTAGCCGTATTATCCATAAGGCTTTGTTAACTGAGTGATTAAAAGTGTCTTTCTAGTAAGTAGGAGATCCCAGGTTCAAATCCCAACCACAGCACATACTATAATTCAATGCCTCTCATTATACTCAGTAACTTATTTTACCTTGTCATACATCTTTTGAATCTCTCTTATCTGCAGCATTTCTCGCTTGTAAATTCATACTACTGTAGTGGATTTTGGCTTCTTACGTGGTTACTCTCACACTCAGTGTTGAGCGAGCCACATGATAATTAGGATAACACCCATAGTCCGTTAACACCTACAGTCTAAATGTCACTTGAGGATCTCGTTTATAAAATGGAACCCGCATTTGTGTCTGTAGTTCTTGATCTTTATAATGTTGTTTCATTAATTCCAGATATAGCTTTCCACAGTTATTTTCTTCTTTTCTTGTACCACCCATTGAGTGCCCAAGTTTCTCAACAGGAGATAGTTTTCAGGGTTCCTTAACATATTTGGTAAAAATAAAACCTTTGTAGAAAAACTTTGTTAATTGTTTTTCATAGCCTGTACGTCAGATATAAATACAGCTTATAAAAAGAAGCAAAATCAGTATATCTTTAGATCTTAACTGAGTTAATTCAATATTTTTTGCATTTTGGGAGCTAGGATTGTGGCCCATAATCGTGCCAGTCCTGTAAACTTCCTATAATACAGCGTTGGAGAGTAATGCGTTACTTGTTACGGCATTACTATTAACATTCGATTAATGATGAAAATTCTCCTCAGAGATGATAAATATTGATGAAACGAGGTAGAATGGCTGGCCAGTACTTACCTTTGTGCTGTACCGCCGATAGTAATACAAATGAAGAAACAGAAAAGAGGGGACAAAAAGGACTAGCTTTCGGAACACAGTTCCTTCATCAGGTGGGAGAGAAGGGAAGAAGAAAGGATGGGAACAGAAGGTAAAGGTAGTTCACGACCTAGGTCATGAAGGTGGTGTTTCGGGAGTGTGGACGTCAGAGATACTGCATGTATGTACTGAGCCAAGCCAGAGAGGATAAATATAACCAAAGAGGAAAGATCTTTAACTTTAACTGTAACTAAGTTACTTTTATCAGTTAATGATTTAACAGAAGTATCGTTACTTTTTTGTCGTTAGTAGTGTAACATATTTTAATAGTACCCATTCATTCATAACATTTTTATTTAAAATGATTCCTTTTGCTGCAAATTGTATTGCAATGGGAAAACAATTCAAAGCAGTCAAAACTTCAAACCAAACTTAAAAATTCATGTAGAATTACTTTTTTGCTTGCTCGTTGGCGTTGAGGCGTGTTTATAATGAGTTTGAAACAAGATCTGCAACGTTGCTCGTTGCTAGTTCTGGGCTACAGTACCAATTTCACAACAGACTGGCAACACAAAAGCTGTGTTCCATAGCAGTGTCAATAAAGAACAATGTCCATGGCTTTCTAGCACTAAATGCTCCTTTGCAGTGGTAGTGTTGGTTTTCTTTTCTCTGTATCTATAGAGTTACATGTTCTCTTTCTGTGTGTTCATTCACGAAATTAAGTAGGCAAGAAACAACATTTATGAATTCATCACCTAATAAGAGGCAGAAGAGGACTGTGAAATGTTTGATGTCATGAAAATAATTAGGAAGAAGCACACCTCCATACAGAAAATTTCTACATTCTTTGGCACCAGCCATATGTGAATTAGATAAAGGAATTAAAATTTCTTATTTCTCAACACCGCAGCAATAACAACAGAATCTGTTATCTTAT
The DNA here is from genome assembly GCA_026315105.1 of Locusta migratoria. Classification (NCBI taxonomy): domain Eukaryota; kingdom Metazoa; phylum Arthropoda; class Insecta; order Orthoptera; family Acrididae; genus Locusta; species Locusta migratoria. The sequence goes on from CM048744.1 coordinate 673,576,913, forward strand.
TTTGGAAAATGAGTTGTTTGCGAGTTATGTTACTTGCTGGCCAATGACAGAGGGATGACAACATTTTGTTTTTACATCGTTTTTTATGAAGCAGAAATGAATGTATGTAGGAGGCAGCAGTGTGTACTAAACGTGGACGTGAAAAGGAGATCGTCAGCAGCAGATCCCTTGTCACCTTAATTTGTAGCGTGAGTGACGTTAAGGCTAATGAAGCTTCCTTCATAGAAAACGATAATTTGATGGTTTATTTTCGTTAAAAGAAATGCAACCAGCAGCCTTTATGGATGTTTTTTATTAATCCAGAACTAGTTTTCAAGCCACTGCAGGCTCACCGTCAGTGGATACTTTACAGAAACATTTATCTTCAGCTAAGTGTAGGTTTACACTGTCTGGTGGTTCTGATAACATAACTGAACTTTAGTAATAGAGAACAGAATAAATCTGAATTAAACATATTGTAATTTTATGTACTTACTGTGTTTTTATTGGAAGTTTAATTTAAAACGACCAAACATTGAAATGGAGATGCAGTGAGATAGAAGATTCTGCGGACAATTTATTTAATAATGCATTAATTATGTATTATTATTATTATTATTATTGTGTCTGTATTAATGTATTATTGATTGACAGTAAAGCTTGTTTCCTTTGTACATGAGTAAGGTTTGTTATGGATTTACAAATGAGTTGCAAGTACAATTTTTAAAAGTAACTGTGAAGTTACTTGTAACTGATACAGTTACTTTCAATGTATAGAAACTGTAACTTAGTCACTTTAAAGAAGTAACTTTCCCAACCATGCTAAAATGCTTCCGTCACTGAAGTATAAAAATAATAAATAAAAACACTAACATGCCATCTGTTGGTTCTTTTGGTGTACTAAGCAATGATCATTGTGTAACTAAATATTTGGCTTCATAGAGAAAACATTGCAACTGCTAAACTCTAACAGACTCCTAAAGGATTAAATTGTAGTAAATTATTTCTGTGATTGGATTTACATAACATAAAAACCCATATATCGTCCCAAGCTATGCTCAAGTTACCTGTGAAAACTCTAAGGATATTCATTTAATACTTTTGAACACCAGTGGGGTCAGGCAAACAAAACTGTTTTTAACAATGAGAAGTCCAAGTTGGAAATGAATTATACATTTTTGGGTTGCATCTCACCAAAAAGATGATCCTGAATTGCAGAAAGTTATTGAGTCATACTTGCAGAACCAGAGGTTTCAGTCACAGAATGCAAGTGCTTGCACACACACACATTCACAGAGGCACAACTCGAGTGCACACGGGATCCATCTCTAGACTAGAGTCTTGGGTTGCAGCGCCCAGAGGTGGTGGTCATGTGTACATGAGTTGTGCATGTGTGTGTACTCTTCTTTATTACAAAGGTTGCAGTGGAAAGCTGTAGTTGAGTGAATGTGATTGTTTTCTACCTGCTTGTAAGTGATGTGGAAAATCATTTTTATGTATGTCTTTGACTAGGAAATAGTCTTTATCAGGAGTTGAAACCTTTCTTACTTGTATTATTATTGTTAAGTATTTTCATGTAGAATAATTATAAAGAAGTAAGAGGAGTGTGTAAAATTGTGCAGGTTGCAACACTGACATCCCAGGTGGAAGCAACTAATGTTGTGGTTCGAAAGTTGGAAGACAAGGAACGAATCCTACAGAACTCACTTGCTACTGTTGAGAAAGAACTAGCTCTGCGGCAGCAGGCCATGGAAATGCATAAACGCAAGGCAATAGAAAGTGCACAGTCTGCAGCTGATTTGAAGCTGCATCTAGGTGAGTTAAAACAGAACTTTTGTTTAATCTTTGTAGCAGTAGCAGACTGTTTCGTTACTCCCTTGTAGGCTTTTCAAATTTGGTGTAATTTGGTTGAGAAGTTTTTTTATAAAATAATAATAATTTGGAAAGGCTTTCTTATTAGTCAGTATTAAAAAAAGAAAAACAAGTATTACTAATGTTAACTTCGTAGCTATAGAGTGGTGCAACTGTTAAAATGTGGTTTTGGTGGTGTGGATATTTAGGAGTGTTACAGGTGAGAGGTGGTCATGTGATTGAAGCAGAATGAAAGGTTAACTAAAATTTGTTAGCATTGTAATCCATTTATGATGTGAATGTATGTTTGTATAATAATATATATTTACTTCGCATTGCAGAAAAATACCATGCACAGATGAAGGAAGCTCAACAAGTTGTTGCTGAGAAAACAAGTTCATTAGAAGCAGAGGCATACAAAACAAAAAGACTCCAGGTTGGTACAGTCTTATCTGATAGTTGCTTGGACATAATTCACAATACTCCAGAGATTAATTTTACATTCACAACAATGATTGCTGTATTGCAAGTAATTTATCAAGTTCAAATTTTGATATAAATTTGTCTTCAATTCAGAAACAATTGCAATACTGAACTGATAACATAAAATAGAAGCATGCGTACTTCACCTGCTCAAATCTTTAACTAGTATAGTCTGTATTGACCCTTGTGTCCAGCAGGTTTAACTATGTATATGGATATAAAGAACAGTCTGCCCATTACAGTAAAAAGGAAGAGTGGAAAAAGCTGTATCTGAGTAACAAATGCACCAATGTTACTTGCTGGATGTATTCCAATCTCTGTCTTCTCCTGGAATTTGTACCATCTGTAGCTCTCTCTTGTTCATGTGTGCACATGTCCTGTCCCTTCTTCTTGTAAGTTTTATCCATTTGTTCCTTTCTTCACAGATTTCTCAGAGGAACTCAGTATTCCGTATCTTAGCAGTTTTCTACATCTCAAATGCTGTTTTCTCTTCTGTTCTGTTTTCCCAAGTCCATGATTCACTACTGTACAGTGCTGTGCTCAAAATATACATCCTTGCTTTCAAGGTGGTTGATTTTTTATTTTTTCTTACTTCTGGCATTTCTTAGTCACAAATTTTGGTAAGTTTTTCAATGTTTTCATTTCTGATTCTTCTCTTTTTTTTCCAGTTTACTCAATTCATTTTCATATCATTATAATAGTTGTTCAGCGGATCCTGTAATTCATCAATTTACTAGGGATATCAGTGTCATTTTTTAATTTTACCGTTAAAATCGTTTCACCATAAAATTTCTCTCTCTTGAATCATTATTTTAATTCCTTAATTGCCACTTCAGTGTGTAGATTGAACAAGAGGTGATATATTGCATGCATGTGTCACATTCTCTGTAATCTGACCATTTCATTCTTTGACTTCCAATCTCATTGTTCCTTCTCGGATCTTGTATATATTACCTGTTCTACGCAACGGTTTTTTGTGTCCCATTCTCGTTGCCACTTTTCTGTCTCATTGCCGCAGGTTGTCCTAGGTGTCGGTGGCCAAGTAGAGAGAGACCGACCCAGGGAAATAGGATGCATGCGTGTGCGGGTACAGAGTCTGAGGTGACCAGCCAGTGGGACAGCCGAAACTAGAAACACTAAGTTAGATTAGAACAAGATATATATTTCGAAGAAATAGTACAATATTTAAGTTTGTTAACTGAAGACTAGTGGAATGCAGATACATAGTTTAACTAGGTAGAGTCCTGCCTACTGATGAGAGACCGTTCTAGTGCCTGTCTGAATGCCAAGTGGCCAATGCAGTTTAGTGGTGGCCACGAGCGGAGTTGCAACAGAGGGCGCTCGTGGCTGATGTCGTAAGAAAGCCGCACCATGCTTTCACGATGGCAAAAGTACGTGGTGCGAACTTCAAACTTATGCGACACCACAGGTTTACTACTGTTTTCCAGGTCCAAAATTGAATCCACTTCACATTTTAATGACAGCAGCACAACAGCAGCTAGGATATATCTTGTTGGTGGTTTTCCTCATCTGCTTACATAAAAATCAGTCTGAGTTACACAATGAAGGAAAAACTTTGGAAAATAATGTCACAATTGACCGTGTGTGAATAAGCAACTTTATTTGGAAAAATAGAATGATGACAAGATTATGTTCCATAATGTAGCGTTTTATATAATCTGAGGGTACAAGGAAGAAACATTTAATAATTGCATTTGAGACTGCCTTATCTCACTAGACCCTAAATGTCTTTATTTCGGATTCCAATAATGTGAAAATCACATGGGGGAGAAATCAAAGGGTTTCAGCTGATTGCATGTCTTTTCATATATCAACAGAAGACTTGCCTTAGAATCAAATGAGTACATACATTGTCACTTGTATTTTGTGAAGTCAGTTGGCTTCATACATCCAAAAATTCAGTATTCACTGATATGTCTCTGTGGTAAGGAATTGTATTTACTTCCAGGATGACAGCCATCCAGTTTGTTCCCATGGTATCTCTAAATAACTTACTACAAGATATAATAATGGAAAGTCCAGGTTGGAATTAATAATACAGTAAGGGCAGTTTACAACTCACCGCAAAGACGTGGCGACGAGCTACGGCAGGCACATACAAAAGACACAAACATACAACACTTTCAACTATCGGCCATGGCCTTCTTCAGAAAATAGAACACTCACGCAATCACACAGGCACACGACACAGTCATACAACCATCACCTCCAGCTGTGCCGCATTTCAAATTACGCTCTGCAGCGAATCGGGGCCGGGAGGGGAGGGGGATAGGAAGGTTACGTCACGGTGGTGGGGATGGGTTAGATGGGAATAACGAAATGCAGCTTATAAAATAAAATAAAGTAAAATAAATATATATATACAAAATGTGTGCACATTGCAAGTACACAAGACCGCATACGTGCGCGCGCGCGTGCGCACGCACGCACACACACACACACACACACACACACACACACACACGATCACACATTCATACACCAGTCACAATAGGCGAGGTATGGGATAGAGAGGTAGGAACTGTAAGGTATGGAGGGAAAAAAATAGAGAAGTTATCATAGGTTGAGGCCTGGTAGATTTCAGGATTGGAGAATGTATTGTAGGGATAACTCCCACCTGTGCAGTTCAGAAAAGCTGGTCGTGGATGGGAGGATCCAGATGGCCCGGGTTGTGAAGCAGCCATTGAAATCAAGCATGTGCTCCGCTGCATGGTATGCCGCAGGGTGGTCCACCTTGTTTTGGCCACAGTTTGGCAGTGACAAGTGCTGACATGGATCCTTTCATGGGATTTCTTTAATCAACCCAAACTTGTGCTCAATTTCTAATGACATCATCAATAAAAATGGTATTAATCCAAAAGTCCAATGTGCCTGCTTAGTTCCCATGGACTTAAAACTATATATTGTAAAGTTTGGTACTTGCACATAAAAATTGTGTAACCAGAGGTGTGTGTCTCCATTCCCTCCTTTACAAATTGTGGTCCATTTTAGTAGTTATGCTCAAAATACTTCCTCAACACATCTGTGTATTGTACTGGCTTGAGCCACACGGAACTTCCTTATTGCTCATAATATGTTCTGGACTGCTCATAATATGTTCTGGACTCCATTTGTTTTTGTTTTTTTGTGAGAAGGGGGTTGGTTGGGGGGCAGAGATGTTTAAGAACCATCCTGATCCAACAACCTTTGGGGAACTCAGATCTCTTAGCAACAAAGTGTGCTACAGTTCCATTCTTTTGTAGTCACACACAGTCTTTCTCTCAAGTCTTTGAGCTAAGCTATTAGAAACATTTGCAATTTTCTCAAGAATTTCCAGTCAGAAACTTTTGAAAGACATAGCACAAACAGGTATCGTTATGACATACCAGCCAATATCTTGTCAGTTCCTTTCCAACATAATGAGGATACTTAGCAACTCATCATAAAGACAATCACTGAGCCACAGTCAGACACACAGAATAGGCAAACATATTCACACAACTTTTAATTTTCAGCCATAGTCTTCATCAGAAAAGAAACACAGACAGTCACATAATCCTTCAGATGTAAGACATGCACGCATGACCATCACCTCTGGCTGCTACAGCAGCCAGAGGTAGTGGTCGTGTGTGCATGTCTTACATCTGAAGGAGTGTGTGACTGTATGTGTTTCTTTCCTGATGAAGACTGTAACAGACAAAAGTTGTGTGAGTGTGTTTGCTTATTTTGTGTTACTGTTTGTGGCTCAGTGGTTGTCATTATGGGGAGTTGCTAAGTATCCTCATGTTATTGACATTCTAACCTGGACTTTCCACTGCTATATAAGACTTGCTGCATTCCATGGAACCCAGAAACACCTGCCTTGTGCAACTCGTAAGTTATCTTTGCAAGATCCCAAAGTGGCAAGTTATTGGTTGGAGAGGACAAAAAAATTACCCTGACTTTGTATCATCTTTATTTATTTATATTTATCATGTACTGCGAGACCGAATCGAGGAGCACCCGTCCTTGGCCATAGAATGAGTTAGTACATCAGTTTGTAATAAAGTAGTAGTAATTGGTAAAGTGAAATGTATAGCAATCTTAAGCACAGGGCAGGTCCAAGCAAAAACTTGACACAGAAATTAAAATATTTTTTGAAATTCTTCGGCAGAATAGCAACGGTGGGGCCATGAGGAAACTTTTCAGTTTAGTGCTTCAAAATGTTTGGATTACTGCTAAGCTCTTTCTATTCTTCTGGCAACTTACAAGAAATGGATGTGGCAGAATACTGCAGACCTTTCTGCACAAGGGTCAAGGAGATGTGATCCAAATGAAGATTCGATTTTGTCTGAATGAAAGCTGCTAACTCTTGGGAGGAACCAAATATTATCAACAACAAATGACATTAAAGAAAATATGTATTGAGAGGCCAGTGTCAGAATTCCCAGGCTACTAACCAGGTGTGTGCTAGCTTACCCGACATATTGCTTGTATGCCTCTTTCTGCACAATAAATACCCTTTTTGAATCAGAGGCGTTATACCCAAAAAATAACTCTATATCATAAGTGAATGTGTTGAACTATCACTTATTTCAGAAACTTTTCTGATAGTAAACAACACAATATTTAGTTTTTGAACAAGATGCTGAGCATGGGCTTTCCACAACAGCTTATTATCTGAATGTATAGAAATTTAAACTCCTCAGTCTCGCTTATCATGTGCCCGTTCTGTGTAATAGAAATGTCAGTTTAGTTTTTGTTTAATTGTGTGTTGGAAACTGTAAAAACTAAGTCTTACTGTGATTTAGCATCAATCTATTTTCTACAAAACATGAACTTACTTCTTCAACTGCATTATTTGATACTGCATCAATATTGCCAACAACTGTCTTCACTACCAATTTAGTGTCATCAGCAAACATAAATATCTTATAACTACTTGTTATACTTTAAAGCATATTATTTATATAAATGAGAAATAATAGTAGCCTCAGAACAGAACCCTGGGGTACCCCCCTTTAACTGTGCCCTATTGAGAGTTCATACCCTAACATTTTGCTTATTATTATTGAAACATGCTAGAGAAACAGTAGGTTTGAATGTGATAGTACTACTGAGCATCACTCAGTTGTTTTGAAGCTTTGTTTTGTTGTAATTCTACGCATGACCATACGAGTCACAAGTTACATTCTGCACTTCTGTCCTTCATGTAGAACACACAAACATGTGTTTTCAAAGGATTAAGCCTGAGCTTGTTAATGAGACAGATCCTTCATGGCGAGAGTCATATTTCTTAGATTTCTTCCCACTGTGTCGAAGGTAGTGCGGGGAATGCTGTGTGTGTTTTTTATTTAATTCTGAAGAAGGGTTGTGATGAATTTGGTTCTCTCTGTACCTTTGGTCATTTGTAGACTTTTAATCTAGCAGAAGTTGGTGGGTTGACACTAATAGGACACAAACCTTCTAAACATAGAATGAAAGCAGGGAAGAGTTTCTTTCTTGTGATTGAGACATTTGCAGCACCTGCTGCAAGGGTGAAAATACAATTCTGGAAGGCTATGATCCCCAAAGTCTCTTGAGCATATGTAGCTGGCCTAGTCCTTACCACAATGAAAGCTGAACAGTCTGGAAGTACCTCAACAGATTGCTTTTGGTTACGAGGAAGATCAAGAGTCAAGTTGGCAAGATAGGGTTCCGAGAATGGTGACTGCAGGGACAATCGAACAATTGTGATACAAAATTATTCTTCTAATCCTGCGGTTGTTATTATTTAATATTCACAGAATATATGACATCAACTGCGATTGAGCAAAGCTGAAAATGTGTACCCAGCCAGGATTCGAACCCGGGTCTCCTGCTTTCTAGGCAGTTGCGCTGTCCCCTACACCACTGGGGACACAGTGATCACCGCACCTGCAAGGACTACCTAAGCACGCCTCCCGTCAGACCCAGGTTCGAATCCCGGCTGGGTACACATTTTCAGCTTTGCCCAATCGCAGTTGATGTCATATATTCTGTGAATATTAAACAAAATTATTTAGATGTGTTGTTGAGTTTTTGCAATTGGTTCTTCTCATGTTTCTGAAATTAGAATAAATAAATGTTTTCAAGACCAAGAATTGAACTTCTGTTCTTAGAAACACTGTTCGCTCATGTTCAGTTTCATTTGCAGACTATCAATACCTGAGACAGTATGGCCTCAGTTCCTGAACTATGAATGTTCTTCTCAGCAAGTACAGAGATACAAATGATAGCACATGAAAGAGGCTGGCATCTTCTAAACAACTGATTCTCTACTTTACATAGTAATATTGCAGTGCAAATAGGCCAAAAACGTTGCACTTTTGAAATTTGTGAAAGATGATTTAGAGTTGGGTTAGGCATATGTTTACAAGATTCCACAAATATACATCAAATCTTATACAAGGCAAACAAAAAGCACACTGTACGGGATCTAATTGCAGAATATCTTACCAAGCAAAAATAATCAAACTGATGTCAATGCGGCACAGCACAGTGACTTGCTGCACAGGTGTGTGTGCCCAACTAGAGCAAATGGTAATAGAATACACTGAGTAAGTGCAACTAGGGTAAATATATCTCAGAGTGCTTTTCATCAAGTTTTTCACCTGAAGTTGGCCAGAAGACTCTGTACCAAATATTGTGGCAGCAAATTAACATTCAGCACTTCTCCTAAAATTTTATAGATCAATCAATATTAAATGAAAGCTTTAAAATACACAGAGTGAAAAATAATTGACACTTCAGGTTACTTCACAGATACGCCATGAAAAGAAATGTCAATTTTTAAGGTACTTGTAGCTTGGAGGTGCATAGTTAGTAGAAAGCAGTGGACAAATTGTGGAGGCAGTCAGATTATTAGCAGCAGCAGCAGGTGGGGTGCTAGCAGTAGGGCTGAGATGAACTATGATGATGATGACAAATTCTTATGTATAATTTATTTTATGGCCTTCATTGGACCACTTCAGTCAATATTACAAAGTTTATTACAATTTGTTATTATGATTTAACACAATTTAATTCAAAAATAATTAAACATAACAATTTAATAATACAGAAGTTATTTATTTAACTTTTTTATGGCCAACATAAATATTATGAATTAGGTCCTTCTAGATTTTTTTCCCTCCCCCAATTCTTTTTCATTCTTTTAGATCGTGCCTTTCTCTCCTCATCTGAAATCACCCTTCCCAGTCTCTGTTAATTTTTATTGGTAGTGTTACGTGTTTGTCCTGAAGTATCTTGAGTGTGTCTTGTCTTTCAAATCTTCCATCGTTAATTGTAGTTTCATCATGTCTTCCTTGATTTCTGTCATCCATCTTATGTTGCTCTTGCTGTTCCATAACTTTTCAATTATCTTCCTGCTGATTCTATTTTCTGGTGTTCTCATCAAATGTCCTAGGAAAGAGATCCGTTTCTTTTTCATTGTACTTGTCACTGGTTCTACTCCTTTATAAACAGTTTCATTTGAAGTTCTGACTATCCTCCTTTCTATTTTAAGTAGCTTGTCTATTGCTTCAGTGTTGGTTGTTTTAAATGTAGTTTCACTAACATATGTTATTTGTGGCTGCGTGACTGTTTTGTAGTGTTTCAGTTTTGTGGCTATTGTGATGCATTTTTTATTATGTGTGTTCTTGGTAACATGATGCATTTTAATATAAGTTTGTTTATTCTACTCTGGCATGATTGTTTCTTGTTCAAGTTATGGGCTATTATTTCTCCCAAGTATTTAAACTTTTCAACAGTTTTTATGTTGTGTACTCAAATTCTAATTTTGTTTGCCAGTGGTTGTTCTGTTACCATTATTTCAGTTTTTCAAAAGATATTTTATGGCCAATACACTGGGCTATTTCCTGTAATGATTGTATTTGTCGTTTGGTTTCTTGAATGTTGTTTGCAAGAAGAGCGGGATCGTCAGCAAATTCTAAACAGTTCAACGTTATGTTCTCTTTTTGTGTTCCAACTTAAATATTCTTTGGATTGGCCTTATACCATTCCCTCATTATGTATTCAAGGGCACAATTAAAAAGAAGGGGTGACAGGCCGTCTCCCTGCCTTAGACCAGTTTTTATCATTAATGATCCAGAAAGTTCCCCTCTGAATTTAATTTTTGAATTTGTATTTGTCAAGGAAAGTTCTATTATTCTGATTAATTTTAGGTGGAGTCCAAAATGTCTCAAAATTTTTAACAATGAGGGTCTATGGATAGAATCATAGGCTTTCTTAAAATCTATAAATGTAATTGAGAGAGGCTTGTTTCTTTTGCGGTAATAAGCCATGATTAATTTGAGTAATTATTTGCTCAGCACAGCTCCTCCAAGGTCTGAAGCCACCTTGGTATTCCCCCAGTTCCTCATCCAGTTTGTTCTCTGATGCTGTTGTGTAAAATCTTGGGAAAAAAATCTTGTAGGTGCAATCCAAGAGCGAGATTCCTCTATAGTTATCTGGATAACTTTTGTCTCCTTTCTTATGAAGTGGGGTAATTATAGCTATGGCCCATTCTTCTGGGAATTTTTCTGTTGTATATAATAAATAATAAGGGAAGTATATTTGCTCACTTATCAATAGCTTTCAGTTATGCCAATAATTAATCTTCTTGTTTGCAGGAAGAGATAGCACAACTTCGTAGAAAAGCAGAGCGAATGAAGAAAATTGAGTTGGCTGGCACTCTGGATGAAGTAATGATGGAAGAAATAAGAGAATATAAGGAAACACTGACGTGTCCATCATGCAAAGTTAAACGAAAAGATGCTGTTCTTAGTAAATGTTTCCATGTGTTTTGTTGGGATTGCCTTCGCACTCGGTATGAAACTCGACAACGGAAGTGTCCCAAATGCAATGCTGCCTTCGGTGCCAATGATTATCACCGCCTGTATCTTTCTACATAAGTTTTTTAATCACATAGTTTATCATCAGAGAGGATCCATTCCATGCACAAGGTTTTTCATTGAGAACACTCCTGAGCTATATGTTTTAAGATTTTGTTAAAGATACACATAAGATTGTATAGTTTGTCTGGTGACTGGTTTCAATAGGATTAGCAGAGCAACAGTTAAAGAATTCTATCTTTAAAAGATAAAAGTAATACTTTATTACCTTGCTTTGCCTCTATGTTTCACCAGTTGTTTGATACAGAATCTAATGTAATGGAGATAATTGTACTTGTTCCTGTGAAACGGTAGACATTAATTGTAACTACTGTTAGACAAATTAAAATTATGCTCAGTATTTCTCTAATGACTTACCAGCTAACTTGCATTTCACTGATTTGATTAATTGACTCAGAGAGAAATACACTGTGATAATGCAGCTGGGAGACAAACAGCAAGAATTATTGTTAGCGCACTGGTTGCATATGTACATATATCCAACATCTTAATGAAATTACATTTGAAAATTCATTCCACATACAGTCATTTGTTACTGAAGTCTGTTTTATTTAATACCAAAAGAGTATTAATTTATCAATGTATATGTATATAAAAGAAAATAAAATAGCAGTTCTGTCAGTTGACATGCCTGCTTCATAGTTCTCCTGTATTATTTTTACATCCTGTTTTCTTCCTTTAACAAATATGATATTGAATACCCAGAATGAAACTTTCACACTGCAGCGGAGTGTGCGCTGATATGAAACTTCCTGGCAGATTAAAATTGTGTGCCGGAACCGGGACTCGAACCTGGGACCTTTGCCTTTCGCGGGCAAGTGCTCTATCGACTGAGCTACCCCGACACGAGTCACGATACTGCCTCACAACTTTACTTCCGCCAGTACCTCGCCTCCTACATTTCAAACTTGCAAACACGCAAGACTAGCACTCTTGGAAGAAAGGATATGGTGGAGACATGGCTTAGCCACAGCCTAAGGGATGTTTCTAGAATGAAACGTTCACTCTGCACTCCTTTCTTCCAGCAGTGCTAGTCTTGCATGGTTCGCAGGAGAGGTTCTGTGAAATTTGGAAAGTAGGAGGCGAGGTACTGGCGCAAGGAAAGTTGTGAGGCGGCATCGTGAGTCGTGTCGGGGTAGCTCAGTCGGTAGAGCGCTTGCCCGCGAAAGGCAAAGGTCCCAGGTTCGAGTCCCGGTTCCGGCACACAATTTTAATCTGCCAGGAAGTTTCACGATATTGAATATTTAAGAAAGGCAAAGACTAATCATACCACGCATGGCAGTGTGCGGTATTAATATGTTCGTAAACGGCGCGTGCGAATTTGCGATTCATTAGGGGCCAATATCTCAGGTTCTATTCATCTCAGCGTGCAGGGGTAAAGTGTTCTGGATAGATCTTGGCTATCATACAGTACATCGTCAAAATTTTCAAAGTTACACACTTCCTGGAGCGAATCAGTTGGCTTTTGTACATGACGTGTAGTCTATAGTGGGCTTTAAAAGGCTTACAAAAGCAACATTCGTTCTTGGACGGTTCCTGAGATAATCTCAAAAATCTCTGTACAAAAAAAAAAAAAAAAAGAAAGAAAGAAAAAAAAAACGAATTGTGGAATGGTCACTTCGATACTTTCTATTCATTGAAAATCTTTGAAATTTTTACCATTATGTTCTTATGATGAGATTCTCGAGGCAATATTTAAATTTTTTCCATATTGTTATCCGTTACAAAGATCCAGAGGATCATAGTTTTGCACAAAAACCGAGTTTTAGCTGTTTTAGAACCATGAATCGCAAATATATAAATAACTAACCATAGAAAATTGTTCAAATATTTACAATACATCCTGTACACCTTTATCTATAAGTGTCATTTTTCAGCTTTTGTAAATCTTAGTCCATTAGCAAGATAGGGCTGAAAAACTTCAATATGTTGCTAGAAAAAGTGCGAATTGTGCTGAAAGACGGTGTTCAGGCTGCTCCAAAACCATGCAATTTGAAAAAAGGTACTTGTCGAAAAAAATTTATTTTTGTACATCTGAAAGATTGAAATCTTCGCTCGATGAAGGGGTGATTTTTGTTTTCGTTTACTTTACAGTTAATATGCAGCATCCGGTTTAATGAATCATTGCAACACATTTTAAAAAGTTTGCAGAGGTAAAAACACATTGCGTAGACTTCTCGTATGGTTGATTTTAGGTTACACATAGCTGCATATGAAATGTAGCTAACATATCGAAATTTTATTTAAAGTTTAGAGCAGAATGATAGCACGCGACAATAATAGGTTCGAAAACGCTATTGTGAGGTAAGGTATCTTGAGGAACAGAAAAAGACTAAAATGTTATGTGTATGTTGTTTAGGTGTTTATCTGGAAAATCCGTTTCCCATTTTTGGAAATGTGTATTTGTTACCACAATATGATACAAAAATCATAATTTTTGGTATAAAAAGATCCAACTGTGTGCATTGGCAAATCTACACTTCTATTCCTGGCAAATTGTCAAAATTTTTACGATGCGTTCTAGTACTATGATTCCCAAAAGCTTTGAAAGTTTTTCCGATAATACTATCCATTACCGAGATATGTAGATTCCAGTTATCGCACATATTCATGACAAATATGCAGTGTTATTAATCCCTTGATATTTCATCAACATTCACATCTTTCAGGCCTCTGGACTGGTTACACAAATAACTTAAAATTGTGCTAATTTCACAAGAACATACTTTAATTAACTTTGTTGATATTTCATTGTAACCACTAGAATGCTTTGTTTTTAAAGATTTTATTATGGAAGTTATTTCTTGTGGTGAAGAGAGTGACATATTCATGTACGTGTAGTTATTTGTAAATGCTAGTTTCAAATACTCAAGTGCATTATTTACTGACCCAGACAATCCCATACTATCAGTAACAGATATAAAGTATTGTTAAATAGATTTGCCACACTATGCCCATCAGTTAATAATGTCTCATCTACTCTTAATGCTACCTGCTCTTGTTCCTTTCTGGTTCTTCCAGTCACCTCTTTCACTATACCCCATATTGTTTTTATTTGGTTTCCTGATGTTGGTATTGTCTTCTCATAGTGCATGAATAACTTTTTTAATATTTTACAGTATTCCTTATATTTAGTTAAATCATCATCATTGCAACTACTCTTGGCTGGTAGATACATTTTCCTTTTTGTCTTACATGAAATCTTTATTCCTTTTGTAATCCATGGTTTTATTATAGATTTCTGTTTAATTCAAGTTACTTTTAGAGGAAAACAGTTTTCAAACATGATACAAACATTATTAATGAATATTTTATATCTTTCATTCATGCCATGAGCACTATATACATCTTTTCAGTTCATGTCTTTGAGGAGTTTTCTAAAATTTTCAATTTTTGGTGGATTTACTACTCTCCTGTATATACATTTTGCAGTCTCCATAATCTGTTTAGAATCTATACCTAAAACAAGGAGTTGCATATCGTGATCTGATAGGCCATTTATTATTGGTTTTATGATATGAATTTGTTCCTTTGATTTGTCTATAAAAATTTTATCAATTGCTGTCCTAGAGGTTTTAGTTATCCTAGTTGCAAAGTTTACGGTATGTGTGAGGTTGAAAGACAAAGTTACTGACTGCAATAAATTTTTACTGGAGGACTGCATAAGAAAATCTGTATTAAAGTCACCAGCAACCAGGATTTATTTATTTCTACCTGTTAAATAACCCAATAGAGCTTCTAGATGATTTAGGAATAGATTATAGTTTCCTGAAGGTGCTCAGTAAATAGTTACTATTACATAGCATCTGTTATGGAATTCTACTTCTGTTGCACAAGCTTATTTATATCATTATTCTTGAATCTATAGCAGTTTTTAATGAAAGTGGCGACTCCTCCTCCCTCCATATCTACTCTATAGAAGTGTGAAGTTAAATTAAATCTTGGAATGTTTAACGTATCTATACCTGTGGCCATATGATATTCAGAGAGGCAAAATATGTCAATTGGGTTAGAGGAATCTATTTCATCAATACAAATGAGTAGTTCATCAAGTTTATTTCTGAGCCCTGGAATATTTTGATGTAATAATAATAACTTATATTGCATACTAACGGTTTGACTAAAATTTTCTGGAAGTTTCTGAGTACTTTCTGTTAAACATTCTTTGATAAAATCTATCTCCTGTTTTTCCAAACTGAGGGTGTCTTCCAAGCTCTCTCAAAACTGGTTTTCTTTACCCCCTCCCTGTCCTAAAAAAGGCACCCCTCTGACACCTGTAACCACTGGTATTTTACCATTCGTGACAGTGCCCCCCCCCCCCCCCTCGTAAGTTACTTGCAATCAACCCAGACAGTTTTCCCTTCCCTTTCCTGTTGAGGTGAAGGCCATGTCTAGTGTCGTCCCGCCTACAGATATCATCCACAGGAATCAAACCAATATGGGACCCCATATCTGACATGAGTAGCCGTTCCAACTCCAAATTTACTCTCCTGACAGAAGAGTTCAAATGAGGCCGGTCATGGTGACTCAAGACAGATACAAACCCCACACTAGTATGCTTCGTTGCCGATGATATCTTCACCAGGTCACTCTCTCTAGAATATTCACAGTTTCTGTCAATGTTGTTTGCCGGTCCACCCACTATAACCACAGTATCCCCCATTGTGAAATCTTTACATAAAGAACCTGTTACCTGACCCAGACCTGCATTTGGTTTGAAAAAGTTTGTGACCTGGTACTCTGATCCTAGCTCTTCCTGCAGTAGTTGGCCAACACCTCTACCATGGGAGCTACCTAACAACAAGACGTCCTTTCTTTTCACAGTTTTCCCTACCTTTTTGAAATCCTTCTTGAAAGTTTGTTGTGTCCTTTCTACAGCTTCAGCTACAAGAGGCTCATACGATTTTGACTGAGGCAACAGGTCAAATCTATTTTACACATTAATGACAAAGCTGTTTGAAACTGTCCTAAGCCTGTTCCCCTTGTTACCTGATGCCACTTCTCACCGCTGTTCACCCTTCTCTCTCCTTAGCCTGCTCAGAGTCTCCCTTGCCCTATCTAATTCAGCTTGAAGAGCTGCAATTTTCCCCTCCTGTTCCATTATTTTCCTCTCTCTATTGCAGATCCTACAAAACCACTGGTGAGCCTCATTTATATCCTCATTTCCCACACCACGACATTCGCCCCAATTAAAGAAACCACTACAACTATCACACCACACCCCGGAACTAACGATCCTACGGCATGTCACATGCTACTCACCTATGGTAAAAATAGAAATTGTAAAAGATTGATCAAGTACTGACTAAAATGTGAAAGTTACATCAAGAGACACTAAAATATATTCACATAAATATAATTAACTGAAAGGGCACTGGATATAAAGAAACTCGCTCACGAAAACAAAAATTAGGCCTAAAAAAATACGTTCGTGAAAACAAAATTTAGGTCTATAAACACAGATTACTATAAACACTTTACCTAAATCATGAAATTTACATCTGATAGACTTTATAAATCCTAACTACTATATGCAGTGAGTGAAAAATAGAAGAATGGGTAATTAGATATAAGTTTTAGTCACTGTTTGCAATGATTCATGCGCGTTAAATTAGGCCTACAAATACGTGTTGTAGGCGAGAGAAGAAAAATAAACTTTTTACACATTTTTTCCTTATTTAACACTACACTAACACTTCCACTAATGCAACAACACTTATATTTATACTAACTGGAAATGATTAAATATAGCTTAAAAAAAACTATTTTTGTAATTATTTACTGGAGCAAATACCCATATACACCTACTATCTTCCCTTCCCTTCCTTTTCCTACTACAGAATGTCAGTCTCCCATAACAATTAAGTTTTCCTCTCCCTTAACTGTCTGAATAATTTCCTTTACCACCTCATACATTTTTTCGATCTCCTCATCGGCAGAACTAGTTGGCATGTAAACCTGTACTACTGTGGTCAGTGTTGGTTTTGTGCCTATCTTTGCTACGGCAATATGTACACTATGCTGTTCATAGTAACTTATCCACATTCCTATTTTCTTATTCATTATCAGACCTACTGATGTGTTACCCCGAACTGATTTTGTACTTATAATCCTGTACTCACCTAACCAGAAATCCTGTTCCTCTCTCTCTGCTGAACTTCACTAATCCCCACTATATCTAACTTCAACCTATCCATTTCTATTTTTAAATTTTCTAACTTCCCTACCAGTTTAAGGGATCTGACATTTCACACTCCGATCTATAGAATACCAGTGTTGTTTTTCCTGCTGATGACATCCTCCTGAGTAGTCCCCGCCCGGAGGTCCGAATGGGGACTATTTTACCTCCGGAATATTTTACCCAAGAGGATGCCATCATACAACAGAGCTGCATGTCCTCGGGAAAAGTAATGGCTGTAGTTTCTCCTTGCTTTCATCCGTTCACAGTAACTGTGTGGCTAAGCCACATTAGCTGATGTTACAAGGTCAGCTCAGTCAATCATCGAGACTGTTGCCCCTGTAACTACTGAAAAGGCTGCTGCCCCTCTTCAGGAACCACATGTTTGTCTGGCCTCTCCACAGATATCCCTCCGCTATGGTTGCACCTATGGTATGGTTATTTGTATCATTGAGGCACGCAAGCCACCCCACCTCTGCAATGTCTGTGGTTCATCGGGGTGGCAGTGCAGACTATAAACATATTTTCTTCCATGTGAAGAAAAACAAAACATATTTTAAATCATCCATGTCAAATGAATCTCTGGAGTCTATTTTTATTTTTAAGGCCAATAGTTGTGGTTGCTGTTATGACAAAACATTGTGTCAAGAGTTCCTATAAGAAGCTAAGTAGGCCACAACTATGAGTTTAAAGTTGAACTTACATATGATTTGCAGTCTGTTTTATATTATTTCTTGCCCATGTTAAATGAGTTTAATGAGTAAAGCATTTTCAGCTATCACATATCTACTTAACTTACTAAGGAAATCCTGTTATGTATTCTCCAAAGCAATATTCACCACACCTGTTGCTATTTTACATGTTTTTCTCCTCGATAGTTATGATCATTTAGAAACATTGGCCTATGGTGTAAGTAGATGTGATTTAATTGAAGTATTCTGTTTAAAACTTGAATTATTGTATTTTGTTGCCCAGAAGTATTATTATTTTCTTCAAGCCAGGATATGTCCAAATTCGTCAGACTTTTTCCGCACATGATTTTTATTTTTCAAAAGTTAGCAGGTTTGGTATTGAGAGACTCAGCCTTTAGCTGCTTATGTCATGCAGAATAAACTAATCATAGTGCACATATGACAGAAGATTTTGAAATGTGGTGCAACAGACAATTGCTGAAGATTAGATGGGTAGATAAAGCAATGATGAGGTGCTGAACCAAATTGGGGAGAAAAAAAAAATTCTAGCATATCTTGAATATGTGAAGATCGAGTGGTAGGACACATTCTCAGACTTCAAAGAATTCTCAATTAATAATTGGAAGGAAGTCTGTGCAATAAAAATAGTAGAGGGAGACCGAGAGAGATATACAATAAGCAGGTTCAAATCTTCTTATTCAGAGATGAAGAGGCTTACTTCAAATGAATATGCTTCAAAACATAATGTGTTAGTGGTGCATACATTTGTGTTGTTTACAGACAAAGAAGGAACTTTCACATGTTTAACTTTGTGAAAATATGTTATTTTTATTTTATCATTTGTCATTTTCTTATACTCTAAAATGTTCCATGTCCCTTTGTTTTGACATGCAAAAAGTGGCGAGGGCTGTTCAATCTACTACGCACTGGACTGAATATTGCTCCGTTTTTATTGTTCTCAGACATAATAGAAAATATTGAAAAATTTAAAGACGACATAAGTCTTGGTCTGATAATTCATGATTAAAATCATTTCTATTAATTCCACTTAAAAAGAAAGGAGACAAAAAAAGTCTAGCATCAGAAACTTTTGTAGGCAATTTAAAATAAAAAATAGCATTTGTGCCTGAAAATTACCAATCTTACCGACCTCCACCCTCTCCCCCCCCCCCCCTCTCCTCCTGCCCTACTCTCCTCGTCAGCTCATCAGAGAATTCTTTCCATGCCAAGGAAGTATTTTTTCATTTGGCTGTAAGTACTGCTAATTTTCTTTGAAAATAGATGATGACCCAAACACTTTTTCTGCAGAGAGTTAAAATCTCCAAAGAAAGCATTAGTGCTCTTCATTCTTAACTTACACTCCCATTCTCGGATAATTCTTGTATTATCTGAAAACACTATTCAAAATTGTATCAAGTGTTTTCAGTTCACGTCTTTGACATTTAATGAACTACTTTCATGACATTTATCATAATTCTGTATTTCCATAATGTTGACAGACTAGCACTATGCCTTGTAAGTTTTTATTTATTTATTTATTTTTCATTCCAGTTGCTCCATTACCATCTGCCGTATGTGGACTTTTTGGAAATTTTGAAACAGATTGGCGAACCTCCTTTAAATAGTTCTCTGTTTTAACTCACCAGACAATGCATTTTTTTTTTTTCTTTCTATCTCAAAATAATACTTTGAGTTTGAATAGTCATTACTGTTGCTCTCTTGAAGGACTCTTTAATATATTGCAGATAACATGTACCTGAGATTTCAATTTTTCAGCTTAGGGTGTTCCTCCTTCAAGTGACTGACTTGGGTGCAAATACCTGATTTTTATTTTCCTGATATATCTGTAGGTACCTTTTTAAAATGCACTCTTAACACAAACTGGGTCAATTATAAGAAACAAAACAATGTAAAAGAATGTTTGTTGCTCTCTTCTTTCATGTATTACAATGAATCATGACATTTTGAAGTTTTATGTAGGGCAATGCAGTGAGCTAATGACAACAATGAAATGTTTCTCTTACAATGATAATTAATTTACTGACTGGGCAAGAGTACACGAAGTGATGATTGCTATCGACAAGGGTTCTCAAATTGATTCCGTATTTCTTTATTTCCAAAAGGCTTTTGAAACCATACCTCACAAACGGCTTTTAATCAAATTACGTGGTTATGGTATATCATCCCAAATTTGCGACTGGATAGAGGATTTCCTGTCGGAGAGGACACAGTTTGTAGTAATCAATGGTAAGGCATCGACTAAAACAGAGGTGATATTGGGCGTTCCACAGGGTAGTGTAGTGTTATTGGTCCTCTGCTGTACCTTATTTACATAAACAATTTGGGAGAAAATCTAAGCAGCTCTCTTAGGTTGTTTTCAGATGACGCTGTCATTTACCGTCTAGTAAAATCATCTGAAGATCAAAACCAACTGCAGAACAATCTAAATAAGATATCAGTATGGTATAAAAAGTGGCAATTGAATCTAAATAACGAGAAGTGTGAAGTCGTCCACATAAGTACGAAAAGAAATTCGTTAAACTTTGTTTACAAGATAAATCTACCAAAAGTGAAGGCCGTAAAATCCACAAAATGCCTAGGAATTACTATTACTTCAGACTTAAACTGGAAAGAATACGTAGATAACGTCATGGGAGAGGCGAACCAGAGTGTGCGTTTTTTTGGCAGAACCCTAAAAAGATGCAACAGAATTATTAAAGAGACTATACACTATGTTGTCCGTCCTTTTTTGAAGTACTGCTGCCCTGTGTGGGATCCTTATCAGGTGGGTTTGACAAACAATATCGAAAGAGTCCAAATAAGCACAGCTTGTTTTATATTGTAACAATACAAAGTAAACAGTGTTAAGGAAATAATACAGAATCTGATATGAGAAACGTTACAACAATGGCATTAATCTCTGTGGCATGGGCTACTTATAAAACTCCAATCGCCAACATTCTCCACTGAATGCGAAAATATATTGTTGACTCACACTTACATAAGGTAGAAAAGATCATCAGAATAAAATACGAGAAATCAGAGCTTGAACGGAGAGATTCAGATGTTCTCTCTTCCCGTGCACCATTCGAGAATGGAATGGAAGATAAATAGTATAAAGGTGGTTCAATGAACCCTCTGCCAGGCACTTAAATGTGATTTGCAGAGTATTCTGTGTAGAAGTTGGTGTCGACATACAAGATGACAGGTTCTTGTATGTACTCTTGTCTGGTCAAATCATTGTAAAGGGAACATTTCAATGTCAACATTAGTTCTCGTGCCATATTGCAACAAAGCAAAATGTTAAAAATCTCAAACAAAAAGAAAAATGGGTTCATTTATTCTGCATAAGAGACCAGCAAATCTCATTAATACTGCATATTATCACATCATTGGCTAATGACAAAGTCTCACAACTCTCATCATTTTCATCCATTAATAGCCCTGCTTTCCGGATGCCTGGAGTCACAGTTCTCATATTTGATATGTATTTAGAAGTAACAAGTGTCTTAAACACTTTTAACTAATTTAATACATATATTAGTGTGCTCTTCAAGCGTACTATTAAATATTTTTGTTTTAGTTGTGTAGTTTCATAGTAATCACGAAAAGTTCATTTTGTTTACATACTCGCTGCTAGGCCAAACTTTTGAGCTTGCAGATTAAACTTTATTCCGCAGTTTTAAGCACAATTACTGCTAGTCTACACTCCTATTAGTGTTTTAAATACGTTTGCTGCCCCTTTATATCTGTAGATTATCACACTTCTACTAACAAATTTCTGAACACCTACTGTTTACATAGTCGCGACTAGTCCTCAATTTTCGTATACATATTTTCATTGTTTTCCGGTACCTTAATTGTCTTAGTAACACTAAAATCAATATTACAGCGATCTGACTTTTGAAACTTTGACAAGACAGATGTGACAACGATTGCTGCAGTGAATGCTGCATGAAACTCAATACCCCGATACTAATTTTTCTGAGTCCACTTTAAGGAATTTATGTTGCATACTGCACCACCCTGGTCTACTGGAGGAGCATCTCGTTTAGGATGGTCCAGTAAAGAGCTTTTTTTTGGAGGTTTTGAAGCACTTCATTCAATATGTCAAACCCAAACCAGAAAGACTTGTGGTTTTAATGATGGACAATCATGAAAGCCATATTAGTATCCCAGCAATAACATGAGCAAAGGATTCAGGAATTTGCGAGCCATAAGATGCAGCCTCTTGACAAGACAGTAATTGGTGCAGCTGGTTTTGTACATAATTCGAACAATTTACATCACAGTTCGGAAAATCTTGGGAAATGTTCGAACTTTCGATCATGATGCTATTTAGCAATGTCAGGAGGTACTATCTCTGTGATTTAAAACAATGATATTCATAAATCTTTTCTGTGCTTTGCAGTATATGATTTATAACAAAGATAGAGTGTCATTAATGTACTGTGGGGATTAATAAGTGTGAAATTCTGACTATAGTAGCTTCTAGGGTGCAGGTCATAAGTGAAAACAGTAGCAAATGTATGCTATAAATAAACGATAGCAATCGCATTTAAAAATTATACTGCTGCGATCTAGCGACTCTTGTTGATACTATGTACAGAGCAGTTCATTCACCATTTATTCCATGTCTGTGGTTTATTCCAAGGTTGCAATTACAATTTATTTTTGTATGGCTTATTTCCATTATTGGTTATTACATTTCTAATGTTTCCCCTATTTCATCTCTTTTAATCTTGTTTTCAAGTCGATTAAAATGTGGTAACATTTTTATCTGTTACTGTACCGTATCAACAGGGAATGGAATGGTCATTT
Organism: Locusta migratoria; assembly: GCA_026315105.1. Classification (NCBI taxonomy): domain Eukaryota; kingdom Metazoa; phylum Arthropoda; class Insecta; order Orthoptera; family Acrididae; genus Locusta; species Locusta migratoria. The sequence continues at coordinate 673,599,808 of CM048744.1, forward strand.
GCGACCTATCTCTTATAATCACATTAAATGTAATTTCTACTTATGAAGGATTCACATTTTTTCCCTTTGAATGTTAGCCATCAGTAATGATGTACAGTAGTTATGTTCTAGTAGCAGATATTTTGCTTATCAATGGATCATATCTAGCAGTGACACCATACATGTCACATATGCACTGTTTTAAACAAAATATACAGTTTTTCATACTGTTGCCCTTCTTTGTACTTCCTATGAAATTAGTTCTGAGGAAACCGATATCCCACTAATTTCAAAAATCCCCCATATCATTGGCAGATAACATCTTTGGTCTATGACATAAGCAGTGCCAGTCATTTATTATTTGAGTGTTCGAACAGTTTGATACTGAATTGAGTTCTCTGCTGTATCGGGAAATCCCAAACATGTTTGAATGTGAATATCATTTGCCCAGCCCTAGTATTTGGACCATACAAAAGTTTCTTCAACACTGCAATGAATGACTGGTTGTTGTCACCTAGGAATGCTGGGAAACCTATCATAATTTATCAGATTGCAGCCCTTGTATCCAAAAGCATTTTCTCCAGAAAACATTATTAGTGGCTTTCTTGTTTTGAGACTTTTTCCCCTGAACAAAAATGTATTTTGCAATGATGAATTTGCTGCCTCAAGCGTTGCTGATAGATCAGTTGATAATGCAAGCTTGAGTGGTGTAATTCAAGAATGCTCAGAAGAACCACTACTTGAAGCACAATATTCCACAGAGTAAAACACCAAGCCTGTTACTCCAGAAATGATTCGTCCCTTTCCAAGAGCTGACCCAACAAAAGAAAGCAGCAAAAGTCGGAGGAGAGGAAAATCTAGAATAGTAAAGAAGGTTGTATACGTGGAAGAGACCAGGAGACATCGGGAGATACCAGATAAATTATATAATGGTAAGATCTAGATTTCAGAACCAGGTTTTAAACTGTAAGACATACCCAGGGGCATATATAAACTCTGACCATACCTTATTGGTCATGAATTGTAGGCTGAAACTGAAAAAACTGCAAAAAAAGGTAGGAAAATAAGGAGATGGGTCCTGGATAAACTGAAGGAACCTGATGTTCTTGAGAATTTCAGAGGGAGCTTTAGGCAACAATTGAACAGGCGACTAGAGGCAGCTTAGGAGGGCACCCAAGACTTTCCGACCACCCGATAGATGTCTCTACGGTTACGCTACCAGAGCCATGACCAGAGCTCTGTGCGAAATGAGAACAACCAATAGCATCAGGCGAGAGCCAAAAGAATTGCATTCTGGGGTAAACATTAATTGCCTCGATGCGGGTAGTTTGAACGCATTCTGCCTCTTTCTTATGAAAGTAATGCGAGTATATTCTGCAACATTCGAAGTTTTTATATTTCTGTCTGATTTCAGAACGAAGTACGAAAAAATAGCTTCGAGTGAAACGTAACCTACAGAAGGAAAAATCATGTTCTTCCTTATCACAAATTTTTGTGTTTCTTTCCAGATATGTGACGATTTCCGAGAGTATGGTCAGGCAGGCGAATACGAATTTTATTGCTGCTTTCGGAGCAATTTAAGCTGCCCTCATAATTCCCTGCCTGTACAGATTTATTTTATTTATTTATTTTCGAGGTCTATGAAATCGTGACGGGAATGTATCGCTGGGATGTAGAATGTGTCATATTATTGCTATAATAATCATAGGTAAATGTCATGTGGCTTACTGACTAAATTGATTGTAAACAGATGCATGAAAAGGGCTACACTTACGGGCTGCAAGGGCTTAGTGTGTTAATGTTGGCAATGAAATTTTCGCTTTACAATGGTAATCAATTTACTAACCGGACAAGGTTATATACAAGAACATGTCAGCCATAGAGCAGGAACATCATTAATTACTTATCTCACGGCCAACACAAAAGATTAATTATACTATTTTTTTCAGAGAACGTGTAATATGGTTGCCAACACCAACACACTACGTCTGTACCATAAAACTTACGTTTCACAGAAAAAGTATACAGCCAATAAGTGATTCACCCATGAGAGTGAAGCTAAAACTTAAACAGGCAGTAACGCAGATTATTAATCAACTCCTTTAAAGAATAGATATCTAGATAGACGAGGGGTTCTTGCTTTTTGAATTTAGCCATATCACCACCGACTGATGTAATATAAACTATAGGTTTATTTTATACTATTCTGCCTGAATAATTTACCGTGTTCCTCATTGTTTCCTGCTAGAATTTTTAATAAAATACTATATTTGAAGATCGTGTGTACTTCTTGTAATATCAAGTTCACATGCACTCTCAGTTTTGTTAACAGTATGATTATAGTTCAGAGAGCACATAAGTAAGAAAGAAGAAGAAAGCCAGCTGTTTCAATAAATCTCTACAATAGTATCTAGAGTGCACTCTGATAATACTCTCTGAGAGTGCTGTATTTCGGAAGCAGACAGCCAAATATATGTGGTAAGGAAGAATATTAATATTGTTGCCGCTCGTGAAGCTGTCCTATTGGGTTCCTACCTAAGGGCACACTGTGAAATTATCTTAGATTGGGAAATAAACGGCGAAATATTTGCGTCCTTCATTTTCTAATGACAAGGAAATATAAATAATGTAGAACACTGCAAATCATACTTTCCTTACATTAATAAGCAACTCCTAGAATGTGTTTAAATAAAATATTTCAAAAAAATTAAAGGAAGTGTGCGGTTACAAACTATGATCCCTTGTAATGACAATCTACAACGCTATCCATTACACCACGTTGACGATAAACATTTCAAGGCTTTATTATTAAATTCATTACATCTTATTGCTGCAGTACAATTCCATATGTAATAACAAGGTAAATCTCCTTGTGATGCAGTGTCAGTGCACTGTCACTTTGAAACGGAACTGGACAACCTTAACACGAAACAGTTTACATATTATGCCAGAATGAACGACGGCGTGTTCTGCATCGAGTTAAGGATATACCAGTATGGTAGCGTAACCGTAGAGACATCTATCGGGCTGTCGAGAAATCTTGGGTGCCCTCCTAAGCTGCCTCTAGTCGCCTGTAACAATTGACAGAAAAGGGGGGGGGGGGGGGATAAAACAGTAGAGGAGGAATGGGTAGCATTGAGAGATCAAATAGTGAAGACAGCAGAGGACAAAATAGGTAGGAAGGCAGGACCTACAAAAAATCCTTGGATACCATAGGAAATACTAAATTTAATTAATGAAAGGAGAAAATATAAAAATGCAGTAAATGAAACAGGCAAAATGAAGTACAGATGACTAAGAAATGAGATTGACAGGACGTGCAAACTGGCTAAGCAGGAGTGGCTAGAAGGCAAATGAAAGGATGTAGAAGAATGTATAAATAGGAGAAAAATAGATACAGCCTACAAGAAAATGAAAGAGATATTTGGAGATAAGACAAACAGCTCTATGAATATCAAGAAGAAAGATGGAAAACCTGTTTTCAGCATAGAAGGGAAAGCTGAAAGGTGGAAAGAGTATATAGAGAAGATATATGAAGGAAATGAATGTAAAGGCAATATAAGGAAGGGGAGAAGAAGTAGATGTGGATGAAATAGGAGATACTATACTGAGAAATGAATCTGACAGAGTCCTGAAAGACCTAGGTGGGAATACGGCCCCAGGAGTAGATGACATACCCTTAGAGCTACTAAAGTCTCTGGGCGAGCCAACCATGACAAAACTATTTGAACTGGTGTGTAGGATGTATGAGACAGGCGAAATACCCTCAGACTTTAAGAAAAATGTAATAATCCCCATTCCAAAGAAAGCAGGTGCAGGCAGGTGTGGAAACTACAGAACCATCAGTTTGGTAAGTCATGGTTGCAAAATATTAACATGAATTATTTACAGAAGGATGGAAAAGCTGGTAGAAGCCAACCTCGAGGAAGATCAGTTTGAGTTCAGGAAAAATGTAGGAACATGGGAGGCAATACTCACTTTATGGCTTATCCTAGAAAATAGATTACAAAAAGGCAAACCTACATATCTACCTTTTGTAGATTTGGAGAAGGCTTTTGACAATGTTGATTGGAAAAAACTCTTTCAAGTTCTGAGGCAAGCATGAGTAAAATTGTACAAAAACCAGACAGCGATTGTCAGAGTTGAAGGGGATGCAATGGTTGGGAAGGGAGTAAGACAGGGTTGTAGCCTTTCTCCAATGATTTGTACATTGAGCAAGCTATAAAGGAAAGCAAGGAGAAATTTTAAAGTTCAGGGTGAAGAATTAAAAACATTGTGTTTTGCCGATGACATAGTAATTCTGTCAGAGACAGCAAAGGACCTGGAAGAGCAGTTGAACAGAATGGACAGTGTGCTGAAAGGTGCATATAAGATGAACATTATCAAGAGCAAAACTAGGGTAATTGTGTGCAGTCTAAGAAATCAGGCGATGCTGAAGGAATTGGATTAGGTAATGAAGCAATAACGGAGGTAGATGAGTTTTGTTACTTGGGCAGTAAAATAACAAATGATGGTTGCAGTACAGAGGATATAAAATGCAGAATGGCAATGGGTAGAATAGCATTCTTGAAAAAGAGAAATTTGTTAACATCGAATATTGATTTAAGCCAAAGGAAGTCCTTTCTGAAGGCATTTGTTGTTTTGTATGGAAGTGAAACATGGACGATAAACAGTGCAGACAGGAAGAGAATAGAGGCTTTTGAAATGTGGTGCTACAGAGGAATGCTCAAGATTAGGGGGAGGATCACGTAACTAATGAGGAGGTACTGAACAGAATTGGGGAGAAAAGGAATTTTTGGCATACCTTAACTAAAAGACATCAAGGAATTGTGAATTTAGCATTAGAGGGAAGTGTGTGGGGTAAAAACTGCAGAGGAAGACCAAGAGATGGATACAGTAAGCAGATTCAGACAGATATAGGTTACTGTTCTTATTTGGAGTTGAAGAGACTTGCTCATGACAGGGAATTGTGGAGAGCTGCATCAAAAACCAGTCTCCGGACTGAAGACCACAACAACAACAACAACAACTGACACCCGTGAAAAGGAAGACATTCAGAAAATAAAAAAGAAAGTTACTACACAGACACAACAGACACCTGTACATAAGCCTACTGCCCCCAATCTGAAGAAAACTACAGCTCCAAAACTTCTCTTCGATCACTATTCTGATTCTGAAACGACGAATGCATGTCACCTATGTGATGATGAGTCATCACTGGATTTGGAAGAATAATTAAGTGATACAGAAGACCAAGATGAAGTAGAAGTACCTAACAAGATTTTTCACCCAATCTTGAGCCAAGAAGACATTAAAGAACAATATTACACTTGGGTTAAAGTGCCTATTGATGCAGCAAAAGGTGTTAAATACTTAGCAGCTCAAGTGTTTAAAGCAGTTGGGAAAAATAAATTTGAAGTGAAATTTATGAGATACAACAAAAAGCATATCAACATTTTCACAATGCCACTTGTGGATGGCATCAGTATTGTGTTAGATCAGATTAGATTAGATTAATACTTGTTCCATAGATCATGAATAGGACACTTCGTAATGATGTGGAATGTGTCAGTTAAATGAAGTCTGTCTATACATAATATTACATGATACTCAATACTTGAATTTTTTTTTAATTTTTTTATTTTATTTTTATTTTTAAGTTTTTCCTAAAGTACTAACTTTTATCTAGAAATTCATCTAATGTGTAGAAGGAATTGCCATTCAGAAATTCTCTTAATTTATTTTTAAATGCTAGTTGGCTATCTGTCAGAATTTTGATACTACTAGGTAAGTGACCAAAGACTTTTGTGGCAGAATAATTAACCCCTTTCTGTGACAGAGCTAAATTTAACCTTGAATAGTGTATGTCACCCTTTCTCCTAGTGTTGTAGCTATGCACACTGCTGTTACATTTGAATTCAGTTGGATTGTTAATAACAAATTTCGTAAGTGAATATATATATTGTGAAGCTACTGTGAAGATTCCTAGATCCTTAAACAAATGTCTGCAGGATGATCTTGGGTGGGCTCCAGCAATTATTCTGATGACCCGCTTTTGGGCAATGAATACTTTCTTACTACATAATGAATTGCCCCAGAATATGATGCCATAAGAAAGCAGTGAATGAAAATAGGCATAGTATGCTAGTTTACTGAGTTGTACATCGTCAAAGTTTGCAATCACCCTAATAGCATAAGTAGCTGAGCTCAAACATTTCAGCAGATCTTCAATGTGTTTCTTCCAATTCAACCCCTCATCAATGCATAAACCTAAAAATTTTGAATATTCTATCTTAGCTATAGATTTCTGGTTGAAGTCAATATTAATTATTGGTGTGATGCCATTTATTGTGTGAAACTGAATATACTGTGTTTTTTAAAAATTTAGAGAGAGTCCATTTACAGAGAACCACCTAATAATTCTCTGAAATACTTCATTGACAATTTCATCAGTTAATTCCTGTGATTCTGGTGTGATAGCGATACTTGTATCATCAGCAAAGAGAACTAGCTTGGCATCTTTATGAATATAGAAAGGCAAATCATTAATATATATTAAGAACAGCAAAGGTCCAGTACCAAACCCTGTGGCACCCCATGCTTGATAGTTCCCCAGTTTGAGGACTCGGCTGTTTTTTGTATATTATGTGAATTACTTATATCAACTTTCTAAACTCTTCCAGTTAGGTATGATTTAAACCATTTGTGCACTTTCCCACTCATACCACAGTACTTAAGCTTATCTAGAAGAATTCCATGGTGAACACAATCAAAGGCCTTTGATAGATCACAAAAAATCCCAACGGGTGATATACGGTTATCCAGAGCATTTAATATTTCATTAGTGAAAATGTGTATTGCATTTTCTGTTGAAAAGTCTTTCTGGAAACCAAACTGACATTTTGTTAGAATTTTATTTTTATTAATATATGAAGTTATTCTGGAATACATTACTTTTTCAAGAATTTTTGATAGAGCAGTCAGAAGTGAGATTGGGCGGTAGTTGTTGACATCCAATGTATCACCTTTTTTATGAAGTGGTTTGACAATAGCATATTTCAGTCTATCAGGGAAAATACCCTGCTCCAGTGAGCTATTACAAATGTGGCTAAGAATCCTACATATTTCTTGGGAACAAGCTTTTAATACCCTGCTGGATATGCCATCAATGCCATGAGAGCTTTTACTCTTGAGAGAGTTTATTAATTTCCTAATTTCAGTTTGAGAGGTGGGTGGGATTTCCATTGTATCAAACTGTCTAGGTACGCCCTGTTCCATTAACTGCCTAGCTTCTTCTAATGAACATTTGGATCCAATATTCTCCACAACATTTAAAAAAATAATTATTAAAAGTGTTTTCAACTTCTGACTTTTTGTTTGTAATTTTTTCATTCACTTTGATGGTAATGCTGTCTTCCTGTGTTCTTGGTTGCCCTGTCTCCCTTGTTATAATATTCCAGATTGTTTTAATTTTATTATTTGATGTACTAATCTCAGACATGATGCACATGCTTTTGGATTTTTTAATAACTTTCCTTAATACAGAACAGTAGTTTTTATAATAGTTGAGTATTTCTGGGTCACTACTCTCTCTTGCTGTCAGATACAGTTCCCTTTTCCGGTTACAAGATATTTTTATACCTTTGGTGAGCCATGGTTTTTTGCTTGGTTCCTTACAATTAAATTTGACTAATTTCTTTGGGAAACAGTTATCAAATACCCTTACAAAAGTATCATGAAATAAATTGTATTTTAAATTAGCATCAGGTTCCTTGTAGACTTCATCCCAATCTAACTGCTGAAGACTTTCCGTGAAATTTCTAATTGTCGATTCATCAATTGTACGAACAACTTTGGAGGACTGATTCAAATTACAGAAAGGAGCTATATCATATAATGTAACTAGCTGTGCACCATGGTCAGAAAGACCATTCTCAACAGGAGATGCACTAATGTTGTTAAACCTATCTTGGTCTATAAAAAAATTGTCTATCAGTGTGCTGCTGTTCTTTACTACCCAAGTAGGAAAATCAATAACAGGTGTCAAATTGAAAGAACCGAGTAAGTCTTCCAGGTCATTCTTCTTATTACGCTCTTGCAGTGAATCAACATTGAAATCCTCACAGATAATAATTTGCTTCCCCCTATTGACAGATAGCACAACAAGGCATCCAAGTATTCCAGGAATAAATGAAAGTTTCCTGAGGGGGGCCTATACACTGTGACAATTATAAAAGAACCACTCTTCAGTTTAAGCTCACAGGCACATGCTTCTATTTGTTGCTCTATACATTTTTTTTTTTTTCTAAATTTTTTACACTGTGACAATTTTTGATATACATGGCAACTCCTCCCCACACCTTCTTCTCTCTACTTACATGTGCTGCTAGTTTATACCCACTAATATTTACTTTATTTATATCAGTGATAATGTGATGCTCAGACAGGCATAGTATATCTATTACATTGTCAGCTTCTATAGTTTCTAAACAAATCAGGAGCTCATCTACTTTATTCTTTAAACCCCCAATATTTTGATGAAAAATACAAACATTATTTTTTAATTTACTATTGTTAGAATCTTGTGATATTTTAACAGCTTTATTACCTGCTTGTCTGGGCTTCTCATTGGACACTGAACTTATCCTAAAAAAGAGGTACTCCCAAGAGTTGCGGTGTCCCCCCTTATAGATTTTCCTATCAACCCAGCCAGTTTTCCCTTCCCTTTCCTATTGAGGTGCAGGCCATGCCTAGTAAAGTCCCACCTATCAATAGCATCAACAGGGACCAAACCAATGTCCGACAGAGTGGCCGCCCTGCACAGCTGATCTAACTCCATGTTGACCCTCCTTACAGAGCTGTTCAACCGAGGCTGATCATACCGCATGAAGGCAGGCACCATCCGAACATTCGTATGGTTTGTTGCAGATGCTATTTTCACCAGGTCACACTCAATACTGTAGCCCTGATCCCTATCAATACTGTTTCCCACACCACCCACTATCACAACGTGATCCTCCTTAGTAAACCCTTTGCATAATGAATCTAAATCCTCTACCACCTGGCTCAGACTTGCACGTGGCTTAAAAAAGTTTGTGACCTGGTACCTGTCACCTAATTTTTCCTGCACAGTTTGACCCAAACCTCTCCCATGGCTGCTACCTAGCAACAGAAGTTGTTGAAAGAAGAACTTGTTGAAAGAAGAAACTGTTGGGAAGTTCATAGCCTTGTGGTCAAATAAAATTTTATAATTTTTCATTAAAATGATAACACAATAATATCAACAAGTTATATTTTTGTAATATTTCTTTCTTGTTAAAGAAAAAAGTATAACGTAAGGTCACTAGCAATACCAGGTTGTATTTACTTCAGATGGTCAAAGGTACAACCACTGCATTGTACCTTTGACCAATTGCAGAATTCTACTAAAAATAATATTTCTATGAAATTGTTTAAGACAAATAAAAATAAATAGCATTATAATATGACATAAGGTTTGACAAGTAACTTAATAAAAATAATGTTTGAAATATTTATGGGTCATTTACAATTTAAAATATAAAAAGTGGTCAAAGGTATACAGCCTTCCCATGTGGTGAGAGGAGGAGTTGCCATATATGTCAAAAGTTTCCACAATGTGAGAAATTTAGGAACAAAAAAGTTTTGTGTAGAGAAAAGTGTAGAAGCATGTGCCATTGAAGCTAAAGTAAATGAGGACGCTCCCATAATTGTAACAGTGTATAGGTCCACTTTAGGAATTTTCAGCTTTTTCGAAAAAACTTGGATGCATTTTTGTGCTATCTGTCAGAATTATCATTTGTGTGAATTTTAATTTTGATGCACTGAAAGAGTGTAACAGGAAGAATGACCTTGTAGTATTACTCAGAACTTTCAATTTAAGCTTCGTTATTGATTTTCCTACTCAGATAACAAAGACCAGCAGCACATTGATAGATAACTTTTTTATAGATTGAAATAAGTTTAAAAACATAAATGCTTCTGCTGTTGAGAATGGCCTTTCAGACCATGGTGCTCAGCTTGTTGCAGTACATGACATAGCTCCATGCAGTAAATCAAATCAGACTTTTAAAGTAGTCCATTCAATTAACAATATAAACATTGCAAACTTTAGGGAAAGCCTACAGCAGCTAGACTGGGATGAGGTGTATAAGGAACCTGATGCTAACCTGAAATATAACTTATTTCATGATATATTTTTATGGGCATTTGAAAATTGTTTTCCCAAGAAAGCAGTTAAACAAAATTCTAAGAAAACATGTAAAAACCAAAGGAATAAGAATACTTTGCAACTGTAAAAGGGAACTGTATCTAATGGCAAGAGGAAGTACTGATCCAGCAATTGTTCAGTATTATAAAAATTGTTGTGCAATACTAAGAAGAGTTATTAAAAAGTCCAGAAGCATGTGCAATATTTGGAATTTTATTGAAACGGAAACTGGGTAACCAAAAAGACAGGAAGACTGTATTACCATAAAACTGAATGACAAGTGTACTAAAAATAAGTCACAAGTGAAAATTTTTATCAATAACCATTTTCTAAATGTTGTGAAGAAAATAGGATATAGATGTTCCTTAGAAGAGGCCAGGCTACTAATAGAAGGGGCCATACCTACACAGTTTGATACAATTGTAATTCCACCAACCTCTCCCCTTGAAATCAGTAAAATAATAAACTCACTGAAAAGTAAAAGCTCTTACGGAATTGATGGTATTTCCAGCTGGGTACTTAAAGCTTGTTCCCCACAGAAAAGTAGGATTCTGTCACTTATGTAATAGCTCTCTGAAGCAAGGTGTTTTCCCTGATAGACTGAAATATGCCATTGTCAAACGTTCAAACCATTGCATAAAAAAGGGGATACATCAGATGTTAACAACTACCACAAAATTTTGAGAAAGTAATGTATTCAAGAGTAGCCTCCCATATTTGTAAAAACAAGTACTAACCAAATGTCAGTTTAGTTTTCAGAAAGTCTTTTCAACAGAAAATGACATATAGGTCTTCACCGATCAAGTATTAAATGCTCTATATAACTGGACATCACCCATTGGTATTTTTTATGATCTTTCAAGGGCCTTTGATTGTGTAAATCATGGAATTCTTCTAGATAAGCTTAATCATTATGGTTTGACTGGGGCAGTGCACAAATGGTTCAATTCATACTTAACTGGAAGAATGTGGAAAGTTGAAATAAATGGTTCATGTAATGTCAAAACATCTGCCGATTCCTCAAATTGGGAGACTATCAAGGATGGGGTGCCACAGGGTTCAGTCTTAGGTCCTTTACTGACCTTAATATACATAAATGACTTGCCATTCTAAAGTGATGAAGATGCAAAGCCAGTTCTTTTTGCTGATGATCCAAATATAGTAATCACATCCAAAAAATGAGAACTGAGTGATGTAATTGTAAATAATGAATTTCACAAAATTATTAAGTGGTTCTCTGCAAATTGACTCTCATTAAATTTTGATAAAACACAGTATATACAGTTCTGCACAGTAAATGGCACAACTCCAGTAATAATTATAGACTTTGAACAGAAGATTGTAACTAAGGTAGAATTTTCAAACTTTTTAGGTGTCTGCATTGATGAAAGATTAAACTGGAAGCAACACAAAGACGGTGTGCTGAAATGTTTGAGTTCAGCTACGTATGCTGTTAGGGTTATTGCAAATCTTGGAGATATGAATCTCTTAGCTTACTATGCCTATTTTCATTCACTGCTTTCTTATGACATCATATTCTGGGATAATTCATCACTGAGTAAAACAGTATTCATTGCACAAAAGCATGTAATCAGAATAATTGCTGGAGTCCACCCATGATCATCCTGCAGACATCTATTTATGGATTTAGGTATCCTCACAGTAACTTCACAGTATACATATACTTATGAAATACTATATAAAAAATAGATGACGATTACTCACCAGGTGAAGGAGCACAGGTGTGATAGTAGCATAAATAAATAAAATACACACACACACACACACACACAAACGCAAGCTTTCGCAACCCAGTTGCTTCTTCAGGCAGAAGGGAGGGAGAGGGAAAAGGAAATGATGAGGGTTTTAAGGGAGGGGTTAAGGAGCCATTCCAATCCCGGGAGAGGAAAGACTTACCTTGGGAAAATAAAAGGAAGGTAAACGAATACACCCACACATTTACACAGACGCAAATACACCTAGGCAGACATACTGCAGAAGGCTGTAGTTATGTGATCCACCCACCTAATCTTCAGCATTCTTCTGTGGCACCACATTTCAAAAGGCTATATCCTCTTCCTGTCTGCACTATTTATTGTCCATTTTTAACCCCCATACAAGGCAAAACTCCACACAAATGACTTCAGAAATGACTTCCTTACATATAAATATTTGATGTTAACAAATTTCTCTTTTTCAAAAACGCTTTTCTAACCATTGTCATTCTGCATTTTATATCCTCTGTACTGTGACCATGATATGTTATTTTACTGCCCAAGTAACAAAACACATCCATCACCTTTATTTATTCATTACTTAATCTAATTCCTTCAGCATCACTTGATATTCTTAGTCTATTCTTAGTCTGAACTCCATTACCATTGTTAATCTCTTGTTAATGTTCATTTTATATGCACATTTGAACACACTGTCCATTCTGTTCAACTACTCTTCCAGGTCCTTTACTGTGTTTGACATCGGCAAAACACAATGTTTTTATTTCTTCACCCTGAACTTTAATTCCTTCTCCAAATATGTCATTGCTTTTCTTTATATCTTGCTCAATGTACAAATTTAAGAGCATTGGAGAAGGGCTACAACCCTGTCTTACTCCCTTCCCAAGCTCTGCATCCCTTTCATGCCCTTCAACTCTGATAACTGCTGTCTGGTTTTTGTACAAGTTGTAAATAATCTTCTGGTCCCTATATTTTACTACTGCTGATTTCAGAATTTGAGTGTATTCAAATTAATATTGCCGCGAGACACCACGTACACCGACTGCCGGCGTGGCGCAGGGGATAGCGTCACCGACTGCGGTGCTGAAGGTCGCCGGTTCAATCCCGCCCACCGGCAAAAATTTATTGCTTTGTAATTAACAATTCCAGAATGTTCTACATCTTTCTTATGTTCACTTGTAAATTCTACTTGTTTCTTATGTTAATTGTTCTTCTAATTTCTGGTACATTCTGTCTGTGTATAAATAGCAGAGCACTCTGCCCGAGAGGCAGTTAGTGCAGCTTTCAGTATAACTGCTGTGTTCAGTTGCCTTCGAAGTCAAGCCTGTTTCCATTTCAACACAACATTGTTTGGTGTAGGCGCTGGGTATCCTGTGCAACAGCTGCATCACCGTGGCTTTGATTAGGCAATGTAAAAGCTATCGCTTACATGGACTAGAGCCGGAATACAAGGGATATAACGAGTACATCCTTCTGAAAGTCCATATTATCAGAAGAACCATGGAAACGAAACCAATGGTAAGCCAGCTGCACATCAGACATCTGTCGGTGTTCTCTGGAGACGATGGACAGGACCCCAACAAATGGCTTAAAGGGTTCGACCGAGTCAACAAGTATAACAGATGGGATGTGCTTGGCCAACATTTATTTCTACATGGATGGAACAGCCCAGCAATGGTTTGAAAACAACGAAGACAAGCCAAATGACTGGGAAACATTCCAGGCAGAAATTAAGAAGATGTTTGGAGACCGCCAGCAACAAATCCACTCGGCGGAAGAACAAATGAAGAATCGGGCCCAGTGACATGGTGAGATGACACAGTCGTACATACAGAATGTTTTGGCCCTGTGTAACATAGTCAATCCGAACACGACTGAGGCTGACAAAATCACGCACCTGCTGAAGGGTATTGCAGAAGATATGTACCAAGCTCTTCTGATAAAAGATGTCACTACGACAGAAGAGTTCATCAAGTGGTGCCAGCGTATTGAAGAGATGCAACCAAGGAGGATTGTATGCAAGAAGTATGACAGACTCCCCAATGTAGTCCCTATGACCATTGTGGAAGACCAGCATGACTTCACTTCCCTCATATGATAAATTGTGAGATAAGACTACAACAGTGCATGGCAGCTGGGACTATTAGACTGAGCGAGCATCAGATTATGGTGATGGATATAAGCCCTGAAAGTCATGAGGGAGCCGACGCCACCGAGGAAGAGGTATTTCAGACATTAGCTCCTGTCTGCCCCGCCAGTCACATCCGATGTGAAGAATGGCGTCACCCTGCTATGACTTACGCTGCAGCCGCCAAATGGCAGCCTATGAACCGGCCGACGCGACCAATACCAACTCCCCCAGCAACAATGACGTCCCGCAGAAGAACAGACGTATGGAGGACAGAAGACAACACACCACTGTGTTTCCACTGTGGGCGCCCTGGACATGTCGTACGTTACTGCAGAGAGAGAAGGCGAATATTTGACGATTATTTTGCTGCAAGACGTCAGCCATCAGAGCAGTTCTATTCCAGACAGTCACCTGCTGATGAGTTCAGTCAACCTATGGGAAGAAGCCCATCACTGTACCCTAGACAGGGTCACTCCCCGACCCACCACAACAGTTCACCATCACTGTACAAAGGTATCAGCCGCTCCCCTAGCTGCCACACCCAGGAAAACTAAGCGAGGTGACCATCTACGGAGGTGAGGCCGCTGCAGATGAAAATCCTCCATGGACGACAGTCGCTAAGATGGCGAGAAATCTCATCGACATCATAATCAATGGCCAACCTGTCCAGGCACTTGTTCATTCAGGACCGTCTTTCTCTCCATTGTCGGATAACTACCGCTGCATGCTAAGGAAGACAATGTTCTGTGATACGGGGGCAACTCTGCTGAAGGTCGCGAATGGAAAGTATGTCCAGCCAGCAGGAACTTGTGTTGCAAGAATGTTGTTGTTGTTGTGGTCTTCAGTCCGCAGACTGGTTTGATGCAGCTCTCCACTCTACCCTGTCCTGTGCAAGTCTCTTCATCTGAGAATACGTTCAACAACCTACATCCTTTTGAATCACTTATTATATTCGTCCCTCGGTCTTCCTCTACGATTTTTACCCCACACGCTTCCTTCTAATGCTAAGTTGACAATTCCTTGATGTCTCAGAATGTGTCCAACCAACCTATCCCTTCTCTTAGTCAGGATATGCCAGAAACTCCTTTTCTCCCTGATTCGGTTAATCACCTCCTCATTAATCACGTGATCTACCCATCTAATTTTCATCATTCGTCTGTAACACCACATTTCAAAAGCTTCTATCATCTTTTTATCAGAACTCCTTATCGTCCACGTTTCATTGCCATACAATGCTACACTTCAGACAAATGTTTTCAGAAAGGACTTCCTAACATTTAAATTAATATTTGATGTTAACAAGTTTCGCTTCTTTAGATACGCTTTTCTTCCCATAGCCATTCTGCATTTGATATCTTCTTTACTTCGACCATCAGAAGTTATTTTGCTACCCAAAAATCATCTACTACTTTAATTGTCTCATTACCTAATCTAATTCCTTCAGCATCGCCTGCTTTTCTGACATTACATTGCATTACCTTCATTTTACTCTTGTTAATGTTCATCTCATATCTTCCTTTCAAGACACTGTCCATCCCATTCAACTGCTCTTCCAGATCTCTTGCAGTCTCTGACAGAATTACTATGTCATCGGCAAACCGCAATGTTTTTATTTCTTCTCCCTGCACTTTAATGCCCTCTCCAAATTTCTCCTTCCATTCCTTCACTGCCTGATCAATGTATGGATTGAACAACATTGGGGAAAGGCTACAACTTTGTCTTACTCCCTTCCCAACCTCTGCGTCCTTTTCTTGCCCTTCGACTCTAATAACTGCTATCTGGTTTTTGTATAGGTTGAATATAACTCTTCACTCCCTATATTTTACCCCTGCTACCTTCAGAATTTCGAAGAGTGTATTCCAGTCGACATTATCAAAAGCATTATTGATAGATCTGAAGCACTGAATTAAAATTTGTGGTGCGGCCGGGATAGACTGCCACACCACTAAGGATTAAGGCGCCTCGGAATAGTCTATGTACAATTTCCCTCCACAACACAAACTTTAATTCAGCTTCTTTGTTCCAAAGATAATTGCCACTACTGCCAAGGCTCTCCATGCAGCGGAATAGCACCTCAGCAATGGACATGATGGAACGTGATATAAATACGTCTCAAATATGTCAAAGACATTATTGATAGATATGAAGCATTGAATTAAAATTTGTGGTGCAGCCGGGAATCGAACCCGGACCTCCATGCTTACTAGGCAGACATCTTAACTATTAGACTACCACACCACTAACGATTAAGGCGCCTCGGAATAGTCTATGTACAATTTCCCTCCACAACACAAACTTTAATTCAGCTTCTTTGTTACAAAGATAATTGCCACTACTGCCAAGGCTCTCCATGCAGCGGAATAGCACCTCAGCAATGGACCTGGTGGAACAATCCTGTTACGGTGATATAAATATCAATTAATACAACTAAAGAATCCCATAGACGTCTCAAATATGTCAAGACATTATTAAAATTTGTGGTGCGGCCGGGATTCAAACCCGGACCTCCATGCTTACTAGGCAGACGTCTTAACCATTAGACTACCACACCACTAATGATTAAGGCACCTCGGAATAATGTCTTTGACATATTTGAGACGTAAATCCGTCTCTGGGATTCTTCAGTTGTATTAATTGACATTTATATCACTGTAACAGGATTGTTCCACCATGTCCATTGCTGAGGTGCTATTCTGCTGCATGGAGAGCCTTGGCAGTAGTGGCAATTATCTTTGGAACAAAGAGCTGAATTAAAGTTTGTGTTGTGGAGGGAAATCGTACATAGACTATTCCGAGGCGCCTTAATCGTTAGTGGTGTGGTAGTCTAATGGTTAAGACGTCTGCCTAGTAAGCATGGAGGTCCGGTTCGATTCCCGGCCGCGCCACAAATTTTAATTCAATGCTTCAGATCTATCAATAATGTCTTTGACATATTTGAGACGTAAATCCATCTCTGGGATTCTTTAGTTGTATTAATTATCAAAAGCTTTCTCCAAATCGACAAACGCTAAAAACGTAGGTTTCCCTTTCCTTAGCCTATCTTCTAAGATAAGTCGTAATGAGTGTATTGCCTCCCATGTTCCTACATTTCTCCTAAATCCAAATGGATCTTCCCCGAGGTTGGATTCCACAAGTTTTTCCATTTGTCTGTAAATAATTCGTGTTAGTATTTTGCACCCAGACTTATTAAACTGATAGTTCTGTAATGTTCACAGTTGTCTGCACTTGCTTTATTTGGAATTGGAATTACATTATTATTCTGTCTCATACATCTTGCATACCAGGTAATACAGTTTTTTCATTACTGGCTCTCCTAACGACATCAGCAGTTCAGATGGGATATCATCTACTCCAGGGGCCTTATTTCGACTCAAGTCCTTCAGCGCTCTGTCAAATTCTTCTCGCAGTTTCATATCTCCTATCTCAGCATCCTCCACTTCATCTTCCATTTCTAGAATACTGCTTTCAAGTTTCCTTTATATAGGCCCTCTATATATTCCTTCCGCAGTTCAGCCTACCCCTCTTTGCTTAGTACTGGTTTTCTGTCTGAGTTCTCGATATTCATTCAGCTGCTTTTTTTGTCTCCAAATATCTCTTTTATTTTCCTGTAGGCATTCTTCTACGGTTCTACATTTTTCCTCTAGCCACTCCTGCTAAGCCAGTCTACACTTCCTGTCAATCTCATTTTTCAGACGTATGTACTCCCTTTTTCCTGTTTCACTTGCTGAATTTTTATATTTTCTCCTGTCATCAATTAAGTTCAGTATATTCTGTGTTATGCAGGGATTTCTATTATGCCTTGTCCTTCTGCCTATATGATCCTCTGCTGCCTTCACTACCCTGTCTCTCAGAGCTACCCATTCTTCTTCTACTGTATTACTTTCCCCTGTTTCAGCCAATCCTTGCCTGATGCTCCCTTTGAAACTCTCAACCACCTCTGGTTCCTTCAATTTGTCCAGGTTCCATCTCCTAAACTTTCTGCAGTCTCTTGAGTTTTAATCTGCAGTTCACAACCAATAAGTTGTCGCAAGAATAACCATCAACAACAGGACCCAGCCGTTTGAATTTGTCGTATTAACACAATGTAGTCACAATGTCATCCTCAGATGGGACTTCCTTCAGGCATCCGAAGCTATCATTGACTGCAGAAGATCTGAGCTGCAAATTGAAGAAGTTGTTCTGACGGGCACATGTAATACAGTATTTTCTGGGAAGTTATTTGCCGTTGCCAATGTGATGATCCCGCCATTGATGATGAGAAGAGTTTCAGTCACAAACACAGACAAACGATTAAACTGTGAAGTGCTTGTTGATAGGAAAAAGTTTATCAAGCTCACCAAATAAATTGACATACCAGTGGCTATCATAAGCCTTACTGGAGGTCGAGGAGAGATTTGGATCACTAATTGTCACAAGCATTCACAACTTACCCCAAAGGAATGTGTATCGGAACAGCTGAACCAATCCAGGACGGTGAGCTCAACATCACCAATGAAGACCCATGCTCTGCAGTTAGTACAGCCTACACGCTGGAGGGAACAAACGTGGAACTGCCAATTGGGCCCAGTCTGATCAAGGAACAACGCCGGCGGGTGTTAGCTATAGTACGTCAATTTTTGGGTGCATTCACACCTCAGCAGCGGAAAAATCAGACGAAATGGCCCATGATAAGGCATTGTATCAATACTGGGGATCAGCCACCAATTAGCCAGCGTTTGAATAGAGTGTCGCCAGCTGAAAGATGGATAATTCGGGAGGAAGTGGAGATGATGTTGCACAACAACATTATTCATCCTTCGGAGAGTCCTAGTGAAGAAGAAGGATGGCACATGCGATTCTGTGTCAACTATCGGCGGCTGAACAAAATCACAAAGAAAGATGTATACCCACTGCCACGCATTGACGACACCTTAGACTGCTTGAAAGGAGCTACATACTTCTCAACTATGGACATGCAGACAGGTTACTGGCAAATCGAGGTTGATGAAGCTGACAGGGAGCAGACGGCTTTTATTACACCTGACGGCCTCTATGAATTCAAAGTAATGCCATTAGGATTATGTAATGCCTCAGCCACATTTGAACGCATGATAGACAACTTGCTTTGACACCTTAAGTGGACAACGCGTCTTTGCTATTTAGATGACATTGTTGTTTTCTTGAAAACATTTGAAGAACATCTGAGTCGCCTGTCAACTGTGTTGAAGTGTGTTCAGGGGCATTGTTTCAACTTTAAGTGCTCTGTCACATTCTTTTCTCAGTATAGTATTGCCTATTTCATTTTCATCCACATCTTCATCCCTCCTACAATATTGTCGTTAAGTTCATTTTCTTTGTACAGCCCCTCTATATACTCTTTCAAGCAATCAGCAGTCCCTTCTATGCTGAGCACTGGTTTTCCATCGGAGTTTTTTTTATATTCGTACAGCTGCTTTTCTTGTCTCCAAATGTCTTCTTTACTTTCCTGTAGGCAGAATCTATTTTTCCCCTATTTATATATCCTTCTACAGACTTGCATATGCCTTATAACCACTCCTGCTTAGCTATTTTGCACTTCCTGTCAATCTCATTTCTGAGTCGTCTGTACTCCATTTTGCCTGTTTATTTACTGCATTGTTATATTTTCTCATTTTATCAATGAAATTTATATTTCCTGTGATGTCCAATGATTTTATAGGTCTTGCCTTTCTACCTGTTTTGTCCTCTGCTGGCTATTTCATCTCTCAATGCTACCCATTCTTTGTCTACTCTTTTATTTCCCCCTGTTTCAGTCAATTGTTGCCTAAAGCTCCGTCTGAAATTCTTAAGAACTTCAGGTTCTCTCAATTTATCCAAGTCCCATCTCCTTATCTTCCTACCTTTCTGGAGTTTTTCAGTTTCAGACTACAGTTCATGACCAATAAGTTGTGGTCTGAGTCCACATCTGCCCCTGGGTATGTCTTACAATTTAAAACCTAGTTCCAAAATCTATGTCAAACCATTATAAAATATATCTGGTACCTTCCGATGTATCCCAGTTTTTTTCCACGTATACAACTTTCTTTCGTGATTCTTAAACCAGGTGTTTGTTATGATTAAATTATGTTCCATGCAAAATTCTACCATGTGGCTTCCTCTTTCATTCCTTCTTCCCAGTCCACATTCACCTACTACTTTTCCTTCCCTTCCTTTTCCTACAACTGAATTCCAGTCCTCCATCACAATTAAGTTTTCATCTCCCTTAATTGTCTGAATTATTTCCTTTACCTCCTTTACTCAGCTGACCAGAAATCCTGTTTGTCTTTTCATCGAACTTCACTAATCCCCTCTATATCTAACTTATGTGTTAGAAATTGAAAAAACTTAGTTTTACTGTGATTTAACATGAATTTGTTTTCTACAAGCCATGAAATTATCTCTTGCACCACATTATTTGATACTGTGTAAATATTACGAACAACATCCTTCACTATCAAGCTGGTATCATCAGCAAACAAAAATATTTTACAATCACCTGTTATACTCAAAGGCATATCAGTTATAAATAAGAAACAGCAATGGTCCAAGAACAAAGGGGCACCCCACACTTAACTGTGCCCCATTGTGATTGTACATCATAGCCATTTTCAACACAGTGGAGAATTACCTTCTGCTGTCTGTTATTAAAATAAGAGGTGAACCAGTTGTGAGCTACTCCTCGTATTCCATAACGTTCCAACTTCTGCAACAATATTTTGTGATCAACACAATCGAACGCCTTTGTTAAATCAAAGAAGATGCCTAATGTCTGTAGCCTTTTATTTAATCCCTCAAGTGCCTCACAGAGAAATGAAAATATAACATATTCAGTTGTTAAACCACTTCTACAACCAAACTGTATGTTTGACAACAAATTATGTCAACTGAAATGATCAATTAATCTTTAATATACCACCTTTTCAATAACTGTAGAAAAAATCGATGGCATAAAAATAGGTGTATAATTGTCTACATTATCCTTTTCTCCTTTTTTATAAAGAAGTTTCACTACTGAGTACTTTAATCTGTCAGGAAATTGACTATTCTGAAAGGAAAAATAACAAATACGGCTTAGTACTGGGCTAACATATGGAGAATAGTACTTTAGAATTCTGCTAGATATCTTCTCATATGCACAAGAATCCTTAGTCTTTATTGATTTAATTATTGACTCAATCTCCCCCTTGGAAGTATCATAGGAGACCATTTCAGGTAACAGCCTCGGAAAGCCATTTTCTAACAATGTTACCCCTCAGGGGCTCAGCATTAATTTGCTGAGTATGGGCTTGGCAAACCCGGGGTCCTGAGCTGTGGACTGTGTCACGCCAACAGTCCGGCACACCCTAAGCTCTGTGCGTGCTTCAACGACCATCATTCGGCACAACGGTGGAACATTGTACATTTCAGAGCCCGGGGATCTTGGCTTAATTGCCTGGGTCATGAGGACAGTACAAACCGCTATAAAAAAAAGAAAACCTCAATCTCAAGGTGTGCTAAGTGCCAAGGAGATGCATGACTTTTGAGGTTGAACAGTCGTTTGCGAGCAACGTCTGAGGAACCTGCCGCAACTCAGTTGTATAAGGCTTATGCAGGTAAGTGGGGCTCTGCCTGGGCAGACGTATAGTTCCCTAGCAGCTCGTGGGACGAGAATGAAACGAGCCAATAATAGTGTTGCCGGACGCAAAAAAGGCATCTCTAAGTGTGGCAAAACAGAATTTGACACAATGGCATACAATCCTAAGACGTTCCCTTCCCTTGGCACCCTATGGGAGGAACGAAGAGGCCTTAATAGATCAGAGCCATATTCGCCACAATATCTGGTGTGTGCCCATTATGATGGAGAGTCGTTCATGTCCAATAAGCTACAGTTCTTTGTCGACCATCTTGAAGACAAGTTTGATGAATTGGCGTCGTTCTCTAAGATGAAAAGTGGGTCTGTACTGATACAGATGGCGCCCCCAGCCCAGTCGTAGGCATAGCTGGGTGACATCCCGATGAGTATCACGTGCCACAAGTCATTAAAATATGGTCCAGGGTCTAATCTACCATAGATATCTATAGTCCCAGAACGATGAAGAGTTGCAAGCGAACCTCCAGCGATGAGGGGTTCACTACAACTAGCGGGCGTACAGGAGACCTAAAAACAACAGGGTTGCCACCGGTGCTTTTATCCTGGCCTTTGAGAAGGTCAAGATAATGATATACCAGTGTGATGTAAAGCCATATGACTCTCCCCTTTTGCAGTGTTTTCGGTGCTGGAAGTTCGGGCACGTGTCATCCCGATGTACTTCCAGCCCAAGCTGCAGGAAATGTGGGCGGCCATCACACCCGGACACCCCATGTAACCCACCTCCCATTTGTGTGAATTGTGGGCAACATCATCTGCCATGCTCGCCAAATTGCACTGTTCTACATCGGGAAAGGAAAATAATTGAAAGCAAGACGCTGGACCAGCTCACTTTCTCTGAGGCACGTGAAAAATATGAGCGACTCCATCCTATAAAGATGACATCTTTTGCCACAGTCACACTGGTACCAGGTTCTTTGAAAATGACAGCACCAGTGTTCTCTCCATCTAGTGCCCTATGGGCCATCAACCTTCTACTACCCCCTTGATGGGTGAGGAGTCATCTTCATACATTGCTCCCACAACTAGGGATAAGTTAAACAGCGATTTTCTGATATAATTGATTACTGTGACTGCTACTTTTAAGTATCTGCAATTCTTAGTTGTGATTGGTCACTGTTTACAGTTGCAGTTTACAAATCCTTAACATGTATCCCTCTGCACTCAAACTGTGATTTCCGTGACTCTGAATGCTACTTCTGGGATTTCTGCTACTGCTATTGTTACTTCAGTGATTCCTGCAACTTTTGTGACTTAAGCGATTTGTATGGTAGATGCTTTATATATATATGCTCCATAAGAGATTCTTCATCCTACATGTAAATGTACACAAATACATAATTTTGATGCTCCATTTTCAAATAACTTTGGATTGTTGTTGTTCAAATGTTTGTTAAGCTTATGGGACTTAACTGCGGGGTCGTTAAGTCCATTAACTTTGGATTATTCATCATTACTTACATCTCGACAAATGTGAATTACTCTTCTAAAACCTATTAAAATGTTTGGTGTGTAATGTATAGTTGAAACTGAGGTTATTCGCAAGCAGTATCTACCAGAAATTGGTAGGTAGGCCTATAGCGTATCTTAACAGAAATATTCAGCCAGATTACAGCAACTGTATCAGTGCAATGAAACTGCCATGTTCTTGCCTGTAAAATGCATGAACAGATTATTTAACATTGTGTGGTGAAAGTCACTTACCATTTTAAAAGATATTACAGATAAATGTGAAATACACCGTGAGTGACTTCTGAAAATTCTGTTTTTTCTTTAAAACCTTTCGCTGCCACTAAATATTCTGCCAAATAACTATTGATAGGAGCTTGTGTTTTATTTTACTTATGGAAATGCTGACTTAGTGTGCTAATGTTGGCAACTAAATCTTCATTTTATAAGAATATTTAATTTATTGACTATATAAGGTTACACATAATAAACCTTACATCCACAGACCAAAAATAACATTATTTATTTCATGATAAACAAAATATATTTCCATCATTCTATGTGATTTAGATTTCTAAGATCATTCATTGTTCGTTGCCAACATAAGCACACTATGCCACCACTGCCATAAACAAAAGTGTTAATAATACCCAAGGACCGATACACTTGTCTGCTTTCACTGATGTCTTCACAAAAAGGAAAATGACATGAAACAACATTCCTAAATCTAAAACTTTCCATTACATGAAAAACTTTTGTACTTTCAAGTGTAAAATTTTTATTGAATCCTGAAAGATACAAGTTTGCTCCTATATTGTCGTATGTAACACAGTCCACGCTGAAATT
Source organism: Locusta migratoria (assembly GCA_026315105.1). Classification (NCBI taxonomy): domain Eukaryota; kingdom Metazoa; phylum Arthropoda; class Insecta; order Orthoptera; family Acrididae; genus Locusta; species Locusta migratoria. The sequence goes on from CM048744.1 coordinate 673,623,801, forward strand.
AGAGTTGGCCTACTGTTAAACATTTCATGAGATTATTTAGTTGATCACTTGATCCCACCCCTCAGAATTTTTATTTTATGTACGATGTATAATGCATGTCAAAATACTCGTCTAAACCAGATTTGCAATGTAAGATACGTATTCTGAATTTACATAATAGTTGTAGGTTTTATGACAAAAAATGATTTTAAACAGGCATCAAGTCCATAACACAATCTTTATTTGGTATTCACATTCATTGTCTTTACGAACTATAACACAAATTATCCCCTTTTAACCTAAAACATAGACGCCAGGCTTTGCTTCACAACATATATGAAAGTGCTGCTGCCAGGTTAAAATAGTGTCACTAAGTGTTAACATTTTCACAACACACATTAGATTTTTGTTTATTATTCCTACCACATTCCTAAACAACATACGAGAGAAAGTATGACAGTTGGCCAACAGGTAGCACAAGGCAGAATATTAAATGCTACTTTCAGTTGCGACTTTTCACTGAAATCGCAGTTGAACTAATGAGGGTGTTTGAGTTCACTCGTTTGAACCAACAGCATTCAACCAACAGATGGCACTCATCGCATGACCTAAACTGGTTCTTGTGACTCTTAGTTGTGACTTTTCACTGAAATAGTGCGAACACACACACACACACACACACACACACACACACACACACACACATCCACACATACACAACGGAGATGATAGAAAACTAGAAGTACCAATTTAAGCCAACAGATGGCAGCCGGCGTGGTATAAATTGCAAATCTTAGTTGCTACTTGCGACTCTTAAACACAATTTGTCACTGAAATTGCAAGTAAAGTCTATGGCCTGCCCAATGCAAAGATGTTAGTACTAACTTTGAGCAACAGATGGCAGACTGCATTGAGAGAGTAAACTGCTTCTTGCCATTCTTAGTTGCTACTGCACTTCTAAACTGCGACTGAAATCACAGTCAGATTCCGTAAAGTTGCGACTGTGAAAACTGAAATTTCTAAATCACTGTGACTTCGACCCATCCCTACACCCAACATCTGTGGGACTAATATCCACCCTATCATTGGGGAAGCAACAGTCTTCCCCAGCCCCTCTTGCTCGGAAGGGGTCTCTTTCGACACTCCATTCCCAGGCTTCCACAAGTGGATTGGAGGATCCCAGCCAGAGGCTGAAGGATCTGCCTAGCCCCAGTCGATGCACTTCCCGATTGACATCAGGCCCTGAAACCACTTGTGAGAAGTCCACCCAGCCCTCAAAAACAAAAGTGCAGTCAGAGGTTAAGAATAAAAAGCCCAAGAAGAAGGGACTCCTCAGTGACTTCAAAGTCATAGATCCCTACATCACCTGCCTCAGATGATGAGGTGGAGATCCTCGCGTTTCCCGATGATCTGGCCCTCACTGAGACACTTGAACCAATGGTCCTAGATGATGTAGATGCCCAACACCTGGCAGAACGTAAATATTTGGACTGACGACCTTCTGTCCTACATCATGGCCTTCCAGCAAGGAGTTAATCAAATTCTTCAATGGTACAATCGTCTAGCTGAGCTGAGCAGTTTTTGTGCCAATTCCCTGTGCTCTGTTTGGCATTACAGAAAACATGGTTTCCTGCCCATCAGTCCCCTGCTCTTTTTTGGCTATTGGGGCCACTATAAGAACTGTTCAGTCTACAACAGTCTCTCATGTGGTGTCTGTGTTTACGTCCTTTCTACTGTCTCCAGTGCCCCTGTACCTCTCCACACAACCCTTGAGGCAGTGGCTGTCAGAATCTGGCCAACGAGGGAACTTACCAAATGTTCTCTTTACCTCTCCCCAGATGAGGTTCTCCCCCCCCCCCCCCCCCCCCACTTACCTTGCTGCCTTGGTCGATCAACTTTTCCCACCATTACTCCTTTTGGGGGACTTCAATGCCCACCACACTTTCTGGGGTGGAAACGAGGTGTTCTGCCGCGGTAGGGATGTTGAGACTGTACTGGCACAGCAGGACGCCTGCCTCCTATACACAGGTGCTCCCACGCACTTCAGCGTGGCACACAGCACATACTCAGCTGTTGATCTCTCCATTTGCAGTACAAGCCTTCTCCCCCATCTCATCTGTAAGGTACACAATGATCTATGTGGTAGCGACCACTTTCCCATTCTTCTCTCTCTACCTCAGTTTCAACCTGCTTACTGCCCATCCCAATGGTCACTCCACAAAGCAGATTAGCTGGCCTTCACCTCGGCTACTGTGGTAGCTGCTCCACTTCCCGCGGATATTGATAGGGCAGTTCACCAAGTAACTGCTTCCATCGTTTCTGCCACTGATGCCACAGTCCCAAGTTCTCGTGGCCTGCTCAGACGGAAGTTGGTGCCTTGGTAGAATCCAGAAATCGCAGAAGCAATCCGGGAATGTCAATGACTACTCCAGCGCCACCCTTCGATAGAACACCTGATCGCCTTTAAGCGTCTCCGGGCTCAAACTCTGTGTCAAATCCAGCAGAGTAAGCAGGACTCTTGGGGCCGGTATGTTGCTACCATAGGCTCTTGCACTTCCTCATCTCGAGTGTGGTTGCAAGGATAACGCATTTTTCGACACCGCCCACCATCTGTCACCAATTCCTGTGTACTCTATGCACTGACCCCACCACTATTGAAGAGCACATGGCAGAACATTTCAAATGTTGTTCTGACGGCAGCCTATAGCCCACAATTCCGTTCCCTTTAAGAGTGAACTGAGAGATGGACATTATCATTTGGTATGCGCCGCCAGGAGACACAAAACACTCCATTTAGTATGTGGGAGTTCTAAAGTGCCCTTACTGGATGCCCTGATATGGCCCCTGGACCAGAACGCATTCGTAACCAGTTTCTTCATCACCTGTCAGCAGATTCTCGGCATCAACTGCTCGCCTTGTTTAATCGTGTCTGGGCTGAAGGTCTTTTTTCATCACAATGGCGGGAAAGTATCATCGTCCAATGTTAAAACCTGGCGCCAACCCGCAGTTGGCATATAGTTACCATTAAATTAGCCTCACCAACATTCTCTCCAAGCTTCTCGAACGTATGGTGAGTCATCGGCTCATGTGGATCCTGGAGATAGGGGACTGTTGGCTCAGGAACAGGCGGGGGGGGGGAGGGGGGGGCGCTTCCGTCAGGGTCGCTCCACTGTCACTTGAGTCTGCTATTCGTGTAGCTTTCGCTCAGCGTGAGCAACTTGTTGCCACCTCCTTCGAGCTTCAGAAGGCATACGACATCACCTGGTGTCACCACATATTGGGGTCTACGGTATGTTCTTTCAATCTTCATCCAAAACGTTCTATCCCTTCACACCTTTCCTGTTAGGGTCGGCACTTGTTTGAGTTCCACTCACACTCAACAGAACAGTGTCCCACAGGGCTCCGTTCTAAGTGTCCACCCCCCCCCCCCACCCTCTTTCTGGTGGCAATAAACGGTATCGCAGCTGTAGTAGACTCATCGGTCTGTTGCTCCCTATTTGCTGACAACTTTTGTCTGTATTACAGCTCTACAAGCATGAGTGTTACTGAAAGGTGACTGCACGGAGCTATTAACAAGGCACACTCATGGGCCTCAGTGCAAGGATTCCAGTTTTCTGCATCTAAGACCCAAATCATGCACTTTTGTCATCGTTGGGCTCTTCACATAGCTACAGAGCTCTTCTGGGCTGATCAACTGCTTCATGTCAAAAAGACACATCTCTTTCTCAGCATCCTCTTAGACGACCAGCTTACTTGGCTGCTGCACCTCCATCAGCTTAAACAAAAGTGCTGGTGAAACCTTAACATCTTGCATTGCGTTAGCCACACTGTTTGGGGAGCCACATGTCCAACACACCTGCAGTTTTATAAGGAACTTGTACAGTCACGGCTCAACTACGGGAGCTTGGTTTATGGTTCTGCAGCTCTCTCAACAGCTTCTTGACCCCATCCTTCACAGTGATGTTCAGCACACAATGGGGGCTTTCCATACGAGCCCTGTACTAAGCCTGCTTGCTGAAGCTGGGATTCTTCCCTTGGAGTTTTGCCACCAACAACTGATTCTCTCATATGTGGCCCATGTCCATGCCTCACCACACCACCCAGCTGCTGCACCTCCCACACCACCTCGCCGGCCCATGTCAGGTCATCCAGTCGCGATCCGTGTTCGTATAATCCTTACCTCTGTTGAGTTACTTCCTCTCCCTCCGGCTTTCTCCTACCATCCCCACGTACCCCCTTCGTCCATCCCCCGCCTGCAACTCCAACTGGAATTGTCTCACGACCCAAAAGCATTGGTTTCGCCAGTAACTCTTTGTCGGTAGTTCCTGGCCTTTCACAGGGAGTCCGTCGTCCTTTTACGCCTGCTTATTGGTCATAGCTGGCTAACGCACGGCCACCAGGGTGCCACTGTGTCGCCCTTCTGACAGTGGTCCACCTTTTGTTGGATTGCCCACTTTTAGCCGCCCTTTGGCAGTCTTTTAATCTCCCTGCTGCACTACCTCTAATTCTTCGAGACGATGCCTCAATGGCTGACAGTGTTCTAGATTTTATTTGTGCAACTGGCTTTTACCATTAGAGTTAGTGGTGGGTACCCTCACCTGAAGTGACAGACTCTTGTCATTTTCTGACTTTTGTGCAGATTGTCTAGAGATTTTAATGTGTGCAGGATGGCTGGCTCATCCTTTATTATCTTTGTGGTCAGCCAGCCAAGGTATCCTTTCCAGTTTTAGTTCAGTTTGTGACTCGGTCTTCTCCTCCTGTGTTTTCTTCCTTTATGTGTTAGCAACATGTTCAATACAGCTCTGTACATTTTGTGGCTTTTCCCTCTAGGTGTTCTGTATTTTGTTTTTTCACACTTCGTCAGAACGGGGGACTGATGACCGAGCTGTTTAGTCCCCTACAACACCTATCAACAACAACAATCCAACATTGTTATATGATTACCTGTAGAAACTAGGGTTCTGTTTAGTTCACCTGTTATATTCAGAAAGTGATTATTGAATACTGCACTTATATCTGACTTATCAGTAACAGAAACATTTGTATTATGCATTGACATTGTGGAACACCTTTATTTAAATTGTTAATGAAACTTAGCAAAGAACTGCAGTCAATATTAATAAACTACAGAGAAATCGTAGAATAAACTCATGTAAAAACAAAAAAAAAAACAAAAAACCGACAGTTTTCAAAATGTCTTCTTATTGTTGATTGCTTAATCACATCTCAGGGTCATTAAGTGGTTCACTTTAAGGCCGAAGTAATGAACTAAGACGAAACTTTTCACTCTTGAAAAGGATTTGTATTTTCCTAAAAACATTTACATCTCAACTGAAAGTTTACACAGAAGAAAAAAATGAGACAGCTCATCACTTCTAACTGCTCGAGAAGTCAAAACAAGACTGACTGCTAATTAAAAAGCAAAGATACTGCTCTTCCACCTTTTTTTCTTTTAGTTCCACAGATGATTTTTTTACAACATTAATTAATAATTGTCTATTATTGTTATTATTAATAATAATTTTCTCTCTCCTTTTTTTAATAATAATAGAAAATTAAATTAAATTAAATTAAAATAGAAATTCGCTTCTTACTGTTCTGATACCCCAACACTCCATTCCTGGTAACAGCACAACATTAATTCATCTATCTGCTGCTGCTGACGAAACACTTCCTTCACAACTGACCAGATGGTTTTAATTTTATCCCAAGAGTTTGTTATTCTTTTAGTATACTACATACTTTTTGCCTTCTTAATGACATTTTTCAGAACCTTACAGTACTGTCAGTAATGAGCTACTGCATCTTCATTGTAACTGCTTCTAACATGTTGATATCACATCACTCTGGTGTAAAAATTGGCAATTGACTCTAAATAATGATAAGTGTGAAGTCGTCCACGTGAGTATGAAAAGAAATCCGTTAAACTTTGTTTACAAGATAAATCAATCAAAAGTGAAGGAAGTAAACTCCACAAAATACCTAGGAATTATTATTACTTCAGACTTAAATTGGAAATAACACGTAGATAATGTAGTGGGAAAGGCGAACCAGACACTGTGTTTTATTGGCAGAACCCTTAAAAGATGCTACAGAACTACAAAAGAAACTGCATACACTATGCTTGTCCGTCCATTTTTGGAGTATTGCCGCTGAGTGTGGGATCCTTATCAGGTGGGTTTGACGGAGGACATCGAAAGAGTCCAAAGAAGGGCAGCTCGTTTTGTGTTGTCATGATACAGGGGAGACAATGTTACGGAAATGATACAGGATCTGGGATGGGAATCATTACAACAACGGCACTTATCGCTGTGGCATGGGCTACTTACGAAACTCCAATCGCCAACATTCTCCTCCGAATGCAAAAATATATTGATGACTCCCACTTTCATAGGTAGAAATGATCATCAGAATAAAATACGAGAAATCAGAGCTCGAACAGAGAGATTCAGGCGTTCTTTCTTCGTGCATGCTATTCGAGAATGTAATGGGAGATAAAATAGTATAACGGTGGTTCGATGAACCCTCTGCCAGGCACTTAAATGTGATTTGCAGAGTATCCTAAGTAGATGTAGAAACATGGGGAAGACAGGGACTAATATAAGAGTGGAGTAAAAGTGGTCCAAGAGATGCCAGGTACTGAAGTTAGTATATTATAAGGAATAATTCAAGAGTACATATTAACCAATCATTACATTTAACAAGGTACACCCCAAGACTATGAATTTCAGAAAGTTGATAGTCATCAGCAATGACTCTTCATCAAAATACTGATCTATTCCTGGATTTCCTGGTTAGAAACACTTTTCATTATAAGTCATAATATACTTTCCCTTCTAACAGCAAAACTTATCAATCCTTTAGATCTTGCTTGTCAAAAATATTTCACCATTATCTTCAAATGTGTCACGATTTTAGGAGGCACAAAAGTAACACCACAGTGAAAGTACACAACACACAATTATTTAGAAAATCCTGATTGGCAATCTTCAAATCCTCTAATTATTTTAAGGATGATTACACTTTTTGCCATTCTTACTGAATAATTTGTAATCTATCTACAAATGAACTAAAACAATTGTTATAAACTAACCTTGATGCTTGGTCTTTTACAACTTCTGCTATGCTTGAGGATATAATAAACATAAAAGTTACTTTTAAATTTTCAATAATGGTGAAAATGGTTGGTCTTCAGAGCCCAAAATTTTTTGTGAGGCACTGGTCCCTAAAGTGTTATGTTTTGAATGGAGTCTAACAATTTGTTATTTATGAAATTAGCACATTCTCACTGTTATACAATTTATTTTGCGTAATTGGCCATTTATTTTGAAAGTAACTGTTCCCAAACCACTATTTGTAATTTTTTTCCTTGCGATCTGATAGAAATGTCAAAATATGTGATATCAGGCTTGATGAAAGCAGTTTGGTGTTACGAGGTAATGCATAGTCTCTGTCTTAAAGTCTGTGACACATTGTGCTATTTTTTTAATTACACATTTGCTTTTCAGCATAAGTATTATTTTGGTGCTATTCTCCTCAATTTTAGCTGATAACTAAAACAATGAAGAATTTCTCCAGAATGAAAAAATTCCCAGATTTTTCCCCAATCTTCTGGGTTGTACACACCCTGACTATGGACTGAAGCAGCTCAACTCCTCCCCACCAAACTTGGCATGAAAGCAATGTTGTGGCTAACAGAATCTATGACCCCAGGGATAGGACTTGCTGTTCCACAAAAACTCGTCGGCAGGTAAAGAAGCAGATGATGGTCTTTCAGTCTTGTGAAATCCAGACTAATGTCTCTCATTTCATGGGCAATCTCTCTACCAGCTCAACTTCCCTGGCATGCCTCACAGCCCAGACTCACAGATATACATCCGCCAGTACCTCGCCTCCTACCTTTCAATCTCCATAGAAGCTCTCCAGTGAACCTTGCACAATTACCGTATTTGCACGAATACAGGCCGCACCGAAACTTTAGACAAAAGATTATAGGGGAAGGAGGAGGGGGGGGGGGGGCAATCTCACATATTTGATTTTTTGTCTAATTGAACTTTCTTGTAATCAGAAGCACATTCTTACAAATCCATCTACTCTTTTCAACAAATTCGAAACAAATATGGAAAACTGTAAATCAATGACTAAGAAAGCAAGAGGACAGGCCGTTAGCCACGCAGCGCCGTAAGTGGGGGGAGGACGAATCAAAACGTGTTACTGGCAGTTTCAAGTGCTATATAGTATAGACGTGTGATGCGGAATATCAAGTTTGGAGTTCAGTATGAGAGAAATGGTTTTGTGTATATGTGATAATGGGATTTGGGAAAAGAATGTACAAGCTACACTGCCAAATTTAAGGTTCCATTTGCACAAAAACAGTAGGGAACATGGAAAGAGAAAGCTGGAAGTAAATTTGGCCTCTATGGAGGGGGAAAAAACACATTGGCGTGTTATACGGCCCACTTGAGTTTTCCTGTAGGCTTATGATTTTTACAGACATTTCACACAACAACAATAATAATAATAATAATATAAATAAGACATTATGGACCTTATGATTACGATGTAATCATCATGATGATATATGTGGACTTAACATGTAATTTTCTCTAACTGTATTTTAACAAACAGCCAATATTACTTGACAAACACACACTTTGTCTGAACATTTACCTGTATAAACTATTATTTTAATATCTCTTCCCTATTTTCATAATCTCTTTCCCATTAAAAAAATTGTCACCTGTCTTGCCTTGGAGGTTTGTCCTCTTTATCAAGTTTCTTTTCTTTGCCTGCATGTAAAATCAAGTGACAGTGTCAAATTGCTGTTATATTTGCAAATATCTCTGAAAAAGTGAGAGTTATGGAAATAACATAAAAGAGCAATGTTGTTGCGAATTTTTACCTCTACAAATTTCGTTTATTTAGTTTTTGACTCAGATTAACGATTAACCTATTATTTTCATTTAAATTTCAAGCTGTCAAAAGGCGATCACAAAGGCCCACTTTTATGTTACTACTGCAATCTAAAGTGGGCCAAAAAACGTTCATTGCTAGTGTGCAAGAGAGTACAAAGTATTAAATTGTTCAGTGTGTCGTGCATTGCGAGGACACGATGTAGAAAATGACTTGTGTGACTTTGTAATTCAAAGCAGGAGCTGTACTGTTACAACTGAAATGATTCAGTTTCAAGGCTGCAAAATAGCTTCAAGTTCCATATACCCAGTTTCTTGGAAATTACCCCCATTGAATGTGATGGGAGTGAATCTGGTCACAGAAAAACACTTTTTTTTTTTTTTTTAATGTAGATTTGAACTCGGCATTGGTATATTAGCTACACAAATCAGCTGTTGCCCACCATTTTAAGCTCCCATCACTGCTCGCAGTAAGTGTTACCGATATAAATGTCACAGTAAGAACTTGCACAAAGCACTCTGAACTTTTATAGTGAAGATTAGCTGCACTGCAATACCAAATTGAAATTATGTGGTTAGGAAGTCTGTGTCACGTACTGCTTTTGTTGGAGAGTGCACAGACATGTTAAAAACTCTGTCATCTGCTACGGTTGGCTGCAGTACTGAATGAGACCATTCAATTTATATCTAAACAAATTTCACGAATTGACCTGCCATTTTACAAAAATGTAGATTAATGTTCCAAAATAGTTACATTTTTTCCCCTTGTTAAAGACTATCTACTTTATTACGTTTCTTAAAGCAAAACAAACTTTAGCATATAATTTTTGAAACTAATGATGTACAGGAGAGGGAAGGGGGAGGATGGAATATCTATTATAGGCAGCACCACAATTTTGCAAGCCAAAATTTGGAAAGAAAAAAGAGCATCCTATATTTGAACAAAGTCGGTGACACCCCTGGAAGAAAGGATATTGTGGAGAAATAGCTTAACCACAGCCTAGAAGATGTTTCCAGAATGATATTTCCACTGTGGAGGTGGTGTGAGGCTGGACCACGACGTGTGCCGAGGTAGCTCAGTCAGTAGAACACTTGTCTGGGAAAGACAATGGTCCTGGGTTCAAATCCTGGCCCAGTGCGCACTTTTACTCTGTCAGGAACTTTTAATACATTTACAGTAGAATCTCTAATGTTTTTCTAGGGACAGGAATTTTTTAACCTTAAAAGGGGGGGGGGGGGGATTTACCTTAAATTGAGGTTTTGATATAAAGCAAACCTTTTTCAGAACTGTATTGATGTGAATATGTATTGTGCAAATATAGGGTGTACCTTAACTTTCTACACTTTTTATACTAAATAAATAAATCTTGAATATAGGCCACACTAATACATTTTCATGGAAGTTTAATTATAAAATGGCTTCTATTAATCAGCAGAGAATAAACTGTCTGCTAAAATCGTAGTTTGTCGTTCGGCCGTTAGGTGGCAGGCCATTTACACTTCAACACAAAGTTAAACACATATCGTGGAACTACTGCAATTTGTTTAATGTATCGGGATATCTGGTGATGGGAGAACTAATCTTAATCAGTGACAAGAAGAGCATCTTGGTGCCTCTGTAGCATGCTTAAGTTGGCAACATACCTACTACGTTTCGTGTAGCTAAGGGCGTGCCACTTTGATGGGGCCAATGAGTAGCGAGAAATCCTTAAATGTGTTTATAGCGCCAGGTATAAAGCTACAGTCCGATTTGTTGTGTCCATCAGTTATTGTTGTGAGTGATTATGGCAGGATATGCCATTAAATAGATGAAGCTGACTGAATATATACTCCACCGTGGTGTCATTGAATTGGGTTTGTAAGTGGGCATTTGTTTTGTTCCAAAAAGTCATTACGATTTACAGTACCATGTGATCCATTGACAATCACCAATCCACCTACTGAACCACATGATTTAATTTAAAGACACTAATCATTTCAAACAATGACGATTTGTAATTTTTGTAAAGTACGTGTCTTTACTTCTCACAATATCAACTGAATCATTCACATTCACACGTCCACCTACTGAGCCCCATGATTTAATTTGAAGAGACTAATCATTTAAAACATTGATAATTTGCAATGGAAATCACCTTGTGGTAGAAATTTAGTGTCTTAACATTTTTCGGCAGTACACAGGTATCTCACTTCACGCACATTAACAAACAAATATCTGCCAAAATGCACAACGACCACTGCCAACATATCACGTAAGTACAGTACGACCACTGCCAACATATCACGTAAGTACAGTATGACCATGCTGCTGATCTACACTTTACATATGCTAGACACACAGCATTTCAGCGATTCTGTTCTCTGTGCATTACGTACATTGGCTTTTTGTTTATGAGCACACAGACCCATTTTCCACCCTCAGAATATGTGTACAGTAAATGTCATTATGAAATTTGCGATTGAAACCTCAATTATAGGCCTTAGGACGCCCTTTTCATAGGTTTTTACTGTCACATAACCATAACAAATAGAAATAAATACTAGAGAATTTCAACATTTCCTAATGCTAAATGTAGGTGTTGCCATAATACAAATTACATTAAATCGAATATAAAATTGAATTGCACTTATGGAATAATTTTTGGGACTTTAAAATTCTTCCGTTAAATGGGGGTTTACGATAAATTGAGGTCATGCAAAATCGGGGTTATACTGTATATTGAATATTTATTTCTTTATGCTACTTCAAAGATTTCTGCACCAAAACTCTTTACAATGCTGTGGCTTGGGGATGCTAAAATTCAAGCTAATGGAATTTTAACTCCTTTGTCTTCTCTCTGTGTATTCTGTTTGATAACAGACTGCGCAATTACTACAGGGCGAGGACATATTCTTGTATTGAGGTCATAATTCAAGATTATTAATGTGAGTTGGAATAGGGGTAAGAAAAAATAGTCGAGATGGGAGTGAGGGAAAGAAATATAGGTATTTACATCTGTACTGTAAATACGCTGCCAATATTAAATTTCAATATAATGCTTAATACTGAAAGAGTTCAATGTATACCATTTGTAATGACAAATTTATTACTGGTTTCATTTTTGTACACTAACATGTAGTAACTCTGTACATCAATAATTGTTTAACAATTGCAGTAAAATTTTATTTCAAAGATATGCATAATCTTATTGTTTAACCAATTACATTACTTCAGACTGCAGTAAATTACAAATGAAAGTAAGAAAATGCATACACAAACACAGAATCAGAATATTTTTTATGTACATTAACAAAACTTGTTTAATTTCTTCTTTTGTTAAATACCCACATTTTAATCTTTCAGCCTTTATATTGCAAGGAAATAAAACAGTGTAACACATAACAATTAAATGCTGCCATTCATTGAGACGTACTCAGTTAGCCAGCATGTTCCATGAGGCACACAATCATAAGGAAAGATCTTGTTAATACACAAAGGAAGAAACGCTTGTCGGGGGGGGGGGGGGGGGGGGGGAAAGCACTCTATTAAATAATTTAATTGAACTAAAATTACTGTAATAAGAAGTTTTTCAGAAAGCAAAGTACATTTAATTTATGTAGATGCATACAGATCTGAGGCAAGTGTACAATGTACTTGTCAATCTGTAATTATGAACTGAATCTGTATTTAAAATCATCACAGAAATGATTATATTTTTCAGCTCCAGGAACCCCCAATTTAACATTACAAAACTGTGGCCTCATAATTATGTTTGGCTTCACTGGCTCATCTTCAATGTTATTAGTTAACATGTATGAAAAAATGAACAAAAGAAAAAAGTGTGTGGACTGTGCCTTCATAACTACTTCAACAAAAACCATTCAATTAAAAGTAATACAATAACCTTCAAAGTTATCCAAGTATCAATGTTTGAGGTATTCAGTGAAATTTGGTCTTTGAAGACTCCAGGTATTAACATGTAAGTCCAATAACAAACAAATTGAGTTACGATGTTAATACTTTGAGCTGTTGATTTTGACCCAATTCCTATAACCGAAAAATACTGTATCGACTATCAAATATTACACAAGACATTAAGTAAGATCTTTCATATTTCAAAAGCGGATATCTTCAGTATCACACATACAAGCATATAAATTTTTTTACAAGGTTCCATAATATGAAATATACACCATAAAAATCAGCAGTACTAAAAGCCTAACAATGCAGCACATCATGGCTTCTTACAGACTTCTGCTGCACTTCATTACATCAAGTTTTCTGTAAGTAGTTTTTATTAGAATGGCATGTCACATGGAAATCATTTTTTTTAAATTTGATTCTAACATATATCTTGTATATCATAAAACCCCTTGAGCAATAAACTTCACAGATTATTTTGATACCAATACAGTATTCACATGTCATATTGCATGTAAAGATATAAATAATATAATCAAAGATCGAGCACTTATGTTCCACTTTTGAACATTCTTAAATTCCTGTTGTAAATGGATTAGTAAGAATGATATTATGCAATGGCAGGAATAGTTCACTCAATATTTATGCTATCCAGAGGATTAACAATGATTCAGTTTATTCACACATTCCTTCTGCTGGACCAACTTGTTCTAAATGGATCTTAAAAGATGTTTTAATGGACTTTGGCAATAAACCAACTGTAAACATTCTCACACAAGCAATTAACAACAAGGACATGAAGAGAAATATTTCAATATGTAACATTAAATAATAGGATATCATATTTATGAAATTTAAGAAAACTACTTTAGCATTTATATGACTACATCCTTGTTATGTATAAATATTGCAATGGATGTGCTACTATTCCACAATTTAAAACAACAAAGAAGCACACAGGGCAAAATTAAAGAAAAAGTAAACCTGCCTGAAATCAACTTTCAGTTTCTGAGCCACACTAATCTAATATTGGTATCTGGAGCAAACTTTTGAAGAGGAATAATGCTTAACACTTCCAGAATTAAACTCATTATCACAATTAGATGACAACCAGTCTCAGAAGCAGTACTTACTATAGTCTATATATGAAAAACCAATTTTATTGCACAAGGTATGTAACTTCACTTGTCAGTACACTCTTTTAGTCAACTATCTCATGACCAAAACATCCAATACTTATGACTTCGGCATGAAAAGAAGAGAGTGCAAGTTCATGACATCTGTACTCTAGCAGAATTTTGTTCTCTCACATTTCACGTGCCTGTTGCAAACAGGGAATACCTGCTTCCCTCAACAGACGCATACGAACTTCTGAATCTTGGGGATACTCCTCTTCCTTCTCTGTATTTGGCTGGAAGTATGTCACACAAAAACGATCGAAGTACCTGCCAATTTCTGAATGTGGAATGTAGGCAGGTTCTGTACAAATCTCAAGGTTTTCTGAAAGTGATTAGTTAAAAATAATTATTCATCTGAAAGACTAATAACTACATAAAATATTTACATTTTAAATATAAAACTGTTAAATGTAAAAATCTATGGTTTAAAATATGCATACGAATTGTAATGGAGTTACTTAAAAGTTAAAAAGTTCATTATTTTCTTCCTTCAGGTAATAACTGACAGTTGTGTGTACTGATTAGTGTGTCGACTGTGTTTGAAAATAGAGAAAACTAAGTTTTCAGCTATTGCTAAACATTTTCATTTGAAGTGTTGGACAGCTGTAAAAATCAAAACTATAATGGGTGACATAAGTGGATTTTGCACCATCATTGAATAAAATTTGCTTTTGAATTAACAAATTTAAAAGTGGTCAAACAAGCACTGGATATGAAGAACAGGCTGGCCGTTCATTTAAGGTCATCACAGAGGAAACAACTGACAAAACCTGTGCTATTGTAATGCAAGACCACTTAGTAAATATTCATGTGGTTGCTAAGACCACTGAGTTGTTGTTAAGGTCTTCAGTCTGGAGACTGGTTCGATGCAGCTCTCCACAATACCGTATCCTGAGCAAGCCTTTTCAACTCCACATAAGAACGGCAATCTACATCTTTTGGAATATGATTACTGTATGCACCTCTGTCTTCCTCTGCAGTTTTTATCCCACACTTCCCTCCAACGCTAAATTCGCCATTACTTGATGTCTAAGAATGGTAGGACACAATCTATCCATTCTTTTATTCAAGGTATACCAGAAATCCCTTTTCTTCCTAATTCTGTTCAGTACCACCTCATGAGTTACGCGATCCACCCACCTAATCCTCAGCATTCTTCTATAGCAACACATTTCAAAAGCCTCTATCCTCTTCCTGTCTGCACTGTTTATCGTCCATGTTTGACTCCCATACAAAACAACACTCCACAAATGTCTTCAGATAGGACTTCCTTAGGCTTCAATCAATATTCCATGTTAACAAATTTCTCTTTTTCAAGAACGCTTTTTATCCATTGCCATTCTGCATTTTATAACCTCTGTACTGCGACCATTTTTATTTTACTGCCCAAGTAACAAAACTCATAACTCATCTATTGTTTCGTTACCTCATTTAATTCCTTCAGCATCACCTGAATTTATTAGACTGCACTCCATTACCCTAGTTTTGCTCTTGTTAATGTTCATCTTATAGGCACCTTTCGGCACACTGTCCATTCCGTTCAATTGCTCTTCCAGGTCCTTTGCAGTCTCTGACAGAATTACTATGTCGTCGGCAAAACACAATGTTTGTAATTCTTCACCCTGAACTTTAATTCCTTCTCCAAATTTCTCCTTGCTTTCCCTTGTAGCTTGATCAACATACAAATTGAACAACATATGAGGAAGGCTACAACCCTGTCTTACTCCCTTTCCAACCACAGCATCCCTTTCATGCCCTTCAACTCTGACAACCAGTCTGGTTTTTGTACAAGTTGTAAATAATCCTCCTTTCCATACATGTTACTCCTGCTGATTTCAGAATCTGAAAGAGTGTATTCCAAACAACCTTGTCAAGAGCTTTCCCTAAATCTACAAAAGCTAGAAATGTAGGTTTGCCTTTTCTTAATCTATCTTCTAAGATAAGACGTAAAGTGAGTATTGCCTCCAGAGTTCCTACATTTCTCCTGAATCCAAACTGATATTCCCAGAGGTCGGCTTCTACCAGCTTTTCCATCCTTCTGTAAATAATTTGTGTTAATATTTAACAACCATGACTTATTAAACTGATAGTTCTGTAGTTTTCACACCTGTCTGCACCTGCTTTCTTTGGAATGGGGATTATAACATTTTTCTTAAAGTCTGAGGGTACTTCGCCTGTCCATACATCTTACACACCAGGTGAAACAGTTTTGTCATGGCTGGTTCTCCTAGAGACTTCAGTAGCTGTGAGGGAATGGCATCTATTTCCAGTGTCTTGTTTTGACTTTGGTCTTTCAATGCTCTGTCAAATCCATCTCTCAGTATAGTATCTCCTATTTCATCCTTATCTGCTTCTTCTTCCCTTCCTACAATATTTCCTCTAAGTTCATTTCCTTCATATATCTTCTCTATATACTCTTTCCACCTTTCAGCTTTCCCTTCTATGCTGAAAACAGGTTTTCCATCTTTGTTCTTGATATTCATAGAGCTGTTTTTCTTATCTCCATATATATCTTATTTTCCTGTAGGCTGTATCTATTTTCCCCGTATTTATACATTCTTCTACATCCTTACATTTGCCTTCTAGCCACTCCTGCTTAGCCATTTTGCACTTCCTGTCAATCTCATTTCTTAGTAGTCTGTACTCCATTTTGCTTGTTTCATTTACTGAATTTTTATATTTTCTCCTTTCATCGATTAAATTTAGTATCTCCTGTGATATCCAAGAATTTTTGTAGGTCTTTCTTTCCTACCTATTTTGTCCTTAGCTGCCTTCACTATTTCATGTCTCAATGCTACCCATTCCTCCTCAACTGTTTCATGTACCTCCATTTCTTTCAGTAGTTGCTTAAAACTCCCTCTGAAATTCTTAAGAACTTCAGGTTCCTTCAGTTTATCCAGGACTTGTCTCCTTATTTTCCTACCTTTCTACAGTATTTTCCATTTCTGCCTACTATTCATGACCAATAATTATGGTCACAGTTTATATCTGCCCCTGGGTATGTCTTACAGTTTAAAACCTGGTTCTGAAATCTATGTCTTACTATTATAAAATCTATCTGGTATCTCCCGGTGTCTTCTGGTTTCTTCCACGTATGCAACCTTCTTTTGTGATTCTTAAACCAGGTGTCTGCTATAACTAAATTACATTCTGTGCAAAATTCTACCAGGTGGCTTCCTCTTTCATTCCTTTTTCCCAGTCCATATTCACCTACTATCTTCCCTTCCCTTCCTTTTCCTACTACCGAATTTCAGTCTCGCATAACAATTAAGTTTTCCTCTCCCTTAATTGTCTGAATATTTTCCTTTAGCTCCTCATATTTCTTCGATCTTCTGGTCCTCAGGAGAGCTAGTTGGCATATAAACCTGTACTACTGTGGTCGGTGTTGGCTTCATGTTTATCTTGACTACGATAAAGTGATCACTATGTTGGTCATAGTAGTTCACCTGCATTCATACTTTCTTATTCATTATCAAACCTACTCCTGTAATACCCAACTGATTTTGTATTTATAATCTTGTACTCACCTGACTAGAAATCCTGTTCCTCTTTCCACCAAATTTCACTAATCCCACTATATCTACCTTCAGCCTAGCAATTTCCCTTTTTAAATTTTCTAGCTTCTCTGCTGGATTAAGGGATCTAACATTCCATGCCCCAATCCGTAGAATGGTCATGTTGTTTTTCCTGATGATCACATCCTCCTGAGTAGCCCTCGCTCAGAGATCCGAATGGGGGACTATTTTACCTCCGGAATATTTTACCCGAGGGGATGCCATCATATGTTCATACAGTAGAGATGCACGTCCTTGGGAAAAGTAACAGCTGTAGTTTCTCCTTGCTTTCAGCTGTTCACGCTAACTGTGGCAAAGCCACATTAGCTGATGTTACAAGGTCAGCTCAGTCAATCATCCAGACGTGCCTTTAACTACTGAAAAGGCTGCTGCCCCTCTTCAGGAACCACGCGTTTGTCTGGCCTCTCCACAGATACCCCTTTGCTGTGATTACACCTTCGCCATGGCTATATGTATCACTGATGCATGCAAACCACCCCACCCCAATGTCTGTTCATTGGAGTGGCTCTAAAAACAGTCCAAAAACCTGCCAGCAGCTTAAATTCTTGTGCAATGCAAACAGAAGTTCTGAAAAATGGCACTAGGTGCTGACAACTAACTTTTCCCATCAAATATAAGCAGAGCTGGGAATGCTATGCAAACAAAGATAAATATTGGCACAAAAACTTCTCTGTTAATAAAAATACTTTTTCCTAGAGTTTCAACCACTGAATCAATGCAACACTATTAAATCAGTGCAACAAAAGAAGAGAAATACAGTATTGCTGATGTTCAAAGGTAGTACTGTTTCAAAATTTGTGGCCACAAAAAAATAAATTTCTTTACACCAAGGCTTTAGGAATTTTCACTAGTTGATAGCTGCGTGTGTCACAATTATCAAACATTTGTTTATGCAAGAACCTAGCAATACAGCTTTAAAATACATTATGGTGACAATACAAAGTGATCCACTGATGCACTACCTGGCACCCATGATAAAAAAAAAAAACCTAATCATTTTTACCATAGATTATTAAACATTAAGATTGTTTCACGGAGTGTTGTGATGATGCCTAGTTTTCTCCTTGTATAATCAAAATCTCATACTTCATAGCATTTTTCATCAGAATGTAGTATCCTGCCTCCTACCTCATTCCAAGCATAAGACAGCTGACACTTTCACTATAATGCTTGTGAGAATTATATCAATGTCTTTCTAGGAATATTTCACAATTTTAGAGTTCATTGTTGTGATGGTATTTTGTACCTTAATCATCTGACATACAGATCTTTATTTCTTAATTCATCTTATTTGCTTTGAAGCTGGCACAGTACTAACGGTATATCTTTGACTTTTATGTGACATCCTTTCCTCTATCTTTGTTTACATTCCCTATGTTAACTGATAACTTATGAGTAACCTAAATCCATAGTTTGAGTGAGTATGTATATGCATGTTCTCTGTCGCAGGTGAAGGCTTAGCAGCCAACAATTTCATTTTTTTTGTTTTCTTTATCTATGCCTTTCTATGGCTCATCAGGCATCTCTGTAGTGAGTAGCAACCTATCCTTTCCAAAATATTGTTAATAATAATAATAATAATAATAATAATAATAATAATAATAATAATAATAATAATAGAGGTAATGGGCTACCCAATACCTTCTCTAGCCCATTATAGCTGTTAGGAAAGAAGCCAATATATTACACAAAACTCTACTTACAAAACTTTTTTTTTCCTTAATCAGGGAGGAGAAATGAGAGAAGAGAAAAAGAAGGGGTGGAGGAAGGAATGGATGTAGGTTACTCATAAGTTTATTAATTAACATAGGGAATGTAAACAACGATAGAAGAAAGGGTATCACATGAAAGTCAAAGATATACCATTAGTACTGTGCCAGCTTCAAAGCAAATAAGATGAATTAAGAAGTAAAGATCTGTATGTCAGATGATTAAGATATATAATACCATCACAATTGAATTACTTATCTCTAAGGAGGTTTTTCAAACACAATTAATTACTGAATAAATGTTATATAAAGTGAATAAGTCTGTCTTAAGCATACTATGACACATAATATTTATTATTATTGTACATAATCATTTTAGGGACTATATTTAATGTTTTTGAAAGTTTTTAAACATGAAGAGTTCCCAAAATTATTCTAAGTTTATCATGCAATGAAAGATGAGTGGTTCCTGTCATTTTTCAATACTCTTCATGATTTAAATAACTTTTTGTCGTATTCATCCTCTTCTGTAGAAGGTTACACCTATAAATGATTAAAAAAGTCTACAAACTATGAATATGTAAAATAGTTTAGTAGTTACATCATCTTCTACTTGTTTGTGGGAATATTATCATATCCAACAGTTTATGCTAAATATGTTGTCTCTTTCACTAATGTAAAGGTGTGGACTGAGTCCTCCGATATAGGGCTTAGGTACTACTTGCCCTTCTTTTCTCAACTGTACCACTAGTACATTCAACTAATCACCTGGGAACAACAATTACAATTCGAAAGGACACGGAAAATTGAGCCGTCCTGGCTCCTGTTTCTTCGATTGACCCTGTCCTCGATTTAATTACTGGCGCAAGTACCATCAATCTCTCTGTGCGTGCACTGCTCGTGCTGCTGCTTGATCTATCACACATTGACTGTGTTCTGACTGGTGTTCTCCTCGCCGTGGGTGGTGCGTTGAGGGAGATGGAGAGAGGAGTGGGAGGGTACCAGGAAGCCAGTTTTTATACGATGCACGGCACCGCCAGGGTTTGATTAAGGGGACGTTTGTGGATGGGCCCGGCATGTGCAATGGAGTTTTTATGGGTGGGGCTGTCTGTCCGTGGGGAGCAATGCATGCCTTGAGCTGAAGAGGCTGGTCCGGAGAGGCCTTTCTGTAAACTCATAACAGCACCTCGGCATGGGCTGTTTAACTCACCTCCCAGCTATGTGGCCACATTCCTAGTGGCTGTGCAACACCGCATCTGTCCCTCGCCAAGTGTCGGAGCTGGTACTCCACACTCAACCCTGGCTGCGCTTTACGTCGTTTCAGTTCCTTTTCGTCTGGCATCTATTAAATGTTTCCAGGCATTTGTTGAAACCTTCCTCGTATGCCATCACGAGGGTGCCTGCACTTGTTGTGGAGCTTTGCTTTTCCTTTTTATCTTCTCCTTGCAGAAATTTACCCTCCGTGAAGCATTGCCACCATGGGGTTGTAATTTGGCATTCTATCTGTTTGCGTAAGCCCCTTCGTGTCAGAGCTGTAATTCTTGTTGACCATTGGCCACCTTATTCCTCTCCTTCCAGCTCATCAGTTTTACCTGTGTGGGTGTATTAAATTAACGAGTAGCCAGCTCTCCCACCTCAGTGTGATTTTCCTGTAACTAAGCTTAACTGCTGTCATTTAAATTGCAGGGGTCATTTGTAAACTCTATTGTGTTTACAAGGGTTGCTTTTCATTTAAAATTTTCCACTTTTGCTTAAACTGCTGGGCTCAAAATGGAACCTGAACTATCCTTGCTTAACTTCACCAACCACCTACCCACAAACCATTCCTCTCAAAAATATTGTGGGTAATGTGAACTAAAGGCTGCATTCCTCTGACAGGACAACATGTTTTAAAGAAACTGTTTACACTACATTTCATCATCATCATCATATTTTCAGTATTCCCAGAGAACATAAATGTTCAGAAATGGCACCTTTTGTATTATCAACATATGGGGACAGAGTCACAGAAATTATGCGTGGGTTGGGAAGTAAATCATTAAAATAAAGGCATTATTCATTGTGGGCAGATCTGTAGATGGAATTTATTTCACCAACTTCCTCCTCCAAAGGTAAACATATCACTGTGTGAAGATCAGAGGGACATAACTCCACTCTAGCTACTGTACAGTACAGACAAAAAAGGTAGTTTATGATGGAAACTTTGTGTTCCAGTGATTTTTCAATAAAGTGTACTACCTCAATGAAACATGAAAATTTAATGCCTTTTTTAATCTCTCCTGTAAAGTAGATAAAATGAACTTACATTTCCCTGATTCTCACACAGTGATATTTTGTTAGCATCCACCTCCACCGGGAGACATAAGAGAATTCAGATTAAAACTGGAAATATTTAGTTGTTTTTCTGATGAGCTATTACAGACTGGAACAGTAGCGAAGTCTAAGTCTATATCTATAAATGTGAATGTCAGTTCGGAGTACGTTTATCATGTCTGAACCACAAGACATCAAGAGCTAAAAATTTGTAGCGTTACTAATGGCTACCCGGGGAAGGCTTTAGTCATTGCTTTATGGCGATCGAGTAGCTATTTATCGATTTATATTAATGTGAATGTGTGTTCGGTGTATGCTTATCACGTCCGAACGACAAGACGCAGAGACTTAAATATTTGTACAGTTACTAATTTATACCTGAGGAAGGTTTTAGGCGTGATTTTATAGCAATCTGATAGATATTTAGAAATCTGAAGAATATAACGCGAAATGTGGAACAATTATTCTTTGAAAATTATATTTACTCTTTGAAAATGGTTTTATTGGTTGCATTGTTGCTTGAGGGTTGATAATGATAAAAGGGTGGAGTATTTTGGAATGGAAAGTTATCGGTGTTTGTGTTAATATTTCACTATGCAGCGAAAACTACAGAACGCAAACAAATGGTCTGTGTGTAATTGTTGTCCGAAGTCTCCCGTTGTACATCACAGCAGTTCCATGCCAACAGCTATAAGGGGGTGGAAGATATGGTGGTTGAAAGTCGTCAAATTATTAAAAAAATTCAGACCGAAGGCCAGCGATGATGTTTGCGACTCTATAGCAAGGACGTTACATACAGCGAAACGTGATGCCACACACCATATCTTTGGTCTATGCGTGCTACAATGTCTTCAGCAATTTCTCTGTAAGGATAAGCATACGAATAAGGAAATATAAGAATAAATAAATAAAGCAGTAAAAAATAAATTTCTTTGAATACATACAAAGTGCAACACAGGCTATAAGGAATAACGTATGTATTATTTATTGTAAATCATTAAGCACTTCACATAATTTTATTTTTTATTTGAATGTCGATTAAAAATGTTTGTTTTTAAAGAAGGTAGTGTATTTCATTTCATCCTTCAAAATCAGTCTCTTAGAGCACTACTGAAAGATAGCTTATCTATCATAATCAACGAACACGCGAGCGGAGCCGCGGGTTTAAGCTAGTATTTGCATAAATGGAATTTACATGGTTCTATAATTCATTTAACTCATTCTTTGCACAGGGTGATAACTGCAAACCTGTCATCATGTACCTCCAAAACTACTTTGGGTCTTATACTAGCAATTTATACAATTCCACGTGAAACTCTCCAAGTCATCTATACTAATAATAAATCTGTAAATGTAGGCCTGTCGCTGTTCCCTTCAATCTTCAAAACTTCTGGAAGAATCTTCATGCGGTTTTCACAAGAAACATGAGAACAGTTTGGGTGAACATATAGGTATAATTTTATCAAAATCGTATTGCGGGAAAAAAAAAAAAAAAAAAGATATCGTAATTTTAAGTGTTTTCAGTAACCGTCTTCAACTATTAAAAATCTGTTATATCCAAAACTACTTCACGAATTTGCATGGGGTTCTCAAAGGTACCTTGAGCGTAACAGTGGACAACGTATAGACATCGTTTTGTAAAAATGTAATTTGAACTATTTTATCAACTACCGTCATGTCTGTCTGTCTCTTTGAACACGTCTATCTGCTAAACTACTTGACGAATGTTCATGCGGTTTTCACACTTAACTTGACCATATCGTGCGGTTACATAAAGACTACAATAATTTAAATCGGGTCAGAGAAAATGAAGATGATATAATTTAATCATTTGCTTAAAAGCCATGGTGTATGTTTATTTGTTGAAGGTAATCTCGAGAGTACTACACAAACTTTCATGGATTTCCGCAGGTAAATTGAGGATAGAGAGTAACATAGGCTTAGTTTCATCAAAATCGGATCAAAGGAAGGAAAGATATCGTAATTTGAAATTTTATGTGTATGCTATGCTTGTAAGTATGGTGTGAAACAGCAAATCTCCGAGAGTACTACATGAACTTTCATGGGGTTTCATAGATCAACAGAGAGTGCCTTGGGGCAGCATATAAGCTTCATTTCATGAAAATCCGATAAGGGGAAGAAAAGCTATCTTAATTTGTAGTCTCCGGTGTAGTATGCTATGCATGAAATGCAGCGTAGTACAGCAAAGACCCGATAGAGGAGCTGTTACTGACATAGTGAACAAAATAACTAATAGATGGCGATGCTGCGTTGTTGATTCTCATAACTAAGGACTATGATTTTCCTTACGGCAGCGGTGTTAGTGTATTGATGTTGGTAACGGCCGTAGAATCCTTTTTGAAAAATCAGTCACGTACAATGAGGGGAATAATTCTTAGTGTAGATAATGATATAAATAATTAATGTTGTTCTGATCAGAAAATTAATGATCCCACTAAAGCGAATATTTCGTTGCCAACGTTAACATACTAAACCGCTGCCACTGCAAATAAAATTCAACCAGGCAAGATCATTTTTTTAAATTTTTTTTTTACTAGCTGTATCCTGCATGGCTTGCCATGCCATGGAAAGAAAAAAATTGTTTCTTGCCGCGGGTATCATTTGAATTAATAACATAACGACGTTCCTTTGAGTCTATCGACGTTTGCATTTATTAAAAATTCTTTGCAAGAAAACACGAATTTATGTAGTTTCCTTTCTTATTTCGGTGCATACTTATACAAGTTGAGTCCATTCTGTTTAGTACAGAGCAAATAGAGGCCCTGTTGGTTACGTAGAGCACCAAAGAACTAATAGTTCGCGCTGCTGCATTTTTTAAATTTTTTTTTTAAATTTCTTTTCGATGGTTATGCCATAGAACAACAACAAAGAACTAAAGGAGCTGTTGGTTTTGTAGTGCTGCAAAGAAACAACACATGATAGTATTGTGCGTATTCCCTCAGTAACAGAAGTATTTTGAATAAGAGCCGGATTTTATCTCTGCAAATACAAACTAATATTGAACAGGGAGTGGCTGATTACATTTTGTATATTCACAGCTTAACGACATTTCTTCTCGCCTGTCAATGCTCTAATTTACATAATAATTCTTTGCAAGTAAAATGGAATTTATGTAGTTTTCTTTCTGATTTCAGTATATCCTCATGACATTTTGAGTGCTTTCTGTTTAGGAATGCCCTGAAAACGCGAAAGTACAGGAAAGGACAATGTGAGGGGACGTTAGTTACATAGTACACCAAATAACTAACTATGGCATTGTTGCGTTTTTTTCATTCTTATAACTATGGTGTAATACACTACTAAAAGTGGTAATATTTTACTTAAGGTGGCGACGTTGTGTGCTGATGTTGGCAAAGACTGTTGAATGCTTTTTTCAAAAATCAGTCGCATAGAATGAGGGGAATAATTCTTTATGTTCACAATGAAATAAATAATTTATGCAATTCTGGTCAGTAAATTAATCATCTTCCTAAAGCGAATACTTCGTTGCCAACGATAGCAAACTAAACCGCTGCCACTGAAAGTAAAATTGTTTTCTTTTTCCCCTAGCTTTGTTCCATATTCTTTGCTATGTCATGGAAAGAAAAGAATTGCATCTTTCGACGGGTGTAACCACTAAATTATACATAGAGTATATAAATCTGTGTAGTGAGCATTGCGTTCTGTGCTCTTCTCAACATTAAGCTGGAATTACCATGTGATATTGAAACAAATCCTCTCTTTCCATATATTTATTTGCTCTTACGATTCGTTTGTACCGCATTGGCTGCAAAGAAGCCGCAACCACATAACATGAAATAATATCTAAATAAATGTGTCACAGAAGCAACAAGAAAGTTGTGGAAGCGTCGCTAAAACAGCTATTTTCACATAGTCATCCGTCGTAACTGTACAAAAAAGGACCAAGATAAAGTCAGCGATTAGTAGATTTTTCCAATATTGGTTGACATTTCCACCTTAATGGCGAGGAGAGAAAATCTGTTCTGCTCATTTGAATGCTCACTCCAGAGATATTTCTGTTCTGTGCCTGCCACTAGAGATAATATACACACGCGAGCGACAAACTCATCAAAACCTCTCTGCTTTCACAATTGTTCGGTACGATATTGTGATTAAAATTTGTAATTACTTACTTTTGGGTCGGGTTACAGTAAAATAAAGACATCATCTTTTGCAGAGACAATTGTCCTTTGAGTTATAATCAGACTTCTGAATATATACTTCTATTACACAAGAATGATTTCAACTTCGTGCTTTACAAAGTAGTCACTGCAGGACGTGGGGACATGTATTAGCTGAAAGAGTGGTTGATGCTGCTAACCCAGTGAAGACAATTCTCTGGAAATACTATATTTAATGGAAAGTTCTATACAGACGATCAGCTGACGCCATTGCTTCAACGATTACCTAGACTTACTTTATCACACATTGACACCACCATGACTTCTTATTTAAACGGATGTCAACTGCTCTGTTGATTGAATTAGTAGACATTCAGTATTAGCGAGTTTTCTATAATATGGAGCACCGCATACGGAACAACTACATTGTTGCCAGTACAACACTGCAACATACTAATACTTCAGCATACACTTACGTGGGAGATAAACAGTTTAGTACATGGCGCTGTTATTATTATTATTATTATTATTCGTATGTCTCATCTCAACGATAAGTGTTTTCAGAAGTTTACGCCAAACAGGCAGTTAGACACCGCAGTCTTAACTTTATTAACACAACCTAACATTGAAATTACATCGTTCCGGAGTACGGGCTTAAATTAATTCCACTTTTTGTATGATAAACGTTATGAACATTCAACTTTTTGGACAATGACTTCTACTTAAATTTGACATCTTGGCTAGGAGAACTGAGTTTATTGACATTGCGATCCAACAAGGATTCTGTTTATTCTGACCTATGCCCGGAACCCTAAAAAATGATTATATACACAGGTCCCTCTTCAACAACCGTTGCGAAGCACGGGCATATAAGCTAGTTGAAAATAAAATTTTAGAAGATGTTCTCTTTCAAGGAAAATTATATGTAGTAACATGTTTGTTGATATGTTAAAAAGGCAACTCAGCTTGGAATTTTAGAACTACATACTTTTCTCGAGGAGGGGAGTCATTACCAGTATGTAACCCATTCAATTAGAATAAAATATCAGAACTTATATTTAAATTAGCCTGAAGTCTAAAGGATTGTAAGTACTGAGGTCATACCTTCACAGTTTACAAATATTTGGCATAACAATGTATATTAACAAAAATGCAAAGTATAAAGTTTCACATGAATACGTGAATTAATTTTTACTACCAAATGAATGTTTACCTTGGGCTGCATATCGTGTTGATCCATCTTCCACAAGAACATTATAAAATGGTTGGTCAGCTTTTTTACTGAGGTTATCAACACCCATCTGAGTAATCCACTCTTTTGATTCCATACATAGTAAGTCCCATCCATAGATTACACATCTGTAGTTGAAGAGGCGATGTTTCATAATCATTCCAACAGCAAATTGCAATGTAGGGTCACGTAACTTCGGTTCAACCTGGAAATCAACACACATGTTAACTAACAAATCGGATACGGATGTGGACTAAATTAGCATGTCTGTTTATAGAAAGACCATCCCAAGAAAGTTTACTGCCCCTAAATTGAAATTACACTACGATGCAGATGTAAAAAATAGCTAATTCACATGTTACAGAAAAATTATATTTACAGACTTTTGGTACTGTTCCAGTGGTAAGTACCAAAACTGCTTTTCAATAAAATAGAGCCCTCGATAGAATTCAAGCATAAAAATTTGACATTATAAAGAAAGGACCACATTATAGCAAATCCAATTACAGAAAAAAATGACATTCATCAATTATTCATCACCAGTAGTCCTCTCAAATCTTTGGTGAAATGATCAGGTATGCTTGGTTCGTTTCTAAACTGTGCAATACAAGAGAAATCTTTATGAATGTAAATGAAGTTTGCTTTCCAGCTGACATATCAAAGAAAAATAGCAACTGTAAAAAAGCAGCATTTGACTGATGTGCTTGATACTGTGAAAATTTTTGTTTTCTAGGTTTTTAAAATGCTTATCACCCAGGCTTTTTGTGAGACTACATGAAGCTGGAGTATTTATTTTTTTATTTTTCAGTATTGCCGCAAATACGGAACAATTTTTTATCATAATTGTTCACTACTTTTTATAAAATATAGGAAATTACGAATAAATAAAAAATACTTGCAATTTTAGTAAAAATTTCCATTAGTTATTAAAAATTCTATCAGAATTTGAGCGCACTCACGTGCGCACGCACTTTTGCTAGCATTTAAAAAGAGCACAGATATAACTAAATTTGCCAAAGTTTCAATATTTGTGCATGTATGGAGCTGCAAGTAATTGAGGAACTTTTGGATGTGATTACACTGCAATACGACTTGACTTTCTGAGGCTGTAAGTTAATCTGTGGACAGTATGAAATTCTTGTGGAATCAGCTCCATTCTGTAGGATGGGGCAACACCAGTTTCATTTCTCATTAGAAAAAAAATGTTTTCCTTAGCACGAGTAATAACATGTCTAACTTTGTCAAAATAAAAGGAAATGTGTTGTATGAAAGATTAAAAATCGATTTCAGACCTAATGTTTCCAACTGACATACTATGCAGCTGAATAACTTAAATATGTCACTTGAGAGCAAGAGCATCTAATAGTTCATACGTATGACCAAATGAGAGTTTTACATTTGTTTGAGAGGCAGATGAGTAATTTTAAAATCCTTCAATCATCTGACTTTTTTTAAAAATATACCTGTAGGTGCTAATTTCGTCAATTACCAAATGAAAAGGAGGAGAAGGAAGGAAGATTAGGGTTTAACATCCCATCAACAGCGTAGTCATTAGAGACTGAGCTCACACTTTGATTGTAGGAGTAAAGCTAGTGAAGGAAACTGACCATGCCCTTTCAAATCAACAATCCAAGCATTTGCCTATAATGATTTAGGTAAATTAAGGAAAGCTAAATCTGGATGGCCGGAGGCGAATTTGAACCACCACCTTCCCAATTGAGAGTCTAGCGTCCTACCACTGTGCCACCTCGCTAATTCCCAAGTGAATACAAAGGAGCTCGTCACCTCTTTTGAAACAATTGAGATCTCATAATTTAGAAAGTGGAAAGAAAATTGGTCGGCACTACTTTCTTGGCTTCATCTGATGATTTTCTATCATTATATATTTGCAAAATAAATTAAAAATTTGCAATATAACTCTTCTGAAAGAAAAATACTATCATTTGCCATGGTGGTATCAATCATTATTTAAAAATTAATAAACAAATAAAAATTGTACTCTCCACAAATTGCTACAAAGATCATGTGCATGCTTGGTCAACATATTGTTCTGTAAAGCTTTCTTATGCAATGAAAAGCATAAAAACCAAGGAATGCACTTCTGATAATCCAGCACCCAAATGTGCAGAGAATGGCTGGATTAAGGATAGTACAGAGTACTACTCTTAAGGTGTTGTTCAATATTTCAGAATGTGTTTGATAAGAATTTTCAGACTAAGTTGCAAACAATAAATAGGGAAGAAATGAGTAGCCGAATGTGCCGCTAAGGTCAATTTCCTGCTCGCCGAGAGAAGTGAAGTTGTATAATTGCAGAATTGTATAATCTGGTCATAAAATTTATTACACTGTACTAGTAAAAGTATTTGAAGTGCATAAACATTTTTAGAGCATAGAAAAATTATAGTTTCATGCTACACATCATTTCATCCTGATGCTTGGTCTGGTGTTCATGTGATATTCATGTCAAAGGCTAGTAGGTATTTTATAACTACTACAAGCAAGTAAAACTAATTTACTAAAGCTGAAGTGATAATATAAAATGAGCCCTTCAAATTTCATTTTTGTTTTGTCTTTCAGGAGTGATTCTTAGCATAGATCATGCAGAGAACAGCTAACCTGAAAAAGTGACACATGCATGGAATTATAACTGATACTATTTAATGACTGACTTCATCTTCGTATGAAAATTAAAAAAATTGTAATCATTTGTTGCTGTTTGTTAAAATAGTCATGAACAAAACCAATTTTTTTCAGGCTAGGAAAGGAAAATGTGTTGTTTATAATTCATTATGGCAAACCCCTTTTCTGGGTTTGTATACATTTCTAATGTTTCCAAACATCTTTGAAATACTCTTATCCCTGAAAAGAGAAGTACCTACTTGTTTGACAGTGCCTGCGTACAGAGCTTGTAATGCTTTTAAAGAAACAGATAAAAATTAAATCATCTATTTTATTATAATCTCTTATTAGCAATAAGCCAGTCCTTGTTGATAACACTAGTAGCAGCAGTGGTAAAAGAAGTGCTCAAACCTGTGTTGTTGAATCACAACAATACCAACTTTTGTGTAATCCTTCATATAAGGTAAGAGATAAATATTAGGTGGCAGTTTTTCTATGTTACATTTTCTTCAAACTACAAATTACATACTGATTGGGGAGAAAGAAACTTTTACTTATAGAGGTGAAAGTTATTTTCTTTACGCCAATTACATTTTGAGAAACAGCAAGTTTTATTGAAACTGTGCTCTGACATTTTTCCCAGTGTATTTCTAATTTATAGAATTCTCAGGTGTCCAGCTCATCACAACATAATTTCCCCATGATATTTCAGACACTTTTCCATCTTGAGGTAGTCCCTGATTAATGAAATCACCTGAGAAATCTGTAAACTCTGACAGACCTCAGAGGGCGCACTGGGTACAGACCATTCTCTGTGTCATCCTCTGCCTGAAGGCGTCAATGGATGCGGCGGTATACAGGGGGACGTGGTCAGTGCCCCGCACACCCAGCTGTTATGCCAGTCTTCGTAACTGGAGCCACTACCTCTCAATCAAGTAGCTCCTCAGTTGGCCTCAGAAGGGCTGAGTGCACCTTGCTTGCCAACAGCACTCGGCAGACCCGGATGGTAACCCATCCAACTGTTAGCCAAGCCCGACAGTGCTTAACTTCGGTGCACTAATGGGTACCTGTGTATCCACTGTGGCATGGACGTTGGCCAGAAATCTATAAATTTAATTAATTTGTTCTGCACCAGCAGCTAATCCCACTTGCCATTTTTCCTTAGTGTAAACAAATGTAGCAAGAAATAACAGGGTTCATGTGTTATGACACCTTGGTCATTTGAGACGGAGAATGAAGGTGGCCATTCCATTAAAAGGAACCATTTCAGCATTTACCTGTAGTTATATAGGGAAATCATGGTAAACCAAAATCAGGATAGCTGGAGGCTAATTTAACCGCCATCCTGCCAAATGTGAGTCCAGTGTGTTACCACTGCACCAACTTACTCTGTTTTAGTGTAGACTGTCAACCTATGGCATATACTGTTCAACATGAACAGAACCTTGAATATTACATTTTTTGTAAGAGAAATTATTACTATAATACATAACATTGGTATATCATTAATTTATTGGAGAATGGATGTAAGATAGGCTTAACGTTCAGCTTGAGAAACAGATCTATTTATTTATTAAAAATCAGACCTTTTTATATTCACTACTGGCTGTGATTTGAAGGCTCCTAAATGTTAAAATTTAATGATATATTTCTTGGATAACAGTAACTGGTGGTAGCAGATAGAAGAGCATCCATCAAATGTGGGAATATCTTATTCCTTAGTTTTTATAAATATATGTAATATCAAGTTACTAATCTTGCAGATATTTTGTTATGACATTGTAAATCTCTGTGATGTGAGAACCAAAATATTATATAACAAAATTTACTTTAAAGAAGCATTAGCAGTTAAAAAAAGTAAAGCAGTCAACAATTTTGAAGATAGGTCTGAACACCACAGTGCTACACTGAGCATGGTCCTGTTTGGAGGTGATAGGCTGTCGACTTCTTCCGACCTTCAAACTGACTTACCTAGCCAGTTATAGGGGGACCTACAGCTTAACATGGATTCCAAACCATGGTGCTACACTACATTTTTCACATCAGCAATATTGCCAGAAGTGAAAAGTGACACAAAAATCTTAGGACACAGCAGGGATCAAATTCTCAAGCTTTGGATTCATAGTCTGGCACTCTTTGATACCAAGCCATAGCAGTTACTTAAACATAGCTTCAAAATATCTGTAAAAGCAAATGCTGACAGGGACATTATTACAAGTAATAAAGTAACAAGTCAAATCACAAGTAAAGAGGTTGTATACTCGAGTAATCCGTTCACATTTTTTCCCCGAATTTATGAACGAAAAACTGGGGTGCGGGGATTACTCTAAATTAGGTTGGTATTACTACATCTGCAACAACAAAACACACTAGTGGGTATTACTCTGCTTTAAAAAAAAAAAAAAAAAAAAAAAAAACAGATCCCTTTAGGCCGGTATTACATGATAATATTTTCAATCAAATCTTTGACAAAGAAATATTATCAAATATTCGTAATATTTCTTAGACATAAAGCTTCATCGTGGTGTTAAAAAGGGGTATTATGATTGTCATATTTCAGGATAGCACATAATAATAAATTATTATTGTGCGCTACTTTTTAGCCACTCAAAAATCTAGCGGAGTAGCGTATGTTTTTGGCAGTTTCTTTGCCAGTGCGGCTGGAGAGTATGAACAGTTGCATCGTTGATGTAAGAATGACTATTTTCAAGTTTGTGGTACCATCTTTCCGAGAAATAAAGTACATTATCTACTTAAGTTGGGTATTATTCAGTTCAGTACCAACATATTACTCACACCGGTATCGGCACTTCAGATTTACAGTGATTTCTTGCTACTGGGGTTAAATGTTAATTACGGTGCGGCGTTGCAGCTATGTTCAAACACACACACACACACACACACACCTATTAGCAACAGCGATGCTAACGCTCAGAGCGGATAGATTTTGCATTGCAGTGGAGAAACGACAAGCAACTTTTATAATCAAATATACGGTGAGGCACTACATTTGATATTTCTTTGATGAAAAATACAAGTCGAAGATCCCTATTACACTATCAAATACCTTTGATGTAAATACATGACATATTGACTTTTACAAAGATATATGGTCCTGCCTACAGGAAAATAAAAGAGATATTTCGAGATAACAAAACCAGCTCTATGAATATCAAGAACGCAGATGGAAAGCCAGTTCTCAGCAAAGAAGGGAAAGCTGAAAGGTGGAAAGAGTATATAGAGAGGCTCTACAAAGGAAATGAACTGAGAGGCAATATTTTAGGAAGGGGAGAAGAAGTAGATGAGGATGAAATAGGAGATACTATACTGAGAGATGGATTTGACAGAGCACTGAAGGACTTAAGTCTAAACAAGGCCCCTGGAAGTAGATGCCATTCCCTCACAGCTACTGAAGTCTCTGGGAGAACCAACCATGACAAAACTGTTTCACTTGGTGTGTAAGATGTATGAGACTGGCAAAGTACCCTCAGACTTTAAGAAAAATGTTATAATCCCCATTCCAAAGAAAGCAGGTGCAGACAGGTGTGAAAACTACAGAACCATCAGTTTAATAAGTCATGGTTGCAAAATATTAACATGAATTATTTACAGAAGGATGGAAAAGCTGGTAGAAGCCGACCTCGGGGAAGATCAGTTTGGATTCAGGAGAAATGTAGGAACTCTGGAGGCAATACTCACTTTACGTCTTATCTTAGAAGATAGATTAAGAAAAGGCAAACCTACATTTCTAGCTTTTGTAGATTTAGGGAAAGCTCTTGACAAGGTTGTTTGGAATACACTCTTTCAGATTCTGAAATCAGCAGGAGTAACATGTATGGAAAGGAGGATTATTTACAACTTGTACAAAAACCAGACTGGTTGTCAGAGTTGAAGGGCATGAAAGGGATGCTGTGGTTGGAAAGGGAGTAAGACAGGGTTGTAGCCTTCCTCATATGTTGTTCAATTTGTATGTTGATCAAGCTACAAGGGAAAGCAAGGAGAAATTTGGAGAAGGAATTAAAGTTCAGGGTGAAGAATTACAAACATTGTGTTTTGCCGACGACATAGTAATTCTGTCAGAGACAGCAAAGGACCTGGAAGAGCAATTGAACGGAATGGACAGTGTGCTGAAAGTTGCCTATAAGATGAACGTTAACAAGAGCAAAACTAGGCTAATGGAGTGCAGTCTAATAAATGCAGGTGATGCTGCAGGAATTAGATTAGGTAACGAAACAATAAAGTAGGTAGATGAGTTTTGTTACTTGGGCAGTAAAGTAACAAATAATGGTCATAATACAGAGTATAAAATGCAGAATGGCAATGGGTAGAAAAGCATTATTGAAAAAGAGAGATTTGTTAACATGGAATATTGATTTAAGCCTAAGGAAGTCCTTTCTGAAGGCATTTATGTGGAGTGTAGCCTTGTATGGGAGTGAAAGGTGGACGATAAACAGTGCGGACAGAAGAGGATAGAGGCTTTTGAAAAGTGGTGCTACAGAAGAGTGAAGATTAGGTGGGTGGATCGCATAACTAATGAGAAGGTACTGAACATAACTTGGGAGAAAAGGAGTTTTTGGCATACATTGACTAAAAGAAGGGATTGATTGGTAGGACACATTCTTAGACATCAAGGAATCGTGAATTTAGTATTGGAGGGAAATGTTTGGGATAAAAACCCCAGAGGAAGACCAAGAGATGGATACAGTAAGCACATTCAGACAGATGTAGGTTGCCATTCTTATGTGGAGTTGAAGAGGCTTTCTCAGGATAGGGTATAGTGGAGAGCTGCATCAAACCAGTCTTCGGACTGAAGACCGGAACAACAACAACAACAACAAAAACAACATGACCACGTAATACGTGTCAGCTCCATTCATTCCACAGTTCAGATTCTGTAAGCATTCATTTCAGTGTGTCACTGAACACGTTTTCACAGTAATAACATTACAAATGATTTTTTTTTTTTTTTTTTTTTTTTTTTTTTTTTTTTTTTACTTTGTATGACAAGGTTCAGTAGGTAGAATACGAGAATTTTATGGGGGTTGGTGCGACATTTGCACGCTCTGATATGACAACCCTGCACCCCCCTCGTCTCTCTCTCTCTCTCTCTCTCTCTCTCTCTCTCTCTCTCTCTCTCTCTCTCTCAGAGAGAGAGTGTGCGGTGTCAATTGTTTTGATATTTACATGTCGTTTTGAATTTTAATAGATGTGACATCCCTAGATGGCTGCCATCACGTGCTTGTTCAAAGCTGATGGGTGTATCCTGATCTACACAAATCTGCATGGGTTTTTTTTTTTTTTTTAATCATCATCCCTCGTAAAAATTGGGGGGGGGGGGGCGGGGGGGGGGGGGTGCGCGGATTACTGGAGTATATTCAGTATGTTAAAATTTGTTCATCTCCACCTTGAACAGTTAAGAATGGAATATAAGTTTATTTATATGTGAAATTTACCTCAATAATAAGCAAAACAAATGAGGCTCACTGTGTCAGAGTATTTTGTTAGAATAGTTTTCACCAACAACATTTTCTCACACTGCAAAACCATTTCAATTTCAGGCCCACCTCCCCGCCCCCTTTTTTTTCCTGTAGTGATCATAATCTGAGTTATAACCATTCATTACTGTATCTTTGTTTCCATTCAATTTGTCATTCTCAGGCTCTTTGAGTTTGTAAACTTATAATACGACCAGTTTTCCTACTTTGATCTTATTTACTTTCTCTGACATTTATGAAGGACACACTTCCGGATTCAAATGTTTGCAATTATGTATGCTATTCCAGCTGCTGTTGTAGTGTAACAATTTACACTACATTCCTCTTTACCGACAAGACAACCAAATCCTTTTATTTTAAAATTTGTTTTTGTAAGAAAAGCAAGTTCTGCCTTAGATTTTTGTTTGTCCAGGTGGACGTCTGGGTAGTCGCTGTGAGCAAAGATATGAATAAGACGGTGCCTACTCATGGAGAACTTAAGTGCATGAAAGAAGATCCATGGAAAAGTTATGTCCATGAACTCTGTTTGATGTAAAAAAGTTATTGACATTGTTGTTGTAATAAAATATTGTGTGAGAGGGATCTCTAATTGGACTTGGTTATGTCATGTTATATCTAGCTGAAAGCCTTGTGTTGTACTGAAGTGAAGTGCAATAAATCTTGTTCCTTGTTTTAGTTTATGAATTGGAAGTATTTATTATTCAATTTAACCAGTTAATTAATTATAATATCAAGACTTCTCCTCTTGAATTCACACTGAATTACTTTGGATAGCAGTCTGATGCCAAGAAAGGAAAAATTGGGTCTATAGGAGGAACAGACTAGCTGGGCTTTCCATTTCAGTAGTTATTAGAAAATGGAACATTTTTGTATAATTAACATACAATCTCTGTGTTGTTTGATATTAGTTGATGTTAGTAAACATACATGATTACACTAAACTGTATGTGCATATCTTCATAAAATAGCCTTTTTCTGCTGGTAAGACAGGAAAAAAAGTTATTTTACAGTCACAGGCTTTAACCACCCATTTCTACTTGATTACGTAGATTTATCTGCTTTCAGATATGTAAATTTATCTAATTTCACTTCAACTTGTGGCTTGGAATTTGTTTGCCATATATCAAAATATTTTATGTATACAAAACTGTTTCCTAGTTATGCAAAATGCAAGACAATCATCAAATTACTAATAATAAGCACTACTATTTTAAAACCATAAAAAGTGCACCTATAGGTAGAGGCCTGCGCAAATGCAGATATCCGCAGTATTTCTTACTTTGCGGATAAAATTTTGAGCGATGTGAGGAATCTGCCCAGTACATATGTCAAAATGTTAGCAGGGTCCAGGGAAAGCGGAAGTCTGTTGTCCTCATCCCACGGCCACAGCGGACGTAGCTGTAGCCAAGTGGGCTGCGTGTAATCCATTTACGCGACCGTGTCTTATCTTCGGTCTGTCAAATGCTTTCTGGGTGGCAAACTGGCCCACTGCCCACCGGAGGTTCCATGCCCAATTTCCACTGCCTTCATTTAACACTTTGTAGTGACCAAGTGACAATGTGTATCTTAGTGAATTACAGTGATAGTTTTTCTTAAAATGAACACGACATCAATGTATACTATATTGTGTGAAGTGAAAAGAGGTGATTTGATGTGAGTGAAGGAAAACAAAATAAAATTGTGAATTTGGAAAAAAATTTGGATACGTATTTGATAGCAAGGAAAAGATTAATGATAAAGTGGCCTGTTTTGCATGTAAAAAATTTTATTCTTACACTGGCCACAAAAGTGGAACTTTAAATTTTCTGAAATATTCGTATGAGACAGCACAAAGTAGCATAATTACTTATTTAAATACCAAGGCAGACACAAAAGTTCCTGAAGTTATGCCCTTTTTAGGTTGCTCAACTGCAGTGGTCATTAGCACCTGAATCTAACCCTAGATTGACTTAAAACAAGGTTAAAAAAAGGTGCCAATAAGGAGAATTTCAGAATATCACTAAGACGAGGAATAAAAATATCATGAGAAGGAATTAAATATCCTTGCACAAATTAGTCATATGTATAAAACGCAAAACTCTAGCAGCTGCCCATGTGTCATCAGCTAAAAAGTCCTCCAAAGTGGACGGCATGATTAAAATTGGGGCAGAACATTAAAACATGGCGTACATCATCGGGTGACCGCAGGAACATACTGGTAGGGGGTTGCCCGTCAATAAATGTCTATGGCTGAACCGGCAATGACCGATTCTCAGTTGGGCCAGGATTACCTCCTTCCACTGTAAGGGGCGGGAGGAGGTCTTCCCAAGCTGTCGGGATGGGTTTTATGGTCCAAAGCATATTGTCCTGAAGCGAGGACCACAGCCAATGCCATGATGCAACAATACGCCTGCAAATAGCCCCTTTAATGTCGTTTGATGGGAACAAATGGTAGCTGTCCGAGGTAGGAGAGTGGCAGCCCTGGCCGCAGAATCAGCAGCCTCATTCCCTGGCATACTTACGAGGCAAGGTACCCACAGGAAGCGAACGCTAAAGCCGTCGTCAGCTAACAATTGGAGTCCGAGTGCAACAGGGTGGACCGGATACGGGTCTCAGACTCTGAAGAGCACTGAGGGAATCTGAACAGATGAAATAAGAAGGGTGGTGGTGGCGGCAAACATATTGGACTGCCTGACAGAGAGGATAAAGATCAGCTGTGAAATTTGAGCATTGGTCGATGAGCTTGTATTGAAAGCTGTAGAGCCCAACGACAAAGGTGTATCCGACACAATCAGTGTTCTTAGAACCATAGTATAGATGAAGATTTTATTAAGCAGAGAACGAAGTTCGACAAACCTTGAGCGATACACCGAATCCTGGGTACTGTCCTTTGGGAGCGAGCTGAGTTCTAGGTGCACGCGAACCTGTGCCTGAAGCCACGGTGATGTTGGTCTCACATCCACTTGAAGGGTTTCAGGTAGGGTGAAATTGAGTTGCTGAAGTAGGCAACAAAAGCGAACTCCGGGAGGCAACAGTGCAGATGCAGACACCCCATACTGGGGATCAAGGTAGTCGTTGAAAAATGATGAGTAGGATAAGTGTTTGCGCACTGACAGCAGCAAGCATGCATAACGACAGAGTAATATACCACACCAATAGTGCAATGGTAATTCGGCAGCTTCTGCATCGAGGCTTTCAATAGGGCTGGTATAGAAGGCTCCAATCGCCAGGCGTAATCCCCGATGGTGAACTGAGTTAAGACAGTGCAAGATGGACAGCCGTGCAGATGCGTAAACAATGCTTCCGTAATCCAATTTCGATCAGACTATGGACCGATAAAGGTGGAGAAAGTCGGTTCTATCAGCTCTCCATGATGTAGCGCTAAGAACACGGAGGACATTAAGGGGGCGTGTACAACGGCCAGCCAGAGAAGACATGTGGAGACCAACAAAGTTTCCTATCCAATGCGAGTCCTAATAATTTTGTTGTCTCCACGAATGGAAGAGCGACGGGGCCTAGATGTAGAGATGGTGGAAGGAACTCATTGTATTGCCAGAAGTTGATGCACACTGTTTTCTCATTGGAGAAATGGAAGCCATTTGTGATGCTCCCAGAATAAAGACGGTTAAGACAACACTGGAGACAGCGTTCCAATTGACATGTTCTTTGAGCGCTGCAGTAGATTGCGAAATCGTCCACAAAGAGGGAACCAGAAACGTCGGGTGGGAGGAAGTCCCCAATTGGGTTAATTGCTATGGCAAAGAGTACTACACTCAAAATGGAGCCCTGTCGCACCCCATTCTCCTGGCAAAAAGGGTCTGACAAAACAGAGCCCACTCGTACCTGAAAACGTCAATCCGTTAAAAATGCATGGATAAAAAGGGGGGAGACGGCCATGAAAGCACCAGGTATGCATGGTGCAGAGAATTCCCACCCTTCAACAGGTGTCGTAGGCCTTCTCCATATCAAAGAACACAGCCACCGTCTGACGCTTTCACAAGAAGTTATTCATAACAAAGGTCGACAAGGTGTTGAGGTGGTCAATTGCAGAGCGATGCCGATGAAAACCACATTGGACATTGGTAAGGAGGAATCAAGATTCAAGGAACCAAACCAAACGAGCATTAAACAAGTGTTCCATCACCTTACAGACACAGCTGGTAAGAGAAATGGGGCGATAACTGGAAAGAAGATGTTTGTCCTTCCCTGGTTTGAGGGACAACAACAATGGCTTCATTCAAACTTGTGGAGACCTGACCTTCAGCCCATATGTGATTATAGGTGCAGAGAAGGAAACATTTACCCGCAGGAGAAAGGTGCTATTGGGCCCCGGAGCAGAGGAGCAGGGCATGGCGAGAGCACGGTCTAGTTCCTACATAGTGAAGGTGTCATTGTAATTTTCGCGATTTAAAGACTGGAAAGAAGAAGCGGCCGTGCCTCTTCTGCCTGTTTACGAGGGAGGAAGGCAGGGTGGTAATTAGCAGAGCTCGAAACCTCCGCAAAAGAGCTACCTAAGGCATTGTGCCCGTAGTTGTTTGTAATAGATGCAATTCTTCATCATTGGGTGGCATTGAAAGTTGCGTAGACCACATCGCCGGGCTCTAATAGCGTCCCTGCATGTTGCAGCTCACCAGGGGACTGGGACACAGTGTGGAGAAGAGGAAGTATGAGGTATGGAATGTTCAGCAGCAGTGAGAATAACCTCTGTGAGGTACTGGACCTGACTGTCACAGCTGGGGAAACGCTGATGACATGGAAGAATAAAGCCTCCAGTTGGCTTTGGAGACGTTCCAGGTGGTGGAATGCGGAGATGGGGTACGATGCAGTAGGTGGATTACACAAGGAAAATGGTCGCGATTGGAGCGAATGCCTCGAATATTCCACAGAATGTGTGCCATGATAAGGATAAGGGGAAAAAAGAGAAGAATGAGGCAAAAGAGGGTCACCTCGACAGCTGCTGGGAGCATGACTTGGAGAGAGCACTGCTATTGCAATCCATCGGTAGAAAATCTTGTTGCATCAGTGCGACTGGAATGTCTGCCGCCTGCTCGAGTTAATCATTAGAGGCAGCATCCTCTGCCAGTAAAGAGCCAGTTGCCCGGCTAACAGTAGTGCATCCCGGTGATACAGAGGATGACCGGGGCTGGCAACTGTTGGGCGGCGTGACGGATGAGTTGCGCCTCGGTGGGGAAGGAGAGGAACTCTTTTTTGTTAGCTCTTTTAGAAGACTGATGGTGAGAAGATGTGGTAGTTGACGGTTGAGAAGCCCGAGTACGTAGAAAATCTTCACAGACAGGTTCCTTTTTCGAAGTCCGGGCATCTTGTTTAGGTGCCTGCGGTTTATGAGAGGTTGACGAAAACTGAACTGGAGCAGGAGGGAGCGGGGACATGGAACGAGCAATCTTCGAGCTGGCCGATCGCACAGCTGTGTCAGCAAAAGTGAAATCACAGGTCTGCGTACCTGCATCCTTAGTAGGTCGGGAGGAGGTGAGGACCTTACTGTACATGCCCACTGGAAGGACAGTGGGCTTCGGACTCGCTAATAATTTTCGAGCAGCAGATAGAGGCCTTTTCCGTGACCCGAATTCACTGAATGACCTTTTCGTCTATATAAACAGGGCTATCCCTAGAGGAAGCTGCATGGTCACCAATGCAATTAATGCAGTGAGGGGACGGAGGTGGGCAGTCATCCTCATGGGCGTCCTTACTACAAGTGACATTTTGCTGTATTGGGGCAAGATTAACAGGTGTGGTTGAATCTATGGCATTGGAAACAGCACGTATGGTTTGGTACATAAGAGTGAATGGAGATAACTTCGTATCCTGTTTTGATCTTGACGGGAGTTCAACTCTGTCCAACGTCAAAACCACAGTACAAGTTGGTGGTAGCTGGTTATCGACCTTTTTCAACACTATGCAGGGCTGTTACACCCTGATCAGACATGTAGTTTTTGATCTCTTCGTCTGATAACCCGTCAAGGGATCTTTTGAAAACTACCCCCCGTGATGAGCTGAGCATGCGATGCACTTCTACTTGGACAGGAAACTTGTGTACTAGCGTATTCCTTACCACTTTTGTGCCTGGAAAGCACTGTCCGCTTCCAGCAACAATGTTCCAGTGCGCTGCTGGGAACAGGTCTCAACAGAGCCAGCAATCGCATCAATACCTTTCTGAATTACAAAAGGATTAACAGGAGAGAAATCTTGACCGTCAGTTCAAGAAACAACCAGAAATTTGGGAAGATTAGTCAACGTTTTCTTACAATGGGGTGAATCTATATATCTTTTTTGGGTCGAAGTCAGAGTAGAAGAGAAGGAAGTCATTGCGGAAATGTCCCCCATGATTACCATCTTATCCGATGGCGCGCTCCTTCCTAGTGGAGGCCCTCACTGAGGGCTTACCCACCTTAGGTGATTGTTCACACCTCAGGTCACACCTCCCGAGAAAGGGACTGAGGGACCAATCGACATGTTCTGAAGGTACCAGCTCGGGTAATCCCCCCTTCCCTGGGCCTGGCCTATACCAGGGGGTATGTACGTGCCCTACTTGTCTACTAGGGGGTGAGGAATTACGTATTACCCCATAACCTGCTACACATGATAATGCGTGGGTCGGCCTTCAGACATGCACAGGGAGGAAAGAAGAAGAATAGAGGAAGTGAAGAGAAAGAAGAGTGTCTCAAACACTGAAGTGGAGACTAAATGAGGAGGAGAGTACAGCAAGGAGTAAAAGAAGCAAGGGTTAGGAAAGGGAGAAACCAAGGAAAGAGAAAAACTATAACAGGAAATCACCTTGACTTGCAATGGACGCCCGTCTCCGGGCTAAGAAATGAACCAGAAAGGAAGGTTGCTTCGGCTCAAGGCCCCATGCGCACCACACACGTACCCACAAAAGAGCTGTGGGCACCCGGGGGGGGGGGGGGGGGGGGGAGGAGGTTATACCAATGTATTCCTGTTTGGAATACCCTGTTTTGGAGTAGGTATAGAACAGTTACAGTGATTTGAGGAGTCAAAAGCAGTTAAGTTGTCGCACAAATGACACTAACAATAATTATATCATTACATACCATGGTTTTAAATACTGTTATCTATTACTATTACCCATCAAACTTTAATATCCACCGATGCAGATAACGAACTTGTCGATGCGGTTACAGTGTCGCGGATGCGGATATATGCCTTGCGGATGTGGTGAGGATAACACTTTTCTTATCTGCGCAGACCTCTACCTTTAGGTGCCACAATTGATTTAGAAATCTATATTAAAAAAGATTACTAAGTGCCTTATTTTTAAAGTTTTAAATTTATATTATAAATAAAACAAAGTGATGTGTGAAAACTTACAGGTAAAGAAATTTTATTCATATTCAATAATGCTAGCAACAAACAACAACAATAACAACAACAGTACTCACGGACTTAAAAAAGGAAGATTACTCAATAAATATAACAGAAATATAAATAAATAAATAAATAAAAAGAAAATGATCTCTGCACTTTGCACAAAATAGAAAAAATACGACATACATCAATGTAAAGAATACAAACTTTAATAAAAATGTGGGCAAAATAAGAGTAAATGGTAAACACTGAGAACACCCAAACTTTGATTAAAATATTTCCCTAAATACATAACAGTAGAATTAATAGCTTCTCAAACCTATGAAGTCTGTGCAGCAACCTATTTGAGATGAAATTTCTCACATACAACCTATGTCATTATGTTGGTGAAAGGAAAAAAGTCTATAAGCAACTGCTATTACTTGCCTTATGCTTGCCCCAGACGCAGTTTTCTGCGCATTTTATCAAAGAATGGTGATGGCTCTGTAACAATTTTATACTTTGTTTTAAATGTACCTTTCTAAAATTCTCACTACAAGAAAAAACATTTCATGTACGAAGCAATAATAGAAGCACGAGCATTATTCTATATAGGTTCACAGAAGTAGTTGAGGACTGGTCTGGCTGCTTCTGACTGTGAGCATGCATGCAGCTTCACATTATCAATTATTCCTATATTACATAGTAATAATAAACAAATGTATCACAAAAATAGATTAACAACTACTTAAAAGTTTTTTCTACTTCATTTGTACTTACAAGAAAAAAAGATGCATCATTCTTGCTTCCATTCAACTCTACATCGAACTGTTCCTGACTGCTGTTCACACAGCAGCCTATCAAAACTGTTGCTGC
This sequence comes from Locusta migratoria, assembly GCA_026315105.1. NCBI lineage: Eukaryota > Metazoa > Arthropoda > Insecta > Orthoptera > Acrididae > Locusta > Locusta migratoria. Next base: position 673,667,030 of record CM048744.1, read on the forward strand.
AATTTAAATTCTTCAAAAGTAATGTACCATTTGTGTGGGGTTGTGTTGCAGTAATGAGACACGGGGGGTTAGAAGATTTGTTCACAAAGAATGGTGCCTATAAATGTGAGGTTTTGGTGACTATAAAGATATAGACTGCCTATAGAGAGATAGACTGCCCAGTGAAGGTTCTCCTGACAATTTAGTGGATTTCAATTAATGGCACACCTAATAAATGCAACAAATGTATCTTGAATCCAAACAATGCCAACAGTAGTGTTTTGTTGGGTAATCTTATGATAATTCATATTACGAATAATGAATAATGTATTTGGGGGGGGGGGGGGGGGGGGTTGTGCACTTACCTTTTTGAGTTGTCAAAAGAGGGAAAAGAAACAACTGACAGTAAAAGTAGAGTCGCTAAACAGTATGACAACACAGAGTTATTTTCTTACAATAACAGAAAGAAGGGATAACAGGCGACAATTTATTTCAAACTGGAAAAGAAAGTTACTCAATGGACTTGCAAAATTCAAATGGAAACTATCAAAAACACAAAAGTAAAGGAAATTACTGCAAATAATGCATAAGCAAGCTACCCTGATTATACAACTGCAGTAATTTTGTGTGTGTGTGTGGTAAGTGTCATTGCATTATTATTGAAACAAATATAATTGGAATTTTAACAGTTTGCCTCTACGTAATACTTTTCACTCAGAGTTAGTTATTGGTCATTTTTTTCGTTTTCATCATCTAACTTGCTTAGAAAATTTGTAGAGGTGAATTTCAGTCCATTGAAAGTAAAGGAAGGAAGGATTCTTAGGTTTAAACTCCCGTCGACAGTGTGATCGTTAGAGACAGAGCTAATGCTCAGTTTTTCAGGTAAGGACTGGGAAGTAAATCGGCCTTGCCCTTTGAAAGAACCATCCCGGCATTTGCCTGGAGTGATTTATGTAAACCACTAAAAACCTAAATCTGGATGACCGGAGGTGGATTTGAACTCCCATCCTTCCGAATATGAGTCCAGTGTGTTGCAAGTAAATGAAATGCACTTCATACATGTTTCGCTTCTTTATTTGTGAAGCAACATCCATGGCCAGTAATTTTTTTGTTTTTTAATTTTATTATTGTTCGTTCAGAAACTCCATGGTCTCTAATCAAACAATTGCATGACAAAATGCACAAATTTTCTACAATTAATAACTAATTCCTAATCTTATTTGGCACTTTAAGTTGCAGACACTAGTGAGTTTTGTTCTACAACAAGAGTATGGGCAATATTTTATTTTGAAATACAAACTCTTCTGTCAGAGGGAATAAAACAAACCATATGTTTTAACAGTAGTCAGATGACGGGAAATAAGTTGTAACTTTAATGCACCTCTTATGGTGTAAATCTGGGTTAACCCTTTAGCTGCTGCCACTAAACATCTGGTCTGTTGGATCACGCGTGCCTTTGCAGCTGGCTAACCCTGCTACTTGTGCTAACAGATGTCCCTACAGCCTGCTGCAGGCGGCTGAGACAGTCGATTGGCTGACCTCATCCTGTGCCGAACATTCCTGCAGTCAAGGGCGGTCGCGGCTGTCCCGCATTCAGAGTGTGATCCCAGACATACAATATATCTGGACACATTTTCCGTGGCTTTAAATCTCCAAGCGTGTTGGTTGGTTGATAGATTTTGTCAGGGAAGCCAAAACAGTCTTGGTCCAACCAGCCACCGCCCCCACCGAAACCAAGTTTATTGTGCGGTATAGCTCCCTGTATATCCAGTAAAGCCAAGCAATGCCCTTGAACAGTGCAAGGAGTCCCTTTACCAGTTCTTTATTAGACACAATTTCTTTGGGTCTGATTGACCAAAATGTTCTGTGCCTTTTTTTCTCCAATGCAATGCATTCGAAGATTAGATGTGATGCAGATTCATCACCATCATCACAGATCCTACATTTAGGGTCCTCTTCTGTTATTCCCATAGTATGTAGGTGTTTTTTGAAATTCCCATGGCCTGTCAGCAATCCAACCATGAGTCTAATCTCTCTCCTGTTCAAGCCCAGGATTGCAGAGCTTCTTTGAAAACATGGCTTTGGCATCATTGCTTTGCCATGTTTTTGTTTATAGACCTTGGTCCAATAGTCTACATGCTGTCTTCTGAGCCAGTTACGTAGCTCCAATTTGATCACTGCCTTGGTGATTGTCAGGACAGGACTCCAATAAATGGAGTCTCTGCCCCCATCCTGGCTAATCTGTCGGCATGTTCGTTGCCACTGGTCCCCGAGTGGCCAGGGACCCACAATAGGTTTACCCTACTGCTTTCCCGTAACTCCACCCAAACCCTGTGACATTCTGCAACAATTTTAGATCTTGTAGCAGGAACTGCCAGTGATCTCGGGGCTGCTGGCTGGCTGAATAGTTTTAGATGCTACAGTCTTTGTAGCACCTATGCAAATTCTCCTCCACACACCCCCTGATGGCAGTGATTTCGGCCTGGAATACTGAGGCCAGTTTCCCTAAAGAGATGACACCCTCCAGTCTTGGCTGCACCCCGTATACCCTGGGCCCCAACGCCTTGGTCTGATTTCGAACAGTCAGTGAACCAGTACGGTATCTATTTTCTCCCACTACTCCCTACTTCCAATTGTTATATTGATAGACTTGTTTAAGCAGTGTGGAGTTATAATATAGTCGGCTGGCATTTCCCCAACCTTTCCTATATTTACCTTACTATTTTAGTGTGTGATTCTGGATATCCCAAAGAGTTCTAGTTTTTGCCAGATTTGAGACTGTGTGCACCAACCGCTGCCTCCATCTTGACCCAAAGGTGTAATGGGGGATATCCAGCATGGTTTCCATCCCAGCAGTTGGTGTGCTGCTAATTCCACCTGTTATGGCTAAGCAGGCTAATTTATGCGCCTCCCAAGCTCCTTAGCAGCAACCTGCTGTTCTACCTTCCTCCACCACACGACTGCCCCATAGGTGATCCTGGGTCTAATCACTATGATGTATATCCAGTACATACCCTTAGGGCTCAAGCCCCAGTTTTTGCCATAAGCTCTCCTGGTACTTACCAGAGTACCTTTCACCTTGGAGCAAATATTCCTAATTCCAAGTGTGTTACTACACAAACATTATGCGCATTGAGACTGGGTATTGGCCATTCCACATCAAATAGCCCGATTTCAAAACATTCAGCTGCTCTATCATCACGGATTCTGAAGAAATAGTTTTTAAATATGAATATTTACACATGTTGTTTATGAATATTAGTAAAGTTTGGCAATCGTTTAAGTAATACTGATCAAATATAGTCACTTGCTTGACTTCATGTGCAAAGTTGCACCGAGTGAGCAAGAATTTCTGGTGACAGTTGTTCTATCTCTGGCAATATTTTGTTAAAATAAATGCAATTTGGCCAGCACGTACAACTACACATGTTCTCTTAAGAATAACAAAGAAAATAATTTTGTGAGTCATATTCAGCAATGAAATGTTCGGGCAAGTTGCCAGAAAAATTTTGGTGGCCAACAAAACCTAATAATTTCTGCATCTTATATTTGAGGGACTACAAGTATGACGAAAACCCAGTTGACATTTGCGCCCTGCACTCGAGTCATCAAAGGCTTGGTTTAATGGCTAGAAACTGTTTTCTAATTCTGAGAAAGAGGGAACACAGCAACAAATGAATACACAATCTCTAACTGTACCGCCAGACCACTGAACAGCTACTGGAGTATAAGGGCGGAAAGCCAAATCGCTTCTTGTGCACAGGGAATGATAGTCCACAACATTTCTAATTTTTATACTTACGCAAAAAACACAAAATGCGGAACAGAAAAGAACAACAGCTACTGAATAAATGGTGGGAAAATACAGCTACACATTTGAAGACGTCCACAATACACAGGAAGTGGGGGCTCTGTGTATCTGAACACATCAATAGCACAGATGTAAAGTCCCAGCCGAGCGCCTGGGGATGTCCACAGCACCAGGGGAAGAATGTGAAGCTGTGTCCATACATGTACACAGCAGTCAAAGGGTTAAAATCCTAGTTTGGAACAAATTTTCACTTCTTGTCATTGGATTATTCCAATACCCTAGAGCAGCCACTCTGACCATAACTTATTGGTTATAAACTATAGATAAAACTTAAGAAACTGGACAAAAGTAGACGAGTAAGGAGATAGAACATGGTTAAATTGAGGGAACCAGAGGTTGTTCAGAGTTTCAGAGGGAACTTTAGATAAGGGCTGACAAACACGGGATAAAGTAATGGAGTAAAAGAAGAATGTGTAGTTCTGAGAGACACAGTAGTCAGGGCTGTGGTGAATCATATGGATAGAAGGGCAACACCTAATAGAAATTCCTGGATAACGAACGAGATAATGAACTTAAATGACACACGAAGAATGTATCGAAATACAGCAAGTGAAGTAAGTAAAATGGAGGACAGATGGCTAAAAATAAAGTTGATAGGAAGTGCAAATTGTCAAAGCAGGAGAGGCCAGAGAGGACGGATGAAAATCCACAGAAGAATTTATAACTAGAGAAAAGATAAATAAAGCCAACAGGAAAATAAAACAGACACTTTGAGACAATAAAAGCAGCTGCATGAATATCAAGATCTCCGGTGGAAAACCACCACTAAACAAAGAAGGAAAAGCTGAAAGGTGGAAGGTGGGAGCCTACACAATGGAAATGAACTTTAAGGCAAAATTGCAGAAATAGAAGAGGAACTAGACAAGTATGAGATAGAAGATAAGACACTGCAAGAAGAATTTGACAGAGCACTGAAAGATCCGAGTAAACAAGGACCTGGAGTAGATGTACTCCCTCTGAAGTGTAGACTTTGCTAGAGAGTCAGTCACGATGAAACTGTTCCACATTATGTGCAAAATATATGTAAACTTCCATGACGATTAGTTTCAACCCCCCCCCCCCCCCAAAGAAAAAAAGACTAAAACCATTACTTTGTTAGATTTCGTCAAAAGCTAATATTATTCATGTAAAGTTACTGGAAATCAACACTGCTCTATCTGTCACAAAAACTTCGCATCTTCTATGTGAGTACAGAAATTTGTTGATTTGCTTGAAAGCCAGGAGAAATATAGTTAACTGATTATTTGTGCAAAACAGTAATTAGTTCATTTGAGGATTCAGAAGACAGTATACTTAAAATTATGGCCTTGAACACAGAAACTAAACTGTATATGTGTGAATTGTGCAATTCCGAGGTTTTTCATCTGCAAACATATACATATAATCTATTTACTTCTAACCAGCTTATTGATTTCGTAGTGTTACAGCCTTGTTTGGCCAAAAAATGATGATGAGAATCCGAACCCATGTCTCTGATGGAGTCTTTGAATGTTGCCACCCATGACTTGCAGGTGTTGTTGCTTAGTATCTGACGACACAATGTTAGATCAACAGAAATTATTACAAACTTTTTGCCCACTTTCTCCTAGTGTCCAGTTTTCCGCCAAACCACAAATTCGTTCTGGCCTCTTAGCCACATTGGAAAGAATGTTTTTGCAACTGTATTAACGATAATAATGATGGTAATAATTATAGTAATCAATGACGTTTACCACATTACAGCAGAATGATAACGATTGCAATAACAATAGAAAATGCCGACCTCTTGGTTGACACACTGCAATGAGTTTTGGTATTTCGTTGCCGACTACCATTCACGACATTTTTCAAAGGAGAAAAATAGTCCTGAAGCCACACACACACACACACACACACACACACACACACACACACACACCACTCTTACAACGATATCTCACTAATCACCTATGCTTTCTGTAGATCAGGAGATGAGGATGGCGCCACCAAGCTAAAATGAGAGTACTTGTTCAGTTGTCTGACAGTTGTTGGCAGTCAATACAGACAATCCCAACGTAAAACACAAAATAGTTTGCAATTTAAGCAGCTTCAAAAATTTAATTCAGGATAACAGAGTCGTATAAATGCAATGACTAATCTCATATCCTCATGAATATTGAAAAATACCTTAAATACTGGAACTGAAGGGACGATCAGAGTTGTCTAGCGTCATAAGCAGTACTGCTAAGCAATAGGAAGAACTTGGGCATCCCACAATATCCTCATTCCTACAAACAGCATACTTCAACTGGTTTTTAGCCATGCCGCACAACTAAAGCCAATTATACGTCAGGTTTCAGTCCGAAAGCAGACAACAGCATTGAAAAATGTTGATGAATAGATGACTTACCCTCATCAACTTCCGGGGAGAAATTCTTTTAACAAAACGAATTAAGTGCGAAACTACTACTTTCTCGAATGTTCCTATAAACTGTTGTCCCAAAATGGATATATATATGTTCAGTCTTGTCGTATGTGGCTCACATTCCAGGAATATCACCAAAATGACCATCTGGTGTGTACCGTCCTAGAGCAGATATCACACAAGTTTTTACCAATAATTATAAAATTGACAAGACGGCTTTTGCTGCAGAATATAGCGACTTCTATTAGATCCACGTAACCTTTCCCGATAAGAAACTGTTTTCTTCATATAGCGATGCCCCTGTTTAGGTGAATTATAATGTTACTGTTTAATGTTGCTTCAGAAGAACTTTTTGCCTTAAATATTTTTATCTTTGCAGGCGATTCAAAATAATTGTAATAATTAGTTTCCCTTCAAATTACTCCATTCATTTGATCTATTATTTGTAAAGTAATTGCAACCGCCAAAAGTGAAATTGTTCTATAAACCAAACCGTTTAGTTACTTTAGGTCTATTGTCCATGGGCACAACGCTTCCATCTCAAGTATCTCCACGAAAGGTGAGAAGCGGATGGTTCTCTGTCATAGTAGAGTTCCGCTCAGGTAGCCAGCCCTCCATGGAGATGAAATGCAATTATTTGTTGAAGAAAGAAGTCATATCTAAGAAACGTGCCTATTAATTTTATTTTTATCCTGTATTTATATTTTTTCACGCTTATAATCACCTTTACTTCTCACAAAATAATGAGAGATCTTTTTCTCTGCAAGTAGCTACCTTTGGTCGTTTGCGACCGCATTACATTTTACATTGTCTCTAGATGGATCATACTTTGTCTCTGCCAGTTCCAGATTTCATGTCGAAAGAAATATGTGCTCCACATCATTCATTTCCCAGGAGGTGGTCGTATTTTTACCATTGGTATATTTACTTGTACGAATATTGTTCGCAACCGTAAATAGTTTGCTCTTGCTGTTCATTTCCTTAATATTGTTAAACACATATTTTCCCTATAATTCTCCTCATGAACTGGATGAACTACTGAGCTCTATTATTGTTAGTACCATTAGTTTTTATTTCAAGTTTATCCTTGAATTTTTATTTTTTTTCATAGTACTGAAGATCAACAAGTTCTCATATCCATTAACATAAGTGTGTTAGAGCTAATGTATAACGGTCATTTTTGTCTTGTTTCATTCGTAAAACTTCCTCTCAAAATGTGGAGCACTTCTTTTAACACCCTTCATTTGAAACCGATATGTAGGTAAACGACATTCACGACTTATTCATTTTATTAACTCGTTTATTAACTTCGTTCATAATGATGATTTGGATAAGATTTATTTACAAATTTTGTACTCAGTCCATTCAACTTTTGTAATAGTGGTAAAATTACAGCCCTGCACATTCTACGGCATCTGTTCTAAATCACTAAATAAGAGCTAAGTCAATACGTTTGTTTACTGTCTTTCAACAGGCAACAGTGCAATTGCTTACCTAAATACTGTTTCAAATCATGGCACAATTCATTGATCAATTTTAATTTTAATTGTTGTAATACATGTTTATTAGGTTGCTTTATAGCAACCTACAAATTTTTCAATTGATTTTATACTAACGATGGGCCAGAAACGTAATTAACGTAACTTGGAACAGTATGACAATGCAATATATATTCGCATTCGTTTTTGCTACGGAGCTAGTTGGTGCAGTGGTAACACACTGGACTCTTATTCGGCTGCACGGCACTTCGAAATGGCCTTCGCCCATTTGTATTTGAGTGTTCCATGATATTGCTAAATAAGTCTAGGCAAATGCCAGAATGGTCCCTGCAGCAGGGTACGGTCGATTTCATTCCACTTCCTTATCATAACAATTTGAGCTTCTGCTTCGCGCTAATGACCCCCTTGTCGAGGGGACGCTAAATCTTAACCTTCCTTCTTTCATTCATGTCTCGTGTGCAGTAGAGCTTACTTTGTTTATGTTTACACGTGTTTGTACAAATTTTGCAGTTCATTTCAAATCAACTTCCCACTAAACAAGAGACCTTAAACTTTCAACTTAATTTAGAACTGGATGACACTGCTACATTAACGCCATTTCTTAATTGGTGTATGGTGGAGGGCACTTTTTATACAACTGCAGTTTCCCCCTTTTCCAGTTGTGAATGGTTTGCCATTAGAACTATTTCTGGTACGACTTAGTGCGAGTTCATATCGCCCTATCTTTTACCTTTTCGATCTTTCCGTAACACATGATAGGAATCAGGTGAAATAGAAATAAAACAAATTTATCAAATATCTCTGTTGTATTCTCATGAAACTGTTTTAAATTGAATGAAAAACTTCACACATACAAAATTTGAAAAGTGTAAAATAATCTATATACATGTGGCGTCTGTTCCGAAAGAACAGACGTCACTTCTGATCCTGCAGTTGTTATTATTTAATATTCACAGAATATATGACATCAACTGCGATTGGGCAAAGCTGCCTAGAAAGCAGGAGACCCGGGTTCGAATCCCGGCTGGGTATACATTTTCAGCTTTGCCCAATCGCAATTGATGTCATATATTCTGTGTAAAATAATCATTTAAATGAAAAATGCATATAAAAGTGGTTTTAAAATAGACTAAGAAGTATAAAGTAATTTTTGTCCACTCGAAAATTGCTACCGCGTTAAAGATAGCTATTAAAAATTCAAAAATATTTTGGAACTATGTCAGTCATCTTAGTAATACTGGAACATAAATGGTTCTTGCTTCATGAGTAATGCTAGCAGTAGCGTTTAGTCACCACCAACTTTAAGGGTAATTAATTTCATTAACTTTCTGAAGTCGATAAGAGGTATGACGCAGTGGCGAGAGCCACGGTCATTTTGGTAAATGTGGCACAACGAGCGAGTAAAGGCGTGCATATTTGGAAACGGAGCAGGCAAAGCACATCTGTTGGAGGGAAAGGATAGTTTTCTTTCTGATTAGAGGAAGCCATCAAACGGAGTGTAACAGAAGTTTGGTAGACCACCTCGAACTTACGCGTTTTGACTGTAATATAAGAAATAAATGAAAGTCACGAATTGTATTGAACATAGCAATGGTTAGTAAATTAATGTCGTCCGCTATCTGCTGATGATACCAATCGAATGATAATCTATCGGTGTGAGATACATGGCACCAAAAAGTCGCCATTGTTTGTACTCTTAAACTTATCCCGCGCTGTAGTGAACAAATTGCAACTAAAACTATGTCTGCAACGCATCCGGCCATCAGATTACGTAACATTTTTGAAATCAACGAGGCAGGCAACAGTAAGACAGGTTCAGAAAATATTGAGCACCTCATCAAGGAACGTGCTCAAAATTAGTGTTGGATTCAAATGCAATGCTATTTAATGTTCTATCATTAATGGGTCGGTTGTAATTTCCATACTGACCTGTGGACATTTCATTTTATCAGGAAGCAAACTAAGGAAACTGGACAAAATTGGAATATTTAGGATGACTTTTCTACGAAAAATTGAGAGTATTTTTGTTATTTAATGGAGTAAAGTAAACATAATGATAACACCTACCTAGGATTCAACCATAAACCAAAAAGCAAATTTGGAAATACGCTCAAAGTATATATTTCTTTTTTTATACTATTAAAATAGCTGGCCACATGCCAATTTCGAGAGCACGGTGTTTCGAGCCTGAGTGGAATTACAGATTCTAACAAGCAGGACGCCAACTACAAAAACACTTTCATCAGGCCACCAATGTAATCAAGATTTTCCAACTTCGTAGCTAGGGCCTATTGTTTCGCAACTTTGGCATCATGTACATGTGAGTCTGATTTGTAATTCTGCAGTCAGTTGTCTTTTTCTTCTCTGCTCCATTAAATATTTTGAAAAATTAACATCAGAATATGCACATTGTAGTGGTTTACTAAATTTGTGTTCAAGAATGTCGTTTCAAACAATAACTACTCCTAGTCTCTTTCATATTGCGAGCAATCTGCCTCAGCTGTGAGTAAATCAATGAGGCAGGGTTTACAGCAGTAATGTCTAGCTGTGTAATAGTCACTTTCTAAAAACCTAGCTGAATTCTAAATCGGGTCACTTTTGTTGCAAAAGTTGGATCTTATCAATTCGTCTCGTTACGTGTTTAATTTATCCACTTACTGCCAAACAAAACCATTTGTGCCAAATGTCTCCTAGCAACCACATAGCAGATGCCACAGCCACCTACTTCAAGACTATCAAGTGACATCACAAACAAAACAAGAGAACATTTTCTTAAATGAATTTATCAATTGTTCTAAAATGGTGGTAAAATTTTAAATATTGATAGAACAACTTATTTGTAAATTACTTCAAATGTTGTCATCCCATAAAGTAAATAATAAATTCAGAAGCCACGTCCATTTTAATAAAATCCTTTCTTTAGAGGTCCACGACCGTTTTCACGTTTTTAAAGAGCCATCTTCAGGTGTTAAATTTTTTCATACGAAAATTCAGTAAAGAGACCCAACGTTTTAATTGCTTTCATCTGTCAGGGGAATAAAATTTCATTAAATAGGCCTGGATATATGGAACCAGTCCAACAGAATTACTACTGTCATTCAGAATAAAAACCAAGGACGTTAAAATGTGGGACAAATAGTCATGTAATTTTTATTACTGTATTGTCCATGAAACCAGTACATTGCCGACTAAGTGGAGGTGTAGAAACCAAAGAAGACTGTCAAAAGAATTGAAAAACCCAATAGATGACGGATTTGTGTTTTGTTCATCTTTGCAACAAGCATTACGGCAAGGTAAAAAACTTATAAACATGCACAACTACCCACTTCAACTGTTTTGTTTCAGCTTCAAGACAACTAAATTCAAAACATGATTTAAGTATAATACTCCTCTGCATCGATGTCTTGGGTATATTTCCATAATAGCTGCTCATTTAGGTAATATTTCTTGAATGTGAATATTAAGACGAAAATAGTATGTCCGCCTAGGTTTGGTTGCGTCTGTGTGAATGTATGTGTGTGTGTGTGTGTGTGTGTGTGTGTGTGTGTGTGTGTGTGTGTGTGTGTGTGTGTATTTGTTCAACTTCCTTTTCTTCCCCCAAGGTAAGTCTTTCCTCTCCCGGGATTGGAATGGCTCCTTACCCCCCTTCCTTAATACCCTCATCATTTCCTTTTCCCTCTCCTTCCCTTCTGCCTGAAGAAGCAGCTGGGTTGTGAAAGCTTGCGTTTGTGTGTCTGTGTGTATTTATTTATTTGTGATGCTGTCACACCTGTGCTCCTTCGCCTGGTGAGTAATCTTCGTCTATTTTTTATGTATAATTTCTTGAATGTGAGACGCGTATGACAAGACTTAACGTAGATACAGTTGGTTTTTGGACTACAGTGCCTAGTATCATGGGAGAAAATGATTGTTCGCACAACTTTTTAGTTTTGTTAAAAAAAAAAAAAAAAAAAAAAAAGCTCCCACTGGAAGTTGGTGAGGGTAATTTAACTCGTTAGCATTTCTCAATACTATTGCCTGCTTTCGGACTGAAGCCTTTCCTTATGATGGCATCTGCTAATACAGCATGGCTAAAAGCCAGCTGAGACAAGCTGTTTGTAGGATTGAAGATAGTGTAGACTGTCACTTCCAAGATGCAAAGTGTTTGATACCTTACTGTTTCTTAACGGATGGGGCAACGTTCATTTCCAGTGAATTTTCATGAAGGGGGGGAGGGGATTGATTTTGTCACAATCTAACAAAGTAATTATTTTAGTCTTTTTTTTTTGTGGAGGGTGGGAGGGGGGACTGAAATCGTGATGGAAGTTTGTATATCTCAGTCATTGACCTGCCGTATATTGCAAGCACGATATCTGTATTTCTAACTTCTCTGGTCATTTGTTGAAATTATATCAATGCTGTAAAGCTTCAAAAAATTTGAACGCTAGTTTCGGCCTCATTGGACGAATTAAATATCTGCCTCCTAAATGTGACATTGGAAACTATAAGGAGATAGCGCCGCGTATAAACCAAAATCTGCAACTCCACTCTAGAAGCCAATATGACACGAGCGCGATTTCGCGTCACTTATCGCTACACAGGTCTTCCTAGTCAGCTAATAACTGGCAACAATGTTGCTAATATTTGACAATACTGTGACAGTGCAGTTACTTCTGCAAGTAGTACTGAATTGTCTCGCTAAGTTCACTTGACATTCCTCTTCTACTTTCATGACTCATGCTGTATAATTCCCATTTGATATGAAAGACAGAAATTTAACTTTTGCACTCAAGGAATGCTGTTATTCGTGTAGGTGACTTTCAGGTTATCTTTTGCGATGCATTAGAGGCACAGCATTGAATATGTGAGACTGAGGGCACCAGGCGCCAGCGTGTGGTTGGCTGTGTGGTTCTGCTTGTGTCTTGTACTGCGACTGTGGTGTGAGTCGGCAGTTCTAATCCTGGTTGGAGACAGTGCGTTTGGGGATGGTATTTCATTTTACTTTGTTTTATTTTACTTTATACGTTGCAGATTGCAAGAAGAAACTCTAAAGGAAACAGAAGAAAAGCTTTATATAAAGTCCTTCAGATAAGTCAACTCCACATTATGGAAGTGGTATTAGATGTCTTCTTTGCTCCACCATACAAACGCCTTTAAACAAATTTGAATTGACCTCAACCAATATGAATTTTTACTACTCCATTAGGACCCTCCATGGTAGGGGGTACTTACAAAGGAAGTGGACATAATCGAATTGCTGTTTGTTAGTCTCACTAAAACGCGAGAATGGCTGATCCGATTTGGCTAATTTTAGTCTTGAAATATTCGTGTAAGTCCAGGGAAGGTTTAAACGGTGATAAAATATGGAAAAGTTGTCCGGAAAAGAGAAAAAATTGGGAACAACTGAAACAGCTTTTTCTAGTGAGCTATCAATACCGTTGGTCCAATTGTCATAAAATTTTGATCATTTCATGTTGAAAGCAAGAGGAAGGTTTGCATCAAATAAAAATTTGAAAAAGTCACCCGGAAAGTAGGGAACCGAAAACGATTTTTTTCTATGAATAAAAATGACATGAGTACAAGGTTTGTATGAAATAAAGTTTTTAGATAATCTTCTGGAAAATTGGAAACTTTGAGAAAAACTTTAACTGCATTTTTCAATGTCTCTCTGACCGAATTCAGCACTATAACTGCCTATTCGCATGACAGAGAGGGGTAATTCCGTTTCTGTTTTGTTCATCATGGTCTTGGAAAAGTTTTCAGTAAAAAAAAAATAAAAAAAAATAGGGACAGTTAAAAAGAAGAGTCGCAAAATTCTAACCAAGTTCCTTTTTTCAATGTGTTTCTAAATGTACTCAACACTATAAGTTGAGAAATGTTCATCTGATTGTGATGAAATTTTGATCATTTGATGATCAACGAAAGATAAACATTCTTATGAACTAAAAGTTTGGGAAAGTTACCTGGAAAATTTGAAAATTCGTGAGAAACTGAAAGAGCTTTTTTCAATGGGATATCAATATCATTCGTCTGATTGCGATAAAATTTTGCATATTTGACATTCAAAGCAAGAGTAACATTCTTATGAAATGAAAATTTGGTTAAGTTTCCCGGGAAACTGGAAAATGCAGAATAAAAACAAAGATTTTTTCTATGAAATATCAATACTATTCATCTGATTGCGATAAAATTATGCACATTCTCCGATCAAAGCGAGAGTTTGGAATAGTTGGCCAGAAAATAGGAAAATTTGTGGAAAACTGAAAGAGCTCTTTGCTTTGGGATATCAATGTCATTCGTTTGATTGCAATAAAATTTTGCACATTTGATGTTCAAAGCAACAGTACATATTCATTAGCAATTGCTGGGTCGACTAGATGACTCAGTGAACTTCGTATCACTTTATTTTAAACCATATGTATTTTAGAATCAGTAGCTTTATAAAGGCATCATCAGATACGCTAAGTATTGACTCAATAGTGGGCAGAAAGAGTGAGCAAATCACGCCCTCATGTCCAGGATAATGTTCATGTCACATTTGTGGAAGTTCAAGGAAGGTTTAAATGGTGATAAAATATGGAAAAAAATGCGAGGAAAATTTAGATTTAAAACATGTAAAATAATGATTTGGTTGCTGTGTTGGGTGCATTTAGAAATATACTGTGAAAGAGTAAAGTTCGCTTTACACAATCTGAACACTTATATGAACTGTCAAAGATAAAGAACGAATTGCTGTTCGTTAGTCTCACTAAAACTCGAGAACGGCTGAACTGATTTGGCTACATATCTTTACATAAACCACTGAATCTAATGTGATAAAATCTGGTGTGGAGACAGCTTGAGCGCTGAAGTACCGGATAAGATACTTTAGAAAATGTGTAATTAAACATATAAATAATATAGTGAGGACAGTTTACAACTCACCGCAAAGACGTGGCGACGAGCTGCGACAGGCACATACAAAAGACACACACATACAACACATTCAGCTATCGGCCATGGCCTTCTTCAGAAAATAGAGCACTCACGCAATCACACAGGCACACAACACAGTCATACAACCATCACCTCCGACTGCCACACTTCGAATATATGTGTATATATATGTGTATATGTATGTATATATGTGTGTGTCTTTTGTATGTGCCTGTCGCAGCTCGTCGCCACGTCTTTGCGGTGAGTTGTAAACTGTCCTCACTATATTATTTATTCCAACCTGGACTTTCCATTATTATATGTAATTAAACATATTTTTGATTTGAAGTATATAAAGCGAAATATCGAACAATAATTACTCTCTGGAAAAATTATTTACTTTTTGACTTCTTAACGTATCTCAGAAAATGCTTTTATTAGTTGCCACATCTATGTAATTTGATTCAACACCAGACCTATATTTCTTCTTATTTGGTTCAAATTGTGACCGCATTAGATGCAAAACTTGAATGTATCAACGTCTATTGTTAAACATTCATCAGACCTTAACAAATCTTTTGTGCAACAAGGACAGTTACATCTGTTCTTCTGCCATTCTAACCACTTTTTACAAAAGGGGCAACAGATTTTTCAAAGTTAATAATTACTTCTGAAAAACAGTTAAGAAGTTAAAGAGTGACATGAGCATTATCCTGTACATGTGGGCTTGACTTCCCCACTCTTTCCACCCACTATCAAGCCTATACTTTGATTATCAGATGATGCCTTTATAAAGCTATTGGGTCTAAAATACTAATGATTTAAATATATATGGTTTATATTAAGATGTTAGTGATATGAAGTTCACCAGCTCCTCTAGTGATTAATATAGTTCCTTCATGCCAAATATTTGTTGTAGAAATGAGACATGAAGACACAAACCTTGCACTGTGCCCGTGTTACTTTAGAATGTGCACTGAAACATATTCACATAGCTTATACATTTACCGTAAGGAATCAAACGACGACACTAAAACATTATACTCCAGTTATGCACTGTGTCTTGATGAAAACATATGAACTGATGACAACAACAAATTGCATGAAGGGTTTTTCTGAAAGGAGAAGGATCGAGATTTAAACCACACAAGTTAACCATCATAGACTGCCATTTGACTGGATCAACAACTGACAATTTTTTGCCTCTCTAATGTATTATGTATTAGTGTATAATATGCTCATCATTCGAAATGGATGGTCTGCTACATTGATATCAAGTATGAAATACACATCACAACCTTTTTTGTGAATCACCACTCAGCAACATTACAGCATTTTACACATCCAGGGTGATGAGCGACGGCTGGTGCTGTGGGCAGAGGGCGAGGCAGCGCAGCGCCGGCACCGCTGCTGCCGGCGAGTGGGCCGCAGAGAGCTCTGCGACGCGCTGCGTCCAGAGGCAGCAATGTTATTCGGCCAATAAGTTATTACCAGTGTATCAAAAGTGAAGTACGTTACACTTATGTTCCCCTTACACATGTGGCATCAGCGTGCATGTGGGACGTGAAATTAAAATTTTTGCCAATAGTCTGTTTCGATCAATGAGACTCACACATGCAAGTCACGCACTTTACCGTGAGACCATGGATGTAGCTGACCTAGACATCATCTAACTGCACAAAAGAAGTACTGTATGAACTCCCACAGTATGCACTGTTGCCAGAGTGTGCAGATAGCTGGACTTAGAGCGAATCAGCGCAGCAACGTTTATTGTCCCATATCGCGATCGGCTCAGACTTGTGCTCAGCAGCGGCCGGCTGCCGGCCAGGTTTTTTTGTAAAAGACTGTACCTTGGGAGCCTGGGATAGGTTTCTCGTCAGTGGAAACAATGGCTGCAGTGACCTGGTAAACCGGCGCATCAACTTCATCGGGAAGTTGAGCAACAACCTTGGCAGCCGAGGTATAAGCTGGCCAGTATGCCCTGCGGAGAGACCATTGGAACAACAAGCGGTCTGCTGGTTGTGACTGAAGCAGAGACAGAAGGACAGGAAAGTGATCGCTGCCACATAGCTAGTCATGTACATGCCAACTGAAATACGGGAGAAGGCATGGGCTACAAAGTGAAGGGTTTATTGCCACGTCTTTGCCATGTGCCACAATAAAGTGCGTGAAATCACCAATGTTCAGGAGGCACGTATCCAACTGTGTTAAGACAGTCTCGACATTCCTACCATGGCCCGAGATCAGGTGCCACCCCACAAAGCGTGGTGAGCATTGAAGTCCCCAGAAGGATAAACTGTGTGGGAAATTGGGCCATCAAGGCAGTGAAGTCAGCAGGAGAAATAACCGCATCTGGGGAGACGTAGACAGAGTAGATGGTGGTGTCCTACACTGTCCGGATCGTGACAGCCACTGCCTCTAACACTGTGTGGTGAGGGAAGGGAGCACTGGGGAAAGAGGACGTACACACACAGACACTCCTGGATACCCTGTCGTAAACTGACCAGTTTTTATAATAGCCCAAATAGCCACGTAAAGTAGAGGGTCCGCTGAATAGGGAACAGGAAAGCGGCACAATAACTGCTGCAGCTCTGACAGGTGGTGGAATAAACTGCCACAGTTCCCTTGGTGGTGGAGGGTTGTTGCTCCTAAATTACGGACCTTGGGACCAATTGAAGATCAGGTACCACCAAATACCAAGGAGACATGTGTTAACAGTTGGGCCTGAGTGGCCATTATGGAAGATGAGGCAGTGGGAGGTCTTAACAGTAATGGCGGAGGTGATGGTGATGCGGCTATGGCATAGGATGATTTCATACTCGCAGCGTGGAGTATTGCATACTTTTTCTTTGCCTCTCAGTATGAGGGTCTTTTATTCCATGATTTTACACTCCTTATGAAGAACCGTGCAGTCTGGCTGCAATTTACACAGAGAAGAGGAGGAGCATTGGGAGAATCTGGGTGTGAAGCAGGTCCCAATGTGTCACCATCCCTGTGTCAGGAGTGCGGACTCCCGACACGTAGGGATGGCGTCACATTGGGACGACATATGCCTAAACCTCCAGCACTTTCAGCAGTGCACAGTGGGAGAGGAATGTAGGACTTAACATTGCACTGATAGATCACCACCTTGACTTTCTCAGGTCACGAATCGCCATTGAAAGCCAAGCACAGGTGGCTATCCCAATAGGCCTTCGGACCCCTATAAACGTGCCAAATAAACTACTCCTGCCTCTCCAAAGCCTCCTGTAGTTCTTCGTCAGACTTCAATAAAAGGTCCTTATGAAATTTAATTCCATTGACCATGTTCAGGCTCTTGTGGAAAGTGATGCTAACAGAATCATCATCCAGCTTGTCACCGGCAAGCTATACCCATAACTGGGCTATGGACGACTTGTCAAAACAGACCCAAATCTCATGTTTGACATACTTTCCACATCCCCCAATTTGTCCTCAAGGTTTCCCCAAAAAACAGAAGCTTCGTGCTCAAACTATTTGCCATCTGTTATATTGCACACTGGATATTGTGCAAACAGCACATGTAAGTTCATGTGAATGTTTCTGTCCTATGCAAGTACCAGAGCCAAAATATAGTTTTCCTGTATTGCAAGATCCCGATAATACGCAAATTTTATTTTACACCTCGTAAAAGGTACGTACATTTATTGCAATATTTTTATCACACCAACATTTATTTACAAAGGACTGTTATATAGGACATTATATATTTCTACACTGGAGTGAGGATTTATTGATAGGGAGGATGCAACATTTTTATATTCAACTTGGTGACAAGCCCTACATTCTTCCCATGGCGTCACCAGGAAAGGCAACAATTGGGGGTCGTACGTTGCTGCATTAAAGTCTGTTCATCCTCTCTTACAGACAGCAGTTTGGCATTCATGGTACCCAATATCTTCAAGCACTACAGCAAGTATGGTCACAGCTTTGTCTTCTATTTTTTGTATTGAAGATTTTATTCTGACAATGGTATTCGTCACCTGATGACGACTCCTTTTCATTTTCAATCGAACAGGGATGTTTAACATATTGTCCAAACATTCAAAAGCCAGATGGAGAATCTTTGTTTCTCTCACACTAGTGAGCAAGCCTTAAAGATTTTTCTGTCTTCTTATTGCTCTTTGCTGAGGGACAGTCCCTGGCCAGCAACATTTTTGCACGGCTGTCGTCATTGGACACTGTCGCTTCTGCAACCATCACGGAAACAATTTGTTCTGCCTTTGAATTCGAAGACCAAGGTTGATGACAAAATCTTCTTTACAGTTCAAGGACAAAAATGTCATTGGATATCAGGTATCATTGTTGATATTTTCGGTCGTTCTACCTATTTGGTTCAGGGTTCCACTAGGCTGCACAGGCGCCATCAAAATCAGCTGTGACACTCATATCTCTGATATTCTGACAAGTATTTTTTGACAGCATATCCAGCACGCGGGGATCCACATCAGGAGACACCGATGAACATCAATGTCATGCCATAGCCGGCTCTCTCTCTCTCTCTCTCTCTCTCTCTCTCTCTCTCTCTCTCTCTCTCTCTCTCTCTCTCTCTCTCTCTCTCTCTGACAATTATGTTGCCACCAGTGCAGCAGCCAACGTCACCTGCTCCTTTGCTGGAACCTATTGCTGTCAACAGCTTTTTTCCAGAAGCAACTAAAGTCATTGCTTTGCCCATGCCAATGTTTCCTAAGGCCCCCTGGTCCCCTGACGTGCAGTCTGTGTGTAGTTCTCTGGACAGCATTCCCGTGCATTCATGAAGCGAATACAGTGCTGCGGGTGGGCAGCTGCCACCGGTCAACATTCCAGTACCCACCTTTTCCTCTATGTCGGTATCTGGGCTGTCCCTCCGTCATCGTGGCAGGTCGAGACTATTCCACAACAGTGTGTTGTTTTGGGGGGAGGAGTGATATGTACTGTGCTAGTGTGAGACATTGCAACAGTTGGCAGTACAATTAATTACAACACAGTAGACCATGCCTCTGCATATTATGCAGAGGCATGGTGCGCCACCACATGACCAGATATTATAAGGCAAAGCACTGCAAGAATCGGCCTCATTTCTGTGCTCCGATAGGTTGAGACCTTAGCTAGGACAACAAGCAGGCTCTGAGCACTTAGTACTTATCAGTAACTTAGCGACCAGTCATAATAGTCTGAGGTGTTGCAGAAATATATATTCAATTAAGTTTTAATGACTTACTGTATTCAGTTACATATTTTATGCCAGTCTATTCATCCTGTGTACTGTTTAACTATCTGAAGTTGAGTGTTCTGTTAAGAAAATAATTTATATTTTTGCTATTTATTAAGTATTAACCTATTGCAGATTATTTGGCCACCTTTGTCCTATTACAACCTGACTTGATTCCTGCAGCGGATTACAATAATTTGTGAAACATCTTACCTAAAATCTGCAGTGCACCTATACTGTAGCTTAAAAGCCCCTACGCTTGACACCCCACAAATGTTCAGTATCTATTTGCTCACCTCTGGTTCACCAACACTGATACATAGCAAACAGTAATATATATAATGCATGTTTTCCTGGTTGATGTTTAGTGTGTTTACATTCAATTATTTTCATAACCTTTCATGTACCTGCTTTCTTCCCATACTTTTACTATTTTTTGTGGTCTTTCATCATTTAAACCTAATATGCAATACTTTTAAAAGGTTATGCATTCCTTTGTCTGCAACACAGAATGAACCTCCTCTAAAACAACAACAACAACAACAACAACAACAACAACAACAATAATAATAAATAAAATGACAGTTGTAGTTGCGCTTGAGATTGTTAGAGAGAGAGAGAGAGAGAGAGAGAGAGAGAGAGAGAGAGAGAGAGAGAGAGAGAGAGAGAGAGAGAGAAAAAGAAAGAGAGAGTCCATTGTGACAAATAAGTAGTAAGAAGAACTATATTTTAAGTGTCACTTTGCTAATTTCCGTGCTAGCCACAGAGAAATGAATCTCAGTCAGTATCTGCTTTTCTTCATGACAAAGTATACTGGAATACACAATGTGCACATCAATCCACCTTCTTTTGTCAAATAACCACTTATCACCATCCCCTACAATATGATGGTAGGCAACTGCGGAGGGGGGGGGGGGGGGCACAATGACGCCACACTAATCAGACAAACTGATTTACTTGCTCATTGTGAACTACTAAACAACAATACTCTAGTCAAACAAATGTCCCTTCCACCCTCCTTGGATTGCTAAAACAAGGTTCAGACTACTCAACTTTTACAACAGTATTTGAAAAACTCTGAGGAAGATTATTACAACTAACTTACCCTTCAGTTAACATAATCCATTAACCTGCTCCAATCTGTCATTTAGACGTGAACATTGCAATCTAACCTGAACCATTTAACCATTCCCGCTGCATATTAGGAATTATTGGTATCCACATTAAAGAACTATTGTATGCACTACAACTGCAAAAGTCACTGTATGGATATCAATATAGGAAAGGATATCAATATGGGAAAAGAAAATACTACTTTCAATATGTAAATGACTTGTAAACCAAATCAAAACAAGTTTCTCCACTTAGGCTGTAAAGAAATGCACTAAAGAAAGTATTATTTGATCATAAATGGCATACCTCAGGAGAATTTTGGACGTAAGTTCTGTGTGTTTCATATACTTGCAACATCTGCATTATGTGTTCAGCTTGATCTCTTAGACGGCGTTCCATATTCTGCAACAAGAAGAGACTCTTAAAAATATTTGAATTTGCTCAAGCACTAACACTAAAATGTAAACATTTATCTTCCTTCACTAAAAATAAATACAGAACTTTATTATGAGGATAAATTACAACTCGTGTAATGATGAATGTTGAGCCACAGACAGGTGCATAAGAAAAAACAGACACCCTAACAACTAAAGCTTTTGGCCACAACCTTCATCAGGAAAAGAGCACAAAAGCCAAAGCTTTAGTTGTGAGGGTGTGAATATCATATGTAGTGCTTGTCTGTGGCCCAGTATTCATCTTTACAAGAGTCGTTAACTATCCACATATGTAACATTGCTGCATTTGTTAAATACTTACAGACTGCATCATGTAGGTGTCCTACCTTGCAGGACTGTACATCTTTATTACTTTGAAATAATTTTTTTTTTTTTTGACCACACATATAAGTAACACTATTTTATCACTTTTGAGATATGTTGTATGGCATTTACCAATTTTATTAAATTAAAAAGGCTATTGGAAAATATTAAGCAGTGTATATTTCACAGGAAAATTGAAAAGTTTGGTCAACATATAGACATGATTTCTTCATAAACAGATCACGGGGAAAATTTTAAGTATACTTCACAAATTTCCAAAGGGTTTTCACAGGTATCTTGAGCCAACTAATAGGTTTTGTTTCATAACAATCTGATGAAGGTGAGTAGTTTTTTTATCTACACCAAAAATGTCCGAGCCTCTAAATGCACGAATCTTCAAAACTACTAGACAAATTTTAATGGTATTTTCACTGGTACCATGATAGTATCGTGCTATTAGATACATCTACATCAATACTATCCAAGTCACATTGAAGTGCAAGGCAGATGGTTCATAGAAACGCTTTTACGATATTTTTCTATGGTTCCATTCTCTATCCAGCTCGTGGGGAAAAGGAACACCTAAATCTTTCTGTTTCCAATCTGATTTCTCTTATTATAATGATCACGTCTCCCTATCTAGGTGGGTGCTAACAATATACATTTGCATTCGGAAGTTGGTGGTATAAATTTCGTAAATCTTGTCGCAACAAATAACGCCTTTCTTTTCAATGATTTCCACCTCAACTTGTGCATAATTTCCGTGACACTGTCTCCCCTAAATCAAGATAATACAAAATAAGCTGTCATTATCTGAATTTTCTTTAAATCATCCATCCCACCTGGTGCGGATCCCACAATGCACAAAAATACTCTAAAATAGGAGGCACAAGAATGTAGGTAAGAACATTGCATCTGCAAAGTTTTCTGCCCATGAAATATAGTCTTCGGTTCACCTTTTCTGCAATATTTTCTGTGTGTTCTTTCCAATTTAAGTTGTTTGTTATTCCTAGTTTATAATAGAACTGATGGCCTGCCGATTTGACTGATTTATCATGAAAAATTCAATGGACTTCTTTCAGTGGTCATATGGACGACTTCACATTTATTATTAAAGGCTCGGTTGCCAATTTTTGCACCATGTAGATATCTAAATCATTTTGCACTTGCTATTAGTTGGCTCAAGATACCTGTGAAAACCCTTTGCAAATTTGTGAAGTATACTTAAAATTTTCCCCGTGATCTGTTTATGAAGAAATCATGTCTATATGTTGACCAAACTTTTCAATTTTCCTGTGAAATATACACTGCTTAATATTTTCCAATAGCCTTTTTAATTTAATAAAATTGGTAAATGCCATACACCATCTCTCTAAAAGTGATGAAATAGTGTTACTGATATGTGTGGGGAAAAAAAATTATTTCAAAGTAATAAAGATGTACAGTTCTGCAAGGTAGGACACCTACATGATGCAGTCTTTAACCAATAAATGACAGCAACATTTGTGAACAATCTGAAAGAGCTACACCGAGTGTCTCCTAAAACATTTATAAAAATAAGGAACAGTATGGGGCCCTCTAACAGGAACACCAGGTATCACTTCTGTTCTACTTGATGACTTTCTATCAATTACAATGTACTGTGACCTTTCTGACAAGAAATCATGAATCCAATCACACATCTGTGGCAATATTCCGTAAGCATGGAATTTGATTAGAAGAGGCTTGTGAGGTACAGTGTAAAAAGCCTTCAAGAAATATAGAAATGTGAAATCTATTTGACATCTTTTGTTGAAAGCCTCATCCCATCCTGCAAGTAAAGAGCTAGCTGAGTTTCACAAGAACGATACTTTCTGAATGTATGTTGAATGTGTGTCAATATGTCACTCTCTTCGAGGTAGTTTATAATGTTTGAAGAAAGTATGGTTCTAAAATCCTGCTGCAAACTGACATGGATGATAAAGGTCTGTAATTTTGCAGAACACTTCTATTGCCCTTTCTTGAATATTGAAGTGACCTGCACAAGTTTCCATTTTTTCGGTAAGTGACATTTACTGAGTGAGCAGTTTTATATGATAGCCAGGTATGGAGCTATTGCATCAGCATTCTCTGAATGAAACATAATTGGTATACAATCAGGACTGAAAGATGTGCTTTTGTTCAGTGATTTAAGTTTCTTTAATACTCCAGCAGTATCTACTACTAAATTATGCATGCTGGCAGATGTTCTTGATACAAATTCTAGAGTATTTACTTTGTCTTTTCTAGTGAAGGTATTTCAGAAAGCTGTATTAAGCAATTCTGCTTTAGCAAAACTGTCATCAGTAGCATCACCATTTCTATCATGCAATGACGACATTGTGATTTGCTGCTAGTATACATTACACATGACCAGAATTTCTTAGGATTCTTTTTTAAATTATGTGGCAGTGTTTCGTTGTGGTAAATATTTTAACGAACCTTCTTCCATTGAAATTCAAGCTAAATTTCTAGTTTCAGTAAAAGATTGCCAGTCTTGCAAATGTGTGTGTGTGTGTGTGTGTGTGTGTGTGTGTAAATTTAGCATGCTTTTTCTTTGCTTCTGCAAGAGTGATTTAACCTATTTTGTGTACTACTATGGGTCAGTCCCCTCTTTTGTTAATTTGTTTGTTATAAATCTGTCAATGGTTGTCAATATTATTTCTTTGAACGTAAGCCACATCTGATCTACACTCACATTGTTAGTTTTGAAAGATTGGAAATTCACACTCAGGAAAGTATCAATCTAATTTTTATCTGCTTTTTAGAATAAATATACTTTTCTTTTAATTTTAATAATGGAAAGTCCAAGTTGGAATCAAATACTAAATATGACAGTTTACAACTCACCGCAAAGACGTGATGAGCCATGACAGGCACACACAAACAACACTTTCAGCTATCTGCCATGGCCTTTTCCAGAAATAGGAAACACTCAAGCAATGCAACAGTCACACTTCGATGTGTAACAGCCAAGATGATGGTTGTGTGATTGTGTGAGAGTTTCCTATTCCTGTAGAGGGCCATGGCCAATAGTTGAAAGAGTGTGTGTGTGTGTGTGTGTGTGTGTGTGTGTGTGTGTGTGTGTACGCGCGCGCACGCACGCCTTTTTTATGTGCCTGGCACGGCTTGTTGTCACGTCTTTGCGGCGAGTTGTAACTGTTCTAATAGTATATTGTTTCTTTTAATTTTGGTGAATTTGGAAAGTTAGCTATTCAGTCGTGGTACGATACTCTGTCTTCACTTATCCCTGTGCCTGTTTTGATACTCTTTATTAGCTGCAGATTATTTGTTGCTAGGAGGTCTAGTAAGCTCTCTCAACCTTTACTATTCTAGTGGGTTCATGAACTAATTGCTCAAGATGAAGGCTTCATTTCATCAAACTGAGATGAGAAAGTAATGATATCATAATTTAAACATTTGTTTACAAGAAATTATGTTTATCTGTACATGCTAATCTCTAAAAGTACTACATGAACTGTCATGGGCTTTCACAAGTAAACGGAGAATAGCATCGAGAACATACCGGTTTCAATTCATCATAATTTGTTCAGAGGAAAAATATATATCTTTATTTGATGTTTTAAGTGTATTTTACGCTTGCAAGTACCTGTATGTGGTAGTACAGCAAGGAACCAATAGAATACTGTTATATTGTACTGAAAGGAACATATTGAATTAAAACTTGTGCCACGGCAGGGTTTCAATGCCTCTCCTTCAATTTAATATGTTTGATTGACCGAGACAAAATGTCTCGGGAGACATTTATAAAATGATATTTAGAGGCCTACTAGTTTTGTAGTGCAGATGGCCCTAATCGGTGTCTTGACTCAGAAGTATTTGGCAAACATATGCCAGAGACAGAATTAAGTGCCACAATCTTATCCCTAAGAATACAAACTAACATTGAACAATGAGTTACTGATTTCGTTTTGTGTATTAAAACGATCACGACATTTCTTTGCTTCATTTGACAGGTTTCATTAGTATTTAAAACATGACTTCCTTCGCTTTTTATTGATAGGTTTCATTTACATAAGAATTCTTTGCAATGACATTTGAATTTACATAGTTTGCTTTGTACTTTTGGTGCATACTTATTAGATTTTGCATCCATTCTGTTTATGAATAACTATGCCTAAAAAATAGTTAAGACTTTCACAATACACAATAGCAGCTACAAAACTCACGACTGCAGTGTCATGACTAGGACAACTGAGTATTGACATAGCCATCCAACATGGATTCCATATTTACTGACCATCACCCACAAAACTTAAAAGCAATTACAGCACAGCTAGTATAAATTAAGATTTTGAAGTTTTACAGATACAATAGCGAATTTGAGAGATGAATTTGACAGAGCACTGAAAGACCTAAGTTGGATAAGGACCCTGGGGTAGGTGATATGCCCTCAGAGCTGCTGAAGTCTCTGGGAGAACTAGCCACGACAACTATTTCACTTCGTGAGTAAGATGTACGAGACAGGCGAAATACCATCAGACTTTAAGAAAAATTAAACAATTCCATTCCAAAGAAAGCAGATTCAGACAGGTGTAAAATTTACAGAACCATCAGTTTGATAAGTCATGGTTGCAAAATTTTAACACAAATTATTTAATGAAGGATGAATAGGCTGACCTCGAGGAAGATCAGTTCAGATGTAGGAAAAATGAAAAATGTAGGTACACTGGAGGCAAGCCACAGTGGCCAAGTGGTTTGCGGCGTGCCACTCGTGGTCTGCACGACGGCTGCGGCCGGGGGCTCAAATCCCCCCCCCCCCCCCCCCTCAGGCATGGATGTTTGTGCCGTCTTTAGTATAAGCTAGTTCAAAAGTAGTTTTTAAGTTTAGGGACTGATGTCCCTGTAGTTAAGTAGCATAAGCCCTACAAACATTTGATTTAGGAACACTGGAGGCAATACTCATCTTATGACTCATCTTAGAAGATAGATTAAGGAAAGGCACACCTACATTTCTAGCTTTTGTAGATTTGCAGAAAGCTTTTGACAATGTTGACTGAAATACAATCTTTCAAATACTGAAGTCGGCAGGGGTAAAATATAGGGACTGGGAGGTTATTTACAACTTTTGCATTAACTGAACAGCTGTTATTAAGAGTTGGAGGGCATGAAATGGACGCAGTTGTTGAGAAGGGAGTAAGACAGGGCTGTAGCGTTTCTCCAATGTTATTCAATTTGAACAATGAGTAAGTTATAAAGGAAAGCAATGAGAAATTTGGAGAAGAAATTAAAGTTCAGGGTGAAGAATTATAAACATTGTGTTTTGCCGGTGACATAGTAATTCTGTCAGACAACAAAGGACCTGGAAGAGCCGTTTAACGGAATGAACAGTGTGCTGAAAGGTGCATGTAAGATGAACATTAACAACAGCAAAATGAGGGTAATGGAATGCAGTCTTAGGCAATCAGCTGATGCTGAAGGAATCAGATTAGGTAACTGAACAATAAAGGTGGTAGATGAGTTGTTACTTGGGCAGTAAAATAACACGTATTTGCAGAACAGAGGATATAAAATACAGAATGGCAATATAGTCAGCAGATTCAGATTAAAGTGGATTGCCATTCTCATGAGGAGATGAGGCTTACTCAGGATATAGTAGGGTGGTGAGCTGCATCAAACCAGTCTGCAGACTGAAGATGACCAACAACAACACAGATACACTAACTTAGAAAAGGGAGAAAGTAGATCCCAATGCAACTGTTCTCAAGCTCTGGTATGGTGCATTGTACTTTTACAAATAATTTTGTTGAAACTATTTAATCAGAATGATTCCTCACAAGGAACACCTTTGACCTCTAACACACTGAGCCACACGAAACCATGCTTACAATAGCAAGCAATCACAAAGTAAACAGTGGTGTGCATCATTTCCATGCAAAACGCCTCATTTGCCTGCTCGAGCCACTAGATGGTGGCATAGAGTAGCTACACTGACCAGTGCTCCAGCTGTGAGAATGATATTGCTGCAGTACATATTTGTCTCTTTGAGTGTTTGCAAGCGAACTACTGTTAATCTGTGTACAGTACAGTGATGATATGAAGAGAATTAATCCCACACGTGTCCAAATATTAGGGACCAAGCTGCGGCATATTGAATATGAAAATGACATTGCGGCCGAGGATATGGAGTTTTTGGAAATAACATAATTCAGAAATATAAAGGCAATGGCACAGAAATACATAATTTTACACTGGATAGAAATACGGATTTTGAAGGACAGGAGAAACTTTAACCTGAAGGTGGCTCTTCAAGAAGTACATGACATTCATCTCCAGAGCAACAGGAACAGTAAAGTCACAGTTCCCTCACCATCCAAGAAGATGAGGTCCAGTGTATCTAGTACGCACTAGAGAACATTTACGAGTACTATTACAATATGGCTTCTGCTATAGCAAACTAATGAAGCACTAAATTATGCGTCTAAGGAACGGGGAGCAGGTGATCTTTTCAAAGGAAAGAGTGTCTTAATTACAAACTGTAAAAAAAAAAAAAAAAAAAAAAAAAAAAAAAAAAAAAATGTAATATTGCTATTTGATGGTGCAAGGAGGTATGGGTCTACAGTTCATTTTTGGTATCTGCAAGTATGGGCACTAGAAGAGGCTAAAATGGTTGGCTTTGTCAATTTCAAAGCATCTATTTCCTTTACTGGCCATATGGCATTTCATCCAGGTATATTACTACATTTGTCACACATAGGGACATGGAAGACAATAGCATTACACATCAGAAGGCATAACTGTTTGTGGAGGAAGTGGCCATGTTTTTAACAGAGGAGAGTGTGGAGCCATGTTTGTAACAGAGGAAGTGTTGAGAAAGTACTGTCTGGAACAGTGACCAGAGTCATTCCAGTATGAAAGGTCTTCAGCATCAACACTGCCTTAGAGAGGAGTGAAAACAGCAGGTGGTATGTTGTAATCCGTACATAGCTCTAATGTCTAAAGAAATCATGAAATGTTATCTAACTCTAGTCCTTGGCAAAAATGTAACAAATAAAAAGAGCCTATTATTGTGCGATTCCTGGGCGGGTCATACAGATCGTACCCTTCTAGATGCAATTTTCCCAAACAAAGATGTTACACTGAAGATCTTGCCGTCAAAACAACAGAATATTGCGAACCTCTTGATGTTTACTTCTTTCGTCAATATAAACCCTATATCAGAAAGATTACAGATTTTGGAAATCTACAAGGTGCCAAACCACAAGTGAAGGTACATAATCATTATTTCATTGTTCAAATTCACTGTGTGATTTACAATCAATTTGCTGCAGCTATATATAAGCCTATGGTGCATTATGCTTGGTTAAAGTCAGGGTATGACTGACACATTATCATTTGAAAATTTAATTAGTGTGGCTTTTCATACTGGATTGTGTGAATGCAAAAGCTATTAGGAATGTGATAATGTGGCTTTCATGAGATGTAAACATTGTTCTTTCCCACTTTGTTTTAACCATTTCATTGAAATCCAACATCTGCACGTTCAGGACTAATATAAGCACATACATGTGTGTGGTACTGTTTTATGTGTGTGTTTTGCACTATTATAACTACTTTGAGCAGAGAGTTTACAGCGTAAAATATTCTCGGTGTTCTTGCCGCGTCAAATAAGGGTGAGACCCCAAACTTTTGACTATATCCTCCATAATCGTTATCAGGGGTAAAACTGACTGCCATCAACAGGAGCCTTCTGCTTATATAACCAGGAGACAGCTTCTCTTTGGCTGGCTTACGTCACAGCAGTAATGGCACATGCTTGGGTGGTGCCACCTAACCACCTAGAATTTTCTAGCGCACTATTCCACGTTGTTAGCAGTGCCATCTCTTGCAGCAGGCGGTAATCTGTGGGAAGTACTAAACGTTCTGGCAGCCATCCTCTGTTCTTTCTCCTTCTCCAGTGCTCACTTCCATGCATTGCTGAGTGCATATCCGGAGTCTCTATTGATATTATTTTTGCATAACCTGATTTCAATCACCTCCCTGATGACAGGATCCCAGTAGTTTAAGCGTGAGCCACTACTCTCGTTTCTTCAAACAAAATCCAATGTTTATTTAACATGCTGTGCTCAACCACCGCACATTTTTCTAAATGCCCGTATTTCAGGTGACGCTGATGTTCGACACAGAATTCGGAAACAGTTCTTATTGACTGCCCCCACTTAATTTTTGCTACACTCTCTAGGAATGCTGTA
The DNA here is from genome assembly GCA_026315105.1 of Locusta migratoria. Lineage (NCBI taxonomy): Eukaryota > Metazoa > Arthropoda > Insecta > Orthoptera > Acrididae > Locusta > Locusta migratoria. The sequence goes on from CM048744.1 coordinate 673,696,967, forward strand.
TATTCCCGGCACTCTCAGACCGAGGTTGTCTTTGACAGGTGGCATCATTTCTTTCATCTTCTCGGGAGGACAAAAGACAGGTGGGATTCCTTGCCTATTTAGAACTCTTCTGATTTTGCTGCTTGTTGCACCGCAGAATGGAAGCCGTGCAATGTGGTGTTCCTCTTGATTTGTTGAAATCGCATCCTGCCTAGGTTTTCTCGACAGTGTGGACCTAATACCATGGGAGAAATATCAATTCTTTTTGAAGACATCCTTCAGATCGTTTATCTCAAAGCCAATGTGGTTTTGGTCTGAAATAATATTTGCTCTGTGTACCAAGGTGTTCCGCATAGCTTTCTTCTGAGTGGGATGATAAAAGTGACTGGCATTCAGATACAAGTATGTATGCGTTGGCTTTCTGTCCAAATCGTCCATCTGATTTATGATCAACCAACACATCTAAGAAGGGTAGCTTCCCGTCCTCCTCTACTTCCACTGTAAATCTTATGTTGGGATGTATTCCATTCAAATCATCCACGAACTGCTACAGAGCCTCATTCCTCTGTGGCCAGATTAAAAAATCTATCAACAACATACCTGTAGAAAAAGATGGACAAAAGGGAGCACTGTTCAACGCTTTTTCTTCAAAATTCTCCATGAAAAAGTTCGCAATGGCTGGTGATAGTAGCGAACCCATGGCTATCCGTCAGTCGTTTCATAATAATGTCCACCATACAAAAAATAAGTGGTCGTCAAAGTGTGCTGAAATAACTTCAAAATTTCAGGAGGTAAGTGAGCAGCCAGCAGTTTTAATGTGTTTTCTACTGGTACTTTCGTAAAAAGAGAAACCACATCAAGGCTGACCATTACATCATTCTAGCGTATCCCCATCTGCTTTATGATGACAACAAACATTTTCGAGTTGTTAATATGATGAGAGCAGTGGTGACTATCGGTGACAATTTCGTTAAGTATTTGACCAACCGATAAGTGGGTGATTCAATGGCACTGACAGTCAGTCTTAGTGGGATAAATAGCAGGAGACATAAAGTACTTGAAACCAGAACGAACTATTATGAAACATTACAAGATCAAGAATTCTTCAAGCGATTCCGCCTAACAAAACCAACAGTTTACTTGCTGCATGGTCTTATATGCGATCAACTTCAGCATAAAACACAAAGGTAAATTATGTTCTGTATTATGACATAGCTCTGACATTGTAACGTGGCAATCTACCACTGGCGTAAACAAATGCAGACAAACACACACTTCCTTATGTATAAGAACAAGAGAAATCATTTCACAGAACATAATACATTTTCCGAAAAGCAAATTACTTTGGCAGAGGTTGCTTTACCACTTTTCAAGGCGATACATACAGTAAAACCTCGTTTTACATTCTCGGTTTTTATGTTTTCCTGCCATTTACACCATTTTTTGTCGGTCCCATCAAATTTCCTATGTTTACAATGTTAATTCGCCCTCGTTTTTGCGTTAACATATTTACATTTTTCCCCGCATTTTACGCTTTTCGGAAGAATTTTCGTGAAGAAAAATGACGTAATGTACATAAGTTGACGCTAGCATGACTTTCCCCATAAAGTATAGCACTTAAAAATTATTCGCAGTCGAGTTTATTGACACTTTGCATTTATTCAAACGTATATTTCGCCTTTCGTTGATGACTTACGACAAGCCGATTTGTGGCGATGTAGTTCCTCTTTCAACCAGCTTCTTTGCCATAGTGCTTGGCGTGAGAATAACGCTGATTTGTGGCGGTGCAGTTCCTCTTTCCGCTAGCTTCTTTGCCAAAGCGGCTGGCATCAACTCAAACAATCAGAACCAGTTGCTTTGTTGGCGTGAGAATAAACAGTTGCATTGTTTTTGTGATACATATTTCTGATTAATAAAGAACGATATCTGTCAAAGTTGGGTATCATAATACCCACAGCCTCAAAAAAGCGATAATAGTGAGAGGAGCCGATCCTATGCAAACATCACAAAAATACTTAATGCATATTTTTTGTACTCGAAAACGTGAATAAATTCTCTAATATCGTCGTGTGAAACATCTAAAAATACAAAAATAACGGAACTTTGAGTTTTACTACGTAAATAATTACGTAATTCTGGAAAAAGGCAGTAATTTTGGGGATGTGTTACATAGCCTGGCAGTGGCGTCCTCGATTATGAATGAAATTACGTCAAAAATTTCTACTTCCCATAAAATTACCAATTCTGCCTGGCGCGTAAAATAGCAGCGTCCTCGATTATAATGAACGAAATTACGTCAAAAATTTCTACTTCCCATAAAATTACCAATTCTGTTTGGCGCTTAAAATAGCGGCGTCCTCAATTATAATGAATGAAATTACGTCGAAATTTCTACTTTCCGTAAGATTACGAGTTTTGCCTGGAGCTTAAAATAGCGGCGTCCTCGATTATGATGAATGAAATTACGTCAAAAAATTCTACTTTCCGTAAAATTATGTTTTACCTGGTGCTTAAAATAGTAAAAATTTGGATAACCTTTATTGTATAATAAACTTCCTGGCGAGTATTTAGATGCCGATTATGTACATATATCACAAATAAACTACGAAAATGCAAGGCTCATGCAGTAAGCATTTTTTACCACTTAAAACATTATTTCCTGCATTTTACATTTTCCTGCATTTTACACCATTTTACTTAAGTCCCTTGAAAAGTGTAAAAACGAGGTTCTACTGTACTTCTTATTTGTTTACGCTCGCGGCCAACTGTCACGATATTGTGTTCGAACTATAACTGTTATTTTTGGTTTATCTATAATGTTTCTTTAAAACATAAATACTTGTAAATTTAAGATTGCATTAAATTTCCATTTCAGGAATAATGCTGTATCACCGATGAACCAATTACTGTTAACTGTACGATTTTACGCTCTAGGAAGAATGCTGATTGCACTCGGCAATTACATAGGGGTTAGCACAGCAACTGCTGCTCAAATAGTGAAAAAAGCAAGCACTGTTATTGCAAGATTGGCGAAAGACTATATAAACCATCAGAAACTGAATACGAAATCGAAAACATTAAACAAAGCTTTTTTCATATTGCTAAATTTCCTAAAATTTTGGTTGTATTAGATTGCACCCATGTAAGAATTCAATCACCTGGAGGAGACGAAGCTGAAACCTTTAGGAACAGAAAAGGTTATTTTTCTGTAAATGTGCAAGTAGTGGTTAATGCAGAGCTACTTATCACCGACATTGTTGCAAGATGGCCTGGTTCAGCACACGACAGTAACATTTTCATGAATAGAAGGTTAAGGGCATGCTTAGAAAGAGGAGACTATGAGGGCTCATGGATATTAGGCAACAGTGCATATCCTTTGAAATCTTGTTTAATGAAACCACTCGATGTTCCCGGTAACAAAGCTGAGAGGTTATATAATGAATCTCACATACGTACCAGAAATGTAATCGAAAGGTGTTTCGGTGTTTGGAAGCGAAGATTTCCAGTGTTATCAATAGGCTTGAGAGTTAAATTACAAACAACCATGGCCATTATTGTTGCTTGTGCTGTATTACACAATCTAGCTCAGAAACAAGGAGAAGATGAGCCTCCCCCAGAGACTGATACCATGGCTAAAACTTACGAGATTCACGCTGCTGCCATTGAAGCCGACGTCCAGCAAGCTACAGCGAGAACTGCACTGATTCAAGAATACTTCGCACAAATATGAAATTGTATGCTGGTACAACAGTAAAAATTGTATGACTTCTAGAATTAACACATTTTATTTTAAAAAATTCAGTGCACCACTATTTTACATTTGCAAATATACATAATTGTCAATCACAAATCTGATTTTTTTTCCATTAATTCTATTTTAATGTTGAGAAGCTCCATTTCTCACTCGTGTTGCAGCCGCCTCCACTCGTGCCTCTCTCTTTCCCACTCTTGTCTCTACTTTTCCCATTCATGCCGTTCCTTGGCACGCCTCTCTTCCTCCGCGTAAAACATATTTCTGTTCCACTACTCATGGTGTCATTAGTGTTGTCAGTGTTTCTTTTTTCTTTTTTTTTTTTTTAACCACATCGTTCCTGAAGTGTGAGTTCAGGGTTTTTATTGGTCTGTAGAAGTGCATGTGACCACGATGATCAAAGGTGCGCAGTATTCTGTTCCTCTGGCATCTCAATAATAATAGCATCACAATCAGTATTTTGCTCAGTGAGCTCGCCAATTTCAGAACATGCGCAGCTAGTTCCTTTATCCGTTTCTGAAATACAACAGTAGTTGACAGCTTACACGAATTTTTAAAAGGCAAAGGTGTAAGACGTAGTTCTTTGAAGCAGCAGATAACAAAAAATATAAATTACTAACATTAACATGAATGTAATTGCATCTCCATCATATGGATTATTAAGGCCCACACCACTCGTACCCATCAAACTAATCAATGTTTCTGAGTAGTTTGTGTGTTTTGTTGGAGGTTTGCTACCCCCTCCTGTCAAGAAAATCTTTTCTTCTGCGAGGTTCTTCTTCACCTTCTTCATATTTTCATATTTGTCTTAAGTTTTTAGTTGGTCTTTTAGTACCACTCAGGGCCTCAAATAACACCCCAATTTTCTCCCATGCTTTATTTTTTTTGTCCCATGTTACCGCGTCTTTTTTATTTTATTTTCAATGACGCCACACTTTTCCTCTATAATTTTAAGAAGAAATTCTTCTTCCTTTGCGGAAAAATTCGCCTGCCTGATTCTTAGTTTGCCACTGGTACTCGCCATAATATAGAAACAACACACTAAGAAAAACACGACACGAAAACTACGTAAACACACGCGTAATTCCTTCACGGAAACTTTCAAAACAATGAAACAACTGACACACGATACTATCTTTGCCATGAACATGTGTACCAACCACTACAAATGTTACGCAGATATATTTACTGCCAGTAAATGTTAACCAGTAGATGGTAAGAACCAAACTGAATTTACTGTAACTTTACTCCGACTGTAAAGTTTACTAGAGATTAATTCTTACCCTTACTTTACCGGACATTGTAAGAACGGGCCTAAGTGTTGTTGTGGGATCCCATTTGAGACACCAGTATGTGGTGTCTTCCAATAATACGTCCACTTTCTCGTGATAGTTGGTAGTATTGAAGTTGACTTGTAACATGCCCCTTGTCAGCAGGTAGAACAACTAAATCACTGTCCTCCTCCAAAGATTTCAGCACCATTTTCTCCACTCTGCTAATATTGGACTTTGGAGGTTTGGTTGTTGCTAAAATCCAACTTGTGGCAAGCCTTATATCATCTGCTGCTTCTTCAGGAAGGTGTCGAACTGCTTGTTCCACTCTAGTGATAATCTCGGCCACTGGTGTCTTACGAGGAGCAGGAACAAAATTCAGTCCTCTACTGAAAAACAAAATGGTGTGTGCATCAATTTCCTTGTCGGATAAATTGATGACTGTGCGGTTATCATTTTTGGATTCTGCAATACTTTTTTTCCAATTAACGCACACAAATAAAAACTGTTTCCGAATGCTGTGTCGAACATCAGCGTCACCTGAAATACAGGCATTTAAAAAAATCTGTGGTGGTTGAACACAGCCTGTTAAATAAACATTAGATTTTGTTTGAAGAAACGAGAGTACTGGCTCATGCTTCAAACTACTAGGATCCTGTCATCAGGGAGGCGACTGAAATCAGGTTATGTGAAAATAATATCAATAGAGACTCCGGATATGCACTCAGCAATGCATGGAAATGAGCACTGGAGAAGGAGAAAAAAGAGGATGGCTCCCAGAACCTTTAGTACTTCCCGCAGATTGCCACCTGCTGCAAGAGATAGCACTGCTAACAATGAGGAATAGTGTGTGCTAGAAAATTTTAGGTGGTTAGATGGCACCACCCAAGTACACACCATTACTGCTGTGATGTAAGCCAGCCAATGAGAAGCCGTCTCCCGGTTATATAAGCGGGAGCATCCAGTTCACGGCAGTTTTACCCCTGATGACGATTACGGAGGATCTAGTCGAAAGCTTGGGCTTTCACCCATATTTGACGCGGCAGGAACATCGAGAATATTTTACGCAAGAACTACGTCGCACAAGACTTCGTACTCAAATGGAGAGTTTATGGCGCTGCTGATTAAGTAATGATAAACTGACACCATTAAATTACACATAATTTCCTTCCTATAGTATTGATATCTTGTTACTTTGTTTCTCTCTATTAAAATGCCGAGATAGAATACCACATTTTGCACAGAAATGACACCACTGTCATGTTTATGATTGCCTGTTATTCTAAGCGTGGTTTCATGCAGTTCCAAATGGTAAGAGGTCAAAGATGTCCCTCGACTGTAGAAATTTTTGAAGTAACTTTACCACATGACTTTAGCTATGAATCACCTACTAAACTTATTTTATTCAACAAGGAAAATATAGTTTTGCTGTAAAAAAGTTAAAAAATTATATGTTTAAAATGGCAGTGAAAAACTATTAGCTAACTAAGAAAGGAAATAATTCACTCACATCTCTAACAGCTTCAATGGTTTCTGTCAGGTCACCAAGATCCATATTGTACAACATGTAGTAACGAGCCAAATGCAGGATACAACTCAGGTCACTAGGGCTAACCAAATGCAGTAGCTCCAAGTTACTCCGCATTCGCATGCGGCGGCAACTGCTGTGAGTGCGCTGCCGACCAGCCACTTCCAAGTTGTTTGCCATACGTTCAACAACCTAATACAGATTTACAATATGATTACAGGTACAAGTTATGAATATTACTACAAGTTAACAACATTTTCCACACTAAAAATAAATAAAAATAAAACAAATTGAAAGTGGGTATATGGTTAACGGTATAACTGAAGTCACCAACTGTAAGCAACTGTACCTCACAGCTAGTCAGACTATTGAGTGTTTGACTTACGGTATCACAGTAACAAACTTCTCAATAAATGCTGTATGTTGTCAATAGCAATTGCAGTGGTATGTGGCACACTGGCAGAAAATTTAACTAGTGGAGATAAACTGAAATTTTGTAACCAATATTCCAGCTCCCTTGAAGTGATGTTATCTCTTAACCTGTGACAACCGTGCTTTCAAACATTGTGCAATCAGTCGTGTTATAACATTTGCTGGCAATGAACAGTTGGAAATGTACATATTTCACAGTTTTAAAAATACAATTGTTTTAAAATTAGCATGAGCAAAATGCTCATTGTGCAAGTGCTCATGCATTAATGAAGTTAAGACTGAAGTCACCCATAATGACTAAATACTTAAGTCTCCAAATTCACTGGTACAATAACCTCTAATCTTCCTTCTGATTATATTACTAAAACTAATTCAAGAAGTTTTAAGGAAACACCCATTTTACCCAGACAAGCCTTACATATTGTTACTACTTAATATACATAATATCAGCAAAAATTGCAGATACTCAGGCTTCAAAATGAAAACTCTCCACAATACATACGTGATTTATAAGCTACACCTGTTATGAAACACATTGCAGCTCCACATTGCTATATTAAGGAGTGATTTACAATATTTTGGCAAATGGTAAGTTGAGTAACAAGCACATTGACAAATGGGGCTTGCTTGTAAAATAAACAAATAAAAAACAATGAAAATTTAGAATTTTTGAATTGTTTTATTTTATCAAAATCAGATAACATTCAAAATTAAACATTTTTGGGGCATTTCATTTGAAAGTAATTTATTTTTAAAGTGGGAAAAATTGTACAATTCTTTTAAACATTTTGAAGCATTAAAATGGCTACATCTTGTGATGATACATATGGAAAGTGTGGGAGAAAACTCTGTGGAATATTGCATACACTTTTTTTTTTTACTTTAATTTCTTATTTATCTTAGTTTACTTGAGAAAGTCCAGGGAATTTTTACATGCTGAGAGAAAAAACTGGAACATAAATTGTACCTCTCTGAATAACTCAAATATTTAATTGGAGTGCCTTATTTTGTTTCCCACTTTCAATTCATTTAACAGAAGAATTGCCTCTCAAGACCTGTAATAATTACTATGGGAGCTGATTTTGTCAGAGCAGGTTAGAAGATGAAACAAGGATAATGGACTGCAGTATAAGAAAATCACATCATGGTGAAGGAATTACATTAGGAAACATCAATAAGAGTAGTAAATGAGTCTTGTTATCTGTGTAGCAAAATAATTCTGATGTCTAAGTATAGCTATGGCAAGAAAACCATTCCTGCAGAAGCAAAATTTCTTGACATCTCAGATCTCACAAGAAACAGACTGCCCGTCCTCCTCATTGCTGAACAGGCAACGATGAAAATAGTTTTTCTGCGGTGACAACAGATGTCACGGGCGACACTACGAAGATCTCTGCAGTATACGCACAGTACCCATCACTGAGAATTGGCAACATTGTGTCTACAATGGGGTGGGGTAACCCAGTCGGTAGCATTGTTGACGATCTTTTCAGCTGAAGCACTGCACGCTTTCACTTCATTGCTGACCACAGCAGAAGGTCAGCTGTGGACAGGTTTCTCCATCAAAAATGTGTTTTAACTATAGGGATGCTATGCCGAATAACAATTTTAAACATGGCTGTTAAGACAGCAACCACACATATTTTAAGTTGGTGGATCACGGCCTGTTGGATGCGCCAATTAGTCCAGCCGCTCCAGCACTGGAGTGGCCAGATGTGGTGGTTGTGAGTGATTGTGTGAATTTTTTTTTTTTTTTTTTTTTTTATGAAGACCACGGCTGAAAATTTAAGTTGTGACTGCGAGTGTGTATTTTTCATGCCTATCAGCAGCTCAATGAGCCTCTTTATGGTGAGCTCTTATCTAACCTTCATTATTGACATTCCAATCCGAGTTTCAATTAGTTAAAAGCTTATTTATTTATCCATCCATAAGTAATTGAGATTGTATGGATGTTGTAATCACAATTGTATAAAATACAGACACAAATTCTTAAGTACATCGGGAACAGTTACACAACAAACATATATTACATTTAGTTGATGATGCATTTTTGTAGTTACATAATATTTTGCCACTTAGTATATCACTGCTGCTGATATTTGAGATACATACTTTTACACATTATAGAGGGAGTCCTGGACAGTATAGAAACATTTCTCTAAAAGCTATTTTTAGTGAATTTCTGAAATCCTTTAATTTGGTGTATATCTTTAATCCCCTGAGGTAGCTTGTTATACAATTTGATTCTATTATATAATAAAATATCTTTGATTTTTTTTCCCTTATTCTTCTTCTTCTTCTTCTTCTTCTATTGAGATGTAGGAGTGGCTGGATCTCGTTTCATGTCCTTGGATGGAGCTATTCATTGGGTAGTGGCTGATGTTTTTCTTTATGTAGATCACTGTTTGAAAACTATATTCCCATGGAATGGTAAGTATTCCCATAAACTTAAATAAGTCTGTACAATGGGTCCTCGAGATACTGTGTCATGATGCGTAGAGCTCTTTCTTATAGCTTGAATATTGGTAATCTATTTTGTTCATTTGTTCCACAAAATAATATTCCATAACTAATTAAGGAATGAACATATGTACAGTATGCTGTCCTAGTACATGAGCTGCTGCACACTGAATATTATTCTAAGTGCATAGCATTCAATATGTTCATCTTTTAGAATGTTAGTGATGGTTTTTCTGTTTATATGTAAGGTGATGCCTCTCTCTCTCTCTCTCTCTCTCTCTCTCTCTCTCTCTCTCTCTCACACACACACACACACACACACACACACACACACTGAGGGTCAATTTGTTATTTTCTAACCATCCACATACATACACGATTGTATTCTCGGCTTTCTCACTGGCGATTCATCTCCGATTAGTATGTTACTGTTGTCAGCAAATAATATTGATTCACTATGTTTTACACACTGTGGAAAATCATTAATATATATTAGAAACAGGATTGGGCCCATGACACTTCCTTGGGGGACACCTATGTTGATGTATTCTGGGCCAGAGAGGTGTTTTATGGTGTGATTGGAGACAGTTTGAGTGATCCCCATCCATTGCGCTCTGTTTTGAAGATAGGAGTGAAACCATATGTTTGCTACATCCCTAATACCTAGTGCCTCAAGTTTGTTCAGCAAAATTGTGTGGTCAACTGTGTCAAAAGCTTTGGTAAAATCATGAAAGATGCCTGTTACATGATCTCCTTTGTCTGGTGCTTCAAGAACAGCATTTGTAAACTGAGCTATAGCTGAACTTGTGCTTTTGCCTGGCCCGAACCCTGACTGCTTTACGCAGGAGATTATACTTTGTTAGGTACCCCATTTTTCATTATTGTTGCAACAACTTTGGGGAATGAAGAGAGTAAAGAGATGGGTTTGTAATTTCCTATACTTTTTGGGTCACCTTTCTTATGTATAGGCAGGACTTTTGCATGTTTAAGTACTTCCGGAAAGCAACCTATGACAAACCTGTCACTAGAACAATTTGTTGCACTCTTTAAAATGTTTATTGCAAATAGTGAACTACAGCTTATCCACTCAAAATATCATTATTTGTTTTCTAACAGGATAGATACAGACTGAACTGCAGAAAGAATAAAACATTGCAAAATGAGTGGGGCAATTTCTGTAGATGACGACACCCAGTGTGTCATTTCTGAGTCTCGATGCTTGAAGTTTTCAGAAAATGCAAGTAAATCAAATATTAAAGTAACCTGCTACTGCATTATTGCATTACTATCGTACTGCCAGAGACAACTGCATTTCTATCTTTATATTAATGCACTAATAGCTACAGTTAATCAATAGCTGACTTAACAAACCTGTTGAGCAGTAGCAGCTTGGAAAGTAAGTCCTCCCATGGGACAAGGAACATCAGAAGAGTACCGAGGGCAGCTGCGCTTGGTGAGGAATTGTCCACCGTTGAAAACGTCTATATAATAGACTGGGCTGCCACCATCAGGTGCATTATCAGTTCTGTAAAAATCCAATTTTTTTTATACCCCACATTCACACAGTGAGAATGTCCAACAGTATTCATGCTAGTGTAATACTAATGCAACCAAGATGGAATACAAAGAACAAATTGAACAACATCAGAGCTGGATATATCTTATTCCATTCTCAAGATATTAATTTTTATGTCCGAAAAAGAGATCCCCGGGGTGTGTAGCTGCAGGCCTGCTGGTTTTTATGAAAGTACTAATCACTAGATTCTGAGAAACATTACCCAGCAGAAACACAATTAGAGTTTTGCGCAAAGTATGCTGGATCGTATTAAGTAAAGTATTTCATGAAAATTTAAAAGTGTTATAGAGGTTTGAACACATTCCACAGCCTTTACATATGGTTGAAATTACCTCATACATTATAGTGTATTAACTGTAAAGGAGATTTTGAAATTGTACTTTTAATTATTTTGTAATCAGTGGACATGTGTGATCAATGGCATCCATGTCACCAAACACAAAGCCATAAAAATCTTAAGGATCAAGATATCAAAATGAGGATTTTATGTTTAATTGCAGCAAAAAAAAAAAAAAAAAAAAAAAAAAAAAAAAAGCCATGTATGTAATATGACAAACATTCCACATTTTATTATTCACAGAAATATGGAAGTATCACTGGAAATAAGAGAAGCATAAACAAGTTAGTAGTCATTCCCGGATGCTGTGTTTAACACATTGTGGGCGGCGCCTGAGCTAGACTCATTCAGCAGTAGTTAGGCGGACGATGTCATAGTCTGACTCGTGCAACGCAAAAAAAATTTTTAGCTGCCATTCGCAACCTGCCCTCTATTGGTTCCCACGTAAAATGAAGAAGGATCTCTGCATTGTGCTGCCACATAGCGAGCTGATTTTTAACTATTTGTATACAATAAAAGGGCTTTGTATGTCCCACTTCCTGTTGAGCCCAACACTGCTTTCATTTGATATCTATATTGCTGTCTGCCGAATGTTCATGCTCCGAATATTCTCAACATGGCAAATTTAGATGAGTTTTTTTTCAATGTCCTGGAAGAGGAAACAGACAATTGTGGTTCCTGTGGAGAAGCTGATTATCTGTAAGAAACATATGTATATTTTTTAAATTTTGTTCTTGGGGGGGGGGGTTAGGGGGGGGGAGGGAGGGAGCTATCAACATGACTTACTAAAAAAAGAGAAAATGTATTTGCAAATAGTTTTTATATAAACAAATATAAAAAATTGAAAACGGATAACTTACCCAAAGGACAGGTTTGTCAACAGACACAAAATCACACACACACACACACACACACACACACACACACACACACACACACGAGCTTTCGCAACTGTTTGTCGCTTCAGAGAATCCTCAGATCCTTAGGACCCCTACAAAACCTTTCACCAGAGTCCATCAAACTCATGACCCCACCAACACCCCGCACCCATACAATCTACCTACTTCCAAAGATTCACAAACCTAATCATCCAGGGCGGCTGATTGGGGCCGGTTACCAAGCCCCCACAGAACGAATCTCTGCCTACACATACCAACACCTTCAACCCATCATGTGCAGCGTCCCATCCTTCATCAAGGACACCAACCACTTCCTCTATCACCTGAAATCCTTACGAAGCCTGTTACCTCCTGAAACCATCCTTGTAACCATTGATGCCACTTCCTTATTCACAAATATCCCACATGCCCAGGGCCTCGCTGCGATGGAGTATTTCCTTTCATGCCGACCACCAGCAACCCTACCTAAAACCTCTTTCCTTACACCCTAGCCAGCTTCATCCTAACCCACAACTTCTTCACTTTTGAGGGCCAGACATACCAACAACTAAAGGGAACAGCCATGGGAACCAGGATGGCCCACTCGTATGCAAACTTATTCATGGGACGCTTAGAGGAAGCCTTCCTGGAAACCCAAGCCTGTCAACCCAAAGGTTGGTACAGATTCATTGATGACATCTTCATGATCTGGACCAACAGTGAAGAAGAACTCCGGAATTTCCTCTCCAACCTCAACTCCTTTGGTCCCATCAAATTCACCTGGTCCTATTCCAAATCCCATGCCACTTTCCTCGATGTCAACCTCCATCTGCCCAACAGCCAACTTCGCACATCTGTCCACATCAAACCAACCAACAAACAACAGTACCTCCATTATGACAGCTGCCATCCATTCCACATCAAATGTTCCCTTTCCTACAGCTTAGATCTTCGTGGCAAACGAGTCTGCTCCAGTCCCGAATCCCTGTACCAATACACCAATAACCTAATAACAGCTTTCACATCCCGTAGCGATCTTCCTGATCTGGTTCAGAAGCAAATTACCAGGGCCACCTCCTCATCCCCTCCAAATCTAGAACCTTCCACCGAAGAACCCCATAAGTGCCCGTTTTGTCACCGGATACTTTCTGGGACTGGAGTGGACTCTAAATGTGGCTCTCCAGCAAGGATATGACTTCCTTAAATCCTGCCCCGAAATGAGATCCATCCTTCATGACATCCTTCCCACTCCACCAAGAGTGTCTTTCCACCGCCCACCTAACCTTCGTAACCTCTTAGTCCATCCCTATGAAATCCCCAAACCACCTTCCCTACCCTTTGGCTCCTACCCATGCAACCACCCCCGTTGTAAAACCTGCCCTATGCACTCTTCCACCACCACTTACTCCAGTCCAGTAACCTGGAAGGTGTACACGATCAAGGGCAGAGCCACTTGCGATAGCACCCACGTGATTTACCAACTGACATGCCTGCACTGTGAAGCTTTCTATGTGGGAATGACCAGCAACAAACTGTCCATTCGCATGAATGGTCACAGGCAGACAGTGTTTGTTGGTAATGAAGATTACCCTGTGGCTAAACATGCCTTGGTGCATGGCCAGCACATCTTGGCGCAGTGTTACACCGTCCTGATTATCTGGATACTTCCCACTGACACCAACCTTTCAGAACTCCGGAGATGGGAACTTGCCCTTCAGCTTATTCTCTTCTCCCGTTGCCCACCTGGTATCAACCTCCACTAAATTCTAATTCCCGCCCAGCATCTTTAGCATCTTTGCCTCGGTTCTGTGGACAGTGCCTCTGCCTCAAGTGGTATCTCTGTCCAACTTCTTTGCTTTTTACAAATGTCTGCCTAGGTGTGTTTGGATGTGAATATGTGTGAGTGTGTGTGTGTGTATTTGTTTACCTTCCTTTTTTTCCCCTAAGGTGAGTGCTTCCACTCCTGGGATTGGAATGACTCCTTTTCCACTTCCTTAAAACCCGTATCCTTTCCTATCTCCTCTCCTTCCTTTTTTTCCTGAAGAAGCTGCCAGCAGTGGCGAAAGCTTGAATGTTTGTGTTTTTTGTTTCTATCGGTGAGCCTGTACTTTGGGTAAGTCAAACAATCTATATTATATATATAGAGGAAAATTCCTAACAGGAAAAATATACGTAAAAAGTAGATGAAGTACACTTACCAGGCGAAGGGGCACAGGCAGTAATAGCAACAAATAAACACACACACACACACACACACACACACACACACACACACACACACACACACACAAATGCTAGCTTTCGCAGCCTAGCTGCTTCATCAGGCAGAAGTGAGGAGAGGGAAAAGGAAATGATGAGGGTTTTAAGGAAGGGGGTAAGGGGCCATTCCAATCCCGGGACAGGAAAGACTTACCTTGGGGGAAAAAATGGAGGGTAAATAAATGCACACACACCCACACATTTACACAGACACAAGTACACTTAGGTAGACATACTGTAGAACTGTAGAAAGCAAAGAAGTTAGAAGTTAGACAGAGATGCCACATGAGGCAGAGACTCTGTCCAGAGAACCAAGGTAAAGATGTTAAGATGGTGGGTGGGAATTCGCATTTAGCGGAGGTTGAGACCAGGTGGGCAACGGGAAGAGAGAATAGAGAATATGCTGAAGGGCTAGTTCCCATCTCCGGAGTTCTGAAGGATTGGTGTCAGTGGGAAGTATCCAGATAACCCGGACAGTGTAGCACTGTGCCAAGATGTGCTGGCCATGCACCAAGGCATGTTTAGCCACAGGGTGATCCTCGTTACCAACAAACACTGTCTGCCTGTGTCCATTCATGCGAATGGACAGTTTGTTGCTGGTCATTCCCACATAGAACGCTTCACAGTGCAGGCATGTCAGTTGGTAGATCACGTGGGTACTATCGCAAGTAGCTCTGCCTTTGATCGTGTACACCTTCCGGGTTACGGGACTGGAGTAAGTGGTGGTGGAAGGGTGCATAGGGCAGGTTTTACAACGGGGGCAGTTACAAGGGTAGGAGCCAGAAGGTAGGGAAGGTGGTTTGGGGATTTCATAGGGGTGGACTAGGAGGTTACGGAGGTTAGGTGGGCGGTGGAAAGACACTCTTGGTGGAGTGGGAAAGATGTCATGAAGGATGGATCTCATTTCGGGGCAGGATTTTAGGAAGTCGTATCCTTGCTGGAGAGCCACATTCAGAGTCTGCTCCAGTCCCGGAAAGTATCCGGTGACAAGAGGGGCACTTCTGGGATTTTGTTGAAGGTTCTTAAATTGGGGGGATGAGGAAGTGGCTCTGGCAATTTGCTTCTGTACCAGGCCAGGAGGATAGCTGCGGGATGTGAAGGCTGTTATCAGGTTATTGGTGTATTGGTTCAGGGATTCAGGACTGGAGCAGACTCGTTTGCCACGAAGACCTAAGCTGTAGGGAAGGGAACGTTTGATGTGGAAAGGATGACAGCTGTCATAATGCAGGTACTGTTGTTTATTGGTAGGTTTGATGTGGACGGATGTGTGTAGTTGGCCGTTGGATAGATGGAGGTCGACATCGAGGAAAGTTGCATGGGATTTGGAATAGGACCAGGTGAATTTGATGGGACCAAAGGAGTTGAGGTTGGAGAGGAAATTCTGGAGTTCTTCTTCACTGTGAGTCCAGATCATGATGTCGTCAATGAATCTATACCAAACTTTGGGTTGACAGGCTTGGGTGTCCAGGAAGGCTTCCTCTAAGCGTCCCATAAATAAGTTCGCGTACAAGGGGGCCATCCTGGTCCCCATGGCTGTTCCCTTTAGTTGTTGGTATGTCCGGCCCTCAAAAGTGAAGAAGTTGTGGGTTAGGATGAAGCTGGCTAGGGTATTAAGGAAATTTCTTGTGTAACCACTGTCCAAGCCAGTGCCTACATCAAACTTGTTGATTAAACATATTCCACAATAATCTAAGTATAATCTTTGTTGATATTAAAATAAGATGGCATTTGAACTATTTTCATAGAAAATAAAACAATACTGACCCATAATGATCTCTCCATCGCAATAAGAAGTGTGCGGGAAAACTGACTGGTTCACACCTCACTCCCAGTCGCCTCGCTACACTCTCAAACAGAATACTCAGAGTAATGGGAATGCCACGCCGATACTGCAATACCTGGTTTGTTAAAAAATCAAAAACCATACATAAAACACTGACAACACAATCACTTGAATGTTTAAGGTGGACATGAAAACACTGTAGAGCCCAACATGTTTTAATTTACATCTTGTTTTTTCCATTCAACCCTAAAGGGAAATTAAGGAATCGCGTCAAAAAATCAAAGAAGAAAATTAACAATAAGGAGGCTCTTAATTATGTGTATTCTTTATTTCTCTTTTCATAGCTAATGGTACATGCATAACAACACACTTTTATATACTATTTTCAGCTGTAAAACAAAAAAAGCTCTCTAACCACTACATAAATAATTACATTGTTTGAAAAACTATACTGGGGGAGATTGCTCCAGTTAAAAATAATAAATAAAATACTTTCCTTAAAAAGTAGTGGCTGACATCAGTACTGCTGATAGTAAAATAAATAAATAAAAAATTTTCCTTGATCTGGCAGGAGAGAAAAGGGAAGATACAAAAGGAAAAGTGGTTTGAGTTACTTGGAACCTAGGCCATGTGAAGGGAGAGGGGGGGCGGGCTGTGATTATAAGGCTGGAGAGAGAGAGAGGAACTCACTCTCTCTCCCTCTCCTTCTCAATGTTGTTAACCCACTAGTGTACTTTCACGGAAATCTCCGTCATTGTACTCTTGTGTATTGTCATACAACGATGGACATTTCCAGCACCGTGCAGGTAACCCTAAACTCCGCACTGCAGCAGAGCTCTGGAATTGTTGACCGATTAATATAGCTTTTTATTATGAGCTTGGACCTACTTACACAAGAGTACAATAACGAATATCTCCGTCAAAGTAAGTGTGTATTACATTTACTTTAAAAATGAAGTTACATTTAAAACACACACAATCTGACGATTTACAACTCTAAGTAATACAAACACAATATGCAATGCGATATATCTAGTTATTAAGGCTGTAGATTCCTTTATCAGGAAAAAAGACAGGTGGATTAAAGTTTGAAAATAACTGGAAAGGAAAGGGGGTGAGAACCAGGTCACTCAGTCTCATCAAGTGAAGTGTGATTGCTCACCCCCCCCCACCCCCATTTCTTTCCTAGTTCAACCAACCTGCCTCACCCTGCCTTTCATCACTACAAAAAGAGAGGTGAGTGATAAGGGGGGGGGAGGAGGAGGAGGAGGGGGGGGGAGGAGGAGGAGGAGGAGGAGGAGGAGGAGGAGGAAGAAGATGGGTGCGTCAGTCCGCCCTGACTTCAGCAGGAGGTCTCCAGGGCACAGAATGCAGAGATGCAATCTCATAATCTAGCTGGCATCACCTCACCCTCAATTACATTGAGAAAATTAACAGACAAGGGGATAAAACTGCAAACCATATAAATAAAAAGTAAGGAGAATAAAAAGGTGGAGGCATAGAGCCAGACTGCATAACTGGGCAAGGACTACAGGCGAGCCCCTTGCCTGGAGCCAGCAAGAGATATCTCGACAAACACTCAAAACGGTCAATAAGGAAGGAGGGGAGGGAGGGAGGGAGGAAGGAAGTTGTTGTTGTTTAGAGGGGACCAGACTGCACGGTCATCAGTCCCCTGTTGCAAGCAAAGCCAATGCGGTTCATTGCAAGTTGAAAAAAAGACAATCATTGAAACACACAAATGAGAATGCACAATGGGTACACAATGACAAGGAGCAGTGAGTTCATGACACACAAGGAAGAAAAAAAAACTCAAAGAGTAAACAAAGATAATGGGACTAAAAGTTACAGCAGAATGTTGTGGCTGGCTGATCACGAGGATAATAAAGGATGAGCCAGCCACTCTGCACATTCTAAAACATACGAATAAAGCAGGTCAGACAACACAAAATGAGAAGAGTAAAAAGTTATGAGAGATGGGTGCCTGAGAGATCAGGCTAAGGAACCCACCTTTATATCAAATGGTAAAACCCAGCTGCACGGATAAAACGTAAAACTCGGTCAGCCATAGAGGCATTGTCAGATAAAATCGAGGCAGGCACAGTAGGTAGGTTAAAAGACTGCCGCAAGACGGCTAAAAAGGGACAGTCCGACAGGATGTGGACCACTGTCAACAAACTTCCACAACGGCAATTCGGTGGGTCCTCTCGACGTAAAAGATAGCCATGTGTCAACCACGTATGGCCAATACGTAGGCGACATAGGACAACAGAGTCCCTACGGGAAGGCCTGAAAGACGACTTCCAGACGGCCGTAGAGGACTTGATCGCTCGGAGCTTGTTGGGAGTGCTCAGTGTTGCCCATTGTGTGTCCCAAGCCTCTAAAACCCTGTGGCGCAAATCCATTCGGATATCCTGTTCTGGGATACCAATATCCAGGGGAGGAGCGGTGGTGGCGAGCTTAGCCAGCCGATCGACACGCTCGTTCCCTGGGATGCCAATGTGGCCAGGGGTCCAGATAAAGTCCACCGCACATCCAGACTTGCCGAGTGAAGCGACGGCGTTTTGGATGGATTGCACCAACAGATGGGTAGAATAATAGTTTGAAAGGGCTTGCAGGCCACTAAGGGAGTCGCTGCACACGACATACGACTTCCGGGGGCACGTTTTGAGGTGGTTAAGAGCACGAGAAATAGCGATCAGTTCAGCTGTAAAAATACTACAGCCTGGCGGCAGGGACCATTGTTCTGCGTGGTCGCCATGAATAAAAGCGTAACTGGCTCTGCCATTTACCAGGGAGCCATCAGTGTACACGACTTCTGCATCACGGTGAGCAGAAAGGAGTGCCAGAAACTTGCAACGGAGTGTCAATGGTGAAACTAATGCCTTTGTATCGCAGGACAGTTGCAAGTGGAGCTTTAAACAGGGAGTGGACCAAGGAGGAAGATGGGATGGGCAAGAAAAAGCGTCAGGGAGAGGTAGGGAATTAAGTGAGGAAAGGAGGGTACGAACCCGGATCGCGATCGGAAGACCTGATCTAGGTCGACGTGGTGGAAAAGGAGGGGGAACAGTCGGAAACAAAAGCCTGCGATTTGGATGGTGTGGCGTGGCATGGACTCGAGCAACATAGCTAGCGAGAAGCTGCTGGCGGCGGAAGTGTAATGGAGGAATCCCTGCTTCGGCTAGAAGACTTGGCACAGGGCTGGTACGAAAGGCCCCAGTCGCCAGCCGGATACCACCATGGTGGATGGGGTCAAGGATCCTCAAGGCGGAAGGTGCTGCTGAGTCGTATACGAGGCATCCGTAATCAAGCCTTGATTGTATCAAGGACTTGTACAGCTGCAGGAGGGTGGAACGAGCAGCACCCCAAGCAGTATGGCTCAAGCAGCGGAGAATATTAAGATGCCGTGAGCATTTTTGTCGCAGCTGACGCAGATGTGGCACCCAAGTAAGTCTGTTGTCGAATACCATGCCAAGAAACCGATGAGTCTCTGCGACAACGAGCAATTCACCACCGAGATATAACTCGGGGAGGAGGGAAGGAAGGAAGGAAGGAAGGAAGGATTAGGGTTTTTGGGTTTAATGTCCTGCTGACATAGTGGTTATTAGAAGAAGAGTTCAAATATTTGTAAACCCATGGGACCAAACTGCTGAGGTCATCAGTCCCTGGACTTACAGACTATTTAAACTAATTTATGCCAACAACTACACACACACTCCATGCCCGATGAAGGCCTCCAATCTCCAAGCAAGATGTGTTAGATCACGAGGCCACTCCTGCGAGACCACGGTTGTTAGAGATAGAGGATAAGCTCAGTCAGTTTTTGTTAGGGATGCAAAAGGAAATCAGCCATGTCCTTTGAGAGGAATCATTAAGGCATTTGCCTGGAGTGATTTAGGGAAATAACAGAAAACCTAAATCAGGATAACAAGGGGTGGGTTTGAACTGCTGTTGTTCCAAATTAGAGTCCAGTTTGTTATGACTGTGTCACCTCACTCAGTTGATGAGGCCAGATTTGTACCTTACAGAGAGGAGTAGAAACCACCTCATGCATAAAACTGTCAACTGCTTTGGTAGCATCTGCCATTATGGTGTCTCATGCTACGCGCTCTGTCCCTGCTACCGAGGCACCTTCAGGTGTACCGGACGTCGTCGAGCTGCCTTCTCCACAAGGGGAGTGGCGGGTTGTACGGCGTTCACATTGGTCGAGGCGGAAGGCCAATGTGGAGGCTGGACGTCCATCGGCGCCCGTTTGTCCTGTGAGTGAAAGTGTGGCCACTCCTTCAGCAGGGTCCGAGCAGGTGCACGGGGGGAGGGGATTATTAGTTATTGGGAGCTCGAATGTTAGGCGCGTGATGGAGCCCCTTAGGCAGAAGCGTCCAGATCCAGAAAGAAATCCAATGTGCACTGTGTGTCTGCCGGGGGGCCTCAGAGATGTGGAGGCGGCCTTGCCGGCGGCTATCGAGGTTGCGAGGTGTGGTCGACTGCAAGTCGTGGCTCACGTCGGCACCAATGACGCTTCTCGCTTGGGTTCTGAGGACATCCTCAGGTCCTACAAGCGGCTGGCGAAATTTGTGAAGGCTGCTGCCTTCGCACGTGGGGTGCAAGCAGAGCTATCTATTTGTAGCATTGTTCCCAGGGTTGATCCAGGGTCCTTTGGTTTGGATCCGAGTGGAGGTCTGAACCAGAGGCTTCGCTGACTCTGTGACAGTCATAGCTGCAGATTTCTGGATCTGTGTTATCGGGTGGGGAATTGTAGGGGTGCCCCTAGATAGATCAGGGGTGCACTACACTAAGGAAGTGGCTACTCGGGTAGCAGAGTACTTGTGCAGTGCACATGGGGCTAGGTGCTAACTCTGATGAGCACTCACTTGTCAGCATTCAAACAGCGAATTCAGGCCACGTTCGGAACAAAAATTCGAACATCAAAATATTAGCCACGAACTTACAGAGTATTAGAAACAAAGTTCCCGAATTTGCAGCACTGCATGGAAGTTATTGTGCTCACATAGTTTTAGGCACCGAAAGCTGGCTAAATCATGATGTGGCAAGTTCAGAAATATTTAGCGAGGCGTGGAATGTATATCGGAAAGATAGATTGGATACAACTGGAGGAGGAGTGTTCATCGCTGTGGACAAAGATATTGTTTCTACTGAGATCGAGGTTGAAAGTAACTGTGAAATTGTCTGGGCACGTATAACAGGTCTAAAAGAAGTAAAGTTAATAGTTGGGTGTTTTTACCAGTCCCCCAGTGCTGCTGTGGCAGTTTTAGAATCATTCAAAGAAAGTCTACACCAGGTAGTGCATAGGTAATATTAGTCGGGGGAGACTTCAACCTTAAGAGTATAGATTGGGACCTCTGCTCGTTACATTTCAGGCGGTACAGACAAGCAGTTGTGCAAGCTACTTTTGGACACATTCTCCGAAAACTGTTTTGAGCAGTTAAACCAGAAACTCATGTGCAATGAAAATATTTTAGTCTTTATAGCCACGAACAGGCCTGACCTTATAAACGATGTCTGTGTAGAGACAGGAATTAGTGATCATGATATTGTCATAGCTTCGATGGTGTTCGAACTTTATAAACCAATCACGAAGGCTAGGAACGTGTTTTTGTTGGGAAGAGCCGATAAGCAAATGTTAGGATCGCACTTAGAAAACGAATGGGCATCGTTTAATTCCGGGACTATGGATGTAGAGGAATTGTGGACTAAATTTAAGTGCATTGTAAATAAAGGTTTAGAGAAACATGTGCCAGTAAAGACGATTAAGGATGGAAAAGATCCACCGTGGTATAATAATAATGTTAGAAATCTGCTGAGAAAGCAAAGACTCTTGCACTCTTGATGATGACAGGCGAAAGTTAGTAGAGATTCATGCGTCTATAAAAAGATTGATGCGCGAAGCAGAAAATAATTATCACAGTCATACCTTACCAAAAGATCTTTCCGAGAACCCGAAAAAATTCTGGTCCTATGTAAAATTGATAAGCGGGTAAAAGTCCACTGTCCAGTCACTCGATCATTCCGGGGCACAGAAGAAAGCAAACAGAAAGCTGAAGTTCTAAATTTAACCTTTAAGAAATCTTTCACGCAGGAGGACCGGACAAATGTACAATCATTTGATCAACATACTAATTCCGAAATGGGGGACATAGTAATAGGTATTTCTGGTGTAGAGAAGAAGCTGAGGGAGCTAAATAAGAAAAAGTCTGCTGGTCCGGATGGAATACCAGTTCGGTTTTACAAAGACTATTCTGCGGCATTGGCCCCCTACTTAGCTCTCATTTATTGCGAATCTTTAATTCAGCGCAAAGTTCCTAGTGATTGAAAAAAAGCGCAGGTGACTCCTGTTTATAAGAAAGGAAAAAAGAACTGATCCACACAATTACAGGCCAATATCGTTGACATCAGTTTCATGTAGAACTTTAGAGCATATTCTCAGTTCGAATATAGTAAATTTCCTTGAAACGGGAAAGCTTATTTCTATGAATCAGCACGGGTTTAGGAAACATCGTTCATTTGAAACTCAGCTTGCCCTTTTCTCACGTGACATCTTGCGAGCCATGGATGCAGGGCAACAGGTGGATTGTGTTTTTCTCGACTTCAAAAAGGCGTTCGATGCGGTGCCACACTGCAGACTGCTAACAAATATATGAGCTTATGGAATAGGTTCACAGATTTGTGACTGGCTCGAAGACTTCATAAGTAATAGAATGCAGTACGTTGTTCTCGATGGTGAGTGTTCATCAGAGACGAGTGCATCATCAGGGCTTGCCCCAGGGGAGTGTGATAGGACCGCTATTATTTTCTATCTGTATAAATGATCTGATGGGCAGAGTAACTTTTAATTTGCGGCTGTTTGCTGATGATGCTGTGGTGTATGGGAGGGTGTCATCTGTAACTGACTGTAATAGCATACAGGATGACTCAGACAAAATTTCTAGTTGGTGCGAAGAATGGCAACTAGCTCTCGATGTAGAAAAATGTAGGGTGATGCACATGAGTAGGAAAAACAATCCTATAATGTTCGAATACAGCATTAGTAGTGAGCTTCTTGATGCTGTCGCGTCGTTCAAATATCTAGGAGTAACATTGCAGAGCGATATGAAATGGAAAGAACATGTAAGGACAGTTGTGAGTAAGGCGGACAGCCGACTTCGGTTTATTGGGAGAATTTTGGGAAGATGCACTGTTCATAGATGATGCTGTCATTATCAGTTATTGAAGTCTCCCGAATATCAAAAGCAACTTCAAGACGATTAAGATATCTGCATGTTGCAAAAATTGGCAATTGACACTAATGAATCAGTCAAATCTAAAGGTCGTAAATTCAACTAAATTCCGATTCCAAACAACTCACATTGGAGAGAACACAAAGAAAACATTCTAGGGAAGGCAAACCAAAGGTTACATTTTATTGGCAGAAGACTCAGAAGATGGATGGGTGGATATGGGGTTTTAGGGCACTTGACAGCTACGTTTTCAGCGCCCGGACAAATTTAGAAAGTTAAGAAGCGAGGAATGTGAACAAACAAAATAAAGTAAACATGAGCAACTGACGTAAAATACAAATAGTAAATGTTAGAGGTTAACGTGAAAAGATTATACCAGTGAAAGGTAGGAGGGATAGAGAAAGCAAGTAAGCAGATGACCAAGGCTAGCTGACCACGGTGATAAAAAAAAAAAGGGTGAGCCAGCCACTCGGCAACATATTAAAACCTCCAGCATAAAGCTTAGGCCAGAGTTGAGACAATTCACAAAATTTTAAAACTTTGCTCACACTCATTTCATCATTACCTAAAATTGACACTACATCTACAGCAAGGTGTGCAGCGACCCTCTCAGCATCAAATAAAGCTCACTCAAATAAAATGTGGTGGACAGTTATCAGCACGCCACAGGTATCATTGATCGGGGGCTCCTCTCATCGGAGTAAGAAACCGTGTGTAAATGGGCAATGCCCAATTCGGAGGCAGGTAAGGGCTAATTCAGGTAAGGGCTAATTCTTCCCTCCTCAGGGGCCGGGTGAAGGATTGACAGGGGCAAGCAGTGGGCTTCAGCAACCGTAGTTTGTTGTTAGCCACTGAAAGCCATCCGTCCTCCCACAATTGTGGGGACTGCTACTGTAACAAAAAAGTGATGTCCTGCAGGGGAATCGGGCACATTGTCACTTCAGGCGAGCTATAAGCCTCTTTGGCAGCCCGATCAGCAGCTTCATTCCCCTGAATACCCACGTACCCAGCGAAACGACACCACCTTCCCACGACGTTGGAGGAAGAGCAGATTGTCATGGATTTGCTGCAGCAAAGTTACCAATAGGTAGAGGTCATGCAATGACTGCAGAGGACTGAGGAAATCAGAGCAGTTGGGGAAAACAATGGAACAACCGACGGAGTCCCCTTGCTTGGAGCCATCAGTATACACCACTGTAAAAACGTGATGTTTATCTAAAATATTAAACACAGACTGAAAAGTAAAATCAGAAGTTTCATCTTTCCTGAAACTCATCATATCTACGACAAACCTGGGCCACTGGAGAAGCCAAGGGGGACCCCTGCTCCAGTCACGGTGTAGAACATTAAAACCAGCCAGTCCCATTTCAAGAAGGCAATCCCTCGCATGAATCCCAAACGACCTCTTAGATCGTTGCCGATTGTGAAAGAGCCTTTCCAATGGAAGCTGAGCAACGGTATGGTATATCGGTGTGGAAGGCTTGGACAGTGACTTATATTGCGTGGCATACCATTAGTAGCCATCACCTGATGTGCAGTGGCAGCTCTGCAGCCTCAGCACAGAGACTTGGTACGGTGCTCGTCCTAAATGCCCCAGTAGCCAGCCAGATCCCTGCAAGCTGTACCGCGTCAAACATCTTTAAATAAGATGGACGTGCAGGCCCATAAACCGTGCACCCATAATCAAGACGGGATCGCACGAAGGCTCTATAAAAACGAAGCAAACAGGTTCTGTCTGCTCCCCAAGATGCGTGACTGAGGCATTTTAAAAGTGCCAGTGCTTTCAGGCAACAGGTTTTCAAGGCCTTTAAGGTGTGGCAACCATGTGAGTTCGGAATCAAGTGCAAGTCCCAGAAACCTCGCAGTGTCCTTAAAAGTGAGCACAGAGCCCCTCATCTGCAGTTCAGATAAATTAAAAACAGTACGTGAACGGTTAAAAAGGACACAAACAGACTTCTCGGTGTAAAACTTAAAACCAGTCTTTTGCCCATTCATCCAGCCATTGAAGAGTGAGCTGCAACCGACATGTAGTTGGAAAAAGCACGAAAAACAGAAGTCATCCACAAAAAGAACACACTCAACAGAACTTTTCACTACAGAAGTAATACTATTAATTGCTATTGCAAACAAGGTCACACTGAAAACTTTACCCTGAGGCACTCCGTTCTCTTGCTCAAAGCGATCAGAAAGGGCGTCTCCCACTCGGTATCTAAAATAAGGTAGAGAAAGGAAGGACTGAATAAAACGGGGAAGACAACCACAAAAACCCCATTCCTGGAGCTGCCTTAGGATAAGATGCCACCAAAGTAGTATCATAGGCCTTTTCAACATAAAAAAAAAAAATACACACCCATAAGGTGGTGATGTAGGAAAGCCTTTTCATAGCTGTCGCCAGTGAAGCCAGGTTATCAAAGGTGGAACGATATCTCCTGAACCCACAGTGAAAGTGGCTGAGGAGCTGGCTGGATTCCAGCATCCAGACAAGGCAGATGTTGACCATCCACTCTAAGGTCTTTCCTACACAGCTAGTCAGTGCGACACTACGATAACGACTTGGGCGGGTTTTAAAATGGGGATTAAAATAGCCTCCCTCCACGAGTCAGGGAAATAACCAGGACTACCTTGTTCTGCTCTGTGAGATGTTTTAACATGCAGTTATACTCCAATTCTGGACCGAAAGTCCAAAATTCCCCTCTCAGCAGCCACCTGGTGGCGCGGGAATGCTGGATCATAACCGGCGGTGGCAGTAACTGTAGAAAAATAGACCGCCATAACCTGGGCTGGTCTGGAGACAACCATTCCCCACCATGGCAGCCACTGGACACCATCGTCCTCTCCCAGAGATCCTCCTGATGGTTTCCCAAACTTGTGAGCTTTTTGTGGTACGATTAAGGGCATTTAAGAACTGTTGCCACGATCTTTTCTTGCTCTCGCATATAGTTTTACAGCATTTTGCCCTCGCCACACGAAATGCTGCGAGGTTCTCTACAGTTGGCCGAAGTTTGAACTTGCGCAGAGCTGCACGCCACACCCTTATTGTAGAGTGGCATTTGTCATTCCACCACGGTACATTGTGCCTTCTCGGTTACCCAGAAGACTGAGGAATGGAAGCTGCAGTGGCACGGTGGATTGTGTCGGTGAAATGATCCACCCATTCCTGGACACTAACATTTATCTAACACAGCACACTGAGCACACTGGTCGTAAAGTGTCCAGTCCGTTTGGTGGAGTGCCGATCGTGGTGGTTGTCTTACAGGCTCTATAATATCTGGCTGATTGATCCCGATAGGGAAGTGATCACTGCCATGAAGGTCATTGACCACTTCCCACTGAGTAGTAAGGGCAAGGATTGGAGAGCATAACGTAAGATTGATGGCAGAGAACGACCCTGTAGCAGTGCTAAAGTGTGTGCTCTTACCTGAATTTAATAAATTGGCACAAGAAGGTAAGAGAAACCTCTCAACTGCTCAACTCCTGGGGCAGCTCACTACATAGCCCCAAAGCACAAATCACCGCAAAGGATGAATGGATGGGGGAGCTGTTTAAGGTTGTCAAGTGCCCCTTTATTAACAGGATCGTGAGGAGGCAGATAAGGGAGCATATAGTCAGTGGGTGGTGCACATCTACTTACACTGCAACAGCTTGTGTAGTTGTGTTGAGAGAGATGAGTGCAGAGTGGTAGGCTGTGTTGATGAAAACAGCCACTACTCCTCTAGCTCTCTCTCTCTCTCTCTCTCTCTCTCTCTCTCTCTCTCTCTCTCTCTCTCTCTCGCTCCCCCCCCCCCCCCACACACACACACACACACACTAAGGTGGAGACTGTAACTGCGTATCTCAGGGAGCTTAAAATTAGTCTCCTGGACACACACACACACACACACACACACACACACACACACACACACAGGTTGCCCCTGAGATAGTATATGTAGTTCCTGCATGCGAGTCCTAAATCCCTGTGAATTCCATTGCAAAATGGAGCCATCAACTAGGTTGTATTTTCACCTTCTCTTTCGGACGGGGCTGGGAACCCTCGATAGGTGGAGGCTCATCCTTGGGGCGGGATGTTTGCCCCAGACTGACATCAAGCTCCATGGGCTCTAGTACAGAGTCCAATGGAGCATCACTAATAGTGATCGTGACAGGTTCCGTTTGTTTCACTTCTGATTTCGACCTTAATACCAATTTAGGTGTAGACTTCATAGCTTTTGACAGTTTAGAAGCAGTTTCGGAAGGTGCAGGATCAGCTGAAATAGATGGTTGGACAGACTCTGCAGTGTGCATGGTGAGGGATGCCACAAAGTTGGTAGGGGTCGCTTTTTCGGACATCGGTGGGGAAGCGACAGGTGATAAGGCCACCGCCGCCTGACATGTGCACGTATTCGTGGCGACACTGACAATGTCTGTTTGTGTGGAGGAATCAACTGTGCTGACTGGCTTTTGGAGGGAAGAGGCAAAAGAGGTTACAAACGAAGGAGGCTGCGGGGTCTTTAAGGTCTTTTTTGCCTCTGCATATGAAATACGCTGAGATGACAATTTGTTGTTTATTCTTTTCCCGGAGGTAAACTGTACAGTCCCTACTTGAGACTGGATGCTTGCCTGAACAGTTTACACACTTAATAGGTGGAGTGCATTCAGTACCATCATGTGCAGCCTTCCCACATTTGCCACAGGTAGCTTCCCTCTTGCAACCCAATGTAGTGTGCCCAAAACGTTGACACCTAAACCAACACACGGGGTTAGGAACATAGGGCCAAACTTTTAAGCGTAGGAAACCTGCTTTCACGTGTTCCGGTAGTTGAGGAGTATTAAAATTTAGGATGAAGGACTCAGATGGGACGAGTTCTCCATCCACCCATTTCTTAAAATTTTGTACATCCACTATGCCGCCTTCTGCAGCCCACTCTTCCTTCAGTTCTTCTACAGGAATGCCTACCAGATCTCTACAAAAGACTATACCTTACTATAATTCAGGGTACTATGTAGCTCTGTTTCTATTAGATATTCTCCAAGGCACTTAACTGACTGCAGTTTTGACACCTGTTGCAAAGACTGTTTCCAATAGTAGGATACCATTCCATAACCACTTTACAGATTTTAAATCACCCGCAATTCCATCTAAACCTTTGTGTAAAAGGGTGAAACATTATCAAAGGAACTGCCCTTTCTTTTAACAATGAGAAACACATTCTGATTAAAAGCCTGTGTTCTGTTACACTGAACATATAATTTCTTTGTGGAACCTGAGTCCGGAGGACTGGATACCCGAGCCCTCTTCTTAGAGTGGGTGTTTTTACCCCCCCCCCTCCCCCAATGATACACCCATCCCACTAGGAGATGGAAAATTTCTCGATAGGTCCATCTCGGTCCCACGAGCAGCTAGGGAAGTATGTGTCCACCTCGACAGAGCCCAGCGTGCCTAGGTAAGCCTTATACAACTGAGGTGCGTCAGTATCCCCAGAGGTTGCTTGCTAGCGACTGTTCCGCCTCAACAGCCATGCATCCCATCAGCATGTAGCACACCTTGGGATTGAGGGGTTATTTATAGGGGTATTTCCTTCCTCACGACGCGGGCAGTCAAGCCAAGATCCCCGTTCGCCAGTACACACAACGTTCCACCATCGCACCACACAGTGATCGCTGAAGTGTGCCCGGGAGTTTACCGTGTCTAGAGGTCCAGCGGCGCTTACCAGTCCACAGCTCAGGACCCCGGGTTCACCAAGCCCATACTCAGCAAGTCAATGCTGAGCCCCTGTGGGGTCAGAAGATGCAATAGTTTTTCTAAATGAACTGCCTACATTAATCTTGTGCAACCTATTTTGGAGTACTGCCATCTACCATGGGATCCCCGCAAAGTGGGACTGAAGGACGATATCGAGACAGGGCAGTTTGTTATTTACCATCAAAATATGGGGGAGGGAGAGTGTCGCAGAAATGTTGTATGAGTAGCAGTGGAAATCATTAAAAGAGAGGCATTATTCGTTGCGACAAGATTTGCAAAATTTGTCACCAACGTCATCTTAAGAATGCAAACATATTTTGTTAGCACCCATTCACATAGTGAGACATGACTGTCATAATAAAATAAGAGAAATCAGATAATACACGGAAAGATTCAGGTGATCCTCCTCCTCCCCCCCCCCATGCACTATTAGAGAATGGAATGGTAGAGAAATATAGTGATTCAAAGAACCCTCTGCCATGTGATTAGCGAAGTACTGATGTAGATTTTGTGAAATAACCCCTTTAGATATCAAAACATCCACTTCCTTTAACCACTCCTAACAGATCTATACACATTATTTTCAGTTTGCACACATCTATGGCAAAGTGCCTTTTGAATTATGTAAGTTTCATTGGCCTCCTTGTATAACTATAATCGAAAATCGATACATCATTTTTCACGATGTATTTGTATAACAATTTCAGTAAAATTTCACTTGAGGCAGCAGCTGATTTTGCCAAAATCTCTTGACTACTCTTTGAAAATTCACTCACATACTATTTTTGAAGATTCTACTTGGTGGTCTAATCAAATTTTGATATTGTCTAAGACACCAAGACAAACTAAACAGATGAATATAAATCTAATTTGCACATTATTTCCTTGTCTAGTAAATGGTGACATTATACTTACGGCAGTGGCTGCATAGTGTCTTTAAGTTTGCAGCGATAACCAAATGAACCCAATCACATACAATAAGTGGCATATTCTTAAGTGTTGACTATGAAGTAAATCACTAAGGTTAACAAAACCACCAAAGCCCGTTGGAAACCCAATCACATAGAATGAATCATTTTGTTGACCACAAAATAACCATTTAATGCAGTTCTTGCTCTGTTGTTAATATGTTCTTGTACGAACCACTGTCTGGTCAATAAATCTATTATCCTTGTAAACTGATCTTATCATTGCCAACATCACTACTCTACGCTGCTAATACCGTAAGTAAAATTTAACCGAACAACCAACAACATAGACTGTGGAGAACATTCTTTTTGTTTACAATTTAATAGATAATTAAATCTGTGGTTGATCTCTGACAGGTTCTTGTATGTACTTTTGTCCTGAGAGTAAATTAATTATGCTCATGAAACAAACATTGCATTGCCAACATAAAATTTTACTTAAGGCGGCAGCAGAGTTTGTTAATCATTACCTCGAAACTCTAAGGGTGACAGAATTATATATGTTCAACCATACCCTTACGTTTGTGTTATCCAGTACCACCAATGATTCTTTGCATGATAGGGGGCTATTATTTCGTACTCAAGGAATAAATGTCAGCCCTACATCAATTCGTTGAGCAGCAGTGTCGTCCTCCCAGTCATCCAACTTAGTAAGTGACTCTGCTGTGCTCTGCTTAGTAATACTCAGTATATAACAGGGGACACAGCATAGACCACCTTCTAGAGAGCACAACATCTTGGAATGCGAAATATATGTGAAGGCAATGTTCCGAGTAACTGTCTGACTAAATGAGTTGCTCATCGCCCAGATGGCCCATTAACATGTTGGCAAGGAGGGTGCCATGGGTGCCCTTGGTTGTGCCTCAGATTTAACTGTATGCTTTCCCATCAAAGGAAAATTGGCTGTCCAAATAAAGTTAGTGATGGTTATAAGGAATGAAGTATTGGGGGGAAAGGAAGTGGTCAAGAGCAGGAAGGTCATGGGCACGAGGGTTGTTGGTGTACATGGATGTGGCATCAACTGACGATTAAGGATCGAACATGCAAAGGGGTGGAGGTAGTAGAGAGTTGGTGAACAAAGTACTTTGCATCCTTGATGTAGAAGGACAGATTTCAGACAACTGATTGAAGATGTTGGTCTCGTAATTCAGTTTTTCATTATAGTACGAAAGTATAGTGCAGGTTGCTAGTAGACTTTGGGCAGGAAATTGGAAATATCTGGAAATATTGAATGTTTACTCCTACTCCTCCTCCTTTTTATCACATGTCCTGCATGGACAGGGTCAGTGTGATCAATTGGACTTGTCATTGCTAGTTTGAAGGGTGGCCGGATGCCCTTTCTGTAGCCAAATGACTGCATATGATGTTACATATGTGAAAGTTAGCAAATATTTTCTAAATGTTTTAATTGTGTAATTGAGGTCAGACTTTGGTATCAAATTAGTACTCAACTAGTGGAAAACAAGCATAAAAACCACATCCAGGCTGGCTGGACAACTGAATCACATTGAAAATTCACCAGGCAGATTTGGAATGTGGCCAGCATATCTCCCAGTGCCAGAAAGTGGCACCTTAAGCCAAGAAGCTAACCAAGCATGTGAAAAATATTCAATATTTAGTATTGAACCCTTACTGTCAGCATTCATAATTCATTAATCATAACTAGAGTAAAACAGTCTAAAATACTCGATTAATGATGAAAATTCTCTGGCTGGCCAGTACTTACCATTGTACTGTACCACCGACAGTAACACAAATGAAGAAACAGAAATAGAAAAAGAAAAAAGGGTATAAAAAGGACAAGCTTTCGGAACAGAGTTCCTTCGTCAGGTGGGAGAGAAGGGAAGAAGAAAGGATGGGAACAGCAGGGAAAGGTGGTTCATGACCTAGGTCATGAAGGTGGTGTTTCGGGAGTGTGGATGTCAGAGATACTGCATGTATGCACTGAGCCAAGCCAGGGAGGATAAATATAACCATAGAGGAAAGATCAAGTAGTAAAGAGAAGAGAAGATGAGTGAAATGAATGATGCTGAGGGGTGTAGGAGGAGCGGGGGGGGGGGGGGTGTCTAAAACATTTTTCATTAACAGGGAAATATGGACACACACACACACACACACACACACACACACACACACACACACACACACACACACACACACACACACAGAGAGAGAGAGAGAGAGAGAGAGAGAGAGAGAGAGAGAGAGAGAGAGAGAGAGAGAGAGAGAGAGAGAGAGAGGGAGGTAAGGAACGGATAATGAATAGGTGAGCTGAGGATGGAGGAAGGGGAGGGGTTAGCGTAGATATTGATCTTTCCTCTATGGTTATATTTATCCTCCCTGGCTTGGCTCAGTGCATACATGCAGTATCTCTGACGTCCACACTCCCAAAACACCACCTTCATGACCTAAGTTGTAACCACCTTTCCCTGCTGTTCCCATCCTTTCTTCTTCCCTTCTCTCCCACCTGACTAAGGAACTCTGTTCCGAAAGCTTGTCCTTTTTGTCCCCTTTTTTCTGTTTCTTCATTTGTGTTACTGTCAGTGGTACAGCACAATGGTAAGTACTGGCCAGCCATTCTATCTCGTTTCAACAATATTTACAGTCTAAAATACACACTTCATAACTACAGCAATTCATACTTTCTAATTTACACCTTTAATTTTTAAGTTGTATGTTTTTGTATGTGATTAAAAATCACAAATACATACCTTGTCAATGTAAGAATTTTCTGCAGAGTAGTACATTGTGCTGTTACCATGGAATCCCATCTCCTGGAAGAGGACATGGCATACAGCACTGAGGACTTCTTGTGATTCACTTGGCCTCCATTGATTATCTGAAATATTACACTCTCTGAAACGTCGCAAGTCCTCCGGAGATGCTGACAAAAGGGGATGATTTGGGTGTTCCTCTTGCAATACCTCTTTAGCACGAGCAGCTATCGAATCGAGCTGAGTGGCTATGGACTCGTATGGAACCTGGAACATATAACGTAAAATGTTGCCAAGTGAACTGATCAACAAATTATTAAAAACCTATTCATAAAGAAATGGAAACACACACACACACACACACACACACACACACACACACACACACACACACACAATAATTCTCACTTTTATCAACCATTGTACAAGTTATTCCGTCTTGGTCCTCCTGGATATTCCTTTGTTATCACTGAATTTCACCTTTCAGCACCATGTCATGCTTTACAATACAAACAAATATGGTACAAACCTTCACAGAAACATTGTCACTGTAGTGTAATATCAACGGACTTCCATAGCAATGACATGTTCCAAACTGATTTAAATTAGTTGCCATACATCCATAGTGCAGATACCTTCAAAAAGCTGTAGAAAAGGTCATAAAACAAGAACATCCATATCCAATTTTGCTTTAACCCTTAATTACATGAAGTCTTACAAACAGGTGAAAGTAATACAGTAGAAGAAGAATGGAAATCTAATATAGTAGAAGAAGAATGGAAATCTTTGAGAGATTCAACAATAAGGGCCACAAGGTCTAGTATTAACCCTATGGTAACAAAGCAGGCACTGAACTTGACGAGAGGGAAAAATATAAAAATGCAACAAATAAAGTGGCCAAATGGGAGTACAGGTGAATAAACAATTAGGTTGACAGGAAGTGCAAATAGAATAAGCAGGAGTGTCTAGCAGACAAATTCCAGTCCATAGAAGAATGTATAATCAGGGAAAGGCCAGAAACTGCCTATGCAAAAGACATTTCAAGACAAAAGCAGATGTATGAATATCAAGAGCTCAGATAGGAAACCAGTTCTAAACGAAGAAGGGAAAGCTGAAAGGTGGGAAGATTATATACAGAGCTAATGCAAGGGGAATGAACTTTAAGGCATTATTGTGGAAATGCAAGAGGAAGCAGAAGAAGAGGACACGACCAATATTGCAAGAAGAATTTGACAAAGTGCTGAAAGATTTGAAATCAAACATGGCCCCTGGAATTGATCATATTTTCCCTGTGAACTGCTGACACCAATGGGGGAGGGAGGGGAGGTAAGGAGTGTGTGTGTGTGTGTGTGTGTGTGTGTGTGTGTGTGTGAGAGAGAGAGAGAGAGAGAGAGAGAGAGAGAGAGAGAGAGAGAGAGAGAGAGAGAGAGAGGTGACAGTTTTAGCACTCGCAAAAAGTTAAGAAAACAGCATTTCTCACTCAAGAAAATTTTGATGCAAGTCTAAGATAAACTATTATTATGACTTGGATATGCCCCTGGAGAGCACCATGAAGAAACTGTTCCACCTTGTGTCAAAGATGTATGAAACATGTATGAGAAGAAAGAATTGAGTGGTGGTGGTCCTATGTCAGAACTATTTTCTCCATTTTTTTGGACACAATTGTCTGGATTTATTCCGGAAGGATATAAATAGTATTATCTTGTTTATATTCAATATCTTTCATTTATCTTTTAATTATCAGAGGATAGGAGTTTGGGAGGTAAATTTCTGTTCACTGGGAGTATGATTCTGGTTTTGATTATTGTGAGTATCACCGATGGAATAATTGACTTCCGAGGTGGAAGGCGCTGGCGACACCAACAGATCGGCACTTTTGTGGCTCCGCAGAACTATCAGTTTAATAAGTCATGGTTGCAAAATACTAACATGAATTATTTACAGACAAATAGAAAAACTTGTGAAATCCACCCTCAAGGAAGATCATTTGGGATGTAGGAGGAATGTAGGAACACAGGAGGCAATACATTGCGATTTCTCTTAGAAGAGAGGCTAAAGGCAAACCTATGTTTTTAGTGTTTGTAGATTTGGAGAGTGCGCCTCGGTTGCACAGGGGTAGAGTGCCAGACTACAAATCCAAATATCGCGGGTTCGATCCCCACCAGGTCCCAGGATTTTTATTTGTCACTTTCCACTTCTTTCACCTCTGGCAGTATTGCTCATGTGAAAAATACCGAGTAGCACTGTGGTTCAGAACCCACGTTAAACTGTAGGTCCCCCTATAACTGGCTGGGTAAGTCAGTTCGAAGGTCGGAGGAAGGCAACAATGTCGACTGGAATACACTCTTTCAAATTCTGAAGGTATCGGGTAAAATATAGGGAACAAAGAGTTATACTCAACTTAAACAAAAACCAGACAGCAATTATTAGAGTTGAAGGTTATGAAAGCGTCGCTGTGGTTGGGAAGGGAGTAAGACAGGGTTGTAGTCTTTCCCCAATGTTGTTCAATCTGTACAATGAGCAGGTAGTGAAGGAATGGAAGGATAAATTTGGAGAGGGCATTAAAGTACAGGGAGAAGAAATAAATACTTTGCGGTTTGCCAATGACATAGCAGATTTGTCAGAGGCTGCAGAGGATCTGGAAGAGCAATTGAATGGAATGGACAGTGTCTTGAAAGGAAGATACAAGAGGAATATTAACAAGAGTAAAATGAGGGTAATAGAATGTAATGTCAGAAAATAAGGTAATGCTGAAGGAATTAGATTAGGTAATGAGACAATAAAAAGTAGTAGACGAGTTTTATTATTTGGGTAGCAAAGTAACTTCTGATGGCCAAAGTAGAGAAGATATAAAATGCAGAATGGCTATGGGAACAAAAGCATTTCTAAAGAAGCAAAACTTGTTAACATCCAATATTAATTTAAATGTTGGAAAGTCCTTTCTGGAAGCATTTATCTGGAGTGTAGCATTGTTTGGGAGTGAAATGTGGCGATAAGGAGTTCAGATAAAAAGAGGATAGAAGCTTTTGAACAGGGGTGATGAATGATGAAAATTAGAAGGGTAGATCACATAACTAACTAATGAAGAGGTGCTTTACCAAATGGAGAGAGAGAGAGAGAGTTTCTGGTATATCCTGACTAAGAGAAGGTATAGATTGGTGGGACATGCCGAGACATCAAGGAATTGTCAAGTTAGCATTAGAAGGAAGTGTGTGGGGTAAAAATCGCAGAGGGAAACCGTGAGACGTATACAGTAAGCGGATTCAAAAGGATGTAGGTTGTTTAACCTATTCTCAGATGAAGAGACTTGCACAGGACAGGGTAGCATGGAGAGCTGCATCAAACCAGTCTGCGGACTGAAGACACAACAACAACAACATTACTAATTGTTTCTTACAATGTGTATACTGACTCGCTCCATGAGCGTGAAGACTCTCTCTTTAATTTGACCACGTGAAATGTGATAAATAAATAAAGGTATCAGGAAATCACAAGTGTGTGTGTGTGTGTGTGTGTGTGTGTGTGTGTGTGTGTGTGTGTGTGTGTGTGTGTGTGTGTGTGGCGGGGGGGGGGGGGGGGCAGGAGTTAAAGAATGGCAAACAACCAATAAATACTCTGCAGTGGAGTGTGTGCTGATATGAATCTTCCTGGCAGATTAAAATTGTGTGCCGGAACCAGGACTCGAACCTGGGACCTTTGCCTTTCACGGGAAAGCGCACTACCGACTGTGCTATACTGACTGTCGGGAAGTTTCACAAAGGCAGAAGTTTGAAGAAGCCAAGGCTTATGAAGTGTTGTTGTGCTATTGAAGAAAATGAAGAAGATTGTTGAAGTATTTTATCCTTTTCAGCAACTGTTCAGATTATAAATTAGTAAAATACAGCAACCAGTTGCTTGTGATTATTTTTAATGATCGGTTTCGGCCGCTTGAGTGCCCCTCTACTGGTCTCTATACAGACAAACAAGCGCATGTCTGTATAGTGAACAGAGGAAGGGCACTCAAGCGCCCGAAACCGGTCGTTAAAAATAATCACAAGCAATTGGTTGCTGCATTTTATTACTTTATTTAGAAGAAGATTGTGTAATATAGTACTATGAAGAGTAGATTTTGTATTGCCTTTCAATCACATGAAGTTGATAAGAATTATTGATTAATATTTCAGAAGTAAAAGACATTTAAATTCATTGTATGGATAAGTATGTGGTTAAATTGTTCGTTGAAAGTAAAATGAATTTAATGACATCTCCCAGAAATAGATATACATGCAAATATTTGTGTTTACACCTGTTTACAAAACAATATTGCTCACTCTTTATGTAAAGCAATCATCTGCCCATTCCAAAGTACGTAGAACCTTGACTTCTGATACTAAACTGCTGTTTGGCCTCTTGCCAGCAAAATTAAATTTCAAGTTCAGAAAGAGTTTTGGAAGAGTCTATGTCATCAACAAGAACATAAACCAAAGGCTATTCATGTGCAACTCTAGGCTGCAGAATATCTGAAGTAGAGCTATACTACCTCTTGGTCACAATGAGAAATAGTGTGCAAGGAGATCCCTCAACAGATTATTGCATACTGGTGGTTGGTTGGTGGGAATAAGGGACCAAACAGCTAGGTCATCAATCCCTTTACTCAAAACGGCATACAATTAAAGAAGCGATCTGGCTAAGGAAATTGTGCTAGTAAAAAGGAAAGAAAACTAAAATTTAAGTAAAATTGGTTGTATCAGCATGAATAAAGCAAACCTATAACAACTGAATTCTGCAATGCACATATCACTACAGCTCTATAAGATCTATAACTCCCAATCATTAGTGATGAGAATGTACTTATCACCAGATTTGCCCCTAAAGCAGGAGCCTACATACAGAAGAAAGGAACACTGTTTAAAACAAGGTAAACATAGTAAATGAACATCTTTGAACATCTTGGGGGTTTGGGAATGTTCCAAAGCCCATTGCTTGTAGGAAGAGCCACAAACACATCCTTCTGTCCAGGCATCAGAGATAAAAACTGCTTTCACAGAGTTAACCAAAGATCCACTGAACCAACCACGGATCATCCACCAAAACTAGAGGCAATGAGTGCGGAAGTGCATATTTGGCACAGAGGGTCAAGAGGAGGGGGGACATCCCACTAAGATATGAGCCACCAGTTGTAGGGCTCCACAACTACAATGTGGGGAAGTCTCACTGCACAGAAGAATGGGGACATGTTAGTGCCCTCAACCTATGAGTGGATTAAGAAAAAGTTTCAGTTTGTTAGTTCATCTATCCTTCAACATATTTTAAGATCAATTCAGAACTATGATGTCTGCTATGTGATGTCCCCCTACTTGGACCACTGTACACTATGGCTTGCAGCAGACCTTGTATACCTGCCACGAGTCCAGTCCTCGTGTGCATCCCACTCAAGTAGGCATCAAACTTTGACGAGGTGGATTACAATTA
Organism: Locusta migratoria; assembly: GCA_026315105.1. Taxonomy (NCBI): domain Eukaryota; kingdom Metazoa; phylum Arthropoda; class Insecta; order Orthoptera; family Acrididae; genus Locusta; species Locusta migratoria. The sequence goes on from CM048744.1 coordinate 673,735,308, forward strand.
AGAATTGTGGCATCTGTTCTTCCAGAGTTTGGGTCAAAGGGAGTAAGTGCTTGGGCAGTCCTCAATGGTGTGTTAAACTTGAGTGGGTGGAGTGTCAGAGGCTTAGCATAGCTACCTAATAAGCAGGAGGTCCTGGGTTCAAACCCCCCAGTCCTGGATCAAATTTTTATATGTTTATGTTGTATGATTACAACTTCCCGATACTGAGACAACCCAGTTAAAACTATGTTCTACTGTTTTCATGAATGATAGGTTGCTTACCACAGAGATATCCGATGACTTGTGGAAAAGCACAAACAACAGAAAACAACTCTCTAGATTTTGGCTGTTGAGCCCATTAAGTTTTTTTATGCAACTCATTGGGACATCTGTGGTGAGTAAGCAACCTATCATTTACAATGATATTGCTGAATCATTTTTGGAATTTCTTATACTTTACTAGTGTTTCGTCACATACAAATGTAACTGTATGCCAACTCCAAAGCCTTGGGCACAGCCCCACTTATGGGCAAAAGTAATTTAATTTTTTTGTCTGTGAAAATGTTAATGTCTATTGTCCAAGTACAGATTTATTGCTGTCAAACTTTTACTTCCCCTGTAATTAATGCCTTTAACACATTTTTAAATGTAATGTTAAATGAATGGCTAAATAACTAACCTCTATAAGAGGTTGACACCATTGTGCTACCATTGCGGCCCCACGCTCCAGGATCTGGCGCTCAGGTGGTAATGCAATGAAGCTCTTCCACTTCTTAGTTAAATGAGCTTGACGTACTAAACGTGTCACCTTCTCAGCATAGTACTTCAAAGTCAGATCTGTACTACTGTAATAGAAATTCAATACATGAGAACTTATACTAACTGCAAGATGTCTGTGATGGCTACCTTTAAAGTATGTGCATTTTAACACTAACTGGCAAGTCATGAATCAGTGAAGTCCATGTGTCCTGTGCACAATTTATTTTATTACCCTGATACCATTTATATGTGATAGACATAGTGTTATATACCATGCATTTCAATAATAAATACATGTACAATACTTAAGAGTAATAATGTTATTCTACTTACACACTTTGGTCATACAGTATCCCCATTAACTCATTTATCATGAATGGATAAGAATGGGGAGAAACTTCCAGCAAAGCCCAAAAGTCCGAGAGCTGTGCATGAGAAATGTCTTCCTTTCTATAAAACTTTGCAGACATTTGTGACAAAAGTTGTCTAACCTTCCAGCCAAAATGGAGTCTTGTTTTAAACTCCGTTTTCCAATCAATGACATGGTATCGTTTTGAATTGCAGATAAGTCGTGGCCACCTTTAAACACAAATGAAGTCAATAAAAAATTAATGAAAAACAGGCACTATAATTTAACTATTAAAGTGTAAGGATTATCAAACACACACACACACACACACACACACACACACACACACACACACAAGCTAACAAACTAATTAACACACCAGAGAACAGAGGCAAAGACGTTACAGAATGGTGGGAGGGAATTTGAATTTAGCAGAAGTTGAGACCAGGTGGGCAACAGGAAGAGAGAATATGCTGAAGGGCAAGTTCCCATCTCGAGAGTTCTGAAAGATTGGCATCGTTGGGAAGTATCCAGGTAACCCGGACGGTGTAACACTGTGCCAAGATGTGCTGGCCGTGCACCAAGGTGTGTTTAGCCACAGGGTGATCCTCATTACCAACAAACACTGTCTGCGTGTCACAGTTAATGCAAATGGACAGTTTGTTGCTGCTCATTCCCACGTAGAACACTTCACAGTGCAGGTATATCAATTGGTAAATCACGAGGGTGCTATCACAAGTACACCTTCCAGGTTACGGGACTGGAGTAAGTGGTGGAAGGGTGCATGGGGCAGGTTTGACAATGGGTGCAGTTACATGGGTAGGAGCCCAAGGCTAACGAAGGTGGTTTGGGGATTTCACAGGGATGGACTAGGAGGTTACAAAGGTTAGGTGGGCAGCGGAAGGACACACTTGGTGGAGTGGGAAAGATGTATCTCATTTTGGGACAGGATTTAAGGAAGTCGTAACCTTGCTGGAGAGCCACAATCAGAGTACGATCCAATCCCGGAAAGTATCCGGTAACAAGAAGGGCACTTTTGGGGTTCTTCTGTGGAAGTTTCTGGGTTTGGAGGCAATGACGAAGTGACCCTGGCAATTTGCTTCTGTACCAGATCAGGAGGATAGCTGTGGGATGTGAAAGCTGTAATTAGGTTATTGGTGTACTGGTTCAGGGATTCGTGACTGGAGCAGACTCGTTTGCCATGAAGACCTAAGCTGTGGGGAAGGGAACGTTTTATGTGGAATGGATGGCAGCTATCATAATGGAGGTACTGTTGTTTATTAGTAGGTTTGATGTGGACGGATGTGTGCAGTTGGCTGTTGGACAGGAAATTCAGGAGTTGTTCTTCACTGATTCCAGATCACGAAGATGTCATCAATAAATTTGTACCAAACTTTTGGTTGATAGGCTTGGATATCCAAGAAAACTTCCTCTAAGTGTCCCATAAATAAGTTAGCATACAATGGGGCCATCCTCGTTCCCGTGGCTGTTCCCTTTAGTTGTTGGTATGTCTGACCCTCAAAGGTGAAGAAGTTGTGGGTTTAGATGAAGCTGGCTAGGGTAATAAGGAAAGAGGTTTTAGGTAGGGTTGCAAGTGATCAGCGTGAAAGGAAATACTCCATTGCAGCGAGGCCCTGGGCATCAATGGTTACAAGGATGGTATCTGGGGATAACAGGTTGGGTAAGGATTTCAGACGGTTGAGAAAGTGGTTGGTGTCTTTGATGAAGGATGGGACACTGTACATAATGGATTGAAGGTGTTGGTCTATGTAGGCAGAGCTTCGTTCTATGGGAGCTTGGTACCTGGCCACAATGGGCCAGCCTGGATGATTAGGTTTGTGAATCTTAGGAAGTAGGTAGAATGTAGGGGGGCAGGGTGTCAGTGGGGTCATGAGGTTGATGGACTCAGGTGAAAGGTTTTGTATGGGGCCTAAGGTTCTGAGGATTCCTTGAAGCTCTGGCTGGACATCAGGAAAGGGAGTGTCTGGGAGTTTGATTAAGGTTTTTCAGGAAAGACTGAGAGGCAAGGTTGGAAATGAAATTCCTGGAAGGTTTGAAGAGGGTGATTTTGAGGAAGAGAGGGTGGGTCTTACTGTGACAGGACTGAACTGTTCCAGGCAGGCTTCAATTTGAATGATGTTTTGAAGAGCTGGATCATTAGAAGTAGGATTTTTTTTTTTTTCGTGGCTAAGTGGCATCTCCAGCAACGGCTACGACTACGACTACAGGTCAGTAAATTTTTGACAAGGGCTGTTTGGTTGAATTTGGAAGGAGTGCTAAAGTTGAGACCTAGGGATAGAACAGAGGTTTCAGATTGGGAGAGAGGTTTAGAAGAGAGGTTGACTACTGAATTGGGATGACACACACACACACACACACACACACACACACACACACACACACACACACACACACACACTAGCTTTCGCAGCCTAGCTGCTTCGTCAGGCAGAAGGGAAGGAGAGGGAAAAAGGAAATGATGAGGGTTTTAAGGGAGTAGGTAAGGAGTCATTCCAATCCCGGGAGAGGAAAGACTTACCTTGGGGGAAAAAAGGAGAGTAAACAAATACACACACATCCACACATTTACATAGACGCAAGTACACCTAGGCAGACATACTGTAGAAAGCAAAGAAGTTAAGAAGTTAGATCGTTACTATCACTGCCTATGCTCCTTCGCCTGGTAAGTAGACTTCATCTATTTTTTTTTTTTTTTTTTTTACATATATTTTTCCTGTTAGGAATTTTTTTCCTCTATAATATTTATATATATCTCTAATAACTTACCCAAAGCACAGGCTTGTAGATGGACACAAAAACACAAAAACAAACAAAACAAAAATTGCAACCGTTGGCTGCTTCAGCAGGAAAAGAGGAAGAAAGGAGGGAAAAAGAGAAGGATGTGGGTTTTAAGGGAGTGGAAGAGGAGTCATTCCAATCCCAGTAGTGGAAGAACACACACACACACACACACACACACACACACACACACACACACTTATATGCCCGTGCTTCACAACAGTTGTTAAAGAGCGGCCTGTGCATATCATGGTTTTTTTAGGGTTCAGGACATCGGTCAGCAAAAATAGAATCATTGTTGGATACATGTGTCAATAAACTCAGTTCTCATAGCCAAGATGTCAAATTTAAGTAGAAGTCATTGCAGAAAATGGTGTATGGGTTGGGTTGGGTCATTCGCTTGAGTTAGGGGGACTAAACTACTGAGGTTATCAGTCCCCCGGTGAGGAGGGGAAGGAGTGAGGATAGGAAAGGAGGGGATGGGGAAAGGAAATGCAGCCCGGGAAGTAAAGAAGAAAGGAAGACTGCATTAGCTCGGGGGCCCCGTGCTCGCAATGCACATACTCACGAAAGAACAGTTAGCCCCCTGGGGGAGAAAACGATGAATGTTCATAAAGTTTTTCAAACAATACTTGAAATTAATTTAAGCCATTACTCCAGATCAATGTAATTTCAATGTTAGGTTGTGTTCATAAAGTTAAGACTGCTGTGTCTAATTGTCTGTTTGGCATACACTTCTGAAAACACTTCTATCGTTGAGATGAAAAATACTATAAATAATAAAAGCACCATGTATTTGTTCTATGGTGTAGAACTAAACTGTTTATCTCCCACAGTAAGTGTATGCTGAAGGATTAGTCTGTTGCAGTGTTGCACTGGAGACAATGTCATTATTCTGTATGCAGTGCTACACGTTATCAAAAACTCAACAAATGCCGAAAGTCTACTAATTCAATCAAGAGAGAAGTTTATGTCTGTTTAAATAAGATATCATGGTGGTGTCAATGTGCAATAAGGTAAGTCTTGGTAATCGTTGAAGGAATGGTGTCAGCTGATCATCTGTATAAAACTTCCCATTAAATATAGTACTTCCAGTTAATTGTCTTGACTGTGTTAGCAACATCAGCCACTCTTTCAGCTAATACACGTCCCCACATCCTGCAGTGATTACTTTGTAAAGCACGAAGTTTAAATCAATCTTGTGTAAATGAACTATATATTCAGAAGTCTGATTATAATCCGAAGTACAATTGTCTCTTCAAAAGAAGAGATCTTTCTCTATCTTAATATAGTCAACACCAAAAGTAATTAAAAATTTTAATCACAATATTGTACCGAACATTTATGGAAGAGAGGTTTCTAATGTGTTTGTCACTCAAGTGTGTACATCATTCCTAGTGGCAGCCACAGAGCAGAAATATCTTTGGACTGAGCATTCACATGCGCAGAAAAGATTTTGTGTCCTCAACATTAAGGTGTGTCACGTGATATTGGGAAAAATTTATTAATCTCCGTCTTCTTATCTTAGTCCTTTTTGTTCAGTTAAGTTGGATGACTATGTGTAAATGTCCCTTTTAGCGATACTTCCTCAACTTTCTTGTTTCTTCTGTGACACATTTATCTAGATATTATTTCATATTATGTGATTGCTCTGCAAAAAGGAGGTGGGGCTTCTTTGCAGACAATGTGGTACAAACCAATCGTAATAGCAAATGTATGGAAAGAGTGGATTTGTCTCAATATCACGTGGTAATTCAAGCTTAATGTTGAGAAGATGCACAAAACACAATGCTTGTTCCATAGATATTTCTACTCTGTGTACAATTTAGTAGTTACACCCATCAAAAGATGCACTCTTTTTCTTTCCACAACATTGCAAATCATATGGGATACAAGAAGGAAGATAACAAAATTTTTATGTCCTACCTAGATTAAATTTTACTTCCAGTGGCAGCAGTTTAGTTTTCTATCATTGGCAACGAACTATTCGCTTTAGGAGGATGATTAATTTACTCACCAGAATAGCATAAATTATTTATTTCATGATGAACATAACATTCTACGTGACTGATTTTTGAAAAAGCGTTCAATGGCAGTTGCCAACATCAGCACACAACTTCGCCGCCGTAAGTAAAATTGTACCACTTCTTGTCGTCTATTATGCCATAGTTATGAAAAAAAAAAAAAAAAAAATAAAAACCACCACAGCAACACCATAATTAGTTATTTGGTGTACTATGTAACTAACGTCGCCCCACCTTGTTCTTTCCTGTACTATGGCGTTTTCGACGTATTTCTAAACAGAATGCACTCAAAATGTAATGAGGATACACCCAAATCAGAAAGGGAACTAGATAAATTTGATTTTCCTTGCAAAGAATTCTTATGTAAATTAGCGCATTGATAGACGGGAAGGAATGTCGCTGTGTTTTAAATTCAAATGTTCTCTGTCCAAATAAGCAAAGGATTGTCGTTAAGCAGTGAATATACGAAGTGTAATCAGCAACTCGCTGTAAAATGTTTGTTTGTATTTGCAGAGCTAAGATTGCGGCTCTTAATTCAAAATACTTCTGTTACTGAGGGAATACATACAACACTATCATGTATTGTTTCTTTGTAGGACTACAAAACCAACAGAACCTTCAATGGTGTGTTGCTGTTCTATGGCACAACCATCAAAAAGAAATAGAAAATTAAAAAATGCAGCAGTGCTAACTATTAGTTCTTTGGTGCACTACGTAACTAACAGGGCCTCAATTTGTTCTGTACTGTACTACACTGTTTTCTAGGTATTCCTAAACAGAATGGTCTTAAGATATAGTAAGTACACACCGAAATCAGAAAGGAAACTACATGAATTCGTGTTTCCTTGCAAAGAATTCTTAGTAAATGAAAATATCGATAGACGTGAAAGAACGTCGTTATGTTTTAAATTCAAATTATTCCTGCGAAAAGACACCCTTTTTTTTCTTTCTAAGGCATTGGAAGGCATGCGGGATACAGCTCATAAAAAATTATTTTTTGGTGTCATATCTGAGTTAAATTTTAATTGCAGTGGCATCGGCTTAGTATGTTAACATAGGCAATGAAATATTCGCTTCAGAAGGCTCATTAATTTAATGATCAGAACAAAATTAATTATTTATTCCATTATCAACACAAAGAACTATTCCCCTCATTGCATCATTACCACCACCACCACCACCACCACCACCACCACCACCACCACCAGAGAGTGATTATGCCTTTCAGCATTCAGTCTAGAGCGTAGTACCTCTAATAAAATTCCTCCACGATCCCCTATTCAATGCTAACATTGATGCCTCGTCTGTTGTTATGCCTTTCACTTCAAAATCATTCTGCACCGAATCTAAGTACTTTCTTCTTTGTCTACCTCGACTCCTCTTACCCTCCACTGATGGGCTCATGAGTCTCTTAGGTAACCTTGCTTCTCCCATGCGTGTAACATGACCCCACCATCTCAGTCTGTTCGCTCTAACTGCTTCATCTATGGTGTTCATTCCCAGTTTTTCTTTGATTTCCTTATTATGGACACCCTCCTGCCATTGTTCCCATCTATTGGTACCTGCAATCATTCTTGCTACTTTCATATCTGTGACCTCTATCTTATGAATAAGGTAACCTGTATCCACCCAACTTTCAGTCCCATACAACAAAGTTGGTCGAAACATAGAGTGGTGCACTGCTAACTTAGTCTTGGTACTTACTTCCTTCTTGCAGAAGAGAGTAGATCTTAGCTGAGCACTCAGTGCATTAGCTTTGCTGCACCTTGATCCCAGTTCTTTTGCTATGTTCCCATCCTGTGAGAAAATACATCCCAGGTACTTGAAACTGTCTACCTGTTCCAACTTTGTTCCTCATATTTGGCACTCAATCTGTTTGAATCTCTTTCCCACAGACATTACTTTCGTTTTGGAGATGCTGATCTTCATATCATAATCCTTGCACCTATGATCGAGCTCTGAAATATTAGTTTGCAACCTTTCAATCGAATCCGCCATTACAACTAAGTCATTCGCATATGTGAGACTGCTTATTTTGTTTTCACCTACTTTAATCCCGCCCTGCCAGTCTACTGTTTCAACATATGACCCATGAATAGTATGAACAACAGTGGTGACAGGTTACAGCCTTGTCTTACCCCTGAAACTACCCTGAACCATGAGCTTAATTTGCCATCTACTCTAACTGCTGCCTGACAGTCAATGTAAAGCCCTTTAATTGCCTGCATAAGTTTGCCTCCTATACCATAATCTTGAAGAACTGACAGTAGCTTCCTCCTAGGAACACGGTCATTAGCCTTTTCCAGGTCTATGAAACAAAGATACAATTCCCTGTTCCTCTCTTAGCACTTTTCCATTACCTGACGTAAGCTAAAGATCTGGTCCTGACAGCCTCTAAGAGGCCTAAACCCACAATGATTTTCATCTAACTTGTCCTCAATTAATACTCGCACTCTCCTTTCAACAATATCTGAGAAAATTTTGCCTACAACGCTAATTAAAGAGATACCTCGATAGTTGTTGCAATCTTTTCTGTTTCCAGGTTTGAAAATTGGCGTGGTGAATGATTTTTCAAACAGCCTTTGGTTCGCCTTCCCTACAATATTTTCTGTGTGTTCTTTCCAATTTAAGTTGTTACTAATTGTTAGTCCTAGGTATTTAGTTGAATTGACAGCCTGCGGATTTGACTGATTTATCATGTAAAGTTCAACGGATTTCTTTTAGTGGTCATATGGCTGACTTCACACTTATTATTAAGCTACAATTGCCAATTTTTCCCTACAATGAAGACATCTTGTCTAAATCATTTTGCAGTTGCTTTTGATCTTCTGGTGACTTTACTAACCGATAAATGACAGCACCATCTGAACAATCTAAGAGCTACTCAGATTATCTCCTAAATTGTTTATAAAAATATGGAACAGAAGGGGCCCTGTAACACTTCCTTGGGGAACACTAGGAATATCTTTTCTACTCGACAACTTACCATTAATTACAACGTACTGTGTCCTTTTTGATAGGATATCACAAATCCAGTCGCACAAATGTGGCAATATTCCATAAGCATGCAATTTGATTAAAAGAAAGTTTTGAGGCATAGAAATATATAAATACGAAATTTGACATCCCTTGTCGAAAGCACTCCTCACATCATGTGAGTAAAGAGCTAGCCGTGTTTCACAACAACACTACTTTCTGAATTTGTGTTGATTATGGGTCAATAGGTCATTCTCTTTGAGGAAAGTACATGTTCTAAAATCCTGCTGCTAACTGGCATCAACGATATAGGTCTATTTTGTGGATCACTCTTATTTCCATTCTTGAATATTGGTGTGACCCGTGGAAATTTCCAGTCTTTTGGTACGTAACTTTCACTGAGCTAGCAGTTGTATACAACAGCTAGGTTTGGAGCTATTGCATCAGCATACTCTGAAAGGAACCTAACTGGTATACAAGCTGGACAGGAAGACTTGCACATGTTAAGTGATTTAAGTTGCTTTAATACTCCAGGGGTATCTACACGGTGTCTCACGAAAGACATCTGCCAGGCGTCTGCGGATCGCGCAGTATGGCTCCCGGCCGTCGCCACCACAGTGCCTGATTCTCGACTATTGTGCCACAGGCGTATACACTGAGTTAACATCTTAAAAACATTGTCATCTGAGTAACCTAAGCTCACCTTTACAGTAGATGTTCAAAATGATGTCCCTCTATGGAAAGAGGGGTCTGACATTTCTTGAAAACATTTGCAAATACTCAATGAATTTCGGCTGCCGAATTCTGGGAAATGACTAGCCGAATCCTGTCTTCCAACTCTTTGAGTGTATGGGGATTGCTCGCATACACCTTGTCGTAACATTCACCAAAGATAAAAGTCACAGGGATTTAGATCTGGGGAACAAGGAGGCCAGTCAACTATCCTACCATCAAAAACACTTCATATTTCTGCTATAGAAGCATTGACAATGTGTGGTCTTGCATTGTTCTGCACAAAATAACCGTACAGCTTTCGTTGGGTGAAAGTTCCTGGGGGGAAAAAAAAAAAAAAAAAAAAAAAAAAAAATGTATGCAGGATATTGTTCACAAACCTGCCAGAATTTATTGTTTCGTGAAAAAGATTCGACTAGTCATTTCCCAGATTTCGGCAGCCGAAATTTGTCGAGTGTTCCCAAATTTGTTCAAGAGATGTCAGGCTGCTCTTTCCATATTGGGACATCATTTTGAACATCTACTGTAAATAAAGGTAAGTTTAGGTTACTCATATGGCAATTTTTTTTTTAGACTTTAAATCAGCGTATGCGCCTGCGGCACAATAGAATCCAAGAATCGGGTGCTGCGCTGGCTGGCAGATGCGGTGGCAGCGGCCAGGAGCCGTAACGAGTATTCCGCGGATGCCTGGCAGGCGTCTTTCGTGAGACACCCTGTACTTCTAAATTACACGTACTAACAGCTGTTCTTGACACGAATTCTGGAGAATTTGCTTCGTCTTTTCTTGTGAAGGAATTTAAGAAAGATGTATGCTTTAGCAGAACTTCATCAGTAGCATCACCGTTTCTACCATGTAATGAAGGTATTGTTTGTATTTTGCAGCTAGTATAATTTATATGCAACCAGAATGTGTTAGGATTCTCAACCAAATTATGTAACAGTTTTGTTGTGGTAAGACTTATATTCTCACATTGAATTTTGATTATTGCTGCTGTTATTGTTACTGTTATTGGAGCTTTAGGGTTCTCAACATTGTGGTGATCAGCACCTGTACTAGGAATAGATGAGTCTAGTAGTGCTAAATGGCACAGCAGGCAGGCATGGGAAGAGAGAAAATGAAGGGACATACACTATTCCCCCTATATCATATGTAAAATAATTAAAGGTTCAGAGGCACTAATAAAAATACTAGACAAAACAGACAAATGGGGGACAAGGCTAGAAGACGGTGGGCTAAATATAGAGGGATGGACCGAATGATCCTATCTTCCTCTATCTATATTTCAGTACTATCGACCTAAGATCTTTGGTAGTAGGTCGGCCAAAACACAAAATCGTAAAACGCATGCCACTGTCATCTCATTGTCATTTAAAATGGAGTGGAGGTCGGCCAACAAACCAGCTTATCATAGGAAGCACAAGTAGTTAAAATATGCTGAACGGTTATCAGCACACCACAAGCATCACAAGTAGGGGGTATGTCACCTCAAAGAAGGAATCTATGCATCAGGGGTAGTGTCCTATTCGAAGACTTGTTAAGCAGATTTCATAACACCTGACAGGCTGTACAGATGTACGCCAGGACCTAACTGTGTCTCTTATTGATCAAAACTTATTATCCACGATGGCCGACCATTCTAGGTCCCTGAGGCGCATGACAGAGCTGAGAAATGACAGCGAGGCATGGAGAGTAATAGGACAGTCGACTATGTTCGGAAGCCGACAAGCCTCCTTGGCCATGGTATCAGTCAACTTGTTTCCATGGATACCCACATCGACAGGTACCTAGCAGAAGGAAACCACTTTTCCTTGCTGTTGCTACTGCAGGAGGACCTCTTTGATGTTCCGGACAGTCCTATCTGCTGGGTACAGATGCTGAAGGGTCTGCAAAGCGCTGAGTGAATCAGAGCAAAGCAGGAAGTTGGAGCCAGTATCACGTTTCATCTGCTCCACTGCTTTCAAAACAGTATAAAGTTCTGCATTGAATACTATCTACTAACTAGGCAGACAAAATATGAGGATTCGGGTAGGGAAGACAACAGAAGACCCAACAATATCCACGTTTTGAGCCTCTGATATATAAAAGATGATGGCTATTTAAAATGGCAATATACTTGTCCTTAAAAACAACCTGGAGTGAACGGTTTGTCACACTTTGTGAAGTCTACAATGAGGTTAGGCTTCACTAACAGCCAGGGTGGCGCTTAGCACCAACCCTGATGCTGTATGTAGATCGGAGGCACGCTGAGATCCAGTAAATGCTACTGCGCTCTGAGCGCTGATATCAAATGGTTTCGACCCTCATTGCCTCGAGTTGTAAAGTCGCTTCAAAGAGCCCGGGATATCAAGAGTCACAGAGAAAGCTAGAGAGAACGGAAATGAACGGAGCTTTAGGACATGTTTAGCAACAAGGAAATGCCACTGGATGTATAATGGCGGCTCTCTTGCCTCGGTGCACAGGCTAGGTATAGGACTTGTCCTGTAGGCTCCTGTAGCCAATCTGATACCCACTTAGTGTACAGAATCCAACATCTTCAGAGACGTTGGAGATGCCGAGCCATAGACCACACTACCGTAGTTGAGACAGGAGCGCACGAACCTTCAAAATTGCGAAGTGTGTTGCGACAGCTCAGATGGTAGAGTGTTTGCCCACGAAAGACCAAGGTCCCAGGTTTGAATCTCTTTTCTGACACACAGTTTTAATCTGCCAAGAAGTTTCTAGTGTAATTTTGTTGATCACTAAAGCTTTCTTAAAAACTTGCCTCGTTTTGCTTAGCAACTTTTCAAAGCATGAAGAAGAAATTGATTCAGTACAATTCAAACGCAGGAAATCTGTTCTTAGGTTTTGAGGTAATATAAAACTTAGTGTGATATTTACTGGCTGTTTGCTTCTGATCCGTAATAGGGCGACCTTTTAGGATACGCTGTTTTTCAACTGTCTGCATTGTTTGGTAATAATACAGCTATTCCGAATACTCTAAGGCAGCGTCGCAGTCTTGGAAACATTACCCATAATAAAATATACAGTAATATTTTGCATATGGGGCAGTGCAACATAGGCAACGCTCCAAAATAAATGGATGTCCTTTAAGTAGTGCAGATGTTTTCTGCTGCTGGCATCACCAGGTAAAATCATTGTCATCTAATTACCAATGCACTACTAGTTTCCATATACTATGGCAACATTCTCAAGTTCCTATGATTACAAAAAATATTACAAGATTCAACCACATTGAACAGTAAAAAGTATAGTGATTTACCACAAAATAATAAAGAGTATCGGAACACTATATTTACCAAAATGACAATTGAACCATATGTGCTGCACGGAAATGGCTGTATGATCTAGGGCATAACGTCGCGGAGTACATAGCCACTCCCACCAGAGGTTGGAGTCCTCCCTCAGTCGTGTGTGTGTGTGTGTGTGTGTGTGTGTGTGTGTGTGTGTGTGTACAGACCGATGAGATTAGCAGTTTGGTTGCTTCGAATTACAAACTTATTAAAAACATTCTAATCATTTGCTCCAGGTTTTTGTGAAGCATATACCCATCTGGTGAAGCTCAGAAACAGTAACATACGAAATTAAATTCAGAGCCTAAATTCCCCGTGTTCAGCTGGGGGCAAGTGCTTCATCCTAAATGCAACAGTGACTGTAATACAATATATATAAGAGATCGTTTAACTTACCCCAAGCACAGGCTCGTTGACAGATACAAAAAACACACACAAAAAGACAATCATAACTGTTGGCCACATCATCAGGAAAAGAGGAAGGGAGGGGGAAAGAGGAATGGACGCGGGTTTTAAGGGAGTGGATGAGGAGTCATTCCAATCCCAGAATGGAAGGACCTACCTTAGGGGAAAAAAAAGAAAAGGTAAACAAGCAAACACACACACACACACACACACACCAAGGCAGAAATTTATAGAAAGCAAAGAAATTGGGCAGAGATACCTGTCGAGGCAGAAGCTCTGTCCAGAGAACCGAGGCAAAAATGTTATAGAATGGTGGGCAGGAATTTCAATTTAGCGGAGGTTGAGACCAGATGGGCAACGGGAAGAGAGAATATGCTGCAGGGCAAGTTCCCATCTCACGAATTCTGAAAGGTTGGTGTCATTTGGAAGTATCAAGATAACCCGGACGGTGTAACACTGTGCCAAGATGTGCTGGCTGTGCACCAAGGCGTGTTTAGCCACAGGGTGATCCTCATTACCAACAAACACTGTCTGCGTCTGACAGTTCATGTGAATGGACAGTTTTGATGCTAGGCATTCCCACATAGAACGCTTCACAGTGCAGGCATGTCAGTTGGTAAATCACGTGGGTGCTATCTCAAGTAGCTCTGCCCTTGATTGTGTACACCCCCCAGAGTTACGGGACGGGAGTAAGTGGTGGTGGAAGGATGCATAGGGCAGGTTTTAAAATGGGGTGGTTACATGGGAAGGAGCCAGATGGTAGGGAACATGGTTTGGGGATTTCATAGGGGTGGACTAAGAGGTTACGAAGGTTAGGTGGGCAGTGGAAAGATACACTCGGTTGAGTGGGAAGGACATCATGAAGGATGGATATCATTTTGGGGCAGAATTTAAGGAAGTCATATCCTTTCTGGAAAGCCACATTCAGAGACCGATCCAGTCCCGAAAAGTATTCTGTGACAAGAGGGGCACTTTTGAGGTTCTTCTGTGAAAGGTTCTGGGTTTGGGAGGATGAGGAAATGGTCCTAGCAATTTGCTTCTGTACCAGATCAGGAGGATAGCTGTGGGATGTGAAAGCTGTTATTAGGTTATTGGTGTACTGATTCAGGGATTCGGGACTGGAGCAGACTCATTTGCCAGGGAGACCTAAGCAGTACGGAAGGGAACATTTGATGTGGAATGGATGGCAGCTGTCATAATAGAGGTTTTGTTGTTTATGGGTGGGTTTGATGTGGACGGACATGTGAAGTTGGCCATTGGACAGATGGAGGTCGACATCGAGGAAAGTGGCATGGGATTTGGAATAGGACCAGAGCTTCTGCCTCAACTGGTATCTCTGTCCAACTTCTTTACTTTCTACAAATGTCTGCTTTGGTGTATTTGTGTGCGTGCACTTGTTTACCTTTCCTTTTTTTCCCCTAAGGTAGGTTCTTCTATTCCTGGGATTGGAATGACACCTCATCCACTCCCTTAAAACCAACGTCCTTCCCTTTTTCCCCTCCTTCATTCCTCTTTTCCTGATGAAGTGACCAACAGTAGCAACTGTTTGTTTGTGTGTGTTTTTACTCTTGTTTTTGTATCTGTCAATGAGCCCGTGCTTTGTGTGTGTGTGTGGGGGGGGGGGGGAGTGTTTAAAATTAGCACAAAGCTCTTAAGGACATGTTCACCCTCGTCAGTCAGCCTTGTGCCCCCCCCCCCTTCCCCCAGGAAACAATTCTGTATCTACCACTGCAGACTCCAATTACAATAATAACTCCTGTAGCCACGAACGGTAGGGGTCCACAGTGCTGGAAACGAGGTCTCCTGGAGAGCAATGCAGAAATCAGGTGTTGTGCTTAAGAGTTGGCGTAATTCAGCCAGGTGTCACAAAAATCTACCCTAATTCAACTGAAGGATGGTCTGGGAAGATATGAGATACTAAACAGGGCTTTTTATACCTCAGCATCACTTGCAGGCATTGCTGGAGAGGCTTTTGCATTGATATGAATTGTTTCTGAGGTACCTTCGAGAGCTAGGCTCTCAGGGGACGCTATAATCTCCACCTTGTCTTTGGATGTGGAGGGATGGTGAGGTGGTGTGACAACCACCATGGTCTGTTTCTTTTTCCCACTGTCCTCCTCCTCCTTTTGAGCCTCTCGCTGCTCCTTTGGCTTCTCCTGTTGAGAGGGCTTCACTGCCTCAGTCTCGGGGACTGAGAAGGACCTCTACGTCTGACAACCAGCCTACGTTGGCTGTCTGCCTATCGCTGGCGTCTGCTTTTCTAGCGGAAGAAGCCAAGGATGGATGGGATAAAAGCGACCCCCTCCTTGCGAGAGGAGCCAGAGAAGGCTGCTCCTTCTTTGGCTCAGGGGTGGGGACCAGTGTCCCCGATGTTTGAGGGGTAATTGGTCCCAAGGTTGGGGTGCCCCCAATCATCTGGGGAACGGGTGAAGACAGGAGGGTCTGTTGGCCCACTACAACTGGCTGAACAGTTTGCGGGCTTGTTGCCATAGATAGTGACGAAGTGCCTGTAGCATATGAAGTGAGCTTGCTTACTGGGTGGAGCTTAAGGTACTTGTGTTTAGCCTCCGAGTATTTCAGCCTGTCCAAGGTATTATATTCCATAATTTTCCTCTCTTTGTGCAAAACTGTGCAATGTGGCGAGCAGGGCGCACGATACTGGTTGCAGCTGACACAGACTGGAGGAGGGGCACATGGGACGTCAGGATGAGATGCACGTCCACACTCCCAGCAGGTGGGATTGGCATCACACCATGAGGACATATGCCCAAACCACCAGCACTTAAAACAACGTATAGGGGGAGAAATGTAGGGTTTAACATTGCACCGGTAGATCACCACCTTGACCTTCTCGGTAATGGATCACCCTCTAAAGCCAAGATTAAGGCACCGGTGGAAACCCTGTTCTCCTTCGGACTCCTATAAATATGTCGAATAAAATGAACGCCTCGCCATTCCAGGTTTGCTCTTATTTCCTCATCAGGTTGCAACAGAAGGTCTTTATGGAATATAATGCCCTGGACCATGCTCAAACACTTGGGAGGTGCACTGAAACGGAAACATCACCTAGCTTGTCACAGGCAACCAATGCCCGTGACTGCGCTGGGGATGACATCGTTATGAGGACTGCCCCTGATGTCATTTTGGACATGCCCTCAACCCCTCCAAACTTGTCCTCAAGGTGCTCTATGAAGAATAAGGTATTTAGGGGCTTAAGCCTCACCTTGTTGACGGGCCCTACGTTCCTCCCATGGGGTGGCCAGGAAAGGGAATGAGTTGGGGTCATATGTTGCAGCATTTAAATCAGGCCTGCCTCACTTAGAGATGGCAGTTGTACATCCGCCAATGTTTCAAGATCATGTTCCCATGAACAGCTACGGACCTAAAGGTCCGCCCAGGCAGAGCCCCACTTGCCTGGGTAAGCCTTATACAACTGAGGTGCGGCAGGTTCTTCAGAGGTTGCTCACTAATGACTGTTCAACCTCAATAGCCATGCATCTCCTCGGCACATAGCACACCTTGAAATTAAGGGATTTTTATAGAGGTTCGTACTGTCCTCGCAACCCAGGCGATTAAGCCAAGATCCCCGGGCTCTGAAACATACAACGTTCCACCGAACGATGATTGTTTATGCACGCACAGAGCTTACAGTGTAGCGGACTGTTGACGCAACACAGCCCACAGCTTAGGACCCCGGGTTCACAAGCAAATTAATGCTGAGCCCCTGAGGGGACACAGCAAAGTCATCCACATATAAGGAGCATTGCACAGGATTCCTTACAATAGATGTTATATCGTTGATCGCTATTGCGAACAAAGTTACACTTAAAACACTCCCCTGTGGAATTCCATGAATCTGAGGAAATTTATCAGAAAGAGCATTCCTAACTCTGTACCAAAAGCAATGATCAGCAAGAAAGGAACATAGAAAAATGGAATGGCGTCCCCGAAAACACCATTCAAGCAACTGACTTACGATACTGTGTCACCACATCGTGTCATATGCCTTGTGGATGTCTAAGAACATTGACATTAGGTGCTGCTTTTGCAGGAACGCCTCCTGTATAACCAGTGAGGTTATAAAGAGTGGACCGATACCTGTGAAACCCACAGTGGAAGTGACTAAGGAGGTTCAGAGATTTGAGAGTCCAAACAAGTCTCGAGTTGGTCATTTGTTCCAGTGTCTTACCAACACAGCTGGCTAAAGCAACACTACGATAGCTATCAGGGAGCATGTGGTCCTTTCCCAGTTTAAGAAAGGGTATCATTATGGATTCCCTCTAGGGGACTGGATACCCCTGCTGTCCGTAACTGATTAAAAAAGTTAAGGAGAACAGCATTAGATCAGAATTAAGATGCCGTAGGAGTCGGGCCCAGGGGTCGTCTCATGAGCATTAACTAACAAAGTGTCCAGTTCCCACATAGAAAACAAAGTATTATAAGCCACATCATTAGAAGAGGTGAAATCAAGGCGTCTCCTCTCCTAAACTGCGCGTAGGCGCGGAAACCTGAAACGGGACTTGGGGACAATATTATCTTGTACAAGTGCTGTGCCTTCATCTGAGCAATCTTTACTAGCACAACTTTTAGGATCCCATCATCCTCTATGGCAGCCAATGGAAATGAACTCCTTTTCCCAGACATTTTCCTTATGGAATCTCATACTGCAGTGGCAGAAGTGGAATGGTTAATGGACTTCAGAAACTCTTACCATGAACACTTTTTACTCTTCTGCAATATTCCTCGGGCCCTTGCTCTCGCTTGCTGAAAGGCTGCAAGATTCTCTGCCAATGGAGAGTGCTTGAATCTACGTAGCGACAAGTGCCGGTCATGTATAGTGTACCGAAACTCATCGTTCCACCAGGGAATGGGTGACCTCCTGAAATGACCTGACAATTTGGAAATAGATGCATCTGCAGCTGAGTGTATCACAGCTGTTATGTGATCCATCCAGTCATGAATATTGAACCGATGCTCAGGAACAGCTAGTTGGCTATAAAGCACCCAATCCGTTTTACAGAGGAACCACTTAGTTGGGTAGCTCTCGGGTTGCATTTGCTGTAGAAGGTGATCAGTGATAGGAAAATGGTCATGGAGTCAAGATCACCTGCCACCTCCCATTGGACAGAATCTGCAGGAACAGGAGAACAAACTGTCAAATGAATGGCTGAAAAGGACCCTGTTGCTGCACAAAGAGACAGGAAGAGCCCGATTGGAGTACCCGTTCGACCACTGGGCTTCTGGGACAGGTAGACACACTACCCCAAAGAGTATTACGAGTGTCGAAATCTCCCAGGAGCAAGAACGGACAGGGAAGTGCAGAAAGGGCATCTTTGTCCAACGGCCCATGTGGTGGAAGATAGAGGAAGCAAAGTGTTAACTGAAAGGATACAAAATGCACTGTGACAGCAACTGCTTGTAGAGTGGTAGTGAGGGGTACACACGAAGAGTGGAGTGTGTCTTTGACAAACACTGCCACTACCCCCGGGCCCTGTTGCCAATGAGGTCATTTGTACGATATATATAAGTGACAGTCTGGAAACAGGGTGATCAGATTCCTTAAAATGTGTTTACTGCAGGCAGACACAGACACACAGGCCCAGCCCCGTGTGAGGATTTTTAATCCATTTAGATGGATTCTGAAGCCATTTAAATTGCACTGCAGTATTTCCATTACCTGTCGATAAAGATTGGCATTACTGACCCTTTACTTCCTGGTGGAGAGCCCAGAAGTCCCATATGGTGTGCCAGGGGTGGATCCCAAAGAAGATCCACCTCCATCACTAGATTATCAGTGGCAGCTATGGTCGCCAATTTAACTGCTCGATCCAGAATGACACTTTCACTCTGCAGCGGAGTGTGCGCCGATATGAAACTTCCTGGCAGAGTAAAATTGTGTGACCTTTTTCCATTAAATCGTCTTTTGTGAGATGTAGTCTGGTAGACCTACACCATTAAATATACATCCATATTGCATAATCCAACGCAGGGTGTAAGGTAACCTTGTGTATAACTGGCACATCCTATTCTTGTCACTTATGGTTCTGTTACCTAGAAACTCTTCAATCCAGTCACACAGATGTTCCTGAGGTAAAGGTGTGCAACTGTATCAAATGCCTTGGGGGAGTCTAGAAAAAGGGAAACTACTAGAAACCTGTACCTACCGCCCTCTGGTCTTTTGGACAAACAACATGCACTTTGTTTCACAAAATCCTTGCTTTCAGAAACCCTGTCGATTACTACACAGATTTCTGGTTTCCAGAAATGTCGTAACACTCCAACACAAAAATGGAAAATTCTACACCTCAGCATGGCAACACATTTATTGGAGTTAAGAGATGAGCACTCCTCAACTACAACTAGGTACTCACCAAGCTTCTGCAAGTTTAGCAGGAGAACTTCTGTGAAGTTTGGAAGTATGAAATTGCTTCCTTATGGAATATCGCCCCAATTGTGCAACTGGATTCACGATTTTCTATCAGAAAGGACACAGTTCGTAGTAATTGACAGTAAGTAATTGAGTAAAACAGAAGTGATATTTGGCATTCCCCAGGGAAGCATTATAGGTCCCCTACTCTTCCTTGTGTTTATAAACGATTTAGGAGACAATCTGAATAGCTCCCTGAGACTGTTCACAGATGCTGCTGCAAAGTATCTGTTAGTGAAGTCAACGGAGGATCAAAAGCAACTGCAAAGTTATTTTGACAAAATTTCTACATGGTACAAAAACTGGCAATTAACATTAAATACCAGTAACGAAAATGTGAAGTAATACACATGAACACTAAAAGAAATCTGCTGAACTTCAATTACATGATAAATCAGTCAAACCTTAAGGTCGTAAATTCTACCAAATACCCAGGAGTTACAATTACGAACAACTGAAACTGAAGAGAAAACATAGAAAATATTGTGGGAAAGGCGAACCAGAGGTTACATTTCATTGGCAGAATACTTTGAAGATGCAACAGCTCCACCAAAGAGACTGCCTACATCACACTTGTGTGTCCTCTCCTGGAGTACTGTTGCCCAGTGTGCAGTTCTCACCAGGTAAGACTGACGGAGGACATTAAGAAGGTTCAGAGAAGGGCAGCTCATTTTGTTTTATCATGTTATAGGGCGGGAAGCGTCACAGAAATGTTGCATGATTTGAGGTGGAAATCATTAAAAGAACGACCTTATTCATTGCAGTGATATCTATTTGCGAAATTTCAATCAGCAACTTTTACTTCTGAATGTGAAAGTATTTTGCTAGCACCCACCTACATAGGGAGATATGACCATCCCAATAAAATAAGAGAAATCAGAGAAAACGAGATCCAGTGTAAAAAATCAGGAGATTCTTCAAGAAATCAGGAGATATGTTCTGTCAAAAACTTTACTATAAACCTTAAGATAACTGATTTTAGCCTTTTCCTATCATGTCACAATGCTACATAATAGCTAAAAAAAAAAAAAAAAAAAACCCACACACACATTAACCCAATGTTGAACACAGTCCAGGTAAAGTGATTGATTTTTCATTAAAATGAAAATGTTCACAGCTGTATTTTTGTGCTATACTGCTTGGTACATTTTATGGACCAAGTGATCCACATGGTCATCACATTTAATTGGTAAACCATACTCTAAAATAAACAATATAAATAAGCACTCTATATGTATCACACTATCATTTTCATTTTTCACAGTAATCTCAGTCTTTTATTGTTACACACTTTTTATTTTCTCTGCACACATTCCAGTTCATACCTTTTTCCACCGTGTGATGTGAAAATAACACAGCGACAAAGAATACAAAATACAAATAATGTTTCGAAAACTGTTTAAAAAAGGAATTTTTTGCCATACTGGAACACATACCACAGAACTGAAATCTCAGTCACATAAAATAGCTGCTTACACAGAAGTTGCCTTTCTGAAATTCGCATATGAAACTGATGCACCTAACTACCCATTCAAAAAGTTTCCATTCAACTTACGTACAATGACAAAACATCATATTCAAAAAGAGCACAATGTCTAAACACCACACGTGTATTTCCTCTCCTTATATCTATGAATTTCGATACATATTTAAACTGATAAATGAACAACGGACTTTTGACCATTTGTCAAAAAACAAGTCTTGGGTTTCAGGACATAAGCTAAAAATCGGGAGAAATAACGGCAATATCAGGAGGCGGGAGAAAAAGTGAAAAATCAGGAGACTCCTGCCTAAATTAGGAGAGTTGGCATGTATGGGTGTTCTTTTTTCCCTGCACGCTATTAGAGAATGGAACAGTACAGAAAGGTTATGAAAGTGGTTAATGAACCCTCTGCCAGGAACTTAAATGTAATTTGCAGAGTATCTATGTAGATGTAGAGGTACTGGAAGAAGTAAAGCTATGAGACCAGACCTTTAAGTATGCTGGGATAGCTCAGTTGCAGAGCACTTGTCCGCAAAAGGCAAAGGTACCAGGTTCAAATCCTTGTTGCAGCACACAGTTTTTACCAGTTAGGGAGTTTCATAGCAAAATTTCATACACAGATTACATGAATGAAAAATGGGCCCACACAACACTCAATTTTATTACTCTCTTGGTCTGTTCACCTCTATTGGGATCATTTTTAAGCTAACATTCCAATACACTCGGCCAAGAGGTTTTGCATGGAAGCAAGACCCCCCCCTCCCCTCCCAGATGTTGCATGTTGTTGGCACCTAGAGGGTCTAATCAAAGAACAATCAACCAGGCTACGAAATCTAACAGAAGAGTATGAAAAGGTTATGGTTATGAATACATTTGGAGAGGATATGGAGGCCAATAGGAATGAAAAACAGCTCTATTTCTGTGCCTATATGGATTTAGATACCACAAACTATTATAAGCATTAGAACATTCACTGGTGAACTTGGGAAGGCAGGGGAACCAGGTCTGCCATTGACTATTCAATAACAGATCAGAAATGCAGGGACACAGGTGTATCAGAGCATTCTTTGACGACTCTGATCATTATTTAATCTGTGATGAAACTGGTTTTGTGACACCTAAAGTACAAGAAATCAGGCCATATTTAGAAGGATGACTGTGGGAAAACATCAGCTAAAGGAAATCAAGCAAGTAATTAACAATGATGTCCGAAAGGTACCAGTTTGTTGAATTTATTCATTTACAGCCACTTGAAAAAGAATGGATAAGGTACCAGACACTATAGTAGAAATGGCTAGAGAATATCTTTGAAGAAAACTGTGTAAAAGCAGAAAGAAGCAGACAGCTTGGTGGAATAACACAGTCATGGCAGCCTGTAAAAGGAAAATCTAAGCATTTCAAAAATGGCTTGATATTGGAAAGCAGGCACACATATAAATTTATTATTAAGCAGATATTTATTTCTATAAACCATCTATGCCAGGGGTCTCCAAAATACAGCCTGCAGGCTGGATCCACCCCGCGCACCAGTTTCAAGTAACGTGTGATTCTGCCTCACTTGTGAAAGACCTTTAGGCGCATCGCAGCGCTTTGAAAACGTCCAAGTCACCTTCAAGTTTTAATAAATGAGAAAGAAGCCACCAGGTGCATCCTGCCTACAGGTGAATGAGAGTTCTTGTTCCTAGTTTGCTTTGCTGGTTTCATCTTGTTTTGTTCATTTGTTGTAGTATGTGCCGTGTTGTTTCAAGTTTTCTTTCCTTCGGAAATCTATATGGTTTTGACGCCGCATACGTGTGCACAGTGCAGTATGTCTGTTGAGGCGAAGAAGAGAAGTTTGGTATTCAATAAAACATGAGGTATGGAATTCTTCTTCATATAACTGTGCAGAAGAGCTATAATATTCGTCATCATCATGAAACAATGCACAGTTTGATGCATTAAAAATCAATGTAAATCTTAGACCGTGTTTGCAACAAAACAATTTTCGGAAATGTGTTCGTGAAAGTGAAGCCACTACGGAAGACAGCTTAAGAATAGCCCACGAAATCACCAAACGAAGCAAGTCATTCATGGATGGTGACTACAGAAAGAACTGCATGCTTATTACAGCTGAAGAAATGTTGCCTGACAAAAGGGAATAATGTAAAGCTGTTTCTCTTTCAGACAAAACTGTGGCACGTCGAGCTGAAGACATTGCTTCTCATTTAACAAAACAGTTGCAAGAAAGGACATCCAAGTTTGCTGGTGTTCTATAGTCTTTGACGAATCTATTGATATTAGTCATACTGCTCAAGTTCCATTGATCTTGTGTTAGCTCAAACTTTGAAGTAACTGAAGAACTAGCAGAGCTGATTTCCCTACTTGGCACAACAGCTGATAACATATTTAAAGAGGTACAGTTAACTTTAGCCACAAAGTACAAACTACATCTTTCTCAGCTGAAATGCATCACAACCGATGGAAGGAGAAATACGAGTGGCAAATTTGCTGGTCTTGTTGGCAGAATAAATGCAGACTGTGAAGCCAATGGTATTTTCAAACAAATGTCAGTGCACTGCGTTCTTTATCAGGGAGAACTTTGAGCAAAATACATGGATATGTTGTGTGTAATGAGACCTGTGATTACCGTTGTGAATTTTATTCGAACCCAAGGACTCAAACACCACTTCAAGTGTTTCCTATCAGAAGTTGAATCTCTGTCAAGTGATCTCCCATACCACACGGCAGTAAGACTATGGTAGTTAACATGTGAAATTTAGTCAACTTTTTCCTTGAGGACAGAGAGAAATATTTATAAACAAAAATTAACCCTGTAGAAATTCTATCGGACGAAGGATGGCTACTGAAATTAGCTTTCTTGGTCGATGTCACTCATTTACAATAATGGAACAAAAAACTTCAAGGGGAGGATAATACTATTTGCGATTTTGACATGCACATTAAAGCTTTCCAACAGAGGCTAATACTGTATGAAAGTAATATCTAACAGGCAATTTTCTCCCATTTCGCCAATTGCCAATAACTGAAGAGTGAACATTGTTCACGTTTTTTTGCATTGGAGTTTCTTGGTGACGTCAAGATAAAGTTCCAGCTTTTCCAAATTAGATGCATAGTAGAATAATAAGTTTTCAGAACCCCTTCTTATGCGAAGTGGAAGATGTTCCCACAGTGTTGCAAATGAAAAAAAATGATCTGAGCACACAACGAAGAACAAATTTATGGAAGTTAGTATTGCATAATTTTGTAAGTTTCTTTCCAAAGAAAGTTAACTACTTATCAAAGTTGGTTTTGTGTATTTGACACTACTTGCAGATGTGAGCATACATTTTCGTTGGTCAAATCTGAAAAATATAAATACAGGGGTAACCTCAGTGACTAAGAGTCATTTTGTAGATACAACAAAGCTGGAGCCATAGTTCGACAAGGTTTTGGATTGGATTTTAAAAAATTTGCACTTCACACTAACTGTACGGGAAAGTAATAAAGTGTACCTGATGTATCCACTGAATTTCGTGTTGGTTAAATTTTACTTACAGAAGGAACTGCTGAGTATGTTAATGTTGCCAATGAAAGGATCATTTTACATTACTAATTTATTTATACGAACAGCATACATAAAAGTATCTGTTAACCATAGAGCACAATGAACATTAATTATTTATTTCAACACAAAGAATATTATCCTCATTCCGTGTGATTCAGTTTTCGAAGTGCATTCCACTGCCATTGGCAACATAACCATACTACGCCACCGCTGCTGTAGTAAAAATCTTAGCCTTATGTTTTTGTAAAACCAAAAACATTCATTCTTTTCTTCTTTGGATAAGCAAGAAGTTGTTCTACGGATTGCATTTGTAGTTACTGTGTCGAGTTAAATAACTCCCAGTTAATAACATCCAGTTAATAGTTTTGTAGATTTGATGACGGCAGATTCTGCTTGATGTGAAGTCTGTAGAGGGGTGATGAATGATGGGAAATATAGGCAGCTAATCTGAAGTGACGTCAAGTCTTTAGAATCTCCTTACACTCTGGAAACAATTCAGTGTTGTGGACATACTTATTTTTATTATAACTACAAAATCGTGACATACATGTGGAAAGACATTAATATTTTTCTTTTTAAATTTAATGTTTAAGTGTCATTTTCTGCTCATTTCACAGGTAGAAATTAAGTTCTGTTATTAGATACCTGCTTAACAACATATCCAAGTCATAACACAAGAGTTTCATTTGACAGCTGTAAACAAACACTGACTAGCGCAACTTAGTTCCTGCATGCTCTGCAACTACCGCTGAACAATAAGCTGCTGCCAGTGATCTGAACTTACCATTATTTATACTTGTTAAGCAGAAGCCGCCATCATCTAAACTGCACTTTAACATAGGTCACATGGTATATATCTTTGTTTTTCAGGTGTTTTCTGTGCGCCAATACCAGTGATCTTTTATCGTCAACATCTACATGTCAAACAGAAGCCACAGTCACCTGAACTGCATAACAATCTTGTTATTTATCTTTGATTGCATGTGTAAAGAGTAATACGAGGCTGGTCATACTGTAAATGAGTTAAACTGGGTTTTCCGCAATATTAAGGACGCCACAGGTCAAAGTAGTCGTTGGTATCACATTGTTCAGTAATCGCTAAATACATGACCTGCACTGTGATTTGTAACTTCAAATATGGCCCTCGTGGCCTAGTAAATTGGAGACCCCTGATCTATGCAACTGAAATAAGAAATTTCTTTTGCATAGTGCTGTAGTTTTGGAATGACAAAATCAACAAACAGCACAATAGATACCATTATCTACAAAAATTTCCATTGAAGATGGCATGCCAATTCAGTCATCCTTCATAACATTTAAGACTTGAAATTTCACTGTATTCGACAAGTTTCAAGAGAAGGTTGTAATCTGACACCACTGTTGTTTGGTTCATTTATAGATTGTATTTTTAAAACAACAGACTGGCAAAAATTCCCCAGGGAAGTGTGATGGGACCTCCCACCATTCATGAATGTAGGGCTGAGCAAATTATGCTCTGAACAGGCTTGAGATTTCCCGATACAGGGCAAGACGTGATACAGTATCAAACTGTTCAAAAACAGTCACTTGTCACTTGAGTGTTCCTTAGCACGGTGCAAAAGATACACAGAACTTTTAAAGTGACCAGATAATCACTCTGCTCAGAACTAGTAGTAGAAGCATATGTAAAAAATGACATCACTATGATAAAACCGTATATTTTGTTTAAAACAGTGCCTACATGACTTGTCTGATATTACTAAAACACATGATCCATTGACAAAATATCAACTACTAACAACAGATCTGCTGCATCAAATTACTGCAAAGCTGACACTCAAAGGTAAAAATATAGTTTCTCAAAATATATTACAATTCTGAATCCTTCACGAGTAGAAATTACATTTAATGTGATTATAAGAGTAGTTCAGTCCGCGCTCATGTGGTGCAGTAAAAGATAAAACTGTTACTACCTTTTATACTCAATAAAGGAAATAAGTCATACTAAAATAGACTAATTGCGACCATGGGAATAATGAGTAGATAAGCTGCTGTGTAGTACCAACAGACATACCTAGATCGAAGCAGTAGAATTTTAAAATGCGATTGCTGTCTTTTACTCATAAATCCATTGCTGTTTTTACTTCTGCACCGTAGAAGCTACTATAGTCTGCACTTCAATCATCATCATCAGCAGCAGTAGCAGCTATTCTTTTTATTTCTTCCCCAAAACCTTTCATTCTTTCACTTTGTGGCTCCTTTTGTTCATCTGTCCATTTTCTTCCAATGTTTTCCTGTCGTGACAAAGTCAACTTTTTGGTTTCTGATTTCTCCCTACAGGTTTTGTGGTCTTTTTGTCTTCTATAGAAATGTTTAACGTTTTCAGGTCTTATGTACCAAGATGTGCCCAGTTTCGATGTAGAAATTAAGTTGAATATTGTTTTAGTTACTCTGGTGACATTCATTCTGGTGATATGCATGAAAAATTTCATGTCTTGATTGTTTCAGTGTGTGTGTGTGTGTGTGTGTGTGTGTGTGTGTGTGTGTGTGTGTGTGTTTCTCCTATGGGTCTTTTTTGGCAGATATTTTCTCTGAAAACTGCACCGTGGATTTTTCTCCAAATTTTCCTTTCTTGTTTTTCAATCTCCTTTATTTTCTCCATTCATTTAGTGCTCGTGGTTATTATTATTATTATTATTATTATTATTATTATTATTATTATTATTATTCCACACAGTAAATTAATGATAAAGACTTGTGAGCACCTGAACATAGTGCTGTAAAGTGTAGATATAGTAGTTTTTGACAACACTAGATAGGGCCGTGATCGAATGTTCAAACACATCCTGAGGTTTCCCAAACTGTAAAATACATTGTTCTAACAGTTTGAGTCGTGTTCAAACCCAGCTCTCTGTGAATGATAGAAGAGAATAAGTAAAAATCTGTGGCAGTTTGCAAATGATGCTGTGGTGTACGGAAAGGTGTTGTCACCAACTGACTACAGTAAGATTCAAGACAAAATTTCTAATTGGTGTGAAGAATGCCAGCTAGTTGTAAATGAAGTCCCAATACTCAAATATAGCACAGTAGTGGCTGCTTGCACCTATTACATATGTAGGCATAACACATGCACGTAAGGACAATTGTGGAGATAAGAGTGAAGTCGCCCACATGAGTATGAAAAGAAATCCGTTAAACTTTGTTTACAAGATAAATCAATCAAAAGTGATGGCCAAAAACTCGACAAAACACCTAGGAATTACTATTACATCAGACAAACTGGAAAGAACACGTAGATAATGTCGTAGGAAAGGGGAATCGGAGACTGTTTTATTGACAGAGCGCTTAAAAGATGCAAGACAACTACTAAAGAGACTGCATACACTATGCTTGTCTGTCAACTGGAGTATTGCTGCCCAGTGGGGGATCCTCATTAGGTGGGTTTGACGGAGGACATTGAAAGAGTCCAAAGAAGGGCAGCTCGTTTCACATTGTCACGATACAGGGGAGACAATGTTATGGAAATGATACAGGACGTGGGATGGGAATCATTACAACAATTGTTGTTATTGCTGCAACGTGGCTGACTTACGAAACTCCAGTCACCAACATTCTCCTCCAAATGTGAAAATATATTGTTGACTCCCGCCTACATAGGTAGAAATGATCAGAATAAAATACAAGAAATCAGAGCTCGAACAGAGAGATTCAGGCGTTCTTTCTTCCCGCGTTCTATTTGAGTATGGAATGGGAGATAGACAGCACTAAGGTGGTTCGGTGAACCCTCTGCCGGGCATGTGATATGCAGAGTATCCCATGTAGATGTAAGTGAATGGTTGATTTATGTTTATTGGGAGAATTATGGGAAGATGTGGCACATCTGTAAAGGAGACCACATATAGAACACTAGTGCAATCCATTTTTCAGTATTGTTCTTCAATTGTTAGGAATCCCCAACATATATGACTAATAATATAGTGAGGACAGTTTACAACTCACCGTAAAGACGTGGTGACGAGCTGCGACAGGCACATACAAAAGACACAAACATACAACACATTCAGCTATCCGCCATGGCCTTCTTCAGAAAATAGAACACTCACGCAATCACACAGGCACACAATACAGTCATACAACCATCACCTCCGACTGCCGCACTTCGAAGTGCTCACTATATTATTAATTCCAACCTGGACTTTCCATTATTATACAACATATATGACTAATAGAAGACATAGAAGCAATTCACAGATGAGCTACTAGGTTTATTCGTGATAGGTTCAATAAATGTCAGTGTTACAGAGGTGACACAGGAACTCAAATGGAAATAACTGAAGAGCAACGTTCTTTTTCATGAAACACTGTTGTGCAAATTTAGAGGGCCAGAATTGGAAGCCGACTGCAGAAAATTCTAATGCTACCAACTTATGTTTCATGCAGAGACCACAAAGACAAGAGAAATTAAGGCTTGTGCACAGGCATATAAGCAGTTGGTTTTCCCCTCTCTCTATCTGAAGCTGAGGAGATTAATAACTAGTAGTGGAATGAAGTTCCACAACACACCTAATGTGAATTGCAGATGTAGGTGGGATCTGCAGTTTAAGGACCTTGAAGGACCCTAGTAGTTTGTTGGACCAAAATCTTACTGGTAGACTCTGGTCAGTGACAAAACTAAAGAAGCTATAGTGGCACCTACCGAAAGAGCCCAAAAATAATCACATGAGACATCATCACAACCACGAGTAGAAAGTTTCCCTGTCCCTGTGGCTGTGACAAGAGCTGGTCCCCTGTTTCTTTCTGTTTGTCATCCGAACTGAAGCACTAAACTTTGAGAGGTTTATTTTTTAAGCAGACCAAACAGACAGAAGTCAATGCTCAAGCTGCTGACATTTAAACTTGGAGGTGACAATGCATGCAATGGTTCAAACCACTAATCATCACACTCGTAAAGGTATTAAAGCAATCAACAATCCGAAGATTGGTTTGAACACCACAGTGCTTTACTAGGCATGGTCCTGTTTGGAGGTGGTATGCCGTTGCCTTCCTCCAGTCATCACACTAACACTAGATTTTCCCAAAGCGAAATATTAAAATTTAAACTGGTTTGATTGTTAAGACATTCCATACAGTTTCATTTGAACACCCCTTGTATGTGTGCTCAAGAACCACAGTTAAGGAAGACTACAGTCCATAAAGTTTTAAAGAAATATCTGTTTTATGGATTACAGGACACGAATGTTACATGCTATCCAATCATCTGATAGCACCAAACAATTTGAATTTCCTTCACAGATGCCTCATGTGATTGACAACAGTGAACAATTCCTACAGTGGATACCTAGTGTTTAATAATGAGGACACATTTCAAGTGTGTGTGCGCGCACTAATGTTTACTGATATGCCAGTAGGGACTGCTAAAAATCCTCTTGGCTACACTGAATATCATAATAGGGAATAACTGGTGTGCCCTCATACAAGAAAAACTGTAGGCCTGTAATTATTTGTGGAGAAAACTCTGTAGTCAAGTATGTAGATAAATTGCAATTGTATGTAGTACCATAAATTCATCTTCCAACAAGATGGCACTGCTCCACACTACTTTGTCAGAATAATTTGAGGTGTCTTATTGGTGTAAGTCGTCTTTTTTTTTTAATTGTGTGTTTACAGTTGGGTTTTTGTCATTCCTCCGCCCACTTAAAATGTTCTCAGCAAAAACCCACACTGACCCGTTACTGTCATTTTATTGGTTTTGCTTTAATTTTCGTGTGTTTATACAAGCATGTCGGTATTGTTCCATGATTGTTTTGGTTAACACATTGCCTATGAATACATATTACACATCCTCGCCATTATGGGTAAAGGCTGACAGTGATACCCCGGTCTTCAATTATACTGAAATTTTGACTCATTTATCAACTTATAATATTGCTTACGATTGAGGTACAGAATTTAAGTCTGGTTGACGACACCATGAGCCAAAGCATATGTGCGGTAGGGAACCTTTAGTATTGTCCCAATGTTTCCAAACATATTTCAAGAACAATTCAGAAATTGTGAACTTTAACAAAAGAAGGTTATAAAGGAAGACACCATTAGGTGTAGACTGTGTGGTGGTGATGAAACAGCCAGCCCTACTCTTCCATGAGGTAAAGTATATGAATATAAAGAGATACAGATATATGATAAAAGACAACAAACTGTCAGACTCTAATTAAGCCAAGTGTTATTGGCATCCTTCTGATGTTACAGCAGTGTCTTGTGATTTCAGCCAGAATGATGTAATGCTTTAGTTCTGAAAAGATACTAAATTCAGGTTTAATGAATCATCAATTATGAGGTGGTCAGGCACACGGCACAGCCTTTGATTCAAGAAAGAGAGGCCACCTAAAGCAGTTTAGGGAAAGCATGGACAACAATGTATATAGCTAGTTGGCAGTGTGAAGTGCTTTTTACCCAAATAAAAAATCAAGAACTGTGTAATAATAATTTTGGAACAATGTACAAAACATGACTCTTGTAATGTAACAGACTTGTTACAGAACAATGGTGAGCTATAAAAACTTTAAGCTGATGTATGCAGAAATGAATAGCTACAGCTTCCACAAAAATAACAATGTGCAGTGTCACAAACAGTGCGGTAATATTACAGCATGAGCTCAACTACAAAACAAACTTAATATTTTACCAACAATCAATTTTGTAATCAATAACAGTAATTCACTGTTTAGAAAAGATGGAAAGGGTTTTTTCTTTTTGTCTCCCTACATCTTAATTTTGTCCATTAGACCTACGCAATCTGTGTCACCGATTGTACGCTACTAATTATTCCATGTTTGTTCAAGCACATAATTTAGAGGACTTCTTTTTATCTTAGATCGAAGTACGAATCTACGTAATATTGCAACCCGAAAATTGCGTATCAACATCAGTGTCTGCATTCAGCTAACATATCCTCTATGGCACAAATATATATGAATATACACATAAACAGAAAATACATATTATTAGAATGAATTTTGAATATAAACAAACGTCCTTCAAGTGGAACAAAAATCCTGTGTTTTTTAGGAAGTGAATAATCTCGTATTCTGAACTTATCAAAATAT
Source organism: Locusta migratoria (assembly GCA_026315105.1). Classification (NCBI taxonomy): domain Eukaryota; kingdom Metazoa; phylum Arthropoda; class Insecta; order Orthoptera; family Acrididae; genus Locusta; species Locusta migratoria. Next base: position 673,767,161 of record CM048744.1, read on the forward strand.
TCATGTGTTGTATGAAAAAACACCTGTCTTTAAATAATATTGCGAGATGATAGCAACATATTTGAAAATACTCACGATTGATGAAACTTTATTTTCCAAAGTTTGTTGTTATTGATGATCAGATTCCTGAATTTGGAGCATGTTGCTCCAAAGTTGCATAAATCTTTCGCTGTTAAACATTCACTTTCCAATATATGTTCTATAATTTCATTTGGAAGATACGTCACAGTCAAAGCCCCATCCATGACAACTGACTTCAACCATTCATCTCTCCAATATTTACCCTTCTCTATCACCCTGTCAAAGCAAGCGACCAAAGATCTTAAAAAGATGTTTCAATGTAACCAAGGTTATGTCACGAACAAATATAACACGGCATACTTTGAGGCCGGGTTCAGGCACAGTCAATCATATACACCACATTTACATGAGACATATGTTCCGGAATACGAAAACCGTTTTTCGCTGTCCTATTTACATGTTACAGACTGAATCGGATTTACTATCCCAATCAATATGGCGGCTGAAAAACAGCTGATTATAAGTTCTTGATCTAGTCAGGACAATCCCAATATTCGTTTACTTAAATAGACATATTCATGCTCACTAGGGCAACCGATGACCATTGCAGTTTTGTACCCCTTAAACATCCAAACAACAACATGCCCACTATAATATTTATACTAGTATTTTATGGTAGAAATGTCACTCTGTTCATACGTGCCGAAAGTTCTTAACAAGAAAACTAAATCTTACAAGCCAAGATCGCTTCAAAAATGGTTGCGTTTACATGGACACGAAAACAGATTGTGGATCTGGAAAACCGGTTTAGGCCGGGTTTCCCCCAACAAGAATTTCTTACACATTCATCCCCCCACCACCACTCGCCCAAATCAAGAAATGCAGCGAGTCAGCAAACTCGCACACTGTCATGACATCTTACGCGTAAGTTACGAAAGTTCAAACGCGTCTAACTTTCCTGAGGGTGTCGCAGCCCCCACCATCGCTTACGAGCTTCAGCAACTGCCGATAGGTTGATCTCCTTTCATTCTGGTCTTGCTCGTTCGATAGAATGGAACACAAATCTAGAACTACTGTTTATGTACAGTACATGAAAAGTTTGTGTCACACCAAAATATTGAGTTTTGTCTTTAGCTAAGTAAATGTATACTTCATAAAGTGACAATACTTTTATAAACAATGCAACGGGAACATCAATTTATAAGTGAGCTGCTCCTTATAAACAATACATAGAGTAACACACCATCGTTTCATGTGACGAAACTAAGTTGAAAACATTGAAACGTGTTAACTTGTTACGTTCATAGTATTTCATAACAGTTAATATTGTAAACATATATTCTGTTTCAGTATAGGACTAATAATAATTCATCATTGAGCATAAACATTTTGATCCAAAAAATGTTCAAATGTTTGTTAAGCTTATGGGACTTAACTTCAGGGTCATCAGTCCCTAAACTTACAAACTACTTATGAACTACCTTATACTAAAGACAACACAAACATCCATGCCTGAGGGAGGATTCGAATCCCTGATAGGGAACAGTCTTGCGCATCGGAACATAGCGCCTCAATGCGATCAGCCACTCCACTGCGGCCATTTCAATCAAATGAAGATTTATATGTGGCTTTACAGATTTAAAAGTAGGCCTAGGCCTACTTTTATCATTATCATTATGAAAATAGGATTCAATTCGGCATTTAACATTGTGTAAAGACTGTTCTGTAGAGTAGATCCAAGACTGCTTACAATATTAAGTAAGGAATCGGTATTTTATGACACTTGTTACCTATCTGAAATCAGACTAATCCTTGAAAGATAAACTACTGAATAGAAACCTTACGTTCCACTTAATACTGCCTCAGGTAGTACTGATATAAACCTTATTTAGGCCAATTCAAGGCCAATTCACACTGTCCGTCACGTCACGTCACGTCACCGTCCGTCGGAACATTCCGCAATGTATTTCTAATGGCGGCGTTCACACTGTCCGTCACGGACCGTCACGTCACGTCAACGTCACGTCAAGCTTTCTCGCGAAGAATGTTTTGACGGAATGGTCGTCTGCTAACACGGAAGTTAACCTATTTTCGTCACGCGAATTAAATGTTGCAGTCGACGATTGCACTGTTTATATGCAAATAAGTCTTATTCGCCTTTATTTTGTTGTTATACTTCGTTTTAGGGGCAAATCGCAAATGTTTCATGACGACTTAAATGTTTTTGTCAATTTAGTGTCCCCTAAAATCGAGGTCGGATATCTGAAACCAAAAAATGGTTAATGTTACTTAACAATGTAACAGAAAAGACTGAAGCAAACTGTTTATTAGAATAAGATTGTAATCTGATTACACATTTCTCATTAAATAAAATTTTAAATGAAAAAGTCAGTTCTAACGAAAGACAAAACTGCAGTTGTTTACGACGGTATTAACAATGTCAACTGGCAAATTGTAATGGATAAAGTAAACAGGCGCTATTTATGCTCTTTATAAGTGTTGTTTGATGTATTCATATGTTTATTTTTTCGCTTGAAAATAGATGTCGATGTTTTGAAATGTTGTTTCAGTTCCCAGTAAGTTGGCCAAAAACATACACTGTAAAGTTTTATTTGGCTGTAATTAACATTTAGTGTTGTTGTTCCTTCAATTCTAGTATTAAACTATGAATTTCTACATAACAGATCGCTACTCATAACCTCACTTTCAACATCGCGTATTGAGATAGGCGAATTGACGTGACGGATGCTGACGGACAGTGTGAATACAACTTCACACTGTCCGTCACGTCAGGTCACGTCACCGTCCGTCAGAACATTCCGCAATGTATTTCTTATGGCGGCATTCACACTGTCCGTCATCGGACCATCATGTTACGTCAACGTCACGTCAAGCTTTCTCGAGAAGAATGTTTTGACGGAACGCCGTCTGCTAATATCGGAAGTTAACCTATTTTCGTCACGCGAATTAAATGTTGCAGTCGACGATTGCACTGTTTATATGCAAATGTGTCTTACTCATCTTTGTGTTGTTGTTGTTCCTCTCAAATGTTTCATGACGACTTAAATATTTTTGTCAATTGAGTGTCCCCCTAAAATCAAGGTCGGATATCTGAAACCAAAAAATGGTTTATGTTACATAACATTGTAACAGAAACGAATGAAGCAAACTGTTTATTTGAATAAGATTGTATTTTGAATACCCATTTTTCATTAAATGACACTTTAAATGAAAAATCAGTTCTATTGAAAGACAAAAATTCAGTTGTTTACGGCGGTATTATTAACGTCAGCGAGCAAATCGTACTATGCTCTTACAAATATGGTTTGATGTCTTCATATGTTTATTTTTTCTCTTGAAAATAGATGTGGATGTTTTGAAATGTTGTTTCAGTTCCGAGTACGTTCGCCAAAAACATACACTGTAAAGTTTTCTTTGGCCGTTAATAACATTTAGCGTTGTTGTTCCCCATTTCTAGTATTAAACTACGACTTTCTACATAACAGATCGCCACTCATAACCTCATTTTCAACATCGCGTATTGAGATGGACGAATTGACGTGACGGACATGGGCGAACAGTGTGAATACATCTTGACGTGACGGTTCCGTGACGTGACGTTGACGTGATGGACAGTGTGAATTGGCCTTCTACTGGCGTATCTTCAGTTAATTGTCGATAACACAGGACAAAAATAGTGTTCTTCAGAAGGTATGTACTGCAGTAGCAACATGACCTTGTAAATTAATATGAGCTGGCACGGTATCTCACATAGGCCTACGTGTTTTAACTTTTGTATAAGTGTCAGAAATACGGCAGTAAAGGTTTCCAAAATTGCGTTCAATTTCAAGGTAGCGGTGATGATATACTTTGTTGGCAGCGAAATGTTTGCTTTACGATTGTAATTTACTGGTTACAGAAGGATGAATACAAGACCCTGCCAAAACCACCTAGAGACAAAGTCTCACAACAGCCCGTGCTACGTCATACTGACTAGCGCGCAGCCGCCAGCTGAAAGGCAGTCCGCTGGGGCACGCTTCTGCCTCCTAGCAGGCAGCCAGTAACGCCCCGTTTACACCGAAGCGAACACCAGCGAACGAGCAGCAGCGAACGACCAGCAGCGAACGAGAATTCACTCTGGTGTAAACGTTATGCTCACGGTGTTCGATTACGCTCGGCTCGCATTCACAGGTATTCGCTTGTATTCCACTGGGTGTCGGTTTCAGGGCGAACCATCAAAGGAAGTTCGCGTCCTCTCCACTTCAGCGCTAGTGCATGTTCGCCTTGTGGCAGTGAGCTGTTTTCTCTTCCGTTCGCTCCTGTGTAAATGCTTATTCACAAGTACAAGCCAATGTATGCGCGCACAGGCGAATTCCTAGCGAATGCGCATTCGCCTATGTTCGCTCATGTTTGCTTTGGTGTAAACAGGGCTTAAGCTGGCAGCCGCGGCCTGGTCAGTATGACATAGCATGGGCTGTTGTGAGGCCTTGTGTCTAGGTGGTGTTGACCCTGCACACCTTAGAGCAGGAACAGGTTATTTCACGGTAAAAACGAAAGATTTTTTCCCACCATTCACATTGTGACAGATCGTTTGTACCATTTCCACGGTGTCTGACGAGAAAAATTATTTAAGATACTTGTATTACACGTCTAGAGTGTTTGTTAAGCTGGATACAAGTATGTGGCGATTGTTACCATCACATTCCATTTATTATCTAACATGCACTATTTTTTTTTAAACATGTCCGTCGGCTTTTGCAAATATTGTCTATATGAAGAGGTACATTTATTTTGCCCAGGCATCTAGGAGGTGAACAGACAGAACAATTTCTTATGGTCCTAAATGCTTCGTTAGAATTTTTTTAAATACGAGGTATGTCCACAGAGTATGTTCCATTTGGATATATAAACCAAACGTGAACAGATAAAGAAAAATATTTATTGTATAAAAATCTGCAACTGTCCAACTACTTTTCTACATAACTTCCGAAACTTTATAGGCACTTGTCATAGCGTGGGACAAGCTTTTGTGTGCCTTCTTCATAGAAGGTTGCCACCTGTGTATTCAACCATGTGATATACATATTCTTTCCGCTCATTATCGTTGAAGTGTTGACCACCGAGGACAGATTATTAGGTGTAAGAAGAGATGAAAGGAGTCTTCTTCTTCCCTTCACATTGCCGCCAGACCTCACAAGGCGAATGTGACAAAACAACTCTTACGGTAATTTCACTAAGATGTGTTTGATCATCCTCCATACAGTCTCGCTCATAGCGACTTTCTTCTTACACCTAAAACCTGTCCATGGTGGTCAACACTTCAGCGATGATAACGAGCTGAAAGAACATGTTACCATATGGTTGAATACACAGGCGGCAACCTTCTACGAAGAAGGCATACAAAGACTTCTGCCACGCTATGACAAATGCCTACAAAATTTCGGAAGCTATGTAGAAAAGTAGTTTAATAGTTGTATATTTTTGTACAATAAATATTTATATGTATCTGTACACATTTGTTTTATATAACCATATGGAACTTACTTTGTGGACATACCTCATAATTGTCGAAAAATGTACAACTCCCAGACATAGATTTACACTGAATTTGTTTATGCCATGTCTTTATTTACCTGCAAAATTGTGCTTCGTACTTAAGGTTCGATGTATTAAACTGTGTGTACCGGAATGTTCTAACTGTTAATGCAAAAACATAGGATGTCGAAATTCATTTGATATGCGAATTACGAATAAAAAATAATCAAGAGTGGTGGTGGTTGGCCTGGTGGCGGGTGAGGGGTGGCAATCTACAGGACTTCCAGACGTGACATGAAGTCGTGAATGAGGTATGCGCCCATATCAGTATTAATTGATAACCAGTGCTATTAGGACGCTGTGTAAAATTATAGAACCACAGATAGTTATGTGGTCATGCGTTTCTTGACGCATTTCGATAAAAACCATCTTCAGAATCTGTAAAGTTACAAACATCAGGGTAAGCCTGGTGTCACAAAAAGAGAACTGCATGGACAAAAGAGATACCATATTACATTACAAACACAAATATCTTAATTACATACCATGGAAGATGGTTTACATAACAATATTGTGTGGTGTCAAGGCCCTGCTGAACATTACTGAAGCCAAATCACCCAGTATCGTCAAAGTAAATGCCAAAGATAAGAAAAATAGAAACTATTGAAAGAATTAAAACCTAGTAAACCTACAAATATTTAAGTTTAAAATGGAGAGGATGAGACTATACAATACAACTGTATACAGCCCTTATTGTTAAACTTACACACCTACAGTGGTGCCCCAGTGCCATGGCGAGGACAGAAAGGCGGGAGACCAGGACATATTCAAATGGGAGTAAAATTGACAGATACTGTCAGCTATTATAAAATACCACTATTCAACAGTTGACATGATAAAATCCCTACGTTATATTAGTAGGGTTACACATATATGTCATAAAAGAAGCAGATGTTAAAAGTCATAAAATATGACCAGGACGTAATCAGTGGGAGTAAAATTGACGGATACTGTCAGCTATTATAAAATATCACAATTTAAGGGTTAATATGATAAAATCCCTATGTTGCATTAGTAGGGTTACACATATCTGTCATAAAACAATTGGAAGTTACAAGTATTAGAATATGTATATTGTACTGATGGAGTGGCACAGAGAAGTACAAGCCGAACTGCATATGGTCTTTATCATTCTTGATAATGCATATGACAGAGAGTCGAGGCAAGAGATATGGAAATATCTTGGAAGTAAATAAGTGCCAGAAAAATATATCACTATGGTAGAAGACATGTATGAGGCTGCAATGACACAAGTCAGAGTTGTGCAAGTGCAGCAAAGGCATATCCAGTGAGAGTAGAACTACATTAGGGATCTGCTCTCGGCCCAAATCTCTTTGACCTTTTCATGAATGTACTAGTCAAAGGAGTGAAAAAAGAGGCACCTTGGGACATGAAGTTTGCCTGTTTTAATCTGTGAACCCACCCAAGAGGCACTTCAAGACAGGCTTGAACAGTGGAAAAGAGCTCTAGAGGAAAGAGGAATGAGAATAACCAGGGTGAAATCAGAGTATATGTATAAAAAGGATGCCAAAGATCTGTATATTAACCTGCAAGAATAACAATTTATGCTGGTCAAGAAATTTAAATACCTGGGCTCTAACATGCAAAGTGATGAAGGACTGGATCCCGAAATACAGCATAGGATAAATTGTGGATGGATAAAGTGGGGGAAACTCAGTGGAGTACTGTGTGTTGCTGTAGAATGAAAGGAAAGCTTTACAAGTCTGTGGTGAGGCCAGCGATGCTGTATACACTCCGTTTACATGGGCTCCCAAAACCGGATCTCGTAAACCGATTTCCCAATTCCGCTTTTGGTTGCTCATGAAAAAACTCCAAATCGATTCTGGAAATCCACTTCTCTAAAGCGGTTTTCCAGTTCCACAATCGATTTTCGTGCCCATGTAAACGCAACCGTTTTTGAAGCGTTCTTGGCTAGTCAGATTGTGTTTTTTTGGTAAGTATTTTCGGCACATATGGTCAGAGAGATATTTTCTAATGTTAAATAAAAGTATTAATATTACAGTGATCATGAATCTGTGTATTTAAGTAAAGAAAAATAGCGATTATTCTCACTAAATCGGGAACTGAATCAGCTGTTTTTCAGCCGCCATCTTAAGTGAATTAGGAAATCCGATTCTGGCTGTGCCATGTAAACACGACAGCGAAAAACGGTTTAGGAAAATCGGTTTTCGTCTTTGGGAAGATGTGTTACATGTAAACGTAGTGACAGTGCATAAACTTGGCCAATTAAAAAAAAAACACCAAGAGAAAAAGATAATAGAAGTGGCAGATATGAGAATTTAAATGAGGATGAGTGGCGTGTCAAGAAAGGATAAACTAAGGAATGAGTACATCAGGGGAAGAGTGAAAGTGGGGCCCATAGGGAAGAATATTCAAGGAAGAGGTTAAGATGGTATGGACATCTGCAGAGAAGAGTTGAAGAACTGGAAATAGAAGGATCAGGGAGAAGAGGAAGACGAAACTGACATGGAAAGACAAAGTAGCAGGGGACCTGTGGGAGAAAAGATGGCTCAGAGAAGAATCACTGGATAGACATTTGCGGAAGAGAAGGATCCAACGTTTGAGTTCAGCTACTTATGCTATCAGGGTCACTGCTAGGTTTGGTGATATAAACTCAGTAAATTAGCTCACTATACTTTTTTTTCATTTACTGCTTTCATATGGGATCATATTATGGGGCAATTCAATATTGAGTAAAAATGTCTTCATTTTACAAAAGCATGTAATCAGAATAATTGCTGGAGCCCACCCAAGCTCATCCTGCATACATTTTTTCAAGGATCTAGGGATCGTTACAGTAGCTTTACAATACATGTATTCACTTATAAAATTTGGTATTGACAATCTGACCCATTTCAAAAGTAATAGAAGAAAGGGTGATATTCACTGTTCAAGGTTAAATCTAGCTTTGGTACAAAAGTCTTTGCTCACTTACCAAGTAGCATCAAAAATCTGACAGATAGCCAACTAGTATTTAAAAAGAAATTAAAAGAAATTCTTAATGGCAAGTCCTTCTACACATTAGATGAATTTTTACATAAAACTTAGTAATTTCGCTAAAACACATAAAAAAACAAAAAATATAAAAAAACAAAAAATAAAGATTCCTTACAATATTGAGTGTCAGGTATAGACACCATTTATTAAACTGACACGTCTCTCATCATTATGAAATGTCGTATTTATTATCTATGGAGAAAGTATCAATCTAACCTAATCTGATTGTTTCATAATAAGATGTCTGCACAGTTTCAAATAAATGTTGGGGGAAGTACTCAAAAAGTATTTGGATTCAGTAACAGTTACTTGGAAAAATACATAGCTACAATTACAAACTGCAATTACTTCCCAATTTTGTGGATCTATTGCATGGAGCAAAAATGAAACACGTTAAACATAACAGATTGATTAACATACAAACTAATCCAACATCACCCGCTCCATCCAATTCAGGTTCACTTCACTTCCACCTTACCCAATCCCTTCTCTCACCTATAATGACAGATAATGGAACATTATTCAACATACATCATTCATATACAAAATCTATTGTGCAGAAAAGTGAAGTCACACTGCCTCCACTGGCACGGAGAATTTGTGCAAGATCGTTGTACATGAAAAACACCACACAAACGTTAATAAAACTGTATATACACATAGTCGTATCTATAAAAAAAGAAAGTGATATAAGAATAAAGAGTCAAATTACGAACATATTAACATTTATTTATAGATTTAGATAACTGCTGACTTTGCAAAGCAGCTGCATTTCAAAGAATTTGTCGCTAAGTCTATCCCTCTTGCGTGCAAGAATATGTTTGTACGCACTGAAAAGTCTTTGCACAGGAGCACTAAATGGTATACCTACATTTAATTTAAAAAACAATCGTTTTAGTGAAGTGTGTTTGACATTATCTGCACTATTGGTGAGGTATAAAGCTGCTGCATCCAATACCATTTAATTGAAAATACTACCGTAAGTACAGAGATGAAAACACTCTGACCTAGTTTCGCTACTTCACTGGTCATGCTGTACATTCACACCACATCAAATACCAGTGGGGTGCAGTAAGTGATGCGCAGTAGGAAACGCGTTTTCGCCGTTCTGTGCATTACGTCAGTGTGGGACACCTGGGAGCAAAACAATGAGTAGTGTTGGATGGTAACGTGCGTGTGTATGTGTTACTGTTTCTGCTTTATTTGCTTCAATTGTTTTGCTTCATACTTTGGGAGTCAAAATGTTTACAGTGAAAGGCATATTGAATTCCCGCGTGCTTGTTGCATATATTGAAAACATAGAGAGTAACTTCAGCGGAACCTTCAATGAGTTCATGTATGCTATTGTTTCTGCTGCAATTCTTTGAAATATAAGAAGGACACTGTAAACGTTGCACATTCTCGAATAAGCTCCCAGCATTTAAAAAAAAAAAACCGATTACATATGGGATTTACAGTCGGAATTGCTTAATTTGTCACGGAAAAAAGTGATTAAAGCAGACACAGTACCATCATGCAACTTGCCATGCAGTAGTGCGAACATCACTGTGTCACCTACAGCTGAGGGAAGAAAAAGACAACATAAGAAACGCGAAGTACATAAAAGAACTCTAGAGCCTTACTATCATTCAGCATTACAAGACGGTCGATGCAAAGACTTTGTACATTGAAAACACTATTTAGCTCCTTCACTGGAGACAGAAAATGGTGAGCAAGTTTCCTTTATTTTACCTAAATCGTCCTTTGAAACACTTATACTCTTATTTTAATGTATTTTGAGAAGACTGTATTAAAAGATTCCTATTCTTTTAAAGTCAGCAGTTCATATTATTGACACTGTCAATATGTTTGTTATCTGATGTTTTACTGATATGTAATACGTAAATCTATGATGGAATATGACCCAGTAGTCTTAAATGCAACATTTTACATCAGAATAGCACTTTTCATTTAACGTTGGAACAATATCTTTCGTCAAAAACGTAATACACATGCACATTCCATGCAGGCCACTTGGGAGCGCGCAGTCCCACAGTGATGTCAGAGTGCCAGCCAGTGGCTGAGCAAAGTGCTTACTGCCCAACCTTATATTTATTACCCTTGTCAAATATGGGAAGAGAGAGAGACAAACAACAATTCTCATCTGAGCTCAAAATACTCAGTTTCAAGAAAAAAACTTCAGCTATAGATACTACTACACTCGAAGCATAGAACGAATGATGATTGCGCCAAAGAATGTCAGAGTGACATGTTTTATCGCCTTGTAACAAAGCAACGATTCCAATGTAGTAACGATTACCCTTTTATTCGAGTAGGTAAATTGCAAGTACAAATTACATTTGTGAAATGTATAGATTACAAGGGAAAATTACTCAAAATGTAATCCATACATGTCACTTTACTCTTCTTTACGTTTACTCAGCTACTTACCATCACTAGATTTCATCTTTTTGACTTTAATAAGGATCAAGACATGAAGTGGTGTAATATTCATATCACATACATCAGTGTTTATCTAAGTTTATGTAACGAGTGTATTGTTATAGAAAACCTATTTCCAATTTTTTCTATACATTGCCGACTTATATTTTTGTGCTTTATATTTGGATAATCATTAATAACTACATTCACCTCATGGATGCCGCTATTATTTTGAGTGTAGACATCATGAAACAAGTTTTATTTGTTGCTGTTTGATGTACTACATTTCCGACATGAGTAGGCTTCTGAACCATGTTGTTGTGGTCCTCAGACTGGAGATTGGTTTGATGCAGCTCTCCACCCTACTCTATTTTGAGCAAACCTCTTCATATCCTCATAAGAATGGCAATGCATATCGATTTGAATTTGCTTACTATATGCGTCTCTTGGTCTCTCTCTGCGATTTTTGCCCTACACACTTCCCTCCAATGATAAATTTACTATTCATCAATGTCTAAGAATATGTCCTATCAATCGATCCGTTCTTTTAGTCAAGATATGCCAAATTACACTTGTAACATGCGGAGGCATTACATATATATATTACAAATTTAATGTTAACTTTCACTTCTTTATTTTCGACGAAAATCTTAATCTTTGAGCACTCAGGTGAATTTCCTAATCTCTTACCTTGTGATGATGATCTTCAACTATTGACACAGACAGAGGTGGCTTGTAGTTCAGGTGACTGAAGGTTCACTTCTTTGAGTGTCAGATCTTGATAGTCGCACCGCCCCCCCCCCCCCTCCGCAGGTCGGCACTTCATTGTTTCGGCGCCCTCCTCCCCCCCCCCCGCCCACTCGGCGTCCAAAGAGATTTTGGCGCAGCTGTGCGAGAGGCACTGGGGGAAAGCGCCGTCGTTTGCCCTCCCCCCCTTAGATATATTTCCATTAAAATATCTGCAGAGCGTCTTACCTCGGCTTATTTGCGCTTGCTTCAACTCGAGCTAAGGCATCGGCCTACCAAGCTTAAAGCTGAGAAATTTGTTTCTAAGAGATACTCAACGTTGATCATTTTTCTTTGATAATAAACACCAAGAATACATGAATATCCATATGAACACTAAAATACAGTACGTTATTACACTGTTAAGTGACTGTTACAAAATGAATCTGTTACGATAAAGAGACAAGCTACCTTTGGGTCACATGGCACTGTAAGGAGCACCCCCTCCTAACCTTACGCATATGCAAAGGCTGCTCTGCCCCACATCTTTTCAAATAGTTAAATATATGTTACAATGAAGAGGTAGAAATCTTTTACCTCAAAATCGTGACTCATTTGCAAAAAAGTCCAAAGATATGTGGCAAGTAACAACACAAAAGTCATTGTTGTTCCTGTATCTGATAAAAAAAGGGTTGGGTTTTTCAAAAAAAATTGCTTGCATTCGGTCTCTAACCCAACACGTGTGTCACCGCACGTCTATTCTTGGTAGGTGGAGAGTTGTGACTTCTTTATTATGCATAATCGGATCTTCTGAAAGTTTTTACAGTTGATGCGTCTTTATTTTATAGTTATAAGATATTTTACCATATCTGACGTGTTTTTGATGAATCTTCAATGCGCCAAAAACAAATATAAAAGGTGGGTGTTGCCTTCATGAAGGATTTGCGCATGCACAAGGCGAGGTGCGCAATAGCTCCATTGTCTTGCTTCAGGACCATTCGTGTAATCGCCAGAGCTCGAACAGCCACGAGCTGGCGTTTCTACCAGCTCCAACGCCAATGTTAAAAGCAGCGTTTCCCCCCACCCTCCCTGCCACTGCCTCAAGGGGGTTCAGAAAAGAATTTGAACCTCAGCTGCGCATACGCATTGCAACGTTTCGGCCACTGCCGCATACATTAGGCGGCCATGCTACGACTCGTATATGTTCTCTCTTCGTGACGTAAATCGTTTCTCATGCGAGAAACATACGTTGAATATGCATTTAAAATGATCGAATAGAAGAACGAAATGAAGAGTGATAGTTTAAAAATAATGACAATAAGTGACAGAATGATGAAGATCAAAATATCACTCAAGGGGACAACCATAAAGGCAATACAAGTGTATGCACCGCAGGTGGGTTGCACTTCTGGCGAGAAGCAAGAGTTTGAAGAGGAATTGCAGAAGCAGATGGGAGGGAAGAATGTGATAGTAATGGGGGATTTAAATGCACTTGTTGGAAGAGAAAGAAAAGGCTACGAAAGCGTGCTTGGACCAGAGGGTTGGGGCTGTCGAAATGAGGTAACTGAAAGACTATTGAAGTTCTTTCAAAGGAACGGCTTCCTCGTTGGGAGCCCTTGGTTCAAGAAAAGAGAGAGCCACAAGATTACGTGGTACAGTAAAGACTTAAAGAGAAAGTCAATAGTTGACTACTTCTTATACGATAGTGAGATGAACATCAAGGTAATACCATCAGAGGCCTTGGATAGCGATCACCGTTTGCTGGTAATGAACCTGAGAGGGACAAAGGATAACAAAGGTGCAGAAAACCAAGAAAGACGTATAAGGGTATGGAAGTTGAAGGAGGAAGAAAGCAGGCTACAGTACCTACAAGTAGTAAAGGAAAACATTCCAAAGGACAAACCAAAAACGACAGAAGAGGAATGGGGTAGTTTCAAGAAAACGTTAGTAAGTGCAGCAAAAGCAATATGTGGGAGGACAAACAACAAAAAGAGATGCAAAGAAACCCCCTGGTTGAATGATAAAACAAAAGATATAGTACAAAACCAGAATAAAGCCTTTAGGTTATGGTTCCAGAAGAGAACAGTAGAGAAAAGAGAGGAGTATCATGCAAGAATGAAAGAAGCAAAAAGAGTGGTGGCAGAGGAGAGAAGAGAGTGGATGGAACAGTGGACCATAATGATGGAGGAGGATAGTAAAGGTTCAAAAAAGGTGTTATATGGGATGATTAAAAGTAAGAATGGTACAACGGATTATGCCCAAATGCTGAACAAAAGTGGCCAACTTGTAGAGAATAAGGAGGAACTCAAGAAAATGTGGAAGGAGTATTTTGAAGAACTCCTGAATCCGAATGGAGACCTGGATAAGGAGGAACATGTTGAGGAGAAAGAGGAGGAGCAGCAAATAGAAAAAGACCTTTTGTGGGAAGAAGTGGGAGAGGCATTGGCCAAGAGGAAGGGAGGTAAATCACCGGGCTTGGATGAGCTAAGTGTCGAGATGGTGAGAGCAGCAGGAGAGGTGGGGATATAGTGGCTCTGTCAAGTAATGAAAACTATATGGAAACAGAAGACTATACCAGAAGACTGGAAGAAGGGAATAATTGTCCCAATCTTTAAGAAGAGAAATAGGAAAGAGCACAAGAACTATCGTGGGATAACACTGATGAGTCATTGTGCAAAGAGTTTTGAGGAAATTTTGGAAGCACGAATTCGGACAAAATTAGAAGGCGGGATGAGAGAAGAACAACATGGCTTCAGAACAGGAAGGTCCACGGTGGATCTAATTTTTGCTGTAAGGCAACTCCAGGAACAACACTACGAATATGGAATAGATCTACTAATGACCTTCCTGGATATTGAAAAAGCATATGATATTGTACATAGAACTAAAGTGTGGAAAGCCCTCGAGAAGAGAGGGATAGCAAAACAGACTATTTGTAGGATAAGGGAAATGTATCATGGATGTGCGAGCTGTGTGAAAGTGGGAGGAGAGAGATCAGCTTGGATTGAACAGAAGAATGACTTGAGGCAGAGAAGTGAACTTTCGTCATTACTCTTTATTGTAGTGATGGATGATATAGTGAGTACAGTAGCACAAGTAATTGGTGAAGGAAAGATGAAAGCTATGTTGTTCGCGGACGACCTGATGATTTTGGGTAATAAGGAGCAGAAAGTACAAGAGCAATTGGATGTATGGAAACAACAATTACAAGAGTACGGCATGAAATTTAGTATAAGCAAGAGTGAAACGATTATCACATCAAGAGCAAAAGAGAGAGGAACAACTGGAGTAACAATCCATGGGTAACGATTGAGGAGAGTGGAGAGTTTCAAGTACCTAGGAAGCCTGATACAGGAAGATCGGAAAAACGACAGAGAAAAAAAAAGAAAAAAAACGGCCGGCCGCGGTGACGGAGTAGACTGAGGCGCGCCAGTCATGGTCTGCACGGCCACAACGGTCGGGGGTTCGAATCCCCCCTGGGGCATGGATTAGTTAGTTAGTTAGTTCGTAAGTAGTTTGTAAGTTTAGGGACTGATGACCCCGTAGTTAAGTCCCATAAGCTGTACAAACATTTGAACATTTTTGAGAAAAAAAAACGAGCGAGGGAGAAAAGCAGAAGCATTTCGGAAGAGTGTCAGAAGCCTGATGTGGAACAGGGATGAACCCCGAAGAAGTAAAAAAGTTATATACCGGTCATACTATGTCCGGATCCTGACATATGCATCTGAAACCTGGGTTATGAAAATAAGACAGAAAAGCAAATTACAAGCTAGTGAGATGAAATTCTTGAGTAACAGTATTGGAGTGACAAAGATAGACAGGTTAAGAAATGAGATTATCAGGGAGTTAATGAAGGTGGAACCATTACAAGAGGAGACAGAGAAATCAAGGCTGAAATGGTATGGGTATATTAAGCGTATGGAGGAGTGGAGGATACCCAGGAGGATGCACGAGGTGAAAGTGGAAGGAAAGAGACCAAGAGGAAGACCGAGAGACAGGTGGCTGACAGGAGTGGAGGAAGGTGTAAAGAAAGGAGAAAACTGGACCAAGGTGAAGACGGAGAGATGGTGGGAAGACAGAAGACGATGGAGAGGCTTATGTTCGAAGCAGACCCGTCCAGAGGCTGGAAACTGTCCAAGATGATGATGACGATGAACTTGTTTTCACGGCAAGCTTTTACAAGGGATTTACTGAACCAGTGAACTCACAGGCCGCGCCGCCACTGGGCACGTGGCGTACTTTTGCCAATATTTTCAACCTTCGTCCACGTGTGTTTACATGCGAGGTCGCGATTTCGACAGGCATTCACCTGAATGACGTTCTGCAACCAGCCTGCAGGCCGCATGGGATGTCAACGGGAAAACTTACCCCAAGCTGCTAGAGAAGCAATAGAGCTAAACAGGCATTGAAATCGCTTACTGGTAGGTTCGCAAAGAACTCAACAAAAGTGCACGGGTGGCACCAAACTTGATGGCGGCCTGCGGAATGTAAACTCTATTTCTTGCTTTGAATCATATTCAGAATTTCTTAAATGGTTTTGAAAGGACCCTAGTGGTTCCGCTTAATATATCAGAGCGAAAATTGCGGTTGTGCTACACTCCAAAGCGGGTGCGTTCAGAAAGGTTTCAAACCTAGTATATCCTTAAGAAAAGGTTGATTCGTTCCCAAATCTCCCTGTCGAGTGCGAAGTGCATCGGAATCAGACCCGAAAGAGAAGGAGAGGCTTCACTGGCACACTAAATACATCCTCCTGTTTTCTCATCGTTTAGATTCTGAGCAGCGCAATGATGTGACTGAATTTTCTTCTCAATGACCAATAAGGAAAAGGAACTGTTGAACGCTCAGTAATTCTGTCTTCTACAGCGGCCCTACATATTGACTTCGAAGGCAACTGAACACAGCACTTATACTGAAAGCTGGTTTATTACTGCCTCTCGGGCAGCGTGCTATTTATACACTGACAGAATTTACCAGAAATTAGAGGAACAGTTAACATAAGAAACAAGTAGAATTTACAAATTATGTAAAAAGATGTAGAAAATTCTGGAATCGTTAATTACAAAGATATAATTTTTTGCCGGTGGGCGGTATTGAACCGGCCACCTCCAGCACGACAGTCCGTGACGCTATCCCATGCGCCACGCCGGCAGTCGGCATACGGGCTCTCTCGCAGCATTGCTCCCTCTCCTGGAAAAACAGCGACCCGCTGTGGAGCCAGCTGCAGTGTCCTGGATTTTGACCTTGTCATGGGTCCTCTGTATTGCAGTTCGAGGGAATCCTTCCCTTCTCCAGGATTATCGACGTCAGACATTCCTGTCGTGGCTTCATCAGTAACATTGCTGTCTTTAGAGTCCTTAAACAAGAAGCCATTGACGCCTACCTGCTCTTCAGGATCGTAGTAAGGCTTCATGCACAGGACATGAACAATGTCTCTTCGTTTTTGTCCTCAACTTCGTATGTGACGTCTCACAGGCGGCGTATGACACGATACGGACCAAAGTATCGCTTCAATAACTTTTCTGACAGCCCAATCTTCCATACAGGGTTTCAAAAATGTTCAAATGTTTGTATAGTCTATGGGACTTAACTATGGGGTCATCAGCCCTTAAACTTACAAACTACTTAAGAACTAAATAAGACTAAGTACGGCACAAATATCCATGGCCGAGGGAGGATTCGAACCCCCGACCGTAGTGGCCGTGCAGACCGTGACTAAAGCGCCTCAGTCCCCTCGGCCACCGCGGCCGGCACGTACAGGGGTAAAAATCCATACAAGATCGCCTGGGCTGTACACAACAGGTCAGTGCTAGTCGTTATACCGCTGACGGTCCTTCTCCTGGGCGTGCAGTGTCGTATGCGACCCAGCTGTCTTGCTGCTTTGACCCTGGTGATGATCTGTTTAACATAGCCATCCTAAGTGTCGTCCGTTTGGTAAGGGAACAGCGTATCCATTGTCGTATCAGCTTCACGGCCATGGAGCAGGAAAAACGACGTGAAACCTGTGGTGTCTTGTCTTGCGGTATTATAAGCAAATGTACGACTGGCAGAATTATATCCCAATCCTTCTGCTTAACATCGACGTACATAGACAGCATATCGGCTAACGTCTTTTAAAACGTTCTGTAAGACCATTTGTCTGTGGATGGTATGCAGTTGTCATTCTGTGGATAATGTCGCACCGTGACATTACCTCTGATACTAGTTTTGACTGGAATACTTTTCAGATATCATGACACGTGGTGCTCCGTGCTTCAAAATAATGTCTTCTACAAGGAATTTTTGCGATCTCTGGAGCTTCTGCAGTCGGCACAGATTTGGTGACAGCATAACGTGTGAGGTAGTCAGTGCAGACTATTATCCAACGGTTACCGGTTGTCGACTTCGGGAACCTCCCTAAAAGATCGAACCCAACTCGGCGGAATGCAGCTGCTGCTGGCGGAATCGGTACGAGATGCCCTGGAGGTAATTGCGGCACATGCTTCCGTCGCTGGTACTCTTTACAGCGACTCACATAGTGCTTGACAGATCGGTAGAGACATTTCCATTAATACCTGCGTCTGATTCTGTCTAGGGTCTTAACGAATCCCAGATGACCGGATATTGGAGCATCGTGGAAATATTTGAGAATAGCTGGCTGGAGATGAGCTGGAACGACCAGTAGCCATTTGGGGCCCAGTGGATAGAAGTTGCTCTTATACAATGTTCCGTTGGAACTTTCCATGGTCGGTTCTCCTTTCTTCAAGGCCTCTATCGTTTTTAATCGTGCTAGATCTCCCCTCTGTTCAGCTGTACTGTCATCTAATTCAGTGAGGGCTGAAATTTCATTCATGTGTTCCACTAATGGATTCCTCAAAAGGCAGTCGGCATCCTTGTGTTTGCGCCCATTCTTGAATACCACTGTGACATCGTACACTTGGAATCTTAGTGCCCATCTTGCTAGTCGACCTGATGGATCCTTCAAGCTACTCAGCCAACACAAAGATTGGTGGTCTGTCACGACGGTGAATGGTTTGCGGAATAAATACGGCCGGAACTTGTTGATAGCCCAGATAACTGCGAGACATTCTTTTTCAGTTGTAGAGTAGTTTATCTCGGACTTTGCGAGTACTTTTCCCCTGCTGAGGTGTGAATGCACCTGAACATGGCGTAGTATACCTAACACCCGTTGGCGTTGTTCCTTGGTCAGTCCAGGCCCTATTGGCAGTTCCACATTTGTTTCCTCCAGCGTGTTGTCTGTACTAACAGCAGGGCATGGCTCTTCATTGATGACGTTGAGCTCACCGTCTTGTATTGGTTCAGCTGTCCCGATACACATTCCCTTGGGGATAAATTGTCACTGCTCGTGACAATTTGTGATCCCAATCTCTCCTTGACCGCCGCTAATGCTTATGATAGCCGCTGGTACGTAAATTTCTTTTGTGAGCCTGATAAACTTTTTACTATCAACAAGAACTTCACAGTTTAACCGATCATCTGTGTCTGTGATTGCAACTCTTCTCGTTGTCAACGGCGGTATCGTCACATTGTCAACGACAAATAACTTCATAGAAAATTCTGTATTACGTGTATCCGTCGGAACGACTTCCTCAATTTGCAGCTCAGTAAAACTCAGTGAAACTCTTCCACAGTAAATGATAGCTTGGGATGCTTGAAGGAAGTCCCATCCGAGGATGACATTATGACTACATTCTGTTAAAACGACAAATTCAAACGACTGGGTCCTGTTGTTGATCGTTATTCTTGCGACACAAGTTCCTGCTGGATGGACGTACCTTCCATTTGCGACCTTCAGCACAGCTGCTTCCGTATCACAGATCATTGTCTTTTTTAGTGTGCGGCGGTAATTAACCGACAGTACAGAGAAAGAAACTCCTGAATCAACCAGTTCCCGGGCACGTTGGCCGTCGATTATGACGTCGATGAGATTCCCCGACATCATAGCGACTGTTGTCCATGGAGGATTTTCATCTGCGGCGGCCTCACCTCCGTAGATGGTCGCCTAGCTTAGTTTTCCTGGGTGCAGCGGCTAGGGGAGCGGCTGGAACCTCTGCACGGCCACGATGTACGCCAGCGGCGCGTCGGGGAGCGACCTCGTCCAGGTTATGGCGATGGGCTTCTTCCGATAGGTCGATTGAAATCATCAGAAGGTGACTGCCATGGATAGAACTGCTCCGACTGCTGACGTCTTGCGGCAAAATAACCGTCGAATACTCGCCTCCTCCCTCTGCAGCAGCGTACGACATGTCCAGGGCGCCCACAGTGGAAACACAGTGGTGTGTTGTCTTCTGTCCTCCAGACGTCTGTTCTTCTTCGGGGCGTCATTGTTGCCGGGGGAGTTGGTTGTGGTCGCGTCGGCCGGTTCATAGGCTGCCGTTTGGCGGCTGCAGCGTAAGTCATAGCAGGGCGACGCCATTCTTCACGTCGGGTGCGACTGGCGGGGCAGACAGGAGCTAATGTCTGAAATACCTCATCCTCAGCAGCGTCGGCGACCTCGTGACTTACAGGGCTTGATTTGATTTGATTTTTCCAGGGAAGCCAAAACAGTCTTGGTCCAACCCGCCACTGCCCGCACCAAAACTTACAGGGCGTACATCCATGGCCATAATCTGATGCTCGCTCGGTCTAACAGTACCGGTTGCCATAAATTCTTGTAATTCTTCTCTCACAATTTGTCGTATGAGAGAAGCGAAGTCATGCTGGTCTTCCACAACGGCCATAGGGAATACATTCGGGAGTATGTCATACTTTTAGCGTCCAACCCTCCTTTGTTGCATCTCTTCAATACGCTGGCACCAGTTGATGAACTCTTCTGTTGTAGCAACGTCTTTTATCAGAAGAGCTTGGTGCATATCTACCGCAATACCCTTCATTAGGTGCGTGATTTTGTCCGCCTCAGTCATGTTCGGATTGACTATGTTACACAGGGCCAAAACATTCTGTATGTACGATTGTGTCGGCTCAACACGTCGTTAGGCCCGGTTCTTCAATTGTTCGTCCACCGAACGGATTTGTCGTTGGCGGTCTCCAAACGTCTTCTTAAGTTCCGTCTGAAATGTTTCCCAGTCGTTCAGCTTGTCTTCGTTGTTGTCAAACCATTGCTGGGCTTTTCCGTCCAGGTAGAAATAAACGTTGGCCAAGCACATTGATGCCACCTGTTGTACTTGGCGACTCGGTCGAATCCTTTTAGCCATTTATTAGAATCCTGTCCAGTGTCTCCAGAGAACACCGACGGGTGTCTGATGTGCAGCTGGCTTACCGATGTTTTCGTGTCCATTGTTCTTCTGATGATACGGACTTTCGGAAGGATGTACTCGGTATATACCTTGTATTCCGGTTCTAGTCCGTGTCAGCGACGGCTTTTACGTTGCCTAATCGGAGCCACGGTGATGCAGCTGTTGTACAGGATACCCGGCGCCTCCACCAAACAATGTCGTGTTGAAACGGAAGCAAGGTTGACTTCGAAGGCAACTGAACACAGCACTTTTACTGAAAGCTGATTTATTACGAACTCAACATACACGCAGCACTAACTGCCTCTCGGGCAGAGTGCTCTGTATTTATACATAGACAGAATTTAACAGAAATTAGAAGAACAGTTAACATAAGAAAGCAGTAGAATTTACAAGTGAACATAAGAAAGATGTAGAACATTCTGGAATCGTTAATTACAAAGAAATAAATTTTTGCCAGTGGGCGGTATTGAACCAGCGACCTCCAGCACCGCAGTCCGTGACGCTATGCCCTGTTCCACGCCGGCGATCGGCGTACGTGCTCTCTTGCGGCAGTATTTACTCTGCAAATCATAATTAAGCGCCTGGCAGATAATTTATGGAACTATTTTCATAATCTTTCCCTACCGTTCCATTCCCTAATAGCGCGCGGGCAAAAGAAGCTCGTATATCTTTCCTTATTACATCTAATTCATCTTATTTTATTATAATGACCATGTCTTCCTATGTAGGTGGGTGACAATAAAAAAATGTTCGCATTCGGAGAAGAAATTGGCGAAAGAAATTTCTGGTTCAAGTTCCGCTCAGGCACAAATTTTAATGTGTTACAGATCGATAGTCCATCTTTAGAATAGCAACAAACGTCAGAAAATTCCGCAGTTTCTATGTATTTGTGTGACTATTTCGGAAATAGATCCCGCCACAACAAATAACGGCTTTCTTTTAATGATTTCCAACCCAAATCTAGCATTATTTCTGTGGCACTCTCCCGTGTATCGCGATAATAAGCTGCTCTGCTCTAAACCTGCTCTGCATCCTTCGTCAGTCGCATCTGCCGACGATCCTACAATGCGCAAAATACTCCATAACAGGACAGCCGACTATAGTGTACCCAGTTTCTTTAGCAGAACTATTGCATCTTCTAAATGTTCTGCCAATGAAACGTAGCCTTTGGTTCGACCTCCTCCTGATCACACCCCTCTCAAAGACTTATAACTTATTTGAAACTAGATACAATAGAAAACTGTACAGCTAATAACTATGATATACACATAAAAAAGTGTTGCATCACATCAAGTCCAAGATCAGCTGAACACTTGTGTTAAATGTGTATGTTGCATCAAGAACACCGTTTCTTACATTGTACATAGACATCACTAATCCCATACACGCATGAGCAGTGCGAATGCGATGGAGCGGGTAACACGGCCGATCAAGTCGACATAACACCAGAGAGGATGTATACCGCTTGTGCTGACTGTAGTCCTGCCAAGCCGGAACGTCTATTGGGAAATTTGATCGTATCCGCATTGTCACTTTGTGTCAGGAGGGACTCTCATCAAGGGAAGTTTCCAGATTTCTCGGAGTGAAAGAAAGTGATGTTCGTATGTGGAGGAGGTACAGAGGTACCTGAACTGTCGATGATTCGCCTCGCTCTGCTCGCCCAAAGTCTACCACAGCAACCGATGACCGCTACTTACGGATTTCAGCTCGGAGGATGTTCCGTTTCGACTCAAACTCTTCGTGATAGGCATCATAACAGGAACGTTCACTCCTCACGTCCATGGTGAGATCCAGATTTGGCACCTAGACACTATACCACGCGATTCGGATGGGCCCAACAGCATGTTGAATGCACTTGCCTCAATTGGCCTCAAGTGTTATACACGTGTGGAAATCACATCTGCCTTCAACCAGACTGTCTTCAGAGACGTTTCTGGAGGCAACCTGGTCAGCCTGAACGTCTGAAGACCAACTCACACTGTCCGAGACGTCAGGTCACTTCACGTTCTGTCAGAACATTCCATAATGCTTTACTAATGGTGGCATTCACACTGTCCGTCACCGGACCGTTGCGTCACGTCACGTTATAAGGCTCCTACAAGAACGAGCTGACGCATCCGCCATTTTCATTCCGGTAGCTCTTAACTGAAACACACTGCGGTGCTATAGGATTTGCGTCACGGCACTTTAGCATGACATTACGGGTGCTTGTGTTACCATAAACTGCTCAACACATTCTAGAGGTGGCTACAGAACGTTTAGTTTCGCGATAGCTCCTGAGAGAAGAAAAAATGGATCATTAAATGTCGGCGCAAAAACTGGGGACCAGGACTGAGCCCACAGTTATGTATTATAAACAAATATTTATTATTATGACTTGAAGCAATATTTAGTAGTAAAAATCGTCTTTGGTATTCGAACGTAAGTTTTTGTTTAGCTCTTTTGAAAGAACTACCTATTAACAGGAAAGCTGCCTGTCGGGGGTTCGCAGCCGCAAAATATCATACCATAGCAAAACATCCCAGAAAATACTGTTTATACAGCAAAATATGTGTGTCTTAAAATGCCAATATTGACGCTTATCCATAAGAGACTATAACATAACTGACAAAGGATACTGGGTAAATTTTACTTACGACTGCGGCGGCGTAGTGTGCTAATGTTGGCAACGAAATGTTTGCTCTTTAAGGATTATTAAATTACTGACAATACAAGGGTACTGTTACATATAAAAACCTGTCAACCTAGAGAAGGAACAGAATTATTATTTATTTGATTGTCAACACAAAGGATTATTCTCCTCATTGTATACTATTAGATTTTCCATAACATTCAACGATTATTGTCAACATCAGCACCGTGTGCCTCTACAACCGTAAACTTTAGATCGTGTACACTAATATTCTTTTTCGTTTTAGTGTTTGTAATACGTTCCCAAACTTTTTCAATAACGTTATAGAATAGAAGTACATTCAGCAATGTGAGTACGACAATGAGATATGGTGTATTTGTCACAGCGGACAACAAACACTTACTGCAAGGCGGCAAACAAACCTCGCATATTGATAGTCACTACTCAAATACAAGCCAAGATCGCTTAAAACTATTATCTAGATGATCAGTTTCGCCAGAATTAAACGTAGTACCCGATTTTTATCACAGAAATATATACTTTCCTTGCGCTTTTATCTTTAATTGGACAGAAAAGAAAAACAGCAATAAGTAAAGAAAACGCGAGATTTTTCTGTCTAATCCACATATCGGAATAAACAAGAGCGGAATGCGAGCTCAAAGTAGGACGATCTAAGGCTCTATGCCGGCACTTCCAAAATATTTCACTAAACTTGAACAAAACAATGCTGTTCGTATAAGCTGCGTGTTGCGTTTAGCTTTTGCACGGAATGAAAATGGCGGATGCGCCAGCCTGTGTTTTTAGGAGCTCTATCACGTTACGTTAAGCAAGGGCGCCCATACCTGGGGGCAGGCGGGTCGTGCCCCCCCCCCTCCCCCCTAACCCACGGGAAAAATAAAGGAAAACAGAAAAAAAGAGGAAGAAAAAGAGAAAAAAGGATTGTGGTAACGAATTTTTGTTTGAAGAAAATATTAAAAAATGGGGGTTATACAGAAGTGGTTCAACAATGAAACGTTATTATATAGTGAAATTTACACAATTGTGTTTTTTATATTAGTTGTCGCGGTCTCAAGGTGCGGTGTACAGCGAGAAAGAGCGCGCGAGCTCAACGTGCTTGACGAGTCTAACCCCTCTGGCCCTCTCCCTGGTCCTACTCAAGCCCACGCGACAACACAACACTAACTTCACTATTAACACGGGAAAATTATTTACGTCGTTTCGCGCGTCTGTTCTGGACATAGTTTAGTGCATTCAGTCAGTATAGATAACATTTGTAAACGTGTAAATAAACCGGCGAGAAATTAACCAAAGTTACATCGGCTCAGAATATTTCCAGTTTCTCAGTTGACCGTCCAACTCTAGAAGTAACGCATATTATTGAGTCTAGAATAAAAGGACACTTAATTCTCAAGCTAGTTTACAATGGCAGTTTAGAAATGATCTTAAGTCTAGAAAATGCCGGCCGCGGTGGCCGAGTGGACTGAGGCGCTCCAGTCACGGTCTGCGCGGTCACTACGGTCGGGGGTTCGAATCCCCCCTCGGGCATGGATATTTGTGCCATCCTTAGTGTTAGCAAAGTTAGTAAGTAGTTTGTAAGTTTAGGGACTGATGACCCTGTAGTTAAGTCCCATAAGCTATACAAACATTTGAACATTTTTTTCTAGAATGGGCGCGTTCTTTAGTGGTAACTCTTGTGTCCACTGACAAATACAGTTAAGTCGCATGCAGAAACTACTTCTGCAAGTTGTTTGACGTAGAAACACCACCACCAAGTCGAATTCCGCACGTTTTGTCAACTAGAAGTAGTTTTCGCACGTTAGTGGAAACAGTTTGTTAAAACTTGCCTGTTGCTGGAAAAATTTGTCACAGTTGCCGAATTTTAGTGTGTTCGATACGTAAACTTCACAGTTGGAAACGAGAATGGTGCAAAAACAAATGTACAAGCAGTGGCGGGGGCTCCTAATATGATTTCCGAGCTTCTATTGTCACAAATAAACACATATAATTGGCCAACGTCCGCCAAGCTTTTGCAAATAGAATATATCGGTTACTTTATTTCATTAGAAGGAGAAGTAAAATGGGAGTAGATACGTGCAGACGCCTTTCAATTTCAGTCAATTTATTAAATCTTAGTCTAAACTTGAATGAATGCACTGAGTTTGTAATAAATACAACTTGCATAATTCGAAGAGTACTTAAAAGGTGCTCTCTTAGCGACACAACTTGCATCATTTCTGCATCGTGTTTTCGAATATTTAATTGTACGACAGACAGAAGATTTTCGGAACTTGCATACTGGTAGTATAATCTACGAAAGTTTTTAATCTAGGAGAAAAGCTCTGATTTTAGTTCACTAAATTCTGTTTTTGACAACTTACATAAGTACACTTCTGTATCCATTTCTTCACTCACACATTACTTTTCTCGTGTTAAATAATTCTGCAAATCCGTAAAATTAACTTGCCTAAGTGACTTGCAGAAGTAAACTTCCGCAAATTTTTGATCTAATGTAAACACCTCAGCAAGTGTTTGATATTACTTGCTAAATGCTAGAAACCCAAAACGTTACTGGAGCAGGCGCGCAGTGTACTTCGTAAACAATGATAAGATGCCATTTACTCAAAAAATGTTCAAATATTTGTTAAGCTTATGGGACTTAACTGCAGGGTCATCAGTCCCTAAACTTACAAACTACTTATGAACTAACTTGTACTAAAGACAACAAACACATCCATGCCCGAGGAAGGATTCGATCCTCCGACGCAGGAGGCCGCGCGATCCGTAACGTGGCGTCCCAGACCGCTCGGCTACTCCCGCGCGGTTGCCAGTTATTACAGACTTATGGCCGGTTTCCGAAACAGTAGTTACCTGTCCCGTTGTAGTTATCTGTGGGTTACCTGAACGTTAAGTACAAAATGGGTTTCCGAAACAACAGTTACCATCACAGCCGTAGTTACCGGTCCGTTAAAGATAAATGCGCGTTCCCCTGGGGTTACCTACGCGTTAACTTTAGTTTTAACTCTATCCGCTACGTAGCGCTAGTGGTCTTCCAAACTCAAGTTATTCAACAGTTGTTATTGTTTTTGTTTTTATGGCTGGCTTCCGTGTAATTCTCGTACAATTTTACAACTGTTGAAGCTGAAGAATGGAAGTTCTTTCCTCCTCCTCGTCGTCGTCTTCTTCTTCTTCTGATGCTACGAACAGTTCTTCAGAAGAGGAAAACTTAGCTGTACTCGGCGCTGTCGCAAGACCACGACGCGTTTTTCGCGTTAGTACTCAACCATTTGATCTATATAATGAGAGCGAGTTTCATATGCGTTTCAGACTGAAAAAAATAACTGTCCTGAGGTTATTGCAACGAATTGGACATAATTTCGAACCGATTACTAACAGAAATCATTCAATAAGTTCCATGAATCATCTTTTAGTGACTCTGAGATTTCTGGCAACTGGTGCATTTCAAATTTTATTAGGTGACGACATGCATATTCATAAATCGACTACTTGTCGTTTTATAAGTAAAGTGATACCGCAAATTGCAGCTTTGCACAATGCATACATATTGATGCCACAAAATACAACAAATTGCTGAACTAAAAAAATTCTTTTCACGCGAAAGCCAGATTCCCATCAGTGATAGGCTGCATAGATTGTAGCCATGTCAGAATCATGTCTGCAGGTGGTGAAAACGCTGAACAATATAGAAACAGGAAAGGGTATTTTTCATACAATGTCCAGGCAGTTTGTGATGCGAACTTACGCATAATGAACATTGATGCACGCTGGCCAGGATCAACACACGACAGCAGCATTTTTAGGGCATCTTCATTATATCTCAGATTCACAGAAGGAGAATTTACGAACTGTTTCTTGCTTGCTGATAGTGCATATCAACAAAAGAAGTTCATTTTAACCCCCTTTCTACATCCTCAAAACGTTGAAGAAGAACGCTATAATAGTGCACATATAAGAACACGAAATTGCATAGAGAGATGCTTCGGTGTTTTAAAAAGAAGATTTCCTGTATTGTCTTTGGGGTTTCGTACTAAAAAAGAGACAACTTTGGCGGCAATAGTGGCATGCGCAGCCCTACACAACATGGCTATACAGGAAAATGAAGCTTTACCTAATATAGAGATTGAAGCAGATTATGACGACCCGGTACCCACAGAAAATTTGCCCGACAATCAGGGCAATGCCATCCGAGCTGCTTTGGTGCGAACTGCATTTATGTAATGTAATGGTAAAGAATGAACTTAATAATATCTAAAAACATTTTTCAGAGAAGAAAATAATTTTATTCAATAATTGCTAGACATGTACAGTACTGAAATATATAACATCTGAATAATTATGGTTGGAGTTGTTTCAATTTATTTTTATATTCCAGCTCTTTTATTTTTAAATTATATTCTTTTATCTTTTTCTCAAGTTCTAAAAGTTCGATTTTTTTTTTTTTCATTTTGTTTCGCCCTCATTAATCTTTCTTCTCGTTTCATCAATAATTCTTCTTCCAGGATGGTCATTTTCTTTTCTGCCAACATTCCCTCTGTAACTGTTTTTGATTTTTTTCGGCTGATAATGGTCTCACTTAACTCTTCTAAAGCATCGTCTTTTTTTTTTATCCCCTTGTTTCGATTTCGTGGATTTGTCTTTGTGAGTGGCACCTGCAGAAATCTCATTGTTCAAATCCAAGATAATTACGTCCCCTGGTACTGTAGTGAAAGGACTACCACTATCACCACCACCAATACCAAGAGCAGCAGTTGAACCTGTCGCTGAACAAATTGTGTCCTTCTCTACATCTGCTGTGTTAAAATGCATACTTGTTGTAGATGGGTCTTCTGGTTCTTCACATTCATATAGTGTAGCACTTGAGTCATACGGATTTTTATCTGGTTCAAACTGGCATCTCAAACTTGATATTATCTTGATATCAATGTCATCAGATTTAGGAGTGTGAGTACCACCTCCTGTTTTTGCATATCCAATCTGAAATGTATACAAAACGACAGAACCTAAGGTTTTTTTATGCGTTTTATTGTTCCGTAATGCAACTGTTATAACCTACTGAAATGGACCTATGGATAATGTACTAAGCAAAATTATTGTTTATTGTTAGTAAATTATTACTATTAAGGGCAGTACTAAAAGACCTGATACCACCTGTCTGCTTTAACCAATGACGTCATTGAATGGGACATACCAATCGGGAAAAAACGCGGAAAACAACAATCCGGGTTAAATTTTACATCGCGGTCGGCGGTCGTGAGACATAATATTGGCAGCGAGTGCAGTGGCGTAGCTACTACACCAAGGGCCCCGGGGCAAAAATGACTTTGGGGCCCTCTCGAAACTATAACTATACCACAGGCGCCAACTTTTGAAAATCTTGTGGTATGCTCAGTACCAGTAGGGGGGAGGTGGTTGCCTGCCTTCAGCCCCCCCCCCCCCCGACAGGTATTTCTGAAAAAAAAAAATCTATTATATTTTTCCACTACAGGTACAAGTAATAATTTTGTTTTATTGTAGTAGTATTCCTTCTTGTTTGCTTCATTTGGTGTTAATTTAGGACCATTTTAATCTCTGAAAGGAGAAAAATAATTTTTTGACATACAGTAAAGAAATTAACAGCCATTAATTTCAGTTTCACGTTTCAGAACTACTGGGCGGCATTTGCGGCCATTTGAACCTGTTTTCTCATTTTAGTGAGTAAATAAATCATTTTCAGAGTTTTCGTCTTCTTAGACATGCATATCAGATGTGGCTATATTGTCAATACTGTGTTCATTATCGCAAAAAATAACATCGGATGGTCTTCCTGGCTTCTTTCTTCTGCAGATTTATTTTCTATAAAGTGTTACGAAAATAGTCCATAACCACTTCTGCTGTCATACCATGTCTGCCGATACCAATAGGTTTGCAACCCATTGTTACATCACACACTAATTCAGTAAACAGGATGAAAAATGTCACGACTTAACACTAACACGATTCCTTGAAGACAATTGACTTCTAAGAGATTACATAAATGTTAAATTAGTAGTATACACATTTTCATCGTATCGTTCCAAACCAACTTCATTTCTAGTTATTTAATACGAAAATTAAAGGTTACCGCCTTCAGTTTACGATATTGAACTTACAAACAGCATTCTATTAACATTCGGACTATTTAGAAAATGATCACTCACATGTCAACATGAATTTTGATGCCTACGAATTGCATTACCTGTTTGTTTTAGATAATCTGTTTACAGCGGTGTATTACAAAAGCCAGCCCGCCCATCAATGAAATGAGAGAGTCGAATTTAATTACAATCAAGAAATATAATGTAAAGAAAAAATAATACCAAAATTTTCAGTGGGGTATGCTTGAGCGACCGAGCATACCCGTAATCGGCGCCTATGAACTAAACAGATGCAATACTACTTCGTCAGGTCCTTACCGCTTACTGGAAGAAATAATAAAGCAAACCTAAATACTATTAAGTAAATTACTATTGTGTCACGCAGCAGATAATATTTAATCATACTCTCTAATATAATTATAACTGTGAAAGTTAATTGTGCTTTCAATCAGAAACTACTGGGTGGATATGGATGAAATTGTGGAGAGGGTAGCCGGCCGCGGTGGCCGAGGGGACTGAAGCGCTCCAGTCGCGGTCTGTACGGCCACTACGGTCGGGGGTTCGAATCCCCCCTCGGGCATGGATATTTGTGCCGTCCTAGTTCATAAGTAGTTTGTAAGTTTAGGGACTGATGACCCCGTAGTTAAGTCCCATAAGCTTAACAAAAATTTGAACATTTTTTTGGGGAGGGATAGAGTTGGACCTGGGTAGGACATACAGATAAAACTACATGAAATAGTTTTCGAAGTTGCTCCCTCCATACCGGGTGAATGAAGTCGCAGGCAGAAGCTAGTAAAAATGAACAATGAAGTTTTCCTCAACTACGAAAATATGGCCCCCTGCCGCGAATCAAACCATGGACAGTATCGTCACACACTGATAGTCGAAAATCCTTCATTCAGCTAAAATATTACATACAGTAGAACGTCGATTATCCGCAGTGTAATTGGGGGACATGGATGTTCGGAAAACCGATTATTCATATATTCGAACTGTACACTTCTACTTGCCAATTAGAAGTACTGTGCAGCAAATGTATTTCTACAGTATTTAGAGTCGCGTGATCCTTCACATTGCGCCGAGCGGCACGCCGCAACACTTTGAAGGCGCAGCTGTCGCTGTGAACAGCGTTGATGCTGCCGCTACTTCTGCCGACTGGAGTGTGCCGATTGTTGTACTCAGCGACTGTCGGCTTGGCCTGTCAGCAGGCCCCACTAGAAGCAATGTTCCGTCACCCTGTGGCCCAGTGCGGCTACTGTGGGAAGCTTAGTTTGACGGGAGGGGGATTTGATAGACGGTAGGGTGGGAAGGTAAAACAAAACAAAAAAAAGTAAAAAAATAAAAACACGATCCTCTATTGTAACTTTTTTCCGAACTTCGCCCACGGAGGCCGAGGGGCCCCTTGATCTCGGGGGCCCCGGGGCACTGCCCCGCCTAGCCCTATGATAGCTACGCCACTGAGCGAGTGACGTATGCATTAGCTGCATCTCCCTCGCGATTGGTCAAGTGACTGAGAAATAATTGCGAACATTATATCAAGCGATCGCCGACCTCGGTGTAAAATTTTTACCACATTCCGAATCATAAAACAATGCTCTCATAATAAAACTTTCAATTACGCACAAAAAAAATTTCCTTTGGAATAGTGTTCTGCCATGCAATTGCCATTACGATCGATCAGTGTTTCAAGTGATTAGTGTTTTATATTAAATAATGGGGCTTGCTTGGGTAGGTGGATGGGTGGACATAAATTGATTAGTTTAAATTGTAAAAAGTAATGTTACATTCACAGAACAATGGGAAGAGGAAAACTTTAATTTATGAAAATAGATGTCGACAACAGAAGTAATACATATGATTTTTAATACTAACCCTGTCTTCGTTGTTGTTTGTCCTAGCTTTTCTTTTTAAAACAGAATACAGCTCTTTGAGCTGCCGGACCGTTCTCTCTCCTGTCTGACTTGATGAATTATGCAGCTTTGTGACATCTTCCCAAGCCTGTTGCTTTTCTAAAATAGTCGAGCCATCTGTCCTTTTATTTTCAATAATTGATTTCCTTTCTAAGACAAGGTCAGTCAAAAGGTTTTTCTCAAACAGAGTAAAATTTTTTCCTCGCTTGTCGCCCATTGCGTTTCAAAACAAACAAAACTCGTGACACCTACACAAACTATTGGCGCGTCTTCGATTTGCCCTTAATAATCGATAAAACTCGAGTAATTGCGAGTTTCGTTAGTAGTGGCATCTATGAGAGACGTACTATCAGCATCGACAGGAGGCATAGTTACCGCACCGTTAACTAACGATCGTTGAAAACAGCTACGGGAAACCCAAGGAAGTTATCTGGTATGTTAAATTATATTGCAAGATGGCGGAAAGTGAAGCAAAAAGATTATGTGAAGTGTGCAACAAATTAATAAAACACACGGATATAAGTGTGATTTGTGGACTATGGTGTGGGAACTTGTTTCACAGTGATTGTGTTGACCTTACAAACAGTGAAGTTCGCTTGGTAAACAGTTCAAAAGGACGAATTAAGTTCTGCTGTGGTGCATGTGAAGTCAGATTACACAATGGACCATCGGAAATAGCATCAACAACAAAACAGCAACGTTGTGTAAGTGCATCCAGCTACAGAAACAGTGGAAATGTGAAGGTAGGTGACGAAATAAAAATCATTTGTGAGTGCAAAAGTGACGATAACAAAATCATTAATGTGTGCAAAAGTAACGACATACAAGAGAACTCACAAAATCAACCTTGTAAACCACGTGGAATTGAACTGCCGAAAATAGAAAAGGGTGCTTCTCATGCAAACAATACGAAAGAAAAACTGAAATTAAGTGACGCAGTCGAAAATTTAACAAAAACAGTAGATCAACTAGTAAAAGACAATTCAAAAATGAAAATGCAACTCAGTACAGTGATCGCTGAAAACTCCAGATTTGAAACGCTAGTGTCACGTCTGGCCAAATCTCCTCGCAAAAAAAGCGGAAAAGCACGTAAACATTTTCTGTTGAATGCTAAAAAAGCCAACACAACCGGTACATGTTTAAACGCAAATGAAGAGCCGATTATTGAGTCTAAAACACTAACACACAGCCCAGTTTCTAATATTACAGATTCGAATCCGAGTACGCCACAGTCTTCTGCATTCCTTGTAAAAGAAACCAAGTGTGGGCACGAAAACGACATTGAAACTACCGGTACGACATTCAAGTCGAAACGCATAAATAATATGGAGTGTACTGTCCATGATGTAGCTCAGGATCCATCTGTAAATAGGCCTACTAATTCAAAAACAGAACAAGAAAACATTTCAACTGCGGCACCTGTACGTAAAAATTTGGAACAAATAAATAATGATAAAGACCTTACAGTCTGTGAAACAGCACAAGATCGATGTTTGAATTATATATCTTCCAATGATTCGAAAACTAGTGTCAGTAACGATAAACATAGTCTCTACAACTCTTTGAATACTTCAGATAAATCCAATACAGATACAAATTGGCGTGATGTTCATTACAGGAAAACTGCTCGTTGTGTGAATAAACAAAATACGTCCACTACAGCAAAACAACAAACCAACAATATGCACGAAATTACACAGAAGACACATGCACGACCAAAAATGCTGTACAAAACTGTGCTCCAGAAAACTGTAGAGAAAGAAATACCAATAGCCGAACCACAAACTTCTGCCACAGTACCTGTCAGAAATTCAAGTACCACAGGAAGAAAAAATCTGATAATAGGCACTGGTGATGAGCAAGGAATGCTATATGGAGAGAAAAGAGCATGGTTCCATTTAGGAAAAGTGAAAAATGGTACAACAACTGAAAATGTAATCAAATTTCTAGAGAAAATCTTTCCAGGATACAGCAACTTTCAAGTTGAGAAACTAGAAACAAAGGGTATGAATAATAGCTTCAAGATTGGTGTTGACTTCCATCTAAAGGACAAGGTAATGGACACTGCTATATGGCCAAAGAACATTGTAATCAGGCGTTTTTTATTCCAGAGATCGACCAGTGCCCCAATAAAATAGACCCTGACAGTGATAACCAGGTCCCCAGGTTATTATACAGGAAAAACAAGATAGATGACAGTCATATGCCTTTAGTCATTGCATTTGTCAATGTGCAGTGTTTAAGAACCAAAATAGACTTTTTATCATTCTTTGTAGAAGATGTTAAACCAGATGTCTTATGTATCTGTGAGCACTGGTTGACTGAAGCAGAAGGTGACTATTACAGATATATTGAATATTTGAATGTGGTAAATGCATGGTATCGAACAACTAAAATTCATGGTGGTGTATCTGTGTATGCAAACAAAAATCTTAGTGTAAAGGAAATAGATCTAAAAAGCTTCTCTACGGACCTAGATCTTGAATTGGCTTCACTAGTCTTAACAAATATTGATCTCATTATTATCTCTGTGTACCACTCACCAGACGGTAATTTTGAAAACTTTATTGCACAAATGGAGAACTGTTTGTCTTACCTAACTCGCCTTAAATCAAAAATTGCATTATTTGGTGACTTCAATGTGCATATAGGTGATAGAAGTATCAAAGAGAGAGTCTTCATGAACTTAATAAACAGCTATGGACTATTTGTAGCAAACCGACTCCCAACAAGAGGTGATGCCTGTCTAGATACAGTTATCACCAACCTAAATACCTGGAATTATAATATCAATGTAGTTGAACCAATGATTGCAGACCACAGTGCATTGGTAATGGAAATCAGTATGAATGGCAACAATAAACTACAACCAAGCACATGGCACTCAAGCTACACATTCAGTAGAAGGGTTATCAAAGAAGACAGATTAAATGACCTAAAAACCGTCCTATCTGGTGTGAACTGGCAGCAAAAACTTGCAGAACTGGGAGCTAGTGACTCATTTGAATGTCTGTTCCAAACATTAAAAACAAAATTTGATGGTTTGTTTCCAATAATCCACAAGAAGGATCCTGCAGGCAAATTAAAAGGAAAGGACAAACCTATAACAATGAAAATGTGGTATACTCCTAAGCTAGACAGGTTAAAAGGCATTGTAGTAATGTTCAGGGACTGTATGAAGACAGCTAAAGATCTTCCAACTAAAGATCTGCTTCACTGTAAATACTCAATAGCTAAGAGAATTTACAGAAAGGAAGTAGTGGAAGCAAAAAAGAAATATAATGAGAAGTTCATCAAAGAGGCTCACAACCCATGTAAAGCAGCTTGGAGTCTAGTAAATGAGCACAGGAAGAAGCCTACTTCAGCCTTAAATTCCTGTAGTCCCGATGCCTTCAATCAGTACTTCATTAGGATAGTGAAGGATACTGTCAGTGAAATTCCAGACTCAAGCTTACTTCTCACAAGTGATATAAAAAATGAACGCTGTAACAGAATTGTAAACTGGAAGGAAGTGCACCCCAATGACATAATAAAAATAGTGAGATCATATAAGCATTCAGAGAGTGCAGATATCTATGGCATGTCTTGCGCAGTGCTAAAGAAAATAACTCCAGAGCTTGCCCAACCACTAGCCATAGTAATTAACAGATGTTTATCCTCAGGTGTCTTTCCAGAATTCCTGAAATTGGCAAGGACAGTACCAGTCTACAAAAAAGGTGATCCATGTGAAGTGTCCAGCTACAGACCCATTTCAATGATCCCCATCCTAGCCAAAGTTATGGAGTCTGTAATGAAACATCAGTTGCAAAATTATTTTGAAGAAAATAGGCTCTTCCAGGACACACAGCATGGTTTTCGCAAAGGAAAGTCGACATTTACGGCAGCACTGGACTTGACTAAAAAGATAAGACAGGTATTTGAAGATAGAGAAAGTGTGGCACTGACACTCTGTGACCTGAGCAAGGCATTTGACTGCATCTCACACAAGATACTCCTCAATAAATTAAACTGTTATGGTGTTGGAGGTGCTGTTCTGGCAACTCTCCAATCTTATCTGGAAAACCGAAAGCAGGTGGTGTCAGTACATGGAGCCTTATCACAAGAACAAAAGTTGGAACATGGCGTACCCCAAGGGTCCGTCATAGGTCCTCTCCTGTTCCTAATATATGTTAATGATATGGGCTGTAACAACAACATGTTACAGTTTGCTGATGACACCACTCTTTTTGCCAAAGGAAAAACTGCAGCACAAGCTCTTCAAGCAACAGACGACCTCTTCGAATACACAAAAGAATGGTTCATCAAAAATAAAATGAAACTGAATGAAGGAAAAACACAACATCTTATATGCAGCCTTAGCAAAATTGGCTGTCACGAGAATATGGAAGCTGTTAGACTTCTAGGCTTCATGATTGACAGCAAACTTACAATGAATGAACACACAGTGTATGTATGCTCCAAGCTTTCCCGTGTAATATTCCTTCTGAGAAGGCTTAAAGGTACATTAACTGACCAATACCTTGTAATAGTGTATTATGCGCTATTTCATAGCCATATTAATTATGGCCTACTGCTATGGGGACATGCTGCAGGTTGTAAAGATGTGTTAATGCTACAAAAAAAGGCTGTCAGAATAATTACATCAAGCAAAAGATTGGACCACTGCAAGCCAATATTCAAACGGTTAGGTATTATGACGATCTTCAGCCAGTTTGTGTTTTTATGCCTCATGAGCATTAAAGAAAACCAAGGCGAGTTCAGCATGAGGCAAGATATACATAACCATGACACCCGTAACAAGAGGAGCATTGAAATACCAAGCTGTCGTCTGAGTGGAACACAAGACAGTTTTCCAATGGTTGCACTGAAAATGTTTAACTCGCTGCCAAAAGAAGTGCAATCCCTGCCACCAGAACCATTCAAAAAGAAAATTGCACAGGACCTGAAAGAGCACCCACTGTACTCAATTGGTGAATTTTTCAACAGTGATGAAAGTGACTGGACAAAATGATAATATTTCTGTTGTATATGTCCAAATTGTAAACCTTTTTTCTCTTGTTCTTCTTCTTTTATATATATGTATGTATGTATATAATCTTGACGCAGTCTGTCCAGTCATGACTGGTAAACGACACAGAAATAGTAATAAAGTAATAAAGTAATAACGCGGCGGTAGCTAACGGTACGGTAACTGTAGCTTTCCAGAAACCGGGCATTATACTAGGCCACTGAGCCATTATTATTATTATTTATTACATCGCGCAGTTGAAAAGCAATTAGCTGTATGGCTCTTCAGTTTTCACACAGAGACAGAACAGTATGATGCGCAACACCTTGCAGAAGTACCTAATAATCAGATTAACAAATTAGCGAATTGGTAAGAGACATTTAACATAAAATCGTCACTGAGTGCTTGGATAGATGTTTGTTTTACGTATTTCGTAATTGCGGTGTATCAGCGATTTAGATGTGGTAAGCTTGATGAAGGTTGTAAGGGGCCAGCAGCGACC
This sequence comes from Locusta migratoria, assembly GCA_026315105.1. Lineage (NCBI taxonomy): Eukaryota > Metazoa > Arthropoda > Insecta > Orthoptera > Acrididae > Locusta > Locusta migratoria. The sequence goes on from CM048744.1 coordinate 673,804,358, forward strand.
GTCGATCCAACTGAAGACAGTGTTACCAACCTCTGCCTCAGGCCTGGGCCAAGGTTATTCTGTAAAAGGTCGGGCCCGAAGCGAAACGACCTGCTATTGGCCGTTAAATGACGTCAGTGGCGAAGCAGCACTGCTACCGAGGGACGCGAAGCGGCGCCGCATCGTCACGTAGAAAACCACTAATCATACAAAAGTCAACTGTTTATGCATTGCTTATTGCAATTACATACCTCATTAAATCCTTCCGACAGCCGAAGAATGCCACTGACGTCATTTTCGCCTCTGTGTGCCGCTGCTTTCTCTCTCTTCAGCTTCATGTTGATGTAGCGAACTCGAATAAAAATTCGGTCCATAAGAATATTTTAATGACCTCCGGCGCCACATGAAGATATTTCTGCGAAATTACGTAGTTTAATATCTTGGATTTTTTTTTTTTATTTTTTATTTTTTTTTACTTTTTTTTATTCTGTCACTTCCGTTAATTTCATTGAACTGCAGCTCAAACTCTGAGATCTGCCGCATACACTCGTCAGACGACACTAACAAACCTCCTCATAATAGGAATTCTATCCACCCGTATTGTGAGAGGTGTTTTGGAAGAGGACAAAGTAGTTCATTAGACGACACCCCCAGTGAGATCTCATATTTCGCAGCACGGTGTGCAATGTAGCCTGCCAAATATTTGAATCCTTCAGTTGGGCATTCAAGATTTGTCACAGCAGACAGTGCAGCAGCCACACAACTAAAACTTATGTCCTGGCTCTCTGCTTCCCCATCTGGCATGGTCATTCCTTCAAACATATCTGGCAAAATTCCACACAGCGGACTAGATGACAGAAATTGTTGTGAACCTTTTTCCTGTCTCACAGACGAAGTATTAGACAGTGGAATGTCTTGGGCATTCTTTCCCAGAAGCAACAAACGCAGCCTCTGTTTTACTTCTTTTGGGCGAGGATGCTGACAGAAATGGCCAATACCTCTAATCTGTGAAAACAAATTTTCAAGACAGTCCCGGTTCAGCCGCGCTGTTAGCCCGCGAAGACTTGCGCGTGAGGATTTTGCTCACAGTAATTTTAAAACAATCGGCATTTTACCAAATTTAAATAGTCAAATGTTTGTGTTTTCTTATAAACGCAACTAGAAGCACTTATTTAGGCACATTGAGTACATTACAAACTGTTCTTTGACTGTCAGAAAAATACTATACAAGCAATCGATCGCGTAACTTTTAAAGGTGCATGTTCTCGCGAGTTAATATACACTTGATGCCTAGTGACAAAAGGTCAGAATGAAGGCCAAATAAAGAATTAATTGACATTAAGAGTCCTTTCTGAAATGGTAACAGCTTCCTTCGGTTTCCAATCTGTATTGCTTCACAGCACAAATACCTTATGCTGAGAATTGGTTTTTGGAGCTGCTCGTTTGTTCCATAGGCACTTGCAAATGTCTTTTTGTCAACTATTCTGGGAGAATTTAAAATGTCAAACGAATCATTAACGTATTAATAGAATTTTCTGTCGTAAAACACACGAATAAACGAAACAAAACATACACAGTAAACAACAAGGTACTGCAGGGCTACTGCTACAACTGCCGCCGCGTGCTTCGGTGGTGACGTCATGCGCAGTACGACGAATTTCTATCTCGGACTGCGCAGTCCATTCGGGCCCCACCCGGGCAGTCTGCCCGCAGCCAGAGCCTGCGACAACCGGCAGGTAGTCTGCGTGACGTCACAAGCTGGCAGCCGCGGCCCACCACGTCCCATGCTCCTCTGGGTCTGTCTCGCGGCAGTACGCACTTGGCTGTTCGGACGTTTAGTTGCTGGAAGTTTATGTCACGTGACTGTCCCATATATAAACACAAGGCTGCAGTCATGGTGGTTAGAATATTTGGCTGCAGTCCTGCTACTAACGGAATTTGTTGTTGAAACTATTGAATTCAATTTAACATGAGCTGTTTAATTCCCCCCTCATATTGTAGTCGTTCATCTACAATGAACAAAAGAGGGTAAAAGTTAAGCAATAAGCTGTCATTGCAATTTTCTTAGTTTATATTACATGAGGATACCAAAAATACTCTATGGAAACGTGTTTCTCTTCTTTTTCCCTACGATTATCTGGAACATTTCTTACAATGAAATGTGATTAACGTTTCAAAATAAATGTGTCGAAAACGTTGACACTGTACTACACTTTAGATCAGCTTACCACCACGACTTATTTCGCATGCACATTTGTTGGCTTCGCCAACTCAAAATAGCTATCACTGTTCAACATAACCTACACTATGGATGACTGTCAATACATTCACGATTTCAGGTGTAAGCTGTTGCACTGTCACATTGACCAAAACAGGCAATATCCTTAAATGATTAAGAAGTACTCGATTAACTTTTTCCAGTTATGTCTACAATGACTACCATTCGTACATATAGTTATTGAAGTTATGAAGTATAGCAATTTATCTTCTGAATACACAATCGGGCATAACTGATGACTGGGATACAAGCTGTCAGCTTTGACCCATGACGTCATCAACATATTGGAAAACCGTAATACAGGACATCTTAATACATCTGTATTGTAGGCTAGATAATAAATAATCTGTAGTTATCCTCGTAAATTATATATGTTCGTAAATAATTTTGCTGTACGTGTGTGTGTGTGTGTGTGTGTGTGTGTGTGTGTGTGTGTGTGTGTGCGCGCGCGCGCGCGCGCGCGCGCGTCGCGAACGTCAAGTATTTTGACATAATAAACATGACAGTTAAACACTGAAAACATCAGACTACTTGGTTTTTTTAACAGAAATTCCGTAGCATGACATAATCATCCAATTTTTCGTATTTAGTTCTCAATGCACTGCTGTAAAAACATGAGAAATTCCAATACCTTATTTATCATCTTTTATTCATTCACACCAAAGCTATCTACAATAATATCAGTATTTCGTTGTCCGGTACAGTTTCATGCAAAGTAAATAGATGTCACAGAATTACAGGGTAGGACGTTACTGGAATGGAGCATAGTGGGTTAACATTTTATTTGATGGCTTTTTAAAGAACTACATCTACATAATGCAATTCCCCATTGTGGGCACTTCCTTTTCCATTTTTCGACACACGAATGTTCTCAGATATATGAACTTTATAGTGAATGTACAGTTTCTAACGCATATTTAACTCGGGTCTGCATTCCTCACACTTCTGGACGTTTTGTGCGAATCACTTGTGTTCAGCAAGAGACAGCAACAAATAAATTTAAAAAAAAAGAAAAAAAACGCAATAAATAAGGAGTAACGAAGTAAAACGGAGCGCTCAGTGTGCCAGAAAAGATCAGAATGAGATAGGAAGACATCTTGAAACAAATTGACTGGTCACGTGACGTAAACTTCCGACAGCTAAAAGTCCGAACAGCCAAGTGCGTACTGCCGCGAGACAGACCCGTGCTCCTCTCTGGGAGTGACCTGCGGCCTGCGGGGTAATAAACCATCGGGTAACCTTGCCGCCAGACATCCGGTGCGTGATATTCGCATTCAAAAAGCTGTTAGCGAGTGTCAGTGTGAGGAACATCGCATGCGTGACAGCTTTCCCTGTGTTCATTTTCACGTTTTGTATTTTATATTACGAAACGCCATTATCTGACGGACATATAAACACTATTTGCATAATCGTGAGTAGCATGTTTTTCTTCTCATGCTGAAACAATCGGGTATTGTGCCGGTTTTTGGCGTGAAAATTCGACGTGAATAACTGGATTAATACCCTACTGTTTCAGCATGTCAACACCTAGCCGGAAAGCCAGAAACATTACATGTTTTCATTGCTTTTGAAAAGAATGTATTGATTTGTTACTTCTTGTAAGTGGGGCGTGTTCGCCGACTTAATCGCCACAGCCATCTTCTCCCGCAGGCATCTCTTAAAAAGGCCACTCAAATTCCTCGGAGGTATTGTTAGCAGCTAATGAAGTATCATAACAGACATATTTAAAATGTACCTTTTTTAACACACTGCTTCGTATAAACATACAAGAGATAATGCTGAGAATTAGAAGTAACATGGTAATTACATAACTGCTAGCTTTGTTGTTTGCTTAATTAAGACATAGCCTATAACGGGTTTGAGAGAAATGCTTCGTTTGGTCCCTGTATATTTATGGATGGCCTTATGCTTGAACCAGCCATTTAGAATTCTCAAGTCATTTTGCAGGCAGAATTTTGTCAGTCTTTTGCCATTATTATTTGTGGTATCCTCCCCGTATCTTCCCACTGCGTTGTCATTGGCCTTCCAGCTTGTTCTTGTATTTAGGTCTCCTGGTAAAATTATTTCTTTGTGATTCCCTATATTTTCCATACATCTTGTCAATCCGTTGTAGATGAGGTCATTTTTTAGCTACATCAGCATCGTCATTTGGTGAATAGGGAACAATAATAACCACAAATTGACCCTTTACCTTCATCTGTATTTGCAGAACCCTGTCACTGACATATTCCCAGTAAGTCAGATTTTGTTTTACTTGTTTCTTTATGGCAATGGCAACTCCACTTTGGGCTCGCTTTTCTTTTGGTATACCGCTCGATCATGTTAAAAATGACTGATCAGGTGCATGCACTTATAAGTTTCCATATACAAATTGCAAAATAATTTGTGACTATCTTTTAGTAGTAAAGAAGTAATAAATTAAAACGTCACACATGATAGTTTTATTGCATGCCAATGTAAACAAAATGTAGTTTTTTAGGCGTTTATGTATCCATGATGTCCTACTTCCTGAACTATGTCCCATACAGTAATGTTTGTTCCCTGTATTCAGTGGTATAGGTAGATACTTCATGCAGTGCATTAATAGCTATGATGTAATAATTTACAATGTCATGGCAGATGCTGAAGTTTGACTGCATGAATAGCGAAAATTTAGTAAGTTTTTAGTAGGTTTTTTTTTAATTCAAAATTATTTTTTTGCAAGGGAGGGAGGCCAGCGATTAAAATTTCATTATATGTATGAAATTATGTTGAAGGTCGCTAAGTGTTTCATTTTCGACTAATGAATGTGCAAAATTGAAATATTTGATTGCTATCAACTTTAAGACGTTCATACAGTTTCTAATTGTAATGTGTGTCTCATCAGATAATAGACAAAATTTTACCTCTTACTGATTAGATTGTGAGAGCATAATCACGCGAAATGTGATATGAAATTTTAATGCCCCTGTAAGCCATCATATAGGCCACGGAATACCGGACTTTTATAGTGGGATGAGTACCATGGCCTGGTGTTTTAGTAACACGACAAATTTGTAACATGGCCAGAATTGGAGCTTTTAAATGGCTACTTGCAATTAACAATTCGTTTTCTATAATATTAAAAATACCCCCGTCGATCAGGTCTTGCCCTCCCACCCCCCTTACAAACTATCATATGGGCGTCCATGACATCAAGGTTTCTCGGGAAGAAAGTTTTGACAAAATGGTCGTCTGATAATATTGGAAACTAATCAATTTTCGCCATACTCACGCATGTAGCCGATTACATGGATTATTAGGCACAACTGTGACGTCTTAACCTTTAAATTACTATTATACTTTTCTTTAGCATTAAATTTCAAATGTCCCATGTCGACTACAAACTTTTTTTCTATTCACTGACCTTCTAGAAGCAAAGTCAGATATTTGAAACCGAAAAATAGTTTTTGTTTTACAATATCATAACAGAAATGACTGAAGCAAACAGTTTATATAATTATTATTATTATCGTATAGTTCTTGTCAGCCACTCATTAAACTATTGTTAACTACAGTACATAGTACTTGCGTTCAGGAGAAAAAAATTATGTGGGAATTGGATCTCCTGTCACAGAGTGATTTAAGCCATTTAAGTCCGGCTTCATTTATATTGTGAAAACTAGCCAACCCCTCAGCTAAAGAACGCAGGGGGCAGTCTATTGCTATGTGGTGCATAGTTTGGGTGGCTGCTCTGCAATCACATTACTGATCAAGTGCCATTCCCTATTTGTGCTTCCAATAATTGCATCTATTCACTCCTGTGAAAAAACGATTCAACAGAGTCCACTTTCTATGAGGGATGTTCATGCCACCAACTTTATTGGAAGGGCTGAGAATGAGGTATTTGTTTCACACTTCAAATATGTCCCATGAAGTTGTCCCTGGGAAGCGAAGTGTAGAGGAGACTTTCTGGATTTAAATCGGCTGAAGCTTGTTGGGAGATATTGCGTGATGGGAAGTTGTCGGGTACATAATATTTTCTTATACTCTCTGATGATCGCTTCTTGGCGATGAATCTCTGGGGGGGTATGTGGCACAGAACTGTTGTAGTCAAGAGGGTACCACTACTTATCGTCATGGCTCTATTAAGCTTTGGATTGGCTTTAACTTCCAGGTTCTGAAATATTCGTGGAGGGTGGCAAGATCATTCGTGTGTGCTGCTTCTTTGGTGGATAGGTTAGTATGCACTGGCGTAAATGAACTTAAACTGGGCTGCAGGTATGTAAGCAATGTATACATTAAACAAAAGAGGAGCAAGAACGGGCCCCTGGACGAGGCTATCATTAAGTTGTCTAAAAGCACTTTCCTTATGATCCAGGTAAACTTTAATTACCCTGTTATTGAGGATAGAATTCAAAAAACGCAAGAGAAGTGACATGGGATGATATTGTAAAATTTCAGTAACAGTCCTTCTCTCCAGACAGTGTCGTAAGCTCCAGAGAGGTCAATAAAGACTGCTGATGTTTTCTTTTTCATTTCATAACCTTTCTCAATGAACGATGTCAGAGAAAGAACCTGGTCACAGCAATGTCAACCTGGCCTGAAACCAGCTTGTTCAATGGGGATACTGCAATCAAGAATCTGTGATATCTTGTTACAGTTTGATATCTCTAGCAGCTTATAACAGACAGTTAGTAGCGCTATGGGGCGATAGCTCTCTGCATTCTCTGGGCTTTTATCTGGCTTCATGTACGCAGCATTCCTCATGCTGCAAGCATCCCCCGGGTGGTGCCAAACAAATAACAATTCTGGTAGCTGGGCTGTCACACCAGTGATCTCCTAGCTATGTCAGCTTCCCACCAGAATCCAAATAGACCTTCTCAAGACCAACACAAATTTAAGTATATAGGTCCAGTTCTCAGTGTTTGCCATTTTAAAGCCAAGAGTTTGAGCAAATCAAACTGTGAATGTCTAAGTAATGTCCTGTACCAAAACAACGTCGATATCCTTGCACTTCAAGAAATCCTACTGAAGAACCTCTAACTGACTTACGTCAGACAAAGCCTGAATGAAGTAACAGGAAAACACAGTAGCTCTAATGACAATACTTTCATTCTGGCAGTTAAGGTGTCTCAAAGCACCATAATAAATGTCTACAAAATTCCTAATATTCAGTGACAGACACAGTTCTTCCAGTTTTTAAACACCCTGTCCTCCATGTATGGGACTTTAATAGCCACCACAGCCCCTGGGGTTACCCTGCGGATGATGAGAACGGCAGGAGACTAACCAGTTGGGCTAAAAATAACAAATTTTCCAACACCTTTGATGTTAATGACAATAGCAAATTTTATTCAGCTCGAAAGTGCCGTGGTTATTCTCCAGACTTATGCCTCTGCTCATGTGAACAAGCTTCAAAGCACATGACAGCTAGGAGAAGGATCCTTCGCGCTTTGCCTCACTCCCAGCAGATGCCAGTTATAATTTCTGTGGGAAGCAAATCCAAATAATTCAATTATTTCCAAAACCGAGATGGAATTGTAGCAAAGCCGACTGGGAGACTTTACTTCAAAGGTAGAGCAAAGCATCAGGTTTATCTCTCGCATAATAACTATAATTATAACTCCCTGTTGATCATCCTTACTGTAAGGTACCATGATTGTGTGATACCAGATTGCATTTTTTTTCTTTTTTTTTAATGCAGCAAAATGCAGTGTACCCTGTTTTAAGGGCCTGATGATGATGTTGTGGTATATCGAGACTAGTTGCCAGTAAATGACAATATGAAAATACAGCTGCTGGTGGTGTTATTCATTGTTTTCGTTACTGTATATACGGCCGAGGCCTCAACATCCATACATAAAATGGACAAAATCAAGTGTGAAATAGCCTTTAGACGCACCGTTCAGCGAGTGCATCAAAATGGTGGTTCGCTGATGTTTTGGGGTAGCATTGTGTGGGGCTAGTGTATGTTACTGGTGGCCATAGAAGGCAGACAGATGGCTGTAAAGTACAGCGATAACATCCTCTGACGTATAGTGAAACCATATCGGCTGCATTTCGGTGAGGGGTTCGACTTAATGCACAACAATTCTCGTCCTCATTGTCCAGATCTTGTGAATGCGTTCCTTCATGAAAACGGCATTGCAAGATTAGAACGGCCAGTATATTCTCCATAGAGCCTATGGAATACGCCTGGGAGATATTGAAAATAGGGACTGATGACCCCACAGTTAAGTCCCATAAGCTTAACAAACATTTGATAAAATATTGAAAAGAGCTTTTTTGGATGAGACGAGTCACCAACCAATCTGAAAGATCCACAATTATTGATATGGTGCCTGAAATTTTATACTAATTCGAAATAGTGTAACATTTCCTCTTGTCACTGAAATAAATTCTTCAGCAATGTTGAAAATCTGTGCTGGACTGGGATTCAAACCCAGCTGCCTTAATCAATTAGGCTTCTTTTCCTGCCCAAATTCTCAAGTTATAGCACACTATTGGGCAGTAAAATAACAAATGATGGTCGCAGTACAGAGGATATAAAATGCAGATTGGCAATGGGTAGGAAAACGTCTTGAAAAAGAAAATTTGTTAACATCGAATATTGATTTAAGACTAAGGAAGTCCTTTCTGAAGGCATTTGTATGGAGTGCTGCCTTGTATGGGAGTGAAACATGGACGATAAACAGTGCGGACCAGAAGAGGATTGAGACTTTTGAAATGTGGTGCTACAGAAGAATGCTGAAGATTAGGTGGGGGGATTGCATAACTAATGAGGAGGTACTGAACAGAATGGGGGAGAAAAGAAATTTCTGGCATACCTTGACTAAAAGAAGGGATAGATTGGTAGGGCACATTCTTAGACATCAAGGAATTGTGAATTTAGCGTTGGAGGGAAGTGTGTGGGGTAAAAACCGCAGAGGAAGACCAAGAGATGGATACAGTAAGCAGATTCAGACAGATGTAGGTTGCCGTTCTTATGTGGAGATGAAGAGGCTTGCTCAGGATAGGGTATTGTGGAGAGCTGCATCAAACCAGTCTCAGGACTGAAGACCACAACAACAACAGCACACTAAGATCGTATTGCTGCTGCCCATTATTACTTCTTGCTCGCATTCTACCCTAGATTTCGCAAGGGAACGAGTCTGTTAATACGTCCGCATTGAAATTGTCAATTGTCTTTTGAAGACATATACAATTATTGAAATAATGGGCAGAGGGCACTACGATCGTGGTGTGCTACAAGATGAGAATTTGGGCTGGAATGGAAGCGTGTGTGGATAGCCTAATTGGTTAGGACGACCGCTGTCCCGAAGCGGAAAATCAGGGTCCAAATCCCGGTCGAGCACAAATTTTCAACTTTGCCGTTTACTTTATTTCAATGCCCTGAAACGATCGAAATGTTTCAATATTTCAAGTTTACAATTTCTACGCCGAAACGCCGTTAAGGAGTGGGGCAATCTAAACCAAAGGTCCCTTGATGACCTAGTGGACAGTATGCCACGAAGAAAACAGGCATGTTCCAATGCAAGTGGACGTGTTACCATTCCTAGTGTACCCTGCAAACTAAAACATAAATTCAGAAGGTCTAGCTTGTCGTCGAAGCACAGCAGACTGCCGCTTTGAATGTACTTCGTAAGAGGAACCAGGAGTTTGAGTGGTGCAAACTCAGCAGGCAGTGTTCGAGGCCATTAAGGCCGCTTTAGCAAACCCGCCTGTGCTTGCAGTCCCATATTTTAAAAACACCTTCATCGTACAAACCGATGCTTACAACTTAGTGTAGCTGCTGGGCTCCTCCAGCAAGAAGAAGAAGGGAGGCACCTCACAGCATACGCATCGAGGTCGCTCTCGGAAGTGGGACTTAGGTATTCTAGTCCGAGCATTCTGTCACAGCATAATGCTAAATTTGCAGAAATTATTACCTGTAAACAAAAAAATACGAGCGTGTAGGAAATTAAATTTCAAATAGAGTTTCTATTTTATGAAACTCGAGTCCAGGTGGCGAAATTTGCCAAAAAAATTCGCAAAGTTCCAAAAAACCGTTTTTATTAAATAAATAAAACACGATAACTCCGATTGGAACATGTTATATTAGTTAGATGTAGCCCTTAAGATTATTATCGATTGCTTTTTTGTACATATTGATTGATTTAATACTTTTAGAGATTCCTTATAACTCGACGAAATTCACAAAGTAAGTAAAAAAAAGACCTTTTTCGAAAAAATTAAATATATTCAGTATTTTTTAGATATATCGAATTAAAAACAACAAAAAATGTGTTCCTATAAAATTGGGTAGAGTTGGTCAGGGGATCATCTAAAGAGTAATTGTTTTTCGTCTGTTTTCTTCGTGAAGAGTTTTAATATCGTACTATGAAATAATTTTTTGGATTTTGTTAATTGTAAGTATCCAAGAATGACTTTGAAAACTTTGTACTTTTTGGGCACCTTTTCTTCATCTGACTATTTCTATTTTCATGTTATGAAAGTAACTGTTAGAAGAAATACTTTGCTGACATTTTTTAACAGATTTTAAATCAAACAACGGCCTTCTGGAGCCGAGATAAACATTTACCTTTAAAAAAAAATGTAGTGGACTTAATTTACATTTTTCAGCAATGTGCTTTGTGGAGCTTATATTGAATACTTTTACTAGTAAGTAAAAATACTTGGTTACTTTGCATTGTTTTCTAGTGGTACTAATCAAAGTGAAGTGTGCAAGTGCACAGAGCCTTGGGCCAGAGCAGGCGAGCGGGTGAGCGGTCAAGTGGGCGTTGGCAAAGGGGAGGGTGAGAAGGCGGGAGGGACTGGTGCGTCTTCTCTCTGAGAATATTCTAAACGGCTTGCACTTGCAAAATCTTTTATATGTTCTCGGGAACATTTTTGTTTCCTTTGGGAAACAGCTTCCCGCTTTATCTTCATTTTTATTAAATACAAAAACAGTCTAGTCCAGTAACGTCATAAAAAAAGGCTTTTTGCTTGCAAAAAATGAGGTAGAAGACTTTACTTTTTTATCATGTGTGTGTGGTTCATTATGAGTATAATACTTATATTCGTCCTTCAGAACCCTTTCAACAACATTTTTGTGGCCAAAAAGGTGCAAATTTTTGGGATTTTCTACAGATTTTCGCCTATTACTTGGAAACTATGTATCCTGCTGATGTTATCCTTACCAAAATAAAAGCCTATTACATTTTACACTGAATGACCTATTCGGATATCAAAATTGTTACAGTCATTGTTACATCAGTTTTCAAATTTTTCATTTTAGCAACTCGCCTAAAAAGTTGGCTCCAACGTCAGAATCTCAAAAACGACTGCTCGAAATGTAAACTGTCAAATTATGGAAATTGTAAAGAATGAAATTTCATATTAAAAAAGTACCAATTTCTTACTATTTTTAGGCAATATTACATGTTCATCCACTTGAAAACCATAGTAATTCCATTACTTTGGCTCTTTTTTTCTGTATCGAGCATATTCAATAAAAAGAAATTTCTTGTGGGAAGACGGTGCTGTAATGACAACAAACGATTTTATGTATAATTCTCTTCACCCACGTTTATTTTTATACAGCCCTTAAATGTAAGATCCGCGTGCTAAAAGCAAACAAAGTACATAGTATTGGGCAATATGTATTTACATTTGAGTGATATAAAATGTGTACAAGTGAAAAATATAAAAACTTGGTTCTTTTCTAACCTTTTATTTTGATAAGGATAACATCTTCATTAGGATGCATACTTTACAGGTAATAGGCGAAAATCTGAAGAAAGTCCCGATATTTTACAGGTTTCTGGCCATAGGAATGTTTCCAGAGGGTTTTGCAAGACGAATACATGTATTCTACACATGTCAACCACATACACATGATAAAAAAATAAAATCTTCTACCTCTTTTTTGCAAGGAAAGGCCTCTTTTGTAACGATGTTACTGGACTAGACCGGTTTTGTATTTAAAAAATGAATGAAGAAAAAGAGGGAAGCTGTATCCCAAAGGCAACAAAAATGTTTCCGAAAGTATACAAAAGATTTTGTAAGTGCGGACCTTTGAGAGTGTTCTCAGAGAGAACAGGCCAATCTTTCCCGCTACTCTCCCCCTCTCCCTTTTCCACAGCCACTCTGGCCAACGCCACCTAGATACAAGGCCTGTGCGCTGCCTGCCGAGAGTAGTCACAACAAAGCAAACATTTCGTAAAGCGTTGTGTTGAGTTTGGCAATACAAATACATTACACACTGTGTTGCACAATGTTTCTCGTGTTATCTATGTGATTCTCCGTGCAGATTTTGGCTGGTAGGAGACAAAATACATAATATGAATCGTCCGATTCCAGTATCGGTAAGATATCTTACTAATAGTTCATAAATATCTTATACCATAACAAATGTGTCTGTGAATCACATAAATAATATTAAGAACATTCTGAAACACAGTATGCAACGTGTACATATTACCAAATTCAGCAGAACGCTACATAAGAGAAATAATTTGCTTGTGTTATGCCTACTCTTGGCAGGCAGCGCACAGGCCTTGTATCTAGGTGGCGTTGCTCTGGCCCAAGGCAATGCGTACTTGCATGCTTCTCTTTACCAATCGATTAGTAACACTACAAAACAATGTATCCAAATATTTTTACTTACTAGCATTAGTATTTAATATTGTCGCATTGAAATGGAAGCAGGTTTGACTTCGAAGGCAAGATTGTCAACTGAAAGCAGGTTTAGTGTGAATATATTACAAAAACAGTCTTGATCGCAGAAATTAACAGTTGCAATTAACCAGTTTCGACCTGATATAGGGCTGTCCTGGGCTGTTCTGCTGCCAGCAGGTAACAGTTATCTATGGTTGAAGAATGTGATACACCCATATTGTACAATATTTCATACTGCAGAATATTATTGACTGCCTGTAATTAAGATTGAGGTTGCGCTATATATTGACGGCTGTACTGAAGTTATATTTTACCGAGAAAACTGATTACTGTAGATTGTCTCTAGTTAATACGCGTATCTTTGTTAAGTCAGTCTCGTCTGCTAAACTGTTTGTTTTCTGCAGTTTGTTACGTTTTGAGGTGGAATTTGTTGGCACGACTTAAATAATATTCTTTGCACTTGCTGTTTTTAATAGTTGATCTCAATTAATAAATATAACACAGGTATAATCACAATTGTAATTCATCACATATGAATTCATGGAATTCGTATTAAATAAAACTTTTCCGAAGAACATCTAATGAACGAGTGTCCATTCACAGAATGTTGCGATAATCATTAGGCTCTCTTATATTCACGTAATTTAGTAACTTCCATGTGGCAAACTGACTCTCTTCTTGTACCTCTCTTTCACCCATCTACGTTTTCCCATCACCGTACGTGAGTGCAAACTCAACTTAACAGCAAAGTAACAGATGGTCTCCACATCCGCAATGCTTAGACGCACTTGATTTAGACACTAATACCGCACAATATCGATTCGTTACCTGGAACACCTGTCAACATGGTTGCCACTATTATTGGTAGTGTACGGACCGATTAATTTTTCAGTTTTTTTTTCTCGAAAATTTGCCGCCCCTAAAAATTTGCCGCCCTGGGCCAGGGCCCATGTTGCCCATGCCTAAATACGGCCCTGGGTGTGTAAGATGTATGCGACAGGCGAAATACCATCAGACGTCAAGAAAGATTTAATAATCCCTGTAGCGTACGTCTTGAATAATAACACAGATTCTCTGTTTACGTTCTGTATTTCAAAGATTCAATTATTAATCCAGAGATATTTACAAAGACATTACAAAATAATATATTATCAATTCCTAACATCCTCCCCACCCTGGTCAACCTCCAGGGGGATGACCAGTTGAACGGGACGAACTATTTGGTGTCCTTCTGGTGTGCATAGAATTACTGTTCGTACTTTCTGATCTCTTCCTTCGACTAGTCTCTCTATTCTTGCTTTCTTCCATAGGTGGCGCGGGCGTCCATCCTCTTGTACCAGAGCAACATCACCGGGGCGGAACTTGATGACTCTTGTCGAAGTACCCCGAACTTCGTGGAAGCTTCTAAGTTGCAATAGATATTCTTTAGTCCATCGCTTCCAAAAGTCATCTGTCAACTTCTGTTGCAGTCTGAATTCTTTTGTCAAAACAGATTTAGTCGACGGTTCTGGTCCTGTTGGCACTGTCAGTAGTCCTTCACCAATAAGAAAGTGGGCTGGTGTTAAAGGTTCATCGTCGTCTCCTTGAGAAATTGGTCTCGAATTCACTGCGGCTTCGATATTAATCAGCGTGGTATTGAGCTGCTCTTCCGTTAATCTTGATTGACCAAGTACTTTTCGTAGGCACCGTTTGATGGTACCCACCATCCTCTCCCAAAACCCTCCCCACCAAGCCGCACGGGGGGCGATAAATTTCCATGAAATGCCATCCCTGGCTAGGACACGCTGAGTCTTTGGGTTAGATAACGCACTCCATATTTCAGACAGTTCAGCATTAGCTGCATGGAACGTCTTTGCATTGTCTGTGTAGATTGTATGGTGTAGTCCACGTCTACCAGCGAATCTCTGAAGAGCCATGAGGAATGCGTCTGTTGTCATGTTAGAGCACAATTCCAAGTGCACTGCACGTGTCGTCGCACAAGTGAAGAGTGTTATGTATGCCTTTTCCATGGTAGTGCCAACCTTTACATAGAGAGGGCCTGCAAAATCTATGCCAGTTATAGAAAATGGCTTGGATGGTCTTACTCGATCGGCTGGTGGGGGTGCTTCAACTTGTTGGCCCCGTAGATTGTGTACAATTTTGCAGGGAAGGCAGGAATGCAAAACTCTCTTGATAACTTGACGGGCACGCAGGATCCAGAACTCTCTTCGAAGCTCTGCCAACACTATTCTCACGCCAAGATGATGTAGTCGAATGTGCATTTGCTGAACCAGTAAAGTTGTGAAGTGATGGCTACCGTCGAGGAGTAATGGATGACGTTGCTCGTTAGGGACAGATGCGTAGTGTAAGCGTCCTCCAAGTCGGAGAAGACCATCTTCTAGGTAGGGATTGAAACATGCTATTTTTGAGTCTTTCGGGACAGGTTGATTGTTATTGAGTGCTTGGAGCTCCTGTGAGAAACATTCCTGTTGAACAGCTCGTATCCAGTAATGACGTGCTTGAGCAAGTTCCACTGCCTTCAGCTCTCCCTCGAGTTTCGAACTTTGTCGAATGTTGTGAATGAATCTTAGTATCCACCCTGTTACGCGAATCAGTTTCCAATAGGAGCTGAATTTGGAGCAGTCCATAAGGTTAGAAGAAGTGGCTACTGTCATCACATGCCGTAAGTTCTTCTTTTCTTCTGGTAGGTTATCAGTCATGAGTGAAGCGTCAGTAGTTTCGACGTCAGACATCTTTGCTATGTTATACGGTACTTCGCAATGTATGGAATGCATAACTGAAGCAGAACAGATTTACTTTACTTCGTAGTAATCAGTGAATATAGCACCACTCAAAGAACTGCGTAAAATATTAACGCACGTTGCGTACGCTACTTTTAATAACTTCGTACTACGATACTGTTGTGAATGCCAAACAAACAATCGACAGCGCGTGTGACGTCATCAACTGCAATACCTATCTGCTGTCGGAGATTATTACGTATGGTATTCAAGTTACAACAATATTTATTTCTGTGAGGCTTCTACTATTCTTTGCTACTTCAATAATATCTCGCCGTGAAGCAAGGCTACAAATAAGTAGTCATTGTACTTATCTCAGTCAGCTGTTGAGACGATGTCGAAGTCGTGACGTGATTCCTCATTCACAGCTCCGTATTACTCTGATACGGCGTGCAGTATGCTTACATAATTATCACTGAATCTTGTGTCTGTGTTATTTTTCCCTTTCTTGCGTTCTCTTCCCGGGTTTCGGCACCAATTTTTTTATGTAGCGTACGTCGTGAATAATAACACAGATTCACTGTTTACGTTCTGTATTTCAAAGATTCAATTATTAATCCAGAGATATTTACAAAGACATTACAAAATAATATATTATCAATTCCTAAAAATCCCCATTCCAAAGAAATCAGGCGCAGGCAGGTGTGAAAATTACAGAACCATCAGTTTAATAAAACATGGTTGCAAAATTTTAACACGAATTATCTACAGGAGAATGGAAAAGCTGTTAGAAGCTGACCTTAGGGAAGATCAGTTTGCATTAAGGAGGAACGTAGGAACACATGAGGCAATACTCACTTTACGACTTATCTTAGAAGATAAAGGAAAGGCAAACCAACATTTTTAGCTTTTGTAGATTTGGAGAAAGCTTTTGACAATATTGATTGGAATACCCTCTTTCAAATTCTGAAGTCAACAGGGGTAAAATACAGGGAAAGGAGAGTTATTTACACCTTGTACAAAAGCCAGACCGCAGTTATTAGACTCAAAGGGCATGAAAGGGAAGCATTAGTCAGGAAGGGAGTAAGACAGGGTTGTAGTCTTTCTCCAATGTTATTCAATTTGTACATCGAGCAGGCAGTGAAGGAAAGCAAGGAAAATTTTGGAATAGGGATTAAAGTTCGGGGGGAGGAAATAAAAACATTGCGTTTTGCTGATGACATAGTAATTCTGTCAGAGACAGCAGAGGAACTGGAAGAGTAGTAGAATGGAATGGACAGTGTGTTGATAAGAGCGTATAAAATGAACATTAACAAGAGCCAAACAAAGATAATGGAATGCAGTCTTAGAAAATCAGGCAATGCTGAAGGAATTAGATTAGGTAACGAAACAATGAAGGTGGTAGATGAGTGTTGTTACTTGGGTAGTAAAATAACATATGATGGTCGCAGTACAGAGGATATAAAATGCAGAATGGCAATGGGAAGAAAAGCGTTTTTGAAAATGAGAAATTTGCTAACATCGAATATTAATTTAAGTGTAAGGAAGTCTTATCCGAAGTCATTTGTGTGGAGTGTTGCCTTTTATGGGAGTAAAACATAGACGATAAACAGTGTGGACAGGAAGAGAATAGAGGTTTTTGAAATGTGGTGCTACATAAGAATGCTGAAGATTAGGTGGGTAGTTCATATAACTAATGAAGATGTTCTGAACACTACTGGTGAGAAAAGGAATTTGTGGCATACCTGGAATAAAAGAAGGGATCGCTTGGTAGGTCACATTCTTAGACATCGAGGAATCGTAAATTTAGCAGTGGACGGAAGTGTGTGGGGTAAAATTCGCAGAGGGAGACCAAGAGACACATACAGAAATCAGATTCAAATGGATGGCTGTTCTTCTGAGTAGATGAAAAGCATTGCTCAGGATAGAGTAGGGTGGAGAGCTGCATCAAACCAGTCTCCGGACTGAAGACCATAACAGCAACAATATTTTTCGACTTATTTAACTGTGGCCAAGTGTAAGGAGGTATATTATATTTCAAATAAGTATCTATGACATTGTAAATAGCGTCCAGATCATTACATCGGAACACTGTATTTGTTTTGTTTTCTAGATTGAAGAGATGACAGGTAATGGTCAGGTGTCAAATAGAGCTCTGCATTTCGATGGAAACAACTGCTCGAAGGCTGGGAAAGGCCCAATCTGTGGTACGGCTGCGGCCGTCTACGCAGCATGTGGCCGGTCGTCCTCCACCTCTTGGTTACCTGTAGAAGTGTCGAGCCACAGAGTAACATATACAGAGAAGCAGCCCCCTCTAAACCACTGTCCGTAAGATGCTAGCAGGTGTCAGGCGGTTCCCTGGCTTAGTACTGGTAGACGACACTAGAAGCGCTTCTGAGGATAGCATAGAGGGGAGGCTGAGGGGAGAGCTCGTGCCGCCTACCACGAGGCCACGGCTGTGTCCGGCGTTTGAGGGGAGGTGGTGGTGAGGACAGCCGCTACCTGCCGCCTACTCTGGCCAGTTTAAAGGGCTGCTTCTGACCGCAGCACCATCATGGGACATCTTACGGAACTGCTGCAGAACCCCCCGCCCCGCACCCCTGAGCGTAGGACAGGGCCCTTACGGAAGTTTCCCGTCTGTATATATTTGTCTGTGGTCGAGCACTGCTGGGCGCTCGAGCCGGTGACAGTACAACCGCCGGGCGCTCTATAGTGCGGAATCGCATTAGAAACCGACTTGGCTTCGAGCAGCGCAGACAGCGTTATGGATCAAAGAACCATAGATCGTAAATGCTCCACTCATGAATCGAAGAGAAGTATTATGGAGAGAATTAGGAGCGGTTCGTTAGTCCCGAAGAAGAAAGACGTGTCGGAAGAGGAGGCGAAAAGTGAAGCCTGGAAATGGTTTGCACTTGTAGTGGATCCTGTCACGCCGGCTGCTGCTGGTTTTGTGCCATGTAGCACATTTGATGATATACTTGAGTATCAGTCAAGCACAACAGGTATGATAAGGCACTGCAAAAGTAAATGCGGAGCAGAATTCCACCGACCACTTGCATTACCAAGTAGCAAAAAGACCGTTGTTGTTGAGAGGTTGGTCGATATGAGTGGAATAGATTTGCTACCGTTAAATACTTGTAGTAGGACTGGCTTCAAGAATTATTAGCAAGTGCTCATTAATGTTAGCGCCACTTATGCTAAAGTCAATACAGTAGATATTCTGCTGCACCCTTCCACTGAATCGCGGCATATTATAGAAAAGGCAGACAAAATAGGGGTGACAATGGTGTCCAAACTAATATGTGCCTTAGAAAACAAAATGTGCGCTTTAGACGCTGATCTGTGGTCTGATAACTACAAGAAGAGAAATTTTTTGACTGTGACCTCGCATTATGTGAATGATGAGTGGCAGATAGAAACGCTTGCTTTGATAACAATCGAGTATCCGGACGTACTTAAGACAGGAGAGAACATACGGCACGAAATCGAAGAGCGGATGCTTGAGTTAGAAATTAATAAGAATGATCTTACGAAATGTTACTTCATCACCGACCAAGAAGCTAATATGAAGAAGGCACTTAAATCTTACAACCGTTTGCCTTGATTTGATCATTTGCTGATGACTGCGCTTCGTCACAGATTTCAAGAAATGTTTTTAGAAAAAGCCCTTAAATCCTGTCGTGTCTACTAACAGTAAGATCTGTAGTAGGCTATTTGAAGAGGTATGGTCACTCGGGCGTCTGCGGCACTCTGTGAAGCAAGAAGCTGTAGCTGGGTGGAACAGAACACTGTTAATACTCAGGGCCAGCCCGAGGCAAATTAGTTTAATGGCGCTCATTTTAATAAAATCGCAATAAAAAGTACACATGCGACTTTTTTATTCAAATACATAATCACAACATATACATTACATAAACATATTTCCCCATTAAAATGGGACACTTTCATACAATAATGTTACTTTTTCATCATTATAACATTTTGTCTTTTAAAAAGGTTTTGGTTGATAGTTGACAATAATTAATTGATAGCATTATACTCTGTATTATACAAAGAGTCACACAAATTTCATTTTTCTTGCCTTGGCTTTTGTAAAATCTGAGACGATCTCCTTTAAATCAATTTTGTCTGCTGTTTCTCGTTCAATTGGCAAAGTTGCCAACCCTATAAGTCTTTCTTGAGTTATTGTGGATCGGAGATATCTTTTTGTAGTTTTAATTTCGAGAAGCTGCGCTCACCATTGGCTACAGACACAAGAATAACTAAATTAGGCATGAGTACAATGTCTATAAGTCCATTTTTACAAATATAACTCAGAACGTCCTGTGAGCCTGAGTTATAGGGTAATCTGCTAGAAATGGTTTGTAATTCATTGCATAGATCAGTAGCATCAATATCTTTAGAGTCTTTGTGAGTTAGAGACTGCCCCAAATTAACACATCCCTCAAGAACAGCTTTGGGAGTTTTATTTTGTACATCATGTATGTTGTACAGACAACCAAATACACGATTTAGGTTGTTATTCTGATGAAATATCTCATCAATAGAATTTATCGGCAGCTTTGATCACATAATGGTTACTTGCTAAATGCTACTCGACTATTAAACGCTTACTTAGCCAAATTCTGAAGATTTAGAGAGAATGCATGTAACATTGACACGCGTCTTGTCTCTCGTCGGTTGCTCTGTCTATATGTAGCAACCGAGGAGTCATCGCTCCTGGAACCGCAGCGAAACCGCACCGTGAGCGCGCGAAGGTTCGTTGCGCTCATTTCCGTCATACGCCAAATCGACGATATTCGAGATTTAATCCCGGGGGCGATCGACACTCTTAGAAACCTACCGTGAAGGGTGCGTACGAGACGTGATTGCTTTTCTAAGCCCCTTTAACGAAGCGAGTTTTGGTTTGGAAAGCGCAAAAATAAGCACGCTGAAACGTGTGCTACCGTGGTTCAAATGTTTGTAGAGCTTATGGGACATAACTATGGCGTCATCAGTCCCTAAACTTACAAACTACTTATGAACTAGCTAATACTATGGACGGCACAAATATCCATGCCCGAGGGGGGATCCGAACCGAGACCGTAGTGACCGCGCGGAATATGACTACTGCGCTGCAGAACGCTCGGCCACTGCGGCCGGCTGTAGTTAGGTAAAAAAGAACTGTGTACCTTAATTACAAACGAAAATATTGTAAAATAAACCGATTAAAATATTCAATACAAGGATAGGAGGATACCGCATTTGAATAAAAATAAAGGATGGAAAGACTTAAGTTAATTCTGATACTTGCTGACAAATCTGTGAATGAATACCTTTCGTTTAAACCAAAAGTGAAGGAAATCGGTTGGATAGAACGGCCTGACCGACTGACTTTAGTTTACACCAAGGACATACCCATAGGAAATACACAGAAGGAAATCGCGTTGGAGTATAGAAAAAGGAAGTCGAGAGTTATGTAAATTCTGATATTTGGTGAAAAATCTATGGATAAATACCTTTCGTTTAAAACGAAATTGAAGGAAATCGGCCGGGTAGTTTGGTCTGGCCGACTGTTTTCGTAGATTTTTAAAATTTTGAACTTAGCTGCTATTGTCAACGACCGTTATAACGTCAAAGGATAAAAACGTAGCCCTTGGTCGCAAAATTAAAATTATTTAACCTGGTTTCAGCAATAACTATGATTGCCTTCATCAGATATTATAAATTAAAACAAGTCACATAATAAAAGTTACAACTCAGCTGTAAAGCTTACGCCACAAAATTTAAAAAGAAATTTTTAGAAAGAGGGCTGCACGCCTACACAGAGAGATCAGACTGGCGTGTGATAAGTACAGGGTGTAGTGAACAGGTGGACTTTACCTCAGTAGTGCCATTTAGTAGCGGCAATTACAACTAGGCTACTGCAAAGAGAGAAACACCATTGAGAATCAGGCTTGATTCCATATTGGAATTGGTCAGTACAAACGCAACCTCCTACATGGAGGTCGAGATATTTTAAGTATTTTAATTTATTTTAAGCATTGATAATGACCACACAGTTGTCGAAATCCGGATTTGCCAACAAATAAAGAATTTATATTTATGACAACTGATTGCTGAAATAATTACCACAAAACACTATTGAGAAGACAATTGCTACAAAAAGCTTTGTTTAACATGAGAGATGGCTGAGGCGTCATTTTTACAATATATATTAGTACAGATAATTGACGAGTAACAAAATTGTAATATGCAAAACAGTTAAAAATTGGCTTTTCGAATACAAATTTTTGGAACAAATCGGAAGCAATATTTCGGACACGGCACGAAGTACAACATCGACGACAGGTTAATACCGTTAAAAAAGCTTCTATTACGGAGGTGCAACGGTTCATTTAGAATAAGCCCGTCATCACGAGAAAAATGTTTAAATATTTGCAATTCCTTGAGCACATCTAATCTGTGACCTTTCTTTTCAGTATGCAAAATGTTCAGGTCATGAATGGCTTTAGGTGTGTGACTTGTAATGAAAAGATGGCCAGCAAATGACGAATTCTGGGGGTTAGTGCCATGCTTTCTCAAAATATGTTCTTTAAACCTGATTTTAAAAGTAAGTCCCGTTTGACCTATGTAGTAGGAACAGCAAATATCACAAATAATTTTGTAAACGCCAGAATTATCTGAGGAGAACAGGTTGATTTTAAATTGTGTATGAAATTTTTCTTCAAATAGTTGTTGGTCGAGAAGGCAACGTTGCAGTTATACTTATTACGAATAAGACGTTGAATCTGATAGGAAATGGGCCCCAGAAATGGAATGCAGAAATATTTTTTCTTTTGGTCATATTCAATGGGAGTGCCAAGTGTTGTAACTCTTTTACAGTAGCGGCACTGGGCGTCGACGACCGCCGACGGCCTCGCGCCTGTGGAGGCCTCGCAAAACATTGTTAACAATTTAGCTTCTTTTTCTATTTTTTATTAATTTGATGTTTAACGCCGCTTTTCAACTTCTAGGTTATGTAGCGACGACCTACATCTAACTTGCACTAGGTTAACCCAAGTACGAACACAACATCGGTACCCAAGTGTACGATCCCCGACGGGAGCGACCCCGCGCACCATGGTATGGTGCCTTAGTGCGCTTGGACATTCCCCGACGGCAGCCATTTAGTTGTCAGTATTTATTTCCGTATGAGTGCAGCAGGGATGAAATTTTCAGTTAAATACTTTGTGTTATTGAAATTGAGTTTACTGTTTGACATATTAAACAATGAAAATAATGCAACAAAACACAATAACAACAGCACAGCTCAGTTGCAGATAAGACAACAAGGTAGACAACAATGCAGTGACACCAGGCTGTTAACACACGGTGCGCAGTTGACATCGAGCGCCACCTCAGCACGGCTCCAAGTCTCACGAATGCTGCTGACTGTTACCCATTGGTAATCGATTCCATTCAACATACACCACCTGGCGTGAATCTGCACATGCGCACTAAACGGCAGTAACGAATTGACGCACAAAAATCAAAACAGTGTGTCAAGAGACTCACATGTAGAACACTTACGTCTACGCTTCTTGTCGTTATTGAGTGAAAAATTGGTTTATTGTTTATTGTAAATAAGTTATTACGTATATTTAGACACATTTTTCTCACTTTTGGGGTTGATTTAATATTTGTAAGATAAGACAGTATTCAGATACAATTCTTAGCCTATTTATTTACCTGTAAAACATAATTTATTTTACTGCCCTCAATTTTATGTAAGTACTGCAGTCTGATTAAATTACTCGATAGTTGAACCAGGGGTGGACTAAGGGTTGGGGAGGGAGGCGGGAAGCGGACCGCCCTGGGCCTCTCGTCTTGGGGGCCTCCAAATACCTCGAAAGAACGTATTTCTTTTTTTCTTTTTGGAGCACCCTTCGCCTCTTGATCTGGAGGGCATCCAGATCTCAAAAGTTACTGTTTTATAGTAAAGGCTAGTTTACACGACGACACTACGTTTCACGAAACTGCACTTCTGACCAGTGCGCTTGCGTGTTAAGCATACGCGCAACTCATTGGCGAAAG
The DNA here is from genome assembly GCA_026315105.1 of Locusta migratoria. Classification (NCBI taxonomy): domain Eukaryota; kingdom Metazoa; phylum Arthropoda; class Insecta; order Orthoptera; family Acrididae; genus Locusta; species Locusta migratoria. Next base: position 673,828,010 of record CM048744.1, read on the forward strand.
TAAAATAGTTTCGGCTCCTCCCAACATGGGCGAAACTGTTTGCGCGAGTTTTTAGGTTAGGTGATAACCAAATCACAAAATGCAGTGGGGAACGGAAGAAATTGTTCGGTATTTGGACGTATATGTGATGCATAGGTGTTTATGAGCTTTTAAAGGCTTTCTGGAATAAGTAGCGACATGTTGGTGCGCTTGAAGCAATCATTCGTGAATTAAATATTGATAGGTGAACGGTAGCTAATTGGCGGACTAAAATACATTCAATTCAAAATACCTATACAAAGAAACTGTGCAAAATGCAATCTAGTAAAACATCTGGATGCTGATCACCGCAAGATAACAAGACCAAGATCACGTGGTTTGAACTTGCAGACTTTTTAAAGGAAAATTGTACACAGAAGAAAAAGCTACACAAATCTGTTAAGCTGAATTCTTTTATTTAACATTATTTGTTTAAAACGTGACAGCTTTTACATTTACAATTCTTTGTAAATCTTTATTTAAAACGTGACAGGGTTTTACATTCACCTTTTTATGTAAGTACTTTTAAATATATTGTTCACTTTTTCCTGGTTAAGCAATTGTGGATTTCAGAACACTATGCAGGGTCTGTAGAGACGAATATTGCCGCGAGAGACCACGAACACCAACTGCCGGTGTGGCGCAGGGGATAGCGTCACGGACTGCGGAGCAGAAGGTCGCCGGTTCAATCCCGCCCATCGGCAAAAATTTATTTCTTTGTAATTTACAATTCCAGAAGGTTCTACAGCTTTCTTATGTTCACTTGTAAATTCTACTTGTTTCTTATGTTAACTGTTCTTCTAATTTCTGGTAAATTCTGTCTGTGTATAAATAGCAGAGCACTCTACCTGAGAAGCAGTCAGTGCTGCGTGTATGTTGAGTTCGGAATAATCCTGCTTTCAGTATAAGTGCTGTGTTTAGTTGCCTTCGAAGTCAAGCCTGCTTCCATTGCAACACGACATTGTTTGGTGGAGGCGCCGGGTACATTGTCCAACAGATGCATCACCGTGGCTCCGATTAGGCAACGTAAAAGCCGTCGCTTACACGGACTGGAACCGGAATACAAGGGATACACAGAGTACGTCCTTCCAAGAGTCCGTATCATCAGACGAACTATGGAAACGAAACCAGCAGTAAATCAGACACCCGTCGGTGTTCTCTGGGAACGCTGGACATGACCCAAACAAATGGCGACCGAGTCGCCAAGTACAACAGGTGGGATCATACGATGTGCTTGGCCAACGTTTACTTCTATCTGGAAGGAACAGCCCAGCAATGGTTCGAAAACAACGAAGACAAGTTGAATGACTGGGAGACGTTCCAGGAGGAACTGAAGAAGACGTTTGGAGACCGCCAGCGACAAATCTGCTCGGCGGAAGAACAACTGAAGAACCGGGCCCAACGACATGGTGAACCGACACAATCGTAAATACAGAGTGTTTTGGCCCTGTGTAACGTAGTCAATCCGAACATGACTGAAGCGGACAAAATCACGCACCTGATGAAGGGAATTGCAGAAGATATGTACCCAGCTCTTCTGATAAAAGACGTCGCTACGACAGAAGAGTTCATCAAGTGGTGCCAGCGTATTGAAGAGATGCAACAAAGGAGGGTTGGACGCAAGAAGTATGACAGACTCCCAAATGTAGTCCCTATGGTCGTTGTGGAAGACCAGCAGGACTTGGCTTCTCTCATACGACAAATCGTGAGAGAAGAATTACAACAGTGCATTGCAGGCGGGACTATTAGACCAAGCGAGCATCAGATTATGGCCATGGATGTGAGCCCTGTAAGTCACGGGGTAGCCGACCCCACTGAGGACGAGGTATTTCAAACATTAGCTCCTGTCTGCGCCGTCAATCGCATCCGACGTGAAGAATGGCGTCGCCCTGCTATGACTTACGCTGCAGCCGCCAAACGGCAGCCCATGAACCGACCGACGCGACCACAGCCAACTCCCCCGGTAACTATGACGCCCCGCAGAAGAACAGACGTCTGGAGGACAGAAGACAACACACCACTGTGTTTCCACTATGGACGCCCTGGACATGTCGTACGCTACTGCAGAGAGAGGAGGCGAGTATTCGATGATATTTTGCCGCAAGACGTCAGCCGTCGGAGCAGTTCTATCCCAGGCAGTCACCTGCTGATGAATTCAGTCGACCTATGGCAAGAAGCCCATCGCCGTACCCTAGACGAGGTCGCTCCCCGACGCGCCGCAGCCGTTCACCGTCGCCGTACAGAGGTACCAGCCGTTCCCCTAGCCGCCGCGCCCAGGAAAACTAATAGAGGCGACCATCTACGGAAGCGAGGCCGCCGCAGATGAAAATCCTCCATCGACGACAGTCGCTAAGATGTCGGGAAATCTCATCGACGGCCAACCTGTCCGGGCACTTGTTGATTCAGGAGCGTCTTTTTCTGTATTGTCGGATAATTACCGCCGCACACTAAAGAAGACAATGTTCTGTGATACCGGGGCAACTGTGCTGAAGGTCGCGAATGGAAAGTATGTCCATCCAGCAGGAACATGTGTCGCAAGAATAACCATCAACAACAGGACGCAGCCGTTTGAATTTGTCGTGTTAACAGAATGTAGTCACAATGTCATCCTCAGATGGGACTTCCTTCAGGCATCCCAAGCTATCATTGACTGTGGAAAATCTGAGCTGCAAATTGAAGAAGTTGCTCCGCCGGATACACGTAATACAGAATTTTCTTGGAAGTTATTCGTCGTTGACAATGTGACGATACCGCCGTTGACAATGAGAAGAGTTGCAGTCACAAACACAGATAACTGTTTAAACTGTGAAGTTCTAGTTTATAGTAAAAAGTTTCTCAGGCTCACAAAAGAAGTTTACATACCATCGACTATCATAAGCATTACCGGTGGTCAAGGAGAGATTTGGATCACAAATTGTCACGAGCAGTCACAACTTATCCCCAAGGGAATGTGTATCGGGACAGCTGAACCAATCCAGGACGGTGAGCTCAACGTCATCAATGAAGTCCCATGCCCTGCTGTTAGTACACACAACACGCTGGAGGAAACAAACGTGGAACTGCCACTAGGGCCTGGACTGACCAAGGAACAACGCCAGCAGGTGTTAGGTACACTACACCAATTTTCGAGTGCATTCACACCTCAGCAGGGGAGAAGTCAGACGAAACGGCCCACGATAAAGCACCATATGAATACTGGGGATCATCCGCCAATTAGCCAGCGTTCGTATAGAGTGTCGCCAGCTGAAAGACGAATAATTCGGGAGGAAGTGGAGAAGATGTTGCGAGATGACATTATTCAACCTTCGGAGAGCCCTTGGTCGTCTTCGGTGGTCCTCGTAAAGAAGAAGGATGGCACATGGCGATTCTGTGTCGACTATCGGCGGCTGAACAGAATCACAAAGAAAGATGTCTACCCATTGCCGCGTATTGACGACACCTTAGACTGCTTGAAAGGAGCTACATTCTTATCAACTATGGACATGCAGACAGGTTACTGGCAAATCGAAGTTGACGAAGCTGATAGGGGGAAGACGGCTTTTATTACACCTGACGGTCTCTATGAATTTAAAGTAATGCCATTTGGATTATGTAATGCTCCAGCCACATTCGAACGCATGATGGACAACTTGCTTCGACACCTTAAGTGGACGATGTGTCTCTGCTATTTAGATGACATTGTCGTTTTCTCGAAAACATTTGAAGAACATCTGAGTCGCCTATCAATTGTGTTGAAGTGTGTTCAGGCTGCAGGTCTCCGCCTCAATCCAAAGAAGTGCCTCTTCGTCGCCAAAGAGATAAAAATCCTGGGGCACCTAGTCAACGGAGATGGTGTCCGTCCTGATCCAAATAAAGTAAGGGCAGTCACAGAATTTCCAACTCCTCAGCACATACGTGATGTGAGAAGATTTCTCGGGCTGTGCTCATACTACCGACGTTTCATAAAAGGATTTTGTAACAAGGCACGTCCGTTACACGAACTTCTGCAGGGAGACGCCAAATTTTACTGGGACGAGACAAAAGAAAGAGCTTTCCGAGCACTTAAGGAGGCTCTAACTTCCGCACCAGTGCTAGCCTTGTACGACGAGAATGCAGAAACGGAACTTCACACAGACGCCAGTGGCTATGGGATTGGTGCAGTGATTGTACAAGTTCAGGAAGGTGCCGAAAAAGTGATAGCTTATGCGTCAAGAGTACTCTCAAAGTCCGAGATAAACTACTCTACAACTGAAAAAGAATGTCTCGCAGTTATCTGGGCTATCAACAAGTTCCGGCCGTATTTATTCGGCAAACCATTCACCGTCGTGACAGACCACCATTCTTTGTGTTGGCTGATGGGCACTAAGACTCCAAGAGTACGATGTCACTGTGGTATTCAAGAACGGGCGCAAACACAAGGATGCCGACTGCCTTTCGAGGAATCCATTAGTGGAACACAACAGCATTAATGAAATTTCAGCTCACACTGAATTAGATGACGTTACAGCTGTACAGAGAGAAGATCCAACGCTATTAAAAATGATAGAGGCCTTGGAGAAAGGAGAACCGACCAATGGAGAGTTCCAACTTATAAACGGAACATTGTACAAGAGCAACTACGATCCACTGGGCCCCAAATGGCTACTTGTTGTTCCAGCTCATCTCCAGCCAGCTATTCTCAAATATTTCCATGATGCTCCAATATCCGGTCATCTGGGATTCGTGAAGACCCTAGACAGAATCAGACGCAGGTATTACTGGAAAGGTCTCTACCGATCTGTCAAGCACTATGTGAGTCACTGTAAAGAGTGCCAGCGACGGAAGCATGTGCCGCAATTACCTCCAGGACATCTCGTACCGATTCCTTCTGCAGCAGCTCCATTCCAACGAGTTGGGATCGATCTTTTAGGGAGGTTCCCGAAGTCGACAACCGATAACCGTTGGATAATAGTCTGCACTGACTACCTCACACGCTACACTGTCACCAAACCTGTGCCGACTGCAGAAGCTCCAGAGATCGCAAAATTCCTTGTAGAAGACATTATTTTGAAGCATGGAGCACCACGTGTCATGATATCTGATCGTGGAAAAGTATTCCAGTCAAAACTAGTATCAGAGGTAATGTCAAGGTGCAACATTGTGCACAGAACGACAACTGCATACCATCCTCAGACAAATGGTCTTACGGAACGTTTTAACATAACGTTAGCCGACATGCTGTCGATGTACGTCGATGTTGAGCAGAAGGATTGGGATACAATTCTGCCGGTCGTGACATTTGCTTACAATACCGCAAGACAAGACACCACAGGCTTCACTCCGTTTTTCCTGCTCCATGGCCGTGAAGCTGAGACGACAATGGATACACTGTTTCCGTTCCAACCGGACGACACTCAGGATAATTATGTTAAACAGCTCCTCACCAGGGTCGAAGAAGCAAGACAGCTGGCTCGCATATGGACACTGGACAGGAGAAGGACCGTGAGCGGTATAACGACAAGCACCGACCTGTTGTGTACAGCTCAGGAGATCTGGTATGGATTTTTACCCCTGTACGGAAGGTTGGACTGTCAGAAAAGTTATTGAAGCGATACTTTGGTCCGTATCGTGTCATACGCCGCCTGTCGTATGTATTATGAGCCGTCGTCGAAACGTCAAAAACGAAGAGACATTGTTCATGTCCTGCGCATGAAACCTTACTACGATCCTGAAGAGCAGGTAGACGACAATGGCTTCTTGTTCAAGAACTTTAAGGACGGTAATGTTCCTGATGAAGCCACGACAGGAACGTCTGTCGTCGATAATCGCGGAGAAGAGAAGAATTCTCTTGAACTGTCATACAGAGGACCCATGACTCGGTCAAGATCCAGGACATTGCAGCTGGCTCCACAGGGATCATAACAGCGGGTCGCTGTTTCTCCAGGAGAGGGAGCAATGCCGCGAGAGACGACGAACACCAACTGCCGGCGTGGCGCAGGGGATAGCGTCACGGACGGCGGAGCAGAAGGTCGCCGGTTCAATCCCGCCCATCGGCAAAAATTTATTTCTTTGTAATTTACAATTCCAGAAGGTTCTACATCTTTCTTATGTTCACTTGTAAATTCTACTTGTTTCTTATGTTAACTGTTCTAATTTCTGGTAAATTCTGTCTGTGTATAAATAGCAGAGCACTCTGCCTGAGAAGCAGTGAGTGCTGCGTGTATGTTGAGTTCGGAATAAACCTGCTTTCAGTATAAGTGCTGTGTTTAGTTGCCTTCGAAGTCAAGCCTGCTTCCATTGCAACGCGACAATATGAATAATAGGAATAAAAATGATCTACACAAGGACTTAAAAGCACTTACTTTAGTTCAAAAAGGTATCCACTACCCAGGAGCACTCATTTTCAATAATTTTCCATCAAGTATAAAAAGTTTAGTTAGAAATAAAGATCAGTTTAAGAGGAACCTAAAAGACTTTCTAGTGGCCAACTCCTTCTACTCCATTACTGAATTTCTAAATTGTACCAAATGATGAATATATCGGTTTTCATATTATATTAGTATTATTATATTATCAGCTCAAAAAAATAAAAGAAACTAAAACTTAAAAATGTATGTATCTGTATTTATATTATTAGTATCATCTATTACTGAGCTTATAAATTTTGTTTCTTGACATTTACCACATCCACAAGGATCTCCTCAACATGGATCTACGGAACGAAAAACTAATCTAATCTAATCTCTAATCTAACGGATTCAAAGCATTTAATGAGAAAATTGCAGCTTGGGAAACAAAGACATATGAGTAAAATTACAATTTAATTTTGAAAATTTTGTCTTATATGTTTACTTTCCTGGATGATTTACTGTTCTACATATTCTGAATGTGTTTTTGATACAGAAAATACTTATTATGTGTTTATATGTCAGAATTTTATTACATAAGAAACAAAACTGTAGCTAATTTGCCGGCCACGGTGGCCGAGCGTTTTGCAGTGTGTCAGTCACAGTCTGCATGGCCACTACGGTCTGGAGTTCGAATCCCCCCTCGGGCATAGACATTTGTGCTGTCCTTGATTGATTGATTGATTTTTCCAGGGAATCCAAAACAGTCTTGGACCACCCCGCCACTGCCCGCACCGAAACTAAGTTTATTGTGCGGTATCGCTCCCTGTATATGTAGTAAAGCCAACCTATGCCCTTGAACAGTGCATGGAGTCCCTTTATCAGTTCTTTATTAGACACAATTTCTTCGGGCCTAGTTGTCCCAAATATTCTGTGCCTTTTATTCTCCAATGCAATGCATTGAAAGATTAGATGTGATGCAGTTTCATCACCGTCATCAGAGATCCTACATTTAGGGTCCTCTTCTGTTATTACCATTGTATGTAGGTGTTTTTTTGAAATTCCCATGGCCTGTCAGCAATCCAACCATGAGTCTAATCTCTCTCCTGTGCAGACCCAGGATTGCAGAGCTTCTTTTAAAACATGGCTTTGGCATCATTACCTTGCCATGTTTTTGTTGATGGACTTTGGTCCAATATTCTACGTGCTGTCTTCTGAGCCAGTTACGTAGCTCCAATTTGATCATTGCCTTGGTGATTGTCAGGACAGGTTCTGGTCCAATAAATAGAGTCTCTGCCCCCATCCTGGCTAATCTGTTGGCATGTCCGTTGCCACTTATCCCCGAGTGGCCAGGTAGCCACAATAGGTTTACTCTATTGGTTTCCCCTAGCTCCACCAGAACACTGTGACATTCTGCAACAATTTTAGACCTTGTTGCAGGAGCTGCCAGTGATCTCAGGACTGCCTGGCTGTCTGAATAGATATAGATGCTACGATCTTTGTAGCATCTACGCAAATTCTCCTCCACACACGCCCTGATGGCAGTGATTTCTGCCTGGAATACTGAGGCCAGTTTTCCTAGAGAGATGACGCCCTCCAGTCATGGCTGCACTCCATATACCCCAGCCCCAACACCTTGGTCCGATTTTGACCCGTCAGTGAACCTGACAATATCCCCTGTATGGTGTTGAACTATTTTCTCCCACTGCTCCCTACTTCCAATTGTTATATTGAAAGGCTTGTAGAAGCAATATGGGGTTATAATATAGTCGGCTGGCATTTCCCCAACCTTTCCTATATTTACCTCACTCACTATTTTAGTGTGTGATTCTGGATATCCCAAAGAGTTCCAGTTGTTGCCAGATTTGAGTCTGTATGCACCAGCCGCTGCCTCCATCTTGACCCAAAGGTGTAATGGGGGCATATCCAGCATGGTTTCCATCCCAGCAGTTGGTGTGCTGCTAATTCCGCCTGTTATGGCTAAGCAGGCTAATCTCTGCACCTTACCAAGCTCCTTAGCAGCAACCTGCTGTTCTACCTTCTTCCACCACACGAGCACCCCATAGGTGATCCTGGGTCTAATCATTGTGGTGTATATCCAGTGCATACCCTTGGGGCTCAGGCCCCAATTTTTGCCACAAGCTCTCCTGGTACTCACAAGAGTACCTTTTGCCTTGGAGCAAATAATCCTGATGCGAGGGGTCCATGTCAGTTTTTCATCTAGGGTAACCCCTAGATATTTCACTGTCCCCTTCACAGGTAGCGCTTCATTGAAAAGCTTTAGATTCCAACTTGAATGTTATATATGCTTCTTTGTCAATGGTACAACAACAGTCTTCTTAGGACTAACCCCCAGATCCTGTTTTCTGCACCAGTCTTGCACAATGCCCAAAGCACCTTGTGCCATATTCTTTACTGTGTCAGGAAATTTGCCAAGTATTACTATGACAAGATCATCTGTGTATCCTTGGCAAAAGTACTGCCTAGAGCTTAATTCTCCAATGAGATCATTCAACACTAGATTCCACAATAAAGGGGAAAGAACTCCTCCTTGTGGGCAACCCCTAGTGGTATTGATTACCATTTTTTCATTCATCATGGTAGCTTCTACCTTTCTTCCACTGAGCATGGCCCTAGTCCACCTACATATTGTGGTCCCTAGGTCATGCACCTCTGCTCTAACCATGGAATCGAAGGTCGTGTTTCTAAAAGCCCCCTCGATGTCCAGGAAGATACAGAGGGCTATTGCCTGAAACTGTAGTGCCTTCTCCAACTTCCCAACGAGTTGGTGGAGAGCTGTTTCACATGATTTACCTGGCTGATATGCATGTTGTTTTGAATGTAGAGGAGCCCTACTTAAACTCCTTTCTCCAACATGCACATTAACCAGCTTTTTCAATGTCTTAAGAATGAAGGAGGGCAGGCTGATTGGTCTCATATCCTTGGCCTTGATATGATCAATTCTCCCTGGTTTAGGAATGAAGACAACCTTCACTGCCCTCCAGGCATTGCGAATGATTCCTTCTGCTAGGCTAACCCTGAATAACCTGCATAGGAATCTAATAAGATTTTCTCCCGCTTGTTGCAGGAGAGCTGGAAAGATTCCATCGGGGCCTGGTGACTTGAACGGTTGAAATGTTCCCACCGCCCATCGGACCTTACTGAGATCGACACACTCCTTGGCCAAATCCCAGTCCCCTTTGCGAATACCTGAGAACCGTTGTCTCTCAGGAATCACATTCTTGTCTGAGTTATCCCCCAGAGTATATTGAGGAAAGTGAGTCTTGAGGAGCAGTTCCAGCGTTTCATGTGCTGTCTTTGTATACTCCCATCCTCGTTCCTCAATGTTCCTCCTGGATTAGTTGGTACCATAGTCAGGATTTTATGAAGTCTCGCTTGAGCAGCCGTGCCCTCCACTTCCTCACAGAATACCTTCCAGGATGCCTCCTTTGCCCGTCTGATGGCAAGGTTGTAATTGACAAGGGCCTCACGATACTTTGCCCATTGTCCTTTGCGCCTCGCAAGGTTAAACAGTCTTCGTACCTGTTTCCTTTGCATTTCCAGGTTTTTATTCCACCAAGGCACACTCCTATTTGTGCACTTCTTGGTGATTCAGCAGTTGTCCTGGTATGAGGTCACTATAGCAGAGATTACGGCCTCTGCTACTTCCTCAAACTCTGATGGATTCCTTATCGAAGTTTTAATTTCCGGTAGCTGAAGTCAAGGTCTTTCCTATATGTCTCCCAGCCCGTTTTCCTGGGGTTCCTATAGGCCATGGTCTGTCTGGTTCCCATTTGAACCTTGAATTTAATATACATGTGATCTGATGAGGATGGCTCCAGGACCACATGCCACTGTTTGACGTAACTTCCCATCATCATGGAACCAAAAGTTACGTCAATTACTTCTTCCCTTCTACTATTCCTGAATGTAGGTTCATCACCCCTATTCAGGATCTCCAAGTTGTTAGATAGGAGAAATTCAAGAAGGTGCTCACCTCTACTGTTGGAGTCCTTGCTGCCCCACGATAGATTGTGGGCATTGGCATCACATTCCACCACCAGTTCGTCACCTTGCCGATGGCAAGCTTCCGTCAGTCTCCTCACTTCCACAGAAGGAGGAGAGCTGTCTTCGTAAGGAAGGTATGCTGAGGTCAAAACAATTTCCCTCGTGATACCTTCCTCACGTTGCTGCATCCTGATGGTCACCAGGTCCCTGAAACAAAGATCCATCATTGGTATGAAAGGTATTCCATTTCTAACATAAATGCATGTTCTGGAGTTTTTTAGATTTCTTGCATAAATCAGCTTACCTCCAGTACCACCGAGGCCCGATACACCCCCTTTGTATAAATAGGGTTCTTGTATCAGGGCCACGTCCACCTCCTGTCTCCCCAGGCGACGGCTCAGGGCAGCAGTGGCCCCTTTACTGTGCTGCAGGTTTATCTGCAGCACTTCCAGTCCCCATCTTGCTGCCATTATTGCCTTTAAGGTCTTTGATTACCCTGATGCAGACCTGCGAGAACCCTAAAAACAGTTTCAGGCCTTGCTCTCGCAATGCCTTCAGGGACTTCTCTCCGACCTCCACCACCAGGGTTCGTCCTTCCGGAACAACCTTTTCGTTAATTACCGTCCAACCCTCTGTTGAGACTTTTGGGTTCTGGACCCTTATTTTCTTGAACAGAGTCTTTGGAGAGACATCATTAAGGATCTTTGGTACCCATATTGATACCTTTGCGGTCTTCAGGAGTTCGGCTGCTGTCTTGACCAGCAGCTTTGCATCCAACCTCGGGGATATCATGGGCACCTTGTACTTAAGCCATTCTGGTGAGTGCTCCCCCTCACAGACAAAAATGAGGGCACCACGATCTAGATAGACCCTCCTGAATTTTGGTCCTGGACCAGCGTCCCCCCCCCCCCCCCAATCTCTTCAAAGAGGGCCATCTGCATGAGCTCCTCCTGCTGCGAGGTGATGCTTACCAGTGGGTATCCTTCTTGGACAACCGCCACTCTAAAGACCGAGACTGTAGTACTATAGGTCTGTTTCCCTATTTCCTGCCTCAGCCTTTTAGGATCACGCTTGTCCAGAGAGGAGGGAGTCTTAGATTCCTCCCTAACCCTCTTGCCACCTGTCTTTGACGTCGAGGGGGTCTGTGTATCCCCTTCGACCTGAGGCAGTTTCTTTTTGGGGGTCTTGGGCTCAAGCCCCTTTGATTCCCTCCACTTATGTTTAGGAAACCATTCTTTTCCTTCCTTTTGCTTCTATTCCTTGAGAAGTTTCCTCCTCTGAGCCCCAGACAAGGCCTTAATCCTAATCTGGTCCAACTTCTCTGATAGAGTTCCCACTTCTTGCTCAGGTCTAGAGCCTGACTGAGAAGTAGGAGTGCACTCCATCGGTCCTGATTCCGATGTCTGAGTATCTGAGGTCTCAGATTGCCCCTCGGATTCTTTTAAAATATTTTTTTTCTCCGTGTTCATCTTAGTCCCACGAGATTTGGGGATTTATATGGTCCACACCACGATAACCCCGTGCGGTGCAAGGGAACTTACTCAGGGAGGTCGCCCGGTATCCCTGAGGCTCCACTCGAGACACATCCACCCATGTGCCACGCACCCCTCAGCACGCGTCGCACCACACCTTGGGTTGGGGGCAGTTTAACGTCGTATTAGCTAGTTCATAAGTAGTTTGTAAGTTTAGGGACTGATGACCCCGCAGTTAAGTCCCATAAGCTCTACAAACATTTGAACATTTGTACCTAATTTGAAAAACGAGTGAAGTACTTATTCTTTAAACCAAAATGTGAACAGTGAAGGAAGTACAAGATCATGCTTATATAATGACTCTCTTATGTAGTTTCGATGTATGTAGCATATAATGCGTAATTTAGTGCAGTATTCGCTTCAGTAACATAACAGACAGTTTTTTGTTGTTGCTAAAAATGTAGCTCTAGGGACTTGATTCGTTTTGCAAATTCAAGATCCATATATATACATATTAATTGAACTTTTAAACGCAATTGATCCATATATCGTGAAGCAGAAGAAAACAAGGATCAGACTGGTGTAAATAATTTTGGGATAGACCTACTGGTTCGCTTATAAAAAATTAAGCTTAAACCCAAAGTCTCCATAATAAAAAATCTTGTAGTAGTAGGAGATGTGGCACATACACACACATACACTAACATCCATTTTATAGTATGTAAACATTTCTTAAATAATTCTTATATCTTATTACGTGTTGTGGTGGCAAAATATAAAAAATTTGCTACCATGTATAACGATACCATGCCCAATTCTTTCTATACTATAACACTGAGTACTTTTAAGCACCTTCAAATGATGTAATTTAGGACAGCTCTTTCGCACTGCATAGCAACAATTTGCTGCTCACTTTCACTTTATTTTAAGTGAGGAACTGTATGTTCACATTCCGTGACTTTTGTTTTGAGTCTTGAAATTTGACGTACTATCGTGAATTGGAAAGTTTCTATTGTCCTGACAGCTCATTGGTCATTTTATTTGTCTCTGACAAATACCGGTGCACATCGACTTTTCTGTTTTTAGGATGTTTTATTCGTTCTACATACCCCTCCCATTTCACTGACAAAGAATGAAATCGAATACAACCTATGGAAGTTATGGTAAAAACAATCTGAAAGCAGTCCGGAATCACCCCATTTGATGGAACTGCACTTATCAATGTACTTGACAAAAAATAATTTTTAAATCATCTGGTCTGGAGGACCCTCAAGAGAAAGAGACATAGGGAGGAATTGGGAGTCCGGTGCATAAAAAAGAAGAAGAAAGGCTGGGACAGCTATTTCCAACCAAGCTATGAGTATGAGCATGGTGATATTTCTGCAGAAACCTACTTTAGGTGAATCTGCTCCGGGGCCTCTGATGAAGATTCGTCCTCCAAGTTTCTGCAGTCCTTAAAACAGAACCAGGCTAGAATGAATCTGTTACCCTTTCTTATACAGCATCAAGATTGGGCCAAATTCCTATTATCCAACATTCTGAGCCGAATAAGGAGTTAAGAAGTGAAAATATTTGTGATTCAGAAAATCAAGATGACATAGTTCATAAAAGAGAGCCATTTACAGAATTAGAGCCGGGGAAGTGGGTGTTTCCGGTAACAGATTCATGGTGTCATTACTTAATTCAAAATGGGCCACAAGAAAACCTCGAAAAATCTTATGAGAGTTACCACAAAAAAGAAAATAAAAGACCTTTTACTAAATATCATTTTACTAGAAAATTGAGTAATGCTGAAGAGCAACATCGCAGGTGGTTGGTTTACTCCACAGCATAAGATAAAGTTTATTGCTTTCCATATAGACTTTTTTCACATTTGCAGACACAGATGGTGAAAGAAGGCTGTTGTGACTGAAAGATCTGAGTAGGATATTGCAAAGACATGAACAAAGTCAAGGACAAATTGATGATTAAATGGATGGAATTCTATAAAAGAATCAAATATGGGAAAACAATAGATAAGGAAAACTAGACTCTGATCAGGAAATCACAAAAGTGATAGTATAACTTGTTTGAAAGATTGTTTGATATTATCAACTATGTAATCCTCACACAATCTGACATTTAGAGGTCATCGAGAATCCCTTAACCTGAATGATACTGGAAACAGTGCAAATTTTATAGACCTATTTAAACTGTTATTCAAATATGATCTAACACTTAAAGAGCACTTGCAATGTATTAATGAAAAGCAACTTTCTCTGCATTATCTGAGCCATGAAATCCAAAAGAATTAAATTCATTAATGTTAAAATCTGTCATCAAAGAAACTGTAAAAAGAGTTTATTGTTGCAATACACATGTGGTACGAGATTTTATTAAGTGTAAACAATATAAATAAATGGCAGTCAGTTCAAGTGAACCTGAAAGTAGCTGTTGATTCTTTATGTTCATTTAGTGGCTGGATTCGAGAATTCCTTATAACAGGATTTGAAACATACATTGCAGAAGCTCGATTGCTTGTAGAAGAAAGTAGTTACGAGATTGAGGCTGAGTTTAAAAAGAAAAGAATAGCATAGTAAAAACGAATGTTCGATTACGAACAAATTGATGAACCAATACAATCTGTTGAAATGCAGTACAGAGCTAATTTTTTTAACATAATGATAAATACTGTAATAATCGACAGTGAACATCGATCCAGAGCACTCGAAGAATATTTTGAGCGATTTGACTTCATTTATAATATCAGTTATTTGAAATCTCTATACAAGGTGGACCTTCTCAAGCATTGTAATGATTTAGCTATGACACTTCGAAAAGGCGAAAATAGCGACTTACAGCATTTAGATCTTTATGAGAAATTTTATAATCCAATCCACTAGACTGAAGCAAAGACGCAAAACAACTTTTTCGGTACATGCTAGAAAACAATTTTGAAGAAGTATATCCAAATGTTTATATAACATTCAGAATCATGCTCACAGCTCCAGTCAGTCAAGTTAAAATTGATTAAGACTTACTTGAGAAGCACAATGAACCAGGAAAGACTATCTGTGTTGTCAGTACTATCAACTGAAGCCGAAATAGCGGCTAGTATTAATTATGATGAGATCTCATTGATCTCTATACTACCTGGATGTTGAACTTCAGCTGTCTGACCGTGACAGTCATACACGTTTATATTTCGTTTCCTGCCAAATTCAAATATGGCTGTTATGAAGTACTACAAGAAAACGAAAAGAAAATACGTTTCGATTCCGCTTCCATACTACATCGTGTATTAATGTGAATTTCAAATCAAGTGGTAAACAAGCAATTATCTAGCATTTAATAACTGATGGAAATTGCCAAATTTGAACATGGCAGACAATGCAAAAACGTGTGGAAAACATTTGAATGGACCGGCACGCTGAATTTATATACTTTCGGTATATATTGAAAGATATTTTATTTTCTTCTACTGTTAAGATCAAATCGAGAAAGTTCAGTTGACGAGGACAAATTTTGCAGTGGTGGAACACCCACGCTGGGTTATTTCCAAAGCTGTCGTTAGTATCCAGAATAGTTCTCTGCATTCCTGCCACTAGTGCTGCCAGCGAGAGAAATTTTAGCCAGGCCGGTCACCTGCTGTCCAGCAAACGATCGTGCCTGGAATCAGACAAGGTGGATGATCTCTTATTCATCCATCACAATTGCGTAAGTATTCACAACATACCACGTAATCACAAGAAAGGAAACATTCATCATACTCTATAAACGTATTATTCCACTTTCATTCACTTCACAGGAAGAAGTTCAAACCGCCAGCTTTAGTAATAGCACCAAGAACACAAATGACGCCTGTTTATCAGGAAGCACCAATGACGAAAAACGAATTATATAGTCATGATTCACTTGTAAGATTATTTAGAGGTCATAATTTGTTCATAAATTAAATTTGTACAGCGAAATTTCGTATTACTTTTAACTCCATCATCCCTCTCCGATCCTGCATGCAATATCAATACAACATATACATGGCCGAGTTTGGAGATTGGTTACACATAGCCCACGGTTAGACTACTGTGTTCCCGTTTGTCTACCGAATGGAACAAAATACTATGTACAGACATTACAGTTTTAACGTTACAATTACTGAAATACATGATCACCTCAAAGGCGAAACTCCAGTAGTATTAACACACATCAAATGTAACATATAGAATTGTAATATTTAGGTTATAGAATTGATAGTAAACAACGAAAGACATTTGTAAAAGAAATAAATGAGTGGTTAATGTGATGCGATGGCCTCTGATCTCAAGGAGTGTGACGAAGTACAGCTCTCGGACACTAGCTTCGTCCGAGTTGCAGTTGCAATGGTTGCAACCATGCTAAAGCGTTCGCGTTGTGGTCACCACCATTTCAAACTAAATATGACTGTCATTGAGTTGCGGTGCGAAAGGAGTTGCAATTGTCTGTTACCAGTGATAGAGATCAGTGTTTGTGCCGGTAAGAGGAAATTCTTCTGACCGACTCCAAAGCGTTTAATAACCTTGCACTAAATAGATAAACCAGCGCATGTGCAAAGTGTTCTGTATGCAGCTCGCTACTTTTCCTCGAAGAAAGGAAGTGCGAAATTCAGGTTATTCTTTTAAATTGGCTGTTAATAGCAGTCTCGTAAAAATTTAATAGATTATAGTATCATTTTATTCCCTTTCTGGATTTTTCTGCCGATTTCTGACGTTTACATAAATCTAGCGATATTGAAAGTAGGATCTCACTTCAAAAATTAAATTTTGCTTCTTCCGTACAAGCATCTGAATACAAAAATCAACAATTGTGGGTTACTATTGGTGACTGACCAATGCAATACTGAAAGCAACAACTGACCACTGTTTCTTTTTAAATACAAATAGTTTTTATATTCATTGCTTCTAGCGTAAAAAAAAACTTCGTTTCTATACGTAATACCTCTAGCACCAGCCATGCGTTTGCACACTGGACACATTTCAAGACTCTTGCTATCAACTTAATGAGTTAGATTTCATAACCTTTCTTGGAATTAGACAATTTAGAGCACTAGTTACATTTCGTCATGAACAAAATTTTAGTTTATCAACATTGACATTAAATAGCAGATAATTAGTACCAATCAACGGCGATATATATGACAAAATATAAGCCACAATTTAAATTTGTCCAATTCCTTTAATTTTAAAAAAGTGAAGTAAAATAGGATGTTAATAGTGAAACTTGTGTCTGGAGATATTAAGAGCTTTGTTTAACAAAGTGTTCAAATGTTCGTAAATCTATCGGACCAAACTGCGTGGTCATCAGTCCATAGTTTACAAACTACTTAAACTAACCTAAGGACAACACACACACCCAAGCCCCAGGGAGGACTCAACATCCGACAGAGAGCAACCATGCGCTCCGCAGGAGGCGCCTTAGACTGCTCGGCTACTCCACTGCGACTTTGTTTAACAATTTGACATAATTTCATTCAGTATGGTATAATTGATGATTTCAGATATCCATTACTTGATTAATTAAACATTGAAAGAGTAATGCATGTTGCTATGCTTTACATGACACGTATTAAGATCAAACATTTATGTATGTAACATATGCTATTTATGTGATTTAATTGCCTATCTCGCACTGCAATCGGCTTTAAGTAAAAAGTACTGCCTCCTCCATCACACACACACACACACACACACACACACACACACACACACACACTCACACACACACACACAAACAAATACCAGCACTGTTTTCCATATGGAATTTTCAGTGGTGTGGTGCCTCATAACCTCTGAAACACTACACAGCATGGATCAAAATCAGCAGAATGCCACCTGTAAATGTCACATAAATATTTGTATTTAACGATCCAGTAAAGTCTGAAAAGGTATAGTGATCAGCATAATAAACTGTTGGTCTTGTTGTGTTTCATTATTTTCAATCATAAACCTTTCGTCTACGCAGCTGAGAGAGCAAATGAGTCTACTAGCGCTACAGGTGGCCAAACCACGAAACATGAAAAAAGCGTTAGAGTTGGCGTTTTCAGTGGCAACTGGCGGAGGCCGTACATGTGCAGTAGAGGTAGTCAGAAACAGTGGCGACTGGTAAATTTCTCGCCACTCAAACAGACCTACTGATCACCCGGTTACTGGTGACCGGCCGAGCGTTTGGCGCACTCGGCCGAACGCTGGCGATCGGTTGCCCACAACCAGCAGAAGAGGATGCTCGGCAACATACTACCGAGAGCCAGAGAGGCGAGCGGGACATGTCGGTAAAAATCGGAGATAGCGCAGACCTCTAGTGTCAAATATCACAATGGCACTTGTAGTATCACTTGATGATGTACTGCGACTCTAATATTAATATCGGACTTTCTTACAGAGCTTGATAAGCAGGTCCTAATCGAAATTTACACTTGTTATTCGTAATTTGTTCAATAATATAGTTTGGTTTACATGGGCTACTTGGTTTATATCTGTCTTTAATATCTGAGCGTTATTTTTTCGAAAAACCAATGCCCAAATAATAACATTTACATTTTATTTCCCTCTTATTGTAGTTTTATATCAATTCTAATATGATAACCTAAATGACAACACCAAAGTCTGCTCAAAAAAATCTCAGTTCACGCCATATTGACAACAGTGAGCTCAATGTTTAGTACTGGGCTCACTGATTGGCAACCATACAAGTAGGATTTTGACAGGAGTGAGTGGAAACGGCTGTGGCAACACCATTTCCATATTAACCACATGATATTGAGCCATTTTGTGGCCTGTGTAAACCCGCCTTCATGCGATCTACTCATCTAATCTTCAGCATTTTTTGTAGCATGACATGTCAAAAGCCTCTTATCCTCTTCCTGTCCGAACTGTTTCACTCCTGTACAAGGCAACATTCCACATAAATGCTTTCAGAACAGATTTTCTTATGCTCAAACTAATATCTGATGTTAACAAATCTCTCTTTTTAAAAACTGCTACTCTTCCCATTGGCATTCGTCATTTTATATGATCTTTACTGCGACTATCAAATTTTATTTTACTGCCCAAGTAGGCCTAACAAAAGTCATCTACCACCTTTATTGTTTTGTTGCTAATTCCTCCAGCATTGCCTTATTTTCTTAGACTGAATTTCATTACCCTTGTTTTGCTCTTGTTAAGGTTCATCTCATACGCTTCTTTCAACACTCTGTCCATTCATTTCAATTGCTCTTCCAGGTCCTGCACTCTGTCTGACAGAATTACAATGTCATTGGAAAAGTACAGTATTTTTATTTCTTCGCCCTGAATTTTAATTCCTTCTCCAAGTTTCTTCTTTCTTTCTTTTACAGCTTGTTCTATGTACAAATTGAATAACATTTGAGAAAGGCTACAACCCTCATCTTACTCCCTTCCCAACCACTGTGTCCCTCTCATGTCCTTTAACTCATATAACTGCTGTATAGTTTTTGTACAAGTTGTAAATAACCTTCCGTTCCCTGTATTTCACCCTTGTTGACTTTAGAATGTGAAAGAGTGTATTCCAATCAACATTGTCAAAAGCTTTCTCCAAACCTATGAAAGGCAGAAATGTAGGTTTGCCTTTCCTTAATCTGTCTTCTAAGATAAGTCATAAGGTGATATTGCCACCCGGGTTCCTACATTTCTCCTGAATCCGAACTGATCTTCCCTGAGGTCAGCTTTTTCACCCTTCTGTAAACAATTCATGTTAAAATTTTACAACCATGACTTAGTATACTGATATTCTCTAATTTTCACACATGTCTGAGCCTGCTTTCTTTTGAATATGTATCATTACATTTTTCTTAAAGTCTGAGACTATTTTGCCTGTATCATACACCTTACACACCAGGCGAAATAGTTTTGTCATAGTTGGCTCTCCCAGCTCTGAGGGAATGTCATCTACTGCAGAGGCCTTGTTCTCACTTAGGTCTTTCAGGTCTCTGTTTATTTCCTCTTCCCTTCGTACAATATTGTCTCCAAGTTCATTTCCTTAAGAGCCTCTTTATATATTCTTTCTACCTTTCAGTTTCCCCTTCTTTATTCAGAACTCGTTTTCCGTCTGAGTTCTTGACATTCATACAGCTATTTTTCTTGTTTCCAAATGTCTGTCTTATTTTCATGTATGTGTTATAATACTTTCCCTATACACATTCTTCTAGAGACTTGCATTGCAAGTCATAACTACAAGAAAAAACACTATTGTGAAACATCTTGTAGCTTTGCCTAGCTGCCGGCCACAGTGGCCGAGGGGACTGAAGCACTCCAGTCACAGTCTGCACGGCCACTACGGTTGGGGGTTCGAATCCCCCCTCGGGCATGGATATTTGTGCCGTCCTTAGTCTTAGCTAGTTCATAAGTAGTTTGTAAGCTTAGGGACTGATGACCCCGTAGTTAAGTCCCATAAGTTCTACAAACATTTGAACATTTTTTATGCCTAGCTGGCTTGATATGTAAAATTCGAAATGTTTCAATTTGATTGTGCATGTTGCAGTGAGGATGACTATTCCATAGTTGAAATCGATTTGCAGTAACAAATAAACGTTAATTTACGACCAATGCTGAAATTTCTTTTGATAATAATTTTTTGGTTATGTTGCTTATTTGCAATACTGTATATCAAAGTCATCTAATCGCTACTGGCATTGATGGCATGAGAAATATAACAGTTAAATTTTCCACTAAAGCTGCTATCCACACTAGTTTTTCATACATGTAGTGCTTCTGTTATTTGATCGATAAATAGGTCTTTATCACGTCAAAATATTGCCGCAGTTTAGCGCTTTGGAATCCTGCCATTTCATACATATTCTCACTTAACTGGTCATAATGAAACATTAACAAACGCAATTCTCCGCTAATGACAAGTTAAAATCTTAAATGGCCCTAAAGTCGGTTATAACAGTGCAATATAATTTTTGACGTCATTTGGTGTCCCAACAGTAGCAAGAACTATCCATCACTAACTAAAGTCTTTCAGGGAAACCAGTATGGTAGTGTTTTAAAAGCAAAATCATCAGGTAGACTGAGAACTTCTGAAGATGTTGTTGACAGATTCACGTTTTGTATGTTCAGTGCCTGAAAAAGTCACTAACCAGACATGATCTAAAGGTACTGTGTATGATGTTGTGCATAAAAGACTTAAGTTGCACACCTAAAAATTGCAACTGTTATATGAAATAAAACCTATTAATAAAATCGAAAGGTATGAGTTTGCTGTTGACTTTCTATACAGAACTGATGATGTCAACTTTTGTTTAGAAAGTTTATGATGAGACTACATTTCGTGTCAGTGGAACAATTAATCATCATAACTGCAGAATTTGGCGAGCAGAGTATCCACATACACTACGTTTACATGCAACACATCTTCCAGAAGACGAAAACCGATTTTCGTAAACCGTTTTTCGCTGTCGTGTTTACATGGCATAGCCTGAATCGGATTTCCTAGTCCACTTAATATGGCGACTGAAAAACAGCTGATTTAGTCCGCACAATCGTTATTTTTCTTTACTTAAATACACAGATTTATGTTCACTGTAATATTTATATTTCTATTTCACAAATAAAAATATCACTCTTTTCATACGTGCAGAAATACTTAACAAGAAAACACAATCTGACAATCCAAGAACGCTTCAAAAACGGTTGCATTCACTACGTTTACATGGAACACATCTTCCAGAAGACGAAAACCGATTTTCGTGAATTGTTATTCGCTGTCGTGTTTACATGGAATAACGTGAATCGATTTTCCTACCCCACTTAACATGGCGGCTGAAAAACAGCTGATTCAGTTCCTGATTTAGTCAGCATAATCGCTATTTTTCTTTATTTAAATACACAGATTTAGCTTCACTCTAATATTTATACTTTTATTTCACATTAAAAATATTACCCTTTCAATATGTGCCGAAAATTCATAACAAGAAAACACAATCTGACAAGCCAAGAACGAGCGGAATCGCCCGCTCTGCCTGTGAGTGAGCATGTGGCTGCTCCTTCAGCAAGGTCCGAGCAGGCACACGGGGGAAGAGTTTATTAGTGATCAGGAGTTCCAATGTTAGGCGGGTGATGGAGCCCCTTAGGGAGATAGCAGAAACCTCGGGGAAGAAGGCTAGTGCGCACTCTGTTTGCTTGCCGGGGGGGGTCTCATCTGAAATGTGGAGGAGGCCCTTCCAGCGGCGATAGAGAGCACTGGGTGCACCCGACTGCAAATTGTCGCTCATGTCGGCACCAATGACAACTGCCGGCTGCGTTCAGAGGTCATCCTCAGTTCATACAGGTGGTTGGCGGAGTTGGTGAAGGCAGAAAGCCTCGCACGCGGGGTGGAATCTGAGCTAACTATTTGTAGTGTCGTTCCCAGAACCAATTGCGGTCCTCTGGTTTGGAGCCGTGTGGAAGGCTTAAACCAGAGCCTCAGACAATTCTGTGAAGATCTGGGCAGCAAATTTCTCGACCTCCGCTATCGGGTCGAGAAATGTAGGGTTCCCCTGAATAGGTCAGGCTTGCACTACACGCAGGAAGCGGCTCCAAGGATAGCGGAGTACGTGTGGAGTGCACATGGGGTTTTTTAGGTTAGAGAATTCCCTCCCTAGGCCCGACAAGATGCCTCCTGAGCCGCAACAAGGTACCAGTAGGCAGAAGGCAACAGGGAAGGAAATGATCAATGTAGTAGTAGTTAACTGCAGGAGTGTCTATAGAAAGGTCCCAGAATTGCTCTCAATAATAAATGATCACAATGCCCACATAGTACTAGGGACGGAAAGTTGGCTGAAACCAGATGTAAACAGTAATGAGATTCTAAACTCAGACTGGAATGTTTACTGCAGAGATAGGCTGGACAGTGAAGGAGGAGGAGTGTTTATAGCGATAAAAAGTGCACTACTATCGAAGGAAATAGACGGAGATCCGAAGTGTGAAATAATTTGGGTGAAGGTCAAGGTTAAAGCAGGCTCAAACATGGTAATCGGATGCTTCTATAGGCCGCCTGGCTCAGCAGCTGTTGTGGCAGAACACCTGAAGGATAATTTGGAAAATATTTCGAGATTTCCCAATCATGTTATAGTTTTGGGAGGAGATTTTAATTTACCCGATATAGATTGGTAGACTCAAACGTTTATTACAGGTGGCAGGGACAAAGAATACAGTGAAATTGTTTTGAGTGCATTATCTGAAAACTACCTTGAGTAGTTAAACAGAGAACCAACTCGTGGTGACAACATATTAGACCTTCTGGTGACAAACAGACTGGAACTATTCAGAACAGTTAATGCAGAACAGGGAATCAGCGATCATAAAGCAGTTACAGCATCAGTAATTTCTGCCGTAATAAATAGGAATATTAAAAAATGTAGGAAAAATGTTCGGAAAAAAGTGACAAAAAGGGGATTTCAGAGTACTTGACGGCTCAGCACAGAGGTTTTATCTTAAGTACAGATGGTGTTGAGAAACAGTGGTCTAAGTCCAAAGTCATCGTACAATATGCATTAGACAAGTATGTACCTAGCAAGGTCATAAGAGATGGGAAGGAGCCACCGTGGTACAACAACCGAATTAGAAAGCTGCTACGGAAGCAAAGGGAACTTCACTGCATACATAAACATAGCCAAAGCCTTGTAGACAAACATAAATTACACGAAGCGAAATGTAGTGTGAGGAGGGCTATGCGAGAGGCGTTCAACGAATTCGAAAGTAGAGTTCTTTGTACCAACTTGGCTGAGAATCCTAAGAAATTTCGGTCTTATGTCAAAGTGGTAGGTGGATCGAAACGAAGTGTCCAGACACTCTGTGACATAAATGGCATTGAAACGGAGGATGACGCTCTAAAGGCGGAATTACTAAATATCTTTTTCCAAAGCTTTTTCACAGAGGAAGATTGAACTGTAGTTCCTTTCCTAGATTGTCGCACAGATTTCAAAATGGCAGATATCGAAATAATTGACAGAGGGATAGAAAAACAATTAAAATCGCTCAAAAGAGGAAAGGCCGCAGGACCTGATGGGATACCAGTTCATTTTTACACAGAGTACACGAAGGAACTGGCCTCCCTTCTCGCAGTGGTGTATCGTAGGTCTCTAGCACTACGTTTACATGGAACACGTCTTCCGGAAGACGAAAACCGATTTTCGTAAACCGTTTTTCGCTGTCGTGTTTACATGGCATAGCCTGAATCGGATTTCGTGGCTCACTTAAAATGGCGGCTGGAAAACAGCTGATTCAGTTCCTTATTTAGTCTGCACAATCGCTATTTTTCTTTATTTAAATACACAGATTTATGTTCACTCTAATATTTATACTTTTATTTCACATTAGAAAATATCACTCTTTCCATATGTGCCGAAAATTCTTAACAAGAAAACACAATCTGACAAGCCAAGAACGCTTCAAAAACGGTTGCGTTTACATGGGCACGAAAATCGATTGTGGAACTGGAAAACCGCTTTACAGAAGCGGATTTCCAGAATCGGTTTTGGAGTGTTTACATGACCAACCAAAAGCGGAATTGGGAAATCGGTTTACAAAATCCGGTTTTGGGAGCCCATGTAAACGGGGTGTAGAAGAGCATAGCATTCCGAAAGATTGGAAAATGGCGTAGGTCAAGAAGGGTCCTCGAATAGATGTGCAGAACTATAGGCCTATATCTCTAACGTTGGTCAGTTGTAGAATTTTGGAACATGTATTATGTTCGAATATAATGACATTTCTCGAGACTAGGAATCTGCTCTGTAGGAATCAGCATGGGTTTCGAAAAAGGCGTTCGTGTGAAACCCAGCTAGCGCTATTCGTCCACGAGACTCAGAGGGCCATAGACACGGGTTCTCAGGTAGATGCTGTGTTTCTCGACTTCCGCAAGGCGTTTGATACAGTTCCCCAAAAACGTTTAAAGAACAGAGTAAGAGCATATGGTCTATCAGACCAATTGTGTGATTGGATTGAGGAATTCCTAGATAGCAGAAAGCAGCAGGTCATTCTCAATGGAGAGAAGTCTTCCAAAGTAGGAGTTATGTCAGATGTGCCACAGGGGAGTGTCATGGGTGAGTGTCATGGGTCCGTTGCTGTTCACGATATATATAAATGACCTTGCGGATAACATTGGAAGTTCACTGAGGCGTTTGTGGATGATGCTGTAGTATATAGAGAGGTTGTAACAACGGAAAATTGTATTGAGATGCAGGAGGATCTGCATCGAATTGACGCAAGGTGCAGGGAATGGCAATTAAAGCTCAATGTAGACAAGTGTAACGTGCTGTGAATACACAGAAAGAAAGATCCTTTATCATTTAGCTACACTATTGCAGGTCAGCAACTGGAAGCAGTTAATTCCATAAATTATCTGGGAGTAGTCATTAGGAGGGATTTAAAATGGAACAACCATATAAAATCAATCGTCGGTAAAGCAGATGCCAGACTTAGATTCATTGGGAGAATTCTAAGGAAATGCAGTCCGAAAACAAAGGAAGTAGGTTACAGTACACTAGTTCGCCCACAGTTTGAATACTGCTCACTGGTGTGGGATCCGTACCAGGTGGGATTGATAGAGGAAGTGGAGAAGATCCAACGGAGAGCAGCGCGCTTCGTTACAGGATCATTTGGTAATCGTGAAAGCGATACAGAGATGATCACTAAACTCTAGTGGAAGACTCTGCAGGAGAGATGCTCTGTCGCTCGGTATGGGCTTTTGTCGAAGTTTCAAGAACTTACCTTTACTGAGAAGTCTAGCAATATATTGCTACCTCCTACGTATATCTCCCGAAGAGATCATGAGGATAAAATTAGAGAGATAAGAACCCACACAGAGGCACACGGACAATCCTCCTTTCCGCGAACAATACGTGACTGGAATAGGAGGGAAAATCGATAGTGGTACTCAAGGTACCCTCCGCAACACACCGTCGGGTGGCTTGTGAAGTATGGTTGTAGATGTAAATGTACAACTGTAAATCGTTTTAGTGTTTCTGAACCGTAGATTCGAAAGCTATGCGCCCTCACGTACTAAAAAAAACTTCTTGTTTAACCTACACCTAACTTTCTTAACTATATCCTACAGACAACTTTTTTGAAAGTGAATGTTAGGTTAGGTATAGGACAAACAAGAAATCTTTCTTTTTAGTACGTCAGGGCGCGTACACCTCCGGTTCAGAAAGATTCGAAACATACTGTTTAGTTTAGTTTAGTTTTTTTATTAGCCTTTCAGCATGTTCACCACGCAATTGGCTTCGTAATATGTGGGTTTACATATACATTTTATCTTTTTAGGTTACAAATTGATTACATAATTTACAGCACATACACATTATTACAGTTTTTCTTTTACATAAATAACTATCTGTCATTATACATCTTAATTGCCATCAATCTATGAATTTAATTTAATTGCGCATATTCTCTAAGTTACTTTGGGGGTATTCTTCAACTGAATAATATGGCGTGTTTTTGAACCATACCTCTAACACTGTTTTAAAATTACTTAATGTTGGGATTTTTACAGACTGTGGTAGCTTATTATATAAT
Source organism: Locusta migratoria (assembly GCA_026315105.1). NCBI lineage: Eukaryota > Metazoa > Arthropoda > Insecta > Orthoptera > Acrididae > Locusta > Locusta migratoria. The sequence goes on from CM048744.1 coordinate 673,854,341, forward strand.
TTAAGACCTAGTTGTTTGTGGATATTGTGTATCAGGGACAGTCTTGAATACAGAATATCTAACATAGTACTGTTTCTAGTATTATGCGTATGTACATTCACTCTGACGGTGTGTGTGTGTGTATATATATATATATATATATTCCTGCAGGATTCTCTAGATCCCAGCCCGTGTAGGCCTATACACCTGATTGCTTTTTTCTGCAATTTGAAAATAAGGGATGTGTCTGGTGCATTTCCCCATAACAATACTCCATACTGCAGCTGTGATTGAAAGAATGCATAGTAACAGAGAATCAGTAATTTACACACTGTCTTTGTTTATACAATAGAAAAATCACACGTGCAAGTTTGCTGGAGACATGTTTTATTTGATCATCCCAAGAAATTCTTTGATCAATTTAAAGGCCCAGCAGTTTAAGACATTAATTGTCTTCTTTTCATACCTTTAAGTTAGAATATATTTCTTCAGTTTTTGTAGTATTTATAGATAACTGATTAGTTTTACACCACTGATTACTTTTTTCAAATAGTTGCTTATTTTTGTATTTCACTACCTGTTTATTTTCACCAGATATTATCATTGTCATATCATCTGCATAAAGCACATTTTTACAGGATATATAATTAGGGAAATCATTAATATTGGCAATAAAAAGGAATGGTCCAAGGACAGACCCTTGTGGGATTCCTCTCTTGATTGTCATTAACATACACTAGTTGTTGCCTGCAGCTTAGATAAGATTTAAATAAATTTAATGTTTCACCTGCAACACCATAGAATTCTAGCTGTCTTACAATAATCTCATGTGATACAGAGTCGAAGGCTTTACTTAGGTCTATAAGTGTAGCACACATGGTCTGCTTCCTTTCAAAACCATCATGAATTGCCGTTATCAGACTTTCGACAGCTTTTATGGTTGAGAGATTTGATCTAAATCCAAGCAGTTACTGAACCCATAGCAGTCCTCAGTTCTGGAGGTATTCAACTTATTTACTGCCTTAACAATATCTATAGCACTAATTTTTTTCCAAGTGAATCTTTCATTTGTTTTATTCTGTGATTGCAAAAGAATGGTCTCAGCATTTGAAGTATTATCATTTTGTGTTACAAGGGAAGTTGTACAATTTACAAAATATTCATTAAGGATATTACAGTTAAGTGGGACAGTGGTTTCTTCCTTTCCTACATTTATTTCATTTTTTACTGCAGCAGGCTGCTTTACACTTGTTTTTAGAATTTGAAATGTATTTTTCATTTGCCTTTATTTTTGCTGCTCTGATTTCAGATTTATAGATTTTTCTCAGTCGTATATAGTCTTCTTTGTTCTCACAGTAGCTTAAGCCTTCAACATAAGTAGAAGTATCCTAATATTATCAAGGTGAGGGGTGTACCAGTTTTTTGTATGTTGTGGTTTGTGAATATTATGACTGCTACTTCTCTTAGTGATACGGGGGCAGTTAGTCTCTAGTGTGAGTTTTAATTTGGAGATGAAGGTGGAGAAACATTTATTTACATCTTCTTCATGAGATAATATGCTGGACCACTCTATTAATTTCAATTCATTTTTCATTCTTTCAATGTTCTCTTTTTTTAGAGCTCTGTATGTAATTAACTTACTTGTATTTTCAGTAGGTAGGTTACTAATTCTGAGCCATATGCCATCATGGTCAGATATTCCCACTTTGATGGTGTCACACTCAACTTGACTTCTACAAATATTGCTAATTATGTTGTCAAGGCATGCATCCATTGGTTTTTCAATGAGGCAGCAAAAATTCAATGAACTTAACATATTTAGAAAGCTAACCACATTTGTTCTGTTGATTCTTACATCTATGTTAATGTCTCCTGTTATAAAAAATTTATAGTGCTTGTATTTAGCAATGTTTAAGATTACAGCAGAGAGTTGTTTTTCAAAAATTTCTTTATCAGTTCCTGGTGTTCTGTAAACAGTTGCAATAACAACTTTTTGAGTGTGGAGTACCACAGCAGTTGCTTTAAAAACACCTTCTACACATAGGCTAGTGAGATCTATGGCTGAATATTGCAAATTTAAACTTTTATTTATGTATATGGATACTTCCCCATGTATAATGTTTGGCCTGCAGTAACTTGATGCTAATGAGTAGTCAAATGGTACAAATAGGTTTATTTCTGTACTTTTCAGCCAGTGTTCATTTACACAGAGAATTTTACAGTTAATTCCATCCAGCCAGTACTGGAGTTGAGCAACTTTATTTCTTAAGGACTGCACGTTTATATGTAACAGAAGAAACACATTTCTGCTGCAATTAAGTATACTGTTTGTGGTATGCACAATTTGTTTATTTATTTTTGATGTTTGTGTATTGTCTTTGAGCATGACATCTGTCTTGGTCAAGCTAGTATGTTCCCCTGATCTGCTTGTGTATTCTGATGCGCTACAACAGGTTGCTTTATGATTCATAACATTTAGTATTTTTTGGGCCAACAAAGTCTTTCCTAACCCTCTATTGATGCGATGTACATCGTTTGGAGGTCGAGGCCTCGCTATGCAGCACAGCCATTTGAGATATTACCCTGATGAAAATTATATCATAAAGAAAAGATTTACGAAAAAAAGTTTTGCACAATTTAAAAAAAATAAAAATCATTTTTCGAGGTTTATTAAAAGGCCAATTCACACTGTCCGCAACATCAAGGCACCGTCAAGTCCAGTTATATTCACCGTCAAGTCCAGTTATATTCACACTGTCCATCAGTGTCACGTCAATTCACCCATCTCAATACGGGATGTTGAAAGTGAGGTTATGAGTGGTGATCTGTTATGTAGAAAGTCATAGTTTAATACTAGAATTGAGGGAACAACAACGCTAAATGTTATTGAAGGCCAAAGAAAACTTTACAGTACATGTTTTTGGCTAACTTACTGGGAACTGAAACATTTCAAAACATCGACATCTATTTTCAAGATAAAAAATAAACGTATGAAAACATCAAACAATACTTATAAGAGCATAAATAGCACCCGTTTACTTTATCCATTACGATTTGTGCACTAACATTGACAAAACTGTTGTAAACAACTGAATTTTTGTCTTTCATTAGAACCGACGGTTTCATTTAAAATGTTATTTAATGAAAAATGTGTAATCAAATTACAATATTATTCAAATAAAGTCTGCTTCAATCTTTTCTGTTATAATGTTATATAACATTAACCATTTTTTGGTTTCAGATATCCGACTTCGATTTGGGTGGTTTGTTACACAACAAGAAAATCTGAAGTGTACAGGGGTCAGGTTTTGTAATTATTCGTCAGTGCAGAGCTCATTCACAGCTACATGTGGCCATGGTGTTTACATAACATTTATGAAGCATAACTAAAAAGAATGAAAGAACAGAAATGTTAACTTTTACTGTTTACTTACAAATGCCCTTTCTTTAATTGTGTAAGATAATTTGTTTCAACTGTAAGAAACATCAAATTACTGGCAAAATTAACTAAGTACAAAGATAAATGCATTAAAAAATACTATCTAAATTGCAGCATAGTAAGCCTCCACCAAGTTCTTATAAAACCAAATGCAAATACAATCACATTCCAAGTCCAGGGAACTTAAAAACCTACACTCAATATTGATCTCAATAGTTTTTCTGAGAGAATTACACACACTTTGACATATTACTTGACTGGTAACCAAATGGCTACAACTGAGCCTAAGTCGGTGCTGATTGCCAGATAGGGCAAAACCCTGGTCACACCAATCTGCTCTAACTCTGGCTATGTGGACAGCATGACAGCTCTGTAAGTATCTGCAGTAAATCTTCTCACTAGTCAGAGATAACATAGTAGGTCAACAATGTCTGTGATACAGCGGTATAGCATATGTTCTGCTAACACAAGGTCTGGTGATCAAAACCACTTGGTCCCAAAAATTTTACACCTCCTTTCCTTTTAGTGTTGAAACCAAATGTGTAATGGAAAAATATACACAATATATTTTGATGTATGGTATATTGATAATAATAATTTGGTGCAATAAAATTTCTTAGTAGACTGCTTCCTCTGAATGCCCTATGTGCCTGACAGTCCACAGTCTCTTTCCAACACCAACAGTGGTGGTGGCGGCACTGCTCTAATTTGCCCTTTGCTGCTACCACTCATTGTCCTGGATAGTATAAAGGCCCGTTTACACTAAGTTCAAAACATTGTTCACAACATTGTTCGCAACATTATTCGTGGCTGCTATTAGACTGCCGATGTTGACAACATGTTGCCAACTCAGAGACAACCTAATGGGGCTGTGTCGGTGTCAAAGGAACATTTGTTCGTGGCATGTTACTATGAACTGCCACAATACAGCACAAGTGTTTGTTTTTATTTTGCTACTGAACCGAGTATTGTGTCGTGTGTCATGGTTTTCGGTATTCTGTCAGATGGAGTGTAGCAGGGAAAAATTTACCATCTTGTACCATTATATGAGGAAGAGCAGTGGTCGTGGAACACACAGTGTGCAAGGTACAAGAACATGAGAAACAGGATTCTTTCAAAATAAAATAATTATAAAATACTGTGGAGCTGGGTACCAGCAGCAGTGACATTAATAAGAAAATAAAAACCCTCTTGTCACAATACCAGCAGGAGAAAAGGAAAATTTAAAAAAAAGTACAAAACAATAAAAGTAAAAAGTATTGGGACGGGGACTCTATGTACAATACAAAGTGGTTGGGAAGTAGACCTTGAAATATGAAATAAATATGCTATACTTTGGTACGAATTTCCTATTGCAAGAAAATGGAGGGTTACAGGAAGTCTTTATTTCACAGGGATTGCCTTCCTGAAATTGGATGGATGCTTTAGAGTTTAACGTCTCGTCGACAGCTTGGCCATTAGAGACGGAGCTAACGCTCGGAGTTTTTGGGTTAGGATGAGGAAGGAAATCGGCCGTGCCCTTTGAAAGGAACCATCCCGGCATATGCCTGGAGTGATTTAGGGAAATCACGGAAAACCTAAATCTGGATGGCCGGAGGTGGATTTGAACCACCATCCTCCCGAATGCGAGTCCAGTGCGTTACCACTGCGCCACCTCGCTCGGTTTCCTGAAATTCATGCCTTTTTTTTTTTTTTTTTGGAAAAAACAAGCCCTTTAATATTTAGCAAAATTTAAATATCTGAAGGAGACATCTTTGTGAAATTACGAAGGCCAGAAACATTTTCAACGTTCAGTTCACAAAGCATGTCATTCCCACCACGACTTGTATAGTACGTTTTAGTCTACCACTGATGACTATGTCAAACTTTGAGTCGTCTTTACTGATCTATCAATAATAACTCAGCTCCATATGTTAATGTTTCTTCCTCCTCACTTGACATAGCTTAGCTCTGAGAACTCCCTAACGCAAATGCACGCAGAAGCTTACTGCAGCAGACGATTTGAATACAAATGTTTGTCATGAGTGTAGTCACGGTCATGAACAACAAACAATGTTGTCAACATTGGCTGGGAACATGTTGCAAACAAAAATTTGTTCCGAACTTCAGTGTAAACGCGCCTTAAAGTGTTTTAGTGTAGTTGCATGATAACATAAGCATACCACATATTTTTATACTAAGAGTATTTTATTTCACTAATATACATTATTGAGGCAAAAAATTAATTTTATAGTTCATAATACGAGGGTGGTCCCATAAGTACCAGACCCAACAAAGAAAACACAAAAAGTTTGGTTAAAATGTATTTATTTTTCAACATAATCTCCATTCAGCTCTATACACATTTCCTAGCAATGTTCAATGAGTTTGATACCCTTATTAAAACGAGAACTGCTTAACCCCTCAAAATAACTACTAACTGCTGAAATAACATTTTCATTGTTTGACAATCTTAGACCATCGAGCACATAACAAAGACACACAAATACAACACTTATGCTATCAGACATGGCCTTCTTCAGAATAAACAACATTCACGCAATCACACAAGCACACTTCACAGTCACAAAGCCATCATCTCCAGCTGCCACACTCTGAATGGGGCTGAAAATGTATTATCATGTAAGTACAATCCACAGATGAAGACCTCCTTTTGCTACATAGGAAAATTGAATATTATGAGACATTTCAAAGTAAGTCAGTATGAATGGTGGCAATAACTGGATTATCACAGAGATGTCCAACATTATCAGCAATACTACCAAGCCTCAACTGCACTAGCACTAGGAAGACCTTGCTGGACAGCTCACAACATCCTAAATGCTACCCATAGCCTGCTCCAGCTAGCTACACTACAAAATTCTTATCTAAGGGAAGGCTTCAAGTTGATTGCAGATTACACCATTAAAAACTACAGATGAATTGCTACTTCTGATAATCCACTTTCAGTGGAAGCTATTCATGACAAAATGAAAACAAAGTGTAAAACAACCATTTTCACCAAAAGGTGTGTGTGTGTGTGTGTGTGTGTGTGTTGATGGACATGAGGGACCAAACTCACAAAAAGGTGAACTTGATGACTAGGAGTCTGAGAATGGAGAACAAAAGTACATGTGAAAGCAGAATAGAATGGTCAACAGACATGCTGAGAGAGATACATCTAATCAAATACCTGATGTTATGCATCTTAAGACGTGATCAGTAATTGGATGGGTAACCATCCAGGTAGACCGCATTCTGTTGGCAATTTTCTGACCATCAGTCTTTGCACTATTGTTCTGAATTAAATCCTGTCTCTATACAGTATCTCGTGTAGTTGAAGGCAAGTGACAATAACTTGTGATTTATCCGTGAGATGGGGACATTAAGCTCAGTGGGCCCCCTTGGTGCTATTTGAAAGGAGTGGGTTGTAGCTTGCACTTCCTCTTATCTCCAATACTCCAGTCTACACACTTCCACTACAGTCACCTATACTTAACAGATACACTTCCACACACAGCTCTCATATTTTGGAGAATAAAGATGCCAATAAGTGCAAAAGATAGGGGTGGGGGATTAGAATTAGAAATCTAAACCTTTCCTTCGGGGATTTCCTGACATGCATGCAATATGACTTTACTTTTACAACAATGGTATAGAACTGTTAAGGGGATGAGGACTACAAAGAGATGTGAAATCACTAGAACAGAAGAAGACTGGTTAAACATATTACCTGTGCCATCATTCTGTCATCCGTGTCACAGTGGTTTGCAGCCACAGAATAGAAAATGGCCATGGAAACACACTGACCCCTAGCAACAAATAATCCTGAGCTAGTAACAGACATTAAAATAGATACGGAAATGAGCAAAGAGTTGTAATGAGAATGAGTACCTAAATTTCCAAAACCACCAAAATTGAATGAAAAACAGATAAAAATTCACTCCATGCTTTCCTGCTTGAGAATTTCCATTCTTTTGAAATTAACAGTAATTTTGAAATTAACAGTAATAATGACAGCAACTGAGAGATTTATACCAAACCAATAAACACAGCACCAGGTACATTAAACAAATTTTATCACTGTTGCAGTAGTAGAATAAAAGCACATCAGATTTAAATGGACACAAAATTACCAAGAATGGCAGATACTTCAATGTGAGAAGCTTATAATAGTTCCCACAACAAAACCCTGTCTCTCAATTTTGTAGAAAATCCAAAGAAATTCTGGTAATATGTTAAGTAAACTAGCAGCAAGATAATGAATACCTTCAGTATGTGATAACAATGATGATGATACTGATAACAGAGCTGCTAAAGCTGAGTTGCTAAAAACAATATTCAAAATCCATTTACCAAAGACAAATACTATAGAATTTTTATCAAAAACAGTTGCCATAATGGATAACTTTGACACACTAAATCAACTTAAACCGCTTAACAAAAGCGTCTTGTGGTCCAGGTTGTATACCAATACGGTTCCTTTCAGAGTATGCTGATGCAATAGTCCATAATTTAGCTATGATATACAACCAATTGCTCGGCAAATCCATACCCAAAGATTAGAAAGTTACACAGATCACTCTAATATTCAAAATGGCAATTTAAGTGATCTGCAAAATTACAGGTACATATAATTGATACCAATTAACAGTAGGACTTTGGAACATGTACTTTGTTGAAACATTATGAATTACCTCCAAGAGAACAAACTATTGACTTGTAGTCAATACAGATTAAGAAAGTATCATTTCTATAAAACTCTGAAGCTCTCTATTCACATGAAGTGATGAATGATACTGACAAGGAATCTTTTATCAATTATATATCTTTAGATCTCTGAACTCTTTACCTCACAAGCTACTTCTATCAAATTGCGTGCTCATGGAGTATCGTCTCATTTATGTGATTGGATTCAAGATTTCCCATCAAAAAGAAATACTGTCAATTATAACAGCGTCAGCAGTAAAACAGAAGTGATATCTTGCATTCCCCAGGAAAGCGTTATAGGACCCGTAGTGTTGTCTTTATAAACAATTTAGGAGACAAGTCTGAACAGCCCTATGCAACTGGCCGATGATGCTGCCATTTATCACCTAATGTTACCAGAGAATCAAAAGCAACTGCAAAATTATTTAGATAAAACATCTGTACAGTGCATAAATTGGCAACTGAACCTAAATAATGAAAAGTATGACGTCATCTACATAAGCACTAAGAGAAAGCCATTAAACTTCATTTACGTGATAAATCAGTCAAAGCTAAGGGCCATAAATTCAACTACATACCTATGAATTACAACACAGAGAAAATGTTGCAGGGGAAAGCACACCAAAGGGGCACACTTTGAAGACATAACACTTCTACAAAAAGAGACTGCCTACACAACATTTGTCTTTTTTTTTTTTTTTTTTTTTTTTTTTTAGTATTGCTGCACTGTGTGGGATCATTACCAGGTGGCACTGACAGAAGGACATATTGGTTCAGAGGGGGGAGAGGTTGCATATTTTGTATTATTGCACAATGGAGGGGGGGAGTGACTCTGCAAGAATTGAGGTAGGAATTGTTAGAAGAAAAGGTATTTATAAAATTTCTTTTACCAACTTCCTCATCCAAATGTTTATGTCGGGACTGGTGCTCTAGGGGTAAAGAACTCTACCCTAAACCAAAGGGTTGCGAGTCTGAAACCCAGCTGGAACACTGATTTTTTTTCAGTCTGCATGTTACCCCAGCGTTCACCTCTCAACAATGTGAGTAGTTGCCAGTAATGACATGTGGTTCTGACTCTACGTTAAACTGTACGTTAGACACACACAAGTTGCCAACGTGACATCCAATTGAAACATCTGCACTAGGCCACTGAGCCACAGGCAGTAATAATAATAATAATAATAATAATAATAATACTCATCAGACAGTGAACACATTTTGTTGGCATTTACATGATCATCATCATCATCACCACCATAAAATAAGAGATTATATTTAGTTGTCCCTTTTTCTCAACACACTATTCAAGTAGAAAACAGTTCAACATACTTTAAAAAATCTGTTTACAAATGACAGTTGTAGTTGCACTTGAGATTGTTTGAGAGAGGGAGGGGGGGGGGGCAAAGGCATGGAAAATTGTCTGTAGAGTTCTTTTGCATCAGGAGAATGCACCAGTACACAAAATCCCTCAACACTGGAAACACTGTGTGTCTCCAGGTTCGTATTGTTTGGTCAACCACCATATCCTCCAGAATTGGCTCCAGACTTTTTTTTTGCATTTCCCAAACCTAAAACGACAGCAATTTTAAAATGATAATGCAGTGATTGCTGAAAAGTTGCGCACTTGAAATCGAAGACCTATCATTTGAATGGTTTGCAGAAGTTATCAGAGTGTGCCTGCAATTGTACATGGGTATTACATTGAAAAATAAATGAATATGACATTTCTGATTTTCTTCCTTTCTTTATTAGGCAAGAAACTTTTAACCACCCCCAACCATATTAAGAACTTTTTTAAACACAAAATCTTATTGTTACTAAGGGATGAGCAAGGTGCAGAGATTAGCCTGCTTAGCCTTAACAGGCAGAATTAGCAGCATACCAACTGCTGGGATGGAAACCATGTTGGATATGCCCCCATTACACCTTTGGGTCAACATGGAGGCAGCGGCTGGTGCATACAGACTCAAAACTGGCAAAAACTGGAACTCTTTGGGATATCCAGAACCACACACTAAAATAGTGAGTGAGGACTCTATAGGACAGGTTGAGGAAATGCCAGTCGACTATATTATAACCCCATACTGCTTCAAAAAGCCTTTCAATATAACAATTGGAAGAAGGGAGCAGTGGGAGAAAATAGTTTGACACCTTACGGGAGACATTGTCTGGTTCACTGATGGGACGAAATCAGACCAAGGCGTTGGGGCCGGGGTATACGGGGTGCAGTCAAGACTAGAGGGTGTCATCTCTCTAGGGAAACTGGCCTCAGTATTCCAGGCCGAAATAACTGCCATCAGGGCGTGTGTGGAGGAGAATTTGCGTAGGTGCTACAAAGATCGTAGCATCTATATCTATTCAGACAGCACTCAGATCACTGGCAGCTCCTGCAACAAGATCTAAAATTGTTCCACAGGGTTCTGGTGGAGCTAGGGGAAAGCAATAGGGTAAACCTATTGTGGGTCCCTGGCCACTCAGGGATCAGTGGCAACGAACATGCCGACAGATTAGCCAGGATGGGGGCAGAGACTCCATTTATTGGACTGGAATCTGTCCTGACAATCACCAAGGCAATGATCAAATTGGAGCTATGCAACTGGCTCAGAAGACAGCACGTAGAATATTGGACCAAAGTCCATCAACAAACACATGGCAGGGTTACTCTTGCCAACAGATTCGAGGCACTGTCTGTGGCAGGGGCTGTTCCTGACGCAGATAGTGTCGCTTGTCCTGTACTCGCCCCTCTGCCTTCAAGATCCGGGCACTCACAGAGGGTGGGTTTGTTGGTAGTTGGGAGCTCCAACGTTAGGCGGGTAATGGAGCCCCTTAGGAAAATGGCTAATAGGGAGGGGAAGAATTCCAATGTGCACTCCGTGTGCATACCGGGGGGAGTCATTCCAGATGTGGAACGGCTCCTTCCAGATGCCATGAAGAGCACAGGTGCAGCCAGCTGCAGGTGGTGGCTCATGTCGGGACCAATGATGTGTGTCGCTTTGGATCGGAAGAGATCCTCTCTGGTTTTGAGCGGCTATCAGAAGTGGTTAAGACTGCCAGTCTTGCTTGCAAGATGAAAGCGGAGCTCACCATCTGCAGCATTGTCGACAGGACTGACTGCGGACCTTTGGTTCAGAGCCGAGTGGAGGGTCTGAATCAGAGGCTCAGGCGGTTCTGCGACCGTGTGGGCTGCGGATTCCTCGACTTGCGCCAAAGGGTGGTGGGTTTTCGGGTTCCGCTAAATAGGTCAGGAGTCCACTATACTCAGGAAGCGGCTACATGGGTAGCGGGGGCTGTGTGGCGTGGACTGGGCGGTTTTTTAGGTTAGATGGCCTCGGGAATACACAAAATGGGTTTCAGTCTCAAAGGGGGCAGGTCAGACACGGGAGAAAAGCAGACATAGAAACCATTGGTGTAACAGTTGTAAATTGTTGTAGCTGTGTTGGGAAAATTCCAGAGCTCCAAGAGCTGATAGAAAGTACTGAGGCACAAATCGTTATAGGTTCTGAAAGCTGGCTGACGCCTGAGATAAATTCGGCCGAAATTTTTTCAAAGGGCCAAATGGTCTTCAGAAAGGATAGAATAAATAAAACAGGGGGTGGCGTGTTTATTGCTGTTACAAACGGTTTATCCTGCAGCGAAATTGAGGCAGATACTTCCTGTGAATTGGTCTGGGTAGAGGTTATACCTGACCACCGGAATAAATTAATAATTGGATCTTTTTATCGGCCCCCTGACTCAGACGATGCGGTTGCAGAAATGTTCAAAGAAAGCTTGAATCATATTTCAAATAGGTATCCAAAGCATACTGTTATAATCGGTGGCGACTTTAATTTACCCTCGATATGTTGGCATAATTACGTATTCAAAACCGGGGGCAAATATAAAAAATCGTCCGAACTAGTTCTGAATGCTTTTTCTGAAAACTACTTCGAACAGTTAGTTCATGAACCCACTAGAATAGTACATGGTTGCGAAAATACTCTTGATCTCCTAGCAACAAATAATCCTGAGATAGTAAAGAGCATCAAAACAGATACAGGGATTAGCGAACATAGAGTTGTAGTAGCGAGACTAAATATCGACATTCCCAAATGCACCAAAAATAAACGAAAAATATATCTATTCAATAAAGCAGATAAAAATTCGCTTCATGCTTTCCTGAGTGATAGTCTCCAGTCCTTCAAAACTAAAAATGCGAGTGTAGATCAGTTGTGGCTTACTTTCAAAGACATAATATCAGTAGCAATCGAGAGATTTATACCAAATAAATTAATAAAAGAGGGGGGTGACCCCCCCGTGGTACACAAAGCAGGTCAGATAACTGTTGCAGAAACAAAGAAAAACGCATGCAAAATTTAAAAAGACACAGAATCCGCAAGACTGGCAATCATTTACTGAAACTCGCAACCTAGCGCGGACTTCAATGCGAGAATCTTATAGTTGTTTCCACAACGAAATCCTGTCTCGTAATCTTGCAGAAAATCCAAAGAAATTCTGGTCATATGTGAAGTACACTAGCGGCAAAACACAAACAATACTTTCACTACGCGATAGCAATGGTAATACTACCGACGACAGTACTGCTAAGGCAGAATTACTAAACACAGCTTTACGAAATTCTTTCACCAAAGAATACGAAGTGAACACTCCAGTATTCAAACCAAGAACAGCTGCCAGCATGCGAAACTTAGAAGTAGATGTTCCTGGAGTAGTAAAACGACTTAAGTCTCTAAACAAAAATAAATCTTCCGGGCCAGATTGTATACCAACTAGATTCCTCTCAGAGTATGCTGATGCAATAGCTCCGTACTTGGCTATAATTTACAACAGATCACTCAGCGAAAGATCCGTACCCAAAGACTGGAAAGTTGCCCAAGTTACTCCAATATTCAAGAAAGGCAATAGGAGTGATCCCCAAAATTACAGGCCTATCTCATTGACGTCGATTTGCAGTAGGATTTTGGAACATATACTTTGTTCGAATATTATGAACTACCTCGAAGAGAACGACCTATTAACCAATAGTCAGCATGGATTCAGAAAGTATCACTCTTGCGAAACACAGCTTGCCCTTTATTCATTTGAAGTGTTAAGTGCCATCGACAAGGGATCTCAAATCGATTCCATATTTCTGGATTTCCGGAAGGCTTTTGACACTGTACCCCACAAGCGGCTTCTAATGAAATTGCGTGCTTATGGAATATCTCTCCAATTGTGTGATTGGATTCACGATTTCCTATCAGAAAGAACACAGTTCATTGTAATTGACGGTAAGTCATCGAGTAAAACAGAAGTGATATCTGGCGTTCCACAGGGAAGCGTTATAGGTCCCCTACTCTTCCTCGTGTTTATAAACGATTTAGGAGATAATCTGAATAGCTCCCTTAGACTGTTCGCGGATGATGCTGTCGTTTATCAGTTAGTGAAGTCAACAGAGGATCAAAAGCAACTGCAAAGTGATTTAGACAAAATTTCTACTTGGTGCGAAAATTGGCAATTGACACTAAATAAAGAAAAGTGTGAAGTAATACACATGACCACTAAAAGAAATCCGCTGAACTTCAATTACGCGATAAATCAGTCAAACCTTAAGGTCGTAAATTCTACCAAATACCTAGGAGTTACAATTACGAACAACTTTGACTGGAGAGAACACAAAGAAAATATTGTGGGGAAGGCGAACCAAAGGTTACGTTTCATTGGCAGAACGCTTCGAAGATGCACCAGCTCCACCAAAGAGACTGCCTACATCACACTTGTGCGTCCTCTCCTGGAGTACTGTTGCCCCTTGTGGGACCCTCACCAGGTGGGACTGACGGAAGATATTGAGAAGGTTCAGAGAAGGGCAGCTCGTTTTGTTTTATCACGTCACGGGGCGGAAAGAGTCACGGAAATGTTGCACGAATTGGGATGGAAATCATTAAAAGAAAGACGTTATTCATTGCGGTGTGATCTGTTTGCGAAGTTTCAATCACCGACTTTTAGTTCTGAATGTGAAAATATTTTGCTAGCACCCACCTACTTAGGGAGACCATCCCAATAAAGTAAGAGAAATCATATCGAAAACGGAACGATTTAGGTGTTCTTTCTTCCCGCGCGCTATTAGAGAATGGAACGGTAGAGAAAAGTTATGAAAGTGGTTAATGAACCCTCTGCCAGGCACTTAAATGTGATTTGCAGAGTACCTATGTAGGTAGATGTAGATGTAATGATGCCAAAGCCATGTTTTAAAAGAAGCTCTGCAATCCTGGGCCTGAACAGGAGAGAGATTAGACTCATGGTTGGATTGCTGACAGGCCATGGGAATTTCAAAAAACACCTACATACAATGGGAATAACAGAAGAGGACCCTAAATGTAGGATCTATGATGATGGTGATGAAACTGCGTCACATCTAATCTTCAAATGCATTGCATTGGAGAGTAAAAGGCGCAGAACATTTGGGTCAATCAGACCCAAAGAAATTGTGTCTAATAAAGAACTGGTAAAGGGACTCCTTGCACTGTTCAAGGGCATTGGTTGGCTTTACTAAATATACAGGGAGGGATGCCGCACAATCAACTTAGTTTCGGTGCAGGCAGTGGCGGGTTGGACCAAGACTGTTTTGGCATCCCTGAGAAAATCAATCAATCAAGGGATGAGCACTTCACAATTTCAACCCTTGACTTGACAACCACTATAAATTGTACTGTCAGCAGAAAAGAGTACCTGCTTGTTAGTTCTTTTTCTTATGAGTGAGGTACAGAAAAATGTAAAACTTATTCAATAGTTCCCAAATTTAATTCTCAAGATGGGAAAAAATTTATATACATAGTAAATAAGGTGTAAAAAAACAACAACAAAAACATGTACTAAAGTAAACAATGTGTTTTTATAAATTGTTTAGCTGTAAAATGAAAACATTACAAATTAAAATTTTCTTCTTTATATGTATTATGCTTCATGAGAATCTTTGTAGAAAACAAACTTGTTTAAAAATATGCAACAGCCACAAATCGAACCAAGTCTTCCAATACTGCAACTAAACACACTACCACAGAGCCATGCAACCATCGACAAGAAACATTATGTTATTGAAGATGCTAAATTTGCCACAAAAAATTTGAAGTCTATTTTCAGGAATAATTTTTTGAGAGTATCTCGTAATGGCTTTGGTAGGTTTATATTTGAGTTCTGAGCTTCAGATGCCATAAATATGACACATTATAAAAATCTTACTGGCATGCAGTATTCTTACAAATTAACTACTGATACCAATCCAGTGCACTTCACACAGCTCACTGTTAGGCATTCCGAACTGTCGTGGGAGTGGGATGCATGTAGTATCCAAGAGGAGGATATTTGAGGCTATCAGCACTATAGTGGCCAAATCCACACCACACTGGTTTGTGGGAATGGACACTGGAAGATAATGACATTTGCAGAATTTATGTGTAAGGTAGTGATTGTGGTATACAGTATGTGGTATGGTGTCCTGTAATCAGCTATATGTGGAGTTAATTGTAATGGTGTTTTTAGACAATTTTTGTGTGGGTTAGGCCACTATTGTTTCGGCGCATTTGGCTGTAATACACAAAACATGTGGGATATGCCGTTATTGCTTTATACACTTTATTCAAACACTGGACAAGATACACATGAGGGGTTAATTATCATCATTTACAGGGATGGTGTAACTGTATGGCTGTGCAGATGTCTTCAAGTTATGGTTATAACCACGGTACACTGTGGGTATAAATTGCAGCAAGCTCATTAAATTGGTCTTTTTCAACATGCTAATAGTGTGTCCAGAGTCTCAGTTTCTTTCGACCCTCGTTTAGCAAAACTGACGTCAGGAAACGGGACATCTGGATCATTGCAGTATAAAACGTGATATGGGGAGATGCTGCTTACACTGAAGCCACTGAAAACTGAACCACTGCACCCTGGCATTTTGTGTCGACACCTTATGGTTATGTATGTTTCTCTCTAAACGTACTGTGGACATGAAATCATTCCTTGTCGTTGGTATAGTGGTGAAGGGTTGTTGTTTTTGCACAGTGATAATTACATTCATCCAGTCAGAGGGTGTGTATATGTTTGGATGAAATTTTCTGTTATTCGCGATGATACTGAAGTCCTTGTCACATGGTAGGTATGAATGCCCACTGACTAGGAATTTATGATGGATGTGAGAAGTCTGCATGCAGAAACATGTATTGACACAGTATCATTTTTATATTCCGACTAGCTTAATTCCCACTGCTTCGCATGCATAGAATGGATGGTCTGTGTTGATTGTTTCTACCTCTGAATATAATTTTTCATAGATTTATCTTTAAAATGCTTTCCTAATCAAGTATTTTGATACAACTTTCCACTCCCAATTGCACCATTGCTGGCAGAATTCAAAACATCCCGAAACATTTTTTTAAAATTCTAACCATGGTTCCACATCCAAATTTTCATATTTCTAGCATCAAAATAGTCTTAGTAGCATCCTTAAAAGATTTTCCCTTATTTCATCTGTTAATGGTTGAATTTCTAAAAATATCGAAACACGTTTTTAAAATTCCAAAATCAGAAGTTTTGAATTTCTTACTTCAAAATTGCCTTAATAGCAATGCATTTTTAAAAAACGATTCATCCCATATTTCACCCCTTAGGGATTGGAATACCAGAAAATCACTGATGTCTACTGTGTAAGATAAAGAACATCTACAAATTTCAAGTTTCTATCCCCTGTAGATTCACTTTTCAGCACTGTTTTCTGTTGTTTAGAAATTGATTGAGAACATGAAATTTCTTTCTTATGCTTTGGCACCTTTCTTGGTAGTTTTATATTTCAAAGTGCAATATGCAATTATTTTTCTTTATTTGTACGCTTGTTGCAGAAAAACAACCGAAGAATGTGCATCACTATAAATGAAATTTACCACCCTGAGACTGTTTTGCATCTCAAAATGACATTGAAGATATAGGTGAGTTATTGAATTAAAATTTGTGATGTGGTCAGAAATTGAACCCGGATCGCCATGCTTACTAGGCATACATTATGGCAATATTTCATGGAACACAGAATCTGAATCAGAGTTTGTGACATGAAGGGAAGTCATACTTACACTATTCTGAGGCACCTTAATTGCTAGTGGTGCGATGGTCTGGAGGTAAGACGTCTGCCTAGTCAGCAGGGATGACTGTGTTCAATTCCTGACTGCATCACAAATTTTAATTCAATGCTTCACATTCATCTTTAATGTGCATCACATTTCACTGTATATAACCTCTTTGTTATTGTAATGTCAAAAGTCATCACTGGTATTCAGTCCGAATTTTATATAAGCTGACGACTTTTAACCACTGTATCTTCCACCCTCTTATAGCTATCAACAAGGAACTGCTACAGTGTACAACAGGAGACTTTGTACAACAACAACACAGAAAGATTGTTCATTCCAAGTTGGTAACTTTCAACTCCCATATCTTCCACCCCCTGTCGTTATCAACTCTCTACCACCACAGTGCACAATGGGAGACTTACACCTACTGCCACATACAAACACTATTTGTTTGCGATGTGTAGCTTTGGCCTCAGAGTGAAATATAGGCACAAACATCTCAATTTTAAAATTTTGCCCGCCAAATTGATCCTAGTACATAATAAGTCACTTCATTTGGACTCATGTTTAATGAAATGCATGAGGCACAATCCAATTTCTTGTGGTCCTCAGGATGCTTTGTCCTCACTCCATACATACATGGTAGCTTTCTTAGTGCATAGGTCATGTATTCCAAGGCAGTATGTCCACAATTGTCGCTTGTAGTAACAGGTACCTGTCATAACTACTGGTGTCAGTAATGTCTTTATCAAATCAAAGGCAATCAAGGTCGTATTGTTGTCCTACTGTCTCCCTTCCGCTGCATTGCAATTCATTTCCATCTGTACACTCACAGCCTTTTGTTGATGTAAGACTCATTCCCATTCCTATTTACCCTTTCTTCCGTGGTGTCGGATGCAGCATGTTTGATGTTATAGAGGTCACATTTACAACAGGAATCACTTGCAGGAGGATGAAAGGACAGATTAAATTTTGTATTAAATATCTGACCAAACGTGTAGCACAAGACCAGATCATCATGCTCGGCTTTGTATAAATCGTATAACTTTCCTATGCTCAGGTCTAGTGACAAATACTTCTGATACACTATTTGATTTATTCATGCATAATGGCTCCAATAGGCTGGAAACCATTTTATGAAGTTCTCTAGTGTATCTGTCTTTGCTATCGGTGTTTTGTTTTTAGCAGGGATGTACCTCCCTTGTCAATGGGTGGGGTCTGGTGCTGCATTTTATGCAAAAGAACCCTTGTAATCCTATCACATACACTCCCTCTTCATTAGGGAAATGGTATAGCGTTCCTCGTAGCGACTCTGTAGTACCAGATGAATGCTGTGGGGACTACCTTCACCGTAGCAAAAACGTATGCCGAGTGCAAGTCGAAACTACCTAATGCGTAGAACGAGTCAAACAGATGTTACTGGTGTCCAGATGAAAATTGTCAACCACATTCCTTCTGACACGTGCATGCTCCAAGCATGGGACATTCCTTTGGAACTGCATTTCCTTACACACTGCATTCTGGACCCAATTTCTACCTCGTTCAGGTGCAATTATGGCACCGGTACTATGATCCTCCCTCAGATACGACCATGCTAGATGTAGTGGGTGTGGTATCCTTTGATGCACTGGGTAGATTGGGCTCTGCTAACATGACACATAACTCATCCACTGTACCACTTGCACACTGGTTGAATCAGCCAGGTGCACATTCCATGTCTGAGGCATCAGTAGTAGTGTCCAATCCAAATAGGTCTGAAATGAAATGTTCCATATCTGCACCGGTGCCCATATCAAATCGACGAGTCTAACGAGGGAACATAACACCATCCTTATCTCACAGTGCGGCTTTGACAACATCACCAGTGCTACTGCACATGTGGTTTTGTAGTACACACACTAATGAACATTCAACAGTCTGTTGTCCACAATACTCTGAGTCTATATTGCAGCTGTGTCGTCTGCCGGCCATCACGTGCTGTATGATGTATGGTAAGTTGTCCCACCGGCCTACTCGCTATGCATACATGCATCTATTGTGCCCCGTTTCATATGGTACTCGGGGTGGCCACTCTCCTGTCTGATTAAATCTCCCTGATTTTTCCAGGACTTATCCAATTTTATTGTATTTTCTCAAATTATCTTTTTAGGGGTGAAAACTTAATTTTTATCGTACTTTAAGTATACAGTATTTTTATTACTTTTTTAAAAAATGCTGTTTTATATGTTAAAATTATGATTGATAATATATAAAATACTTGGGCAAACAGACATTTTAGTATACCTTCAAATGGCAAAGTGAACTACAGCACAACATATAACCCAAAAAATATTCCAGATACTAAGTACACTCAATTTAAATCAATCCCTAATATAAGATTAACTTATTTGACAATTAAAAATGATGAAAACTAAAATTTACATATACATTTTAACTAATGATCTGACACTGAAATAAAAAATACTGACAAAGAACTTACAGTTGATCGCAAATCCAATATCTTAGAGTTTTTGGAAGAAATTTTCTGAACTGGTAGTTAAATTGAATTTTGTGGAAATTATTCCTCCTCATATTGTTACACAACTGAATTAACCATGTAACAATGTACTCGTCACATTAAGAGCTTTCACTTTGTCTTCAATAAGCACCACTTTGAAACACACATGTGGAACACGGTGAAAAAGTGGCTTACTCCATTTTTTGCTGTTCATGTGAAGAAATTGCAACACCTGCCACGACACTTTCATTAATTCCTTTATGTTCTAATTCTGTGCCTCGGTTACACAGTAGTAGAGTGCCGGACTACAAATCCAAAGGTCGCGGGTTCAATCCCCGCCAGGTCCTAGGATTTTTATCTGACACTTTTCACTTCTTTCACCTCTGGCAGTATTGCTCATGTGAAAAATACCAAGTATCACCATGGTTCAAAACCCATGCTAAACTGTAGGTCCCCCTATAACTGGCTGGGTAAGTCAGTTCGAAGGACGGAGGAACGCAACAGCATACCACCTCCAAACAGGACCATGTCTAGTAAAGCACTGTGGTGTTCAAACCTGTCTTCGTATTGATGACTGCTTTACCTTCTAATTGCCCTAAACACCACTGTTAGATTGCATCACT
This sequence comes from Locusta migratoria, assembly GCA_026315105.1. Taxonomy (NCBI): domain Eukaryota; kingdom Metazoa; phylum Arthropoda; class Insecta; order Orthoptera; family Acrididae; genus Locusta; species Locusta migratoria. The sequence continues at coordinate 673,874,663 of CM048744.1, forward strand.
GGACGGCTGACCGCACATAATTCAAAAAACATGATACTCAGACACTTTAGACGCATTAAAAACTGTCTTGATCAGCCTTTGCCGGAGCTTTATACTAGTTATTACCAATCAACTTGCTTCTACACTTCTGATCAATATGTTGAAACACCAGACATGTTCCATACCCACAGCTTTAAGCTATAGGAATTTAGCACATCCATTGGAGGAACTTTAACTGCAACAAACTGGAAGGTGCGATGTGGGAATGAAGGATTTTAACAATTTCTTATCCAATGAATGCAGTACAGTAGTGTACTTAACCCGCAAGGCCTGTAAAAGTTACACTATTGGTCACATATATAGCATTTTTCTGACACTCAATGAACCCTTTGAAATGTAGGTGTTATACTAAGTATTTTTGGAGTTTTATAAGAGAACACAAATATTTTACTTTTTAAAAATGAAGAAATGACAGCTGTTTTAAAATCAGTATGATCAAAATGCTCATTGTGCGAGTGCTCGTGGGCTGACTTTTACCTGCAAGTATGTATTTACACTGGCGATAAATTTATTTGCGGACAGCGTAACAGAAACACAAAACTTCGTATTATTTCTCTGGAATCAATTTCATGAAGAAAGTAAACGAAAGACACAACAGAAACAAAATAAGAATAACAGTTCACTGCATTGTCTGTAATTTAGCTTGCAAACCATAATCTCTTTTCTTTGTTATTTTGGGATAAGGATCTGTATTATCTCAAAAGCATCTAAGGGATTTCTATTCTTCTATCAACTGAAGTAGTCTCGTCTAACTATTCTCTTACCATGTAAATAATTTTCAGTACACCACAACAACAAATAATGCATGCACGAATAACAGCATACTGCTGCAAAGTGAGTTGACTCAGTTTATTTTCCAAAAATAAAAAAAAAAAAAATAAAATAAAAAAAAAATGTGCATTGGGCTACTATTGCGCTGACAGCCTCATTTAGACATGCTCATTCAAACTACCAACAGATAGGGAAATTTAAGAGTAAAGAACAGTTCACTAAAATAAAAACCATTCCTACCAATTGCTTTTCTGGAACAGTTAATTCATTACTAAAACACACACACATTCCTAAACAACATAAATGTTACTGGCAACAGAAGATAAAATCATCCCCAAAATAATATGCAAGTGCCACAAATACATGTGGGCTAACAGTTATTCATTGATGCCACATACTATACTCCCACTAACTCTGCAACTGGACACATTGTAAATATATACATGGACTCCCACCTACCACTGCCTTTAAAAATCGATCATGTCGCACAAATTTCCATCCCCACACATTCCTACCTGTCAGGGACTTTACACTCCATCATGCAATACAGATCTTTCCATCACCACCCTTAGATGGCATCCTTCACCCTCCTCACTCACTGTCAATATAGTTGTAGTGCTGCAGCAGCAACCAGAGATGGTACGTACGTACGCGTGTGTGTGTGTGTGTGTGTGTGTGTGTGTGTGTGTGTGTGTGTGTGTGTGTGTCTGACTGACTGACTGACTGTGTGAATGCATGGGTTTGTTTTCCTGACTTAAGACCATGGCCAAAAATTTAAGTTTTGTGAATGTGGTTGTCTATTTTTTTGTCCCTGTCGGCAGCTCAGCAAATGTCTTTACAGTGAGTTGATATCTATCATCCGTTATTGACATTCCAATCAGATTTTCCATTGTTAGATTGTTAATAGTAATTATACTAGGAGACCAATGAAACTAATATAACTAAAAAAAGGGCTTTTCTATAAATATGCACAAAACAAAGATTGTGCGTCTACACAGCTGTTAAGTGTGGTTAAAGGAAGTAGAAGTTATTTCATAATCACAACTGTTCAAATTTTGACCGCAGACAATACTAGTAAAGTGATGTAGGATTTCCAGATAGTGTTTTCATATATTTTACAGATTTTTATCTGCAGTTTTAGAATTACTGCTGGAAGGCTGTAACCCACTGTAACCTTTAGGCATATATTTATCAATGGTATAGCAACTTTGGCTGAATGTATTTTCAAGCAGATGACATTCTTCACATTTATCAAATTGCAGCCTCAAATATGAATACAACTAAAAACTGCAAACAGTAAATAGCATTTACTAAACAAATGGAAAGGCAATGTGGGAGTACGCAAATAGCAGGTCAATTGAAGACCGGAATACCACCCGTCAGCTTTGACGAATGATGTCATATTGTAGGTCAGTCAACTTCTTAGAATTTATTTGGGAATACAAATTGCTACCAGATTGTGCTTTAGGTAATGTAAATTGACTGCATTTATTTAGTAATGTCTTCCATTCCTACATCGTCATTGGTCAAAGCCAACAGGTGGTAACCCTGTCTTCAGTTATGCCCAAATAGCACAAGCCAATCAGTAACTGTCGTTTTACTTTTTGTATAAGCTCCAAGAAAGTGCTACACCTCTTTTTCCATGAAAAATGTTGCAAAGGACACTTATGTAACCAAATGCCCAGGCTTCAGAATAACATGAAGTGTGCATTAAACTTTTTCTATAAAATAAATTACAATGCATGCTTTTATTAAAAACAAAGATTTATATAACATTTTTGATTATTACATGCTGGATAAAAAGCAAGCAATAAAACAAATAACCAACATAGGGGAAAAGAATCCTGAAATACATCTGCTGCTATTAAGTAGTAAAATGCTGCAAAACAATTAATTACAATGTTTGGTCTATTCTTCACTTTTGAATTCTTTCGCCATTAAACAAACAGACATACATTACCTTGTATCAGAAGAAAACTTACTTTGTTAATACAAGATTAAATAAGGGTTGATCATAGCAATGGTTCTCAGTTAAGATGTCAAATATTGTCTTGGAATTTTCAAAATGAGTGTTTCACAATATCTAGCATCACACCTGGAAACCATTTCTACAACTCTTCTGCCAGAAAAGCATAAAACAATACTTGAGTTTATTCCTAACTCACAACTGGTTTGAATAAATCTAATAATGAAGTGCATTTGCAATAATGTATGATAGTAGTTACATTGTAGCTTCGTAACACCTAATCATTATGTTTAATCAAATCTGTCATAAGTGACAAATAAAATCTTTTTAAAAAATCTGGGCTGCTATTTGAATATTACAATGTTACATGTTGGGGAAACTCATGTAAGAGAAATAAGGCAGCAATAACATTCAACATACTGACACCAGCCAAAATTATATAAACTTACATTACCACCTTATGTTACTATCACAGCACATATCAGAGTAAACTCTGGAACAAATAATTGGCACTATGTTTGCATAGGCCTATATTGACTTTATGATTAAGTTTATGGACAACAGTAGGACACCTCCCTGTTTGACACTTTAACACTCTTCTTCCAGTAGTACAGAGCAAAAAAATATTTATCACAAGCGACATAAAAAACAACTTTGCCAATCAGATTGGTTTTGCAGTTCTCATACAGCCTGGAACACAGAAAAAAGCAGATTAGCAACAATATTAGAATACTGAACAGGATAATTAATGCTCTAATTACAAAGCTAGTAACTTACTCAGCAGATGAATTTTTAAGTATAAATTAACAATCTAACAAAAATTTTAAAAATTAGGCCTATGTCTTGTAATACCATTTAAGTAATGACACCTTTTATTATATCGACATGATTCACATAATTATGAAAGGTTCTACTGGTGATCTATGGAACAAGTACTACTATAATCCACTCTACACTGATCAGTGCTTCCATTCACATACGATAATTATGATTAGTCTCCTAGTCTATGGATAGTGGAGGCATCAGAGATGGACCCAAGCGCACACAAAATTTTCCAAATAACACAAGCAAATTTAAGAATCAAATTCAAATTGTATTTTCTAAAATTAAGTAACTAGTTTACCAAGGCCTTTATATTTAGATAGGGCTTTGGATTTCTGGACAGACGAGAATCTTATGATTTGAAAGATAGCCTATCTGCAGGAGCAATTGTTTTAACATAATTTACTGTAAGAGAATTCAGCACTACCTGCTGCTTTTTAAAAATAAATAAATAAATTCAACTTTTATCCAGATTTCAAATACACTAACGGTGTCTTCATCAGAAATAAAACAAACTTGAGGCATTTACACAAAGAACTAAATCTGCTCACGTTTTATAAAGTTAGAAATAAAAACATTTCCTATTTATGACCAGCAGTCTGAAAAATAAAATTTGGCAAGTTCCTAGGACCTGTCTACATAGAATGAAATGGCATTACAATCAATATACATAGAACATTCGACTCTCGCTTCGCCACTAATGACAATTTAGTGTTTCTAAACTGGATATTCGGGCGCTATGTCCCCTCACATACTAAAAAAAGAACTTCTTGTTTAACCTATACCTAACTTTCACTTAAAAAAAAAAAGTGACCTGTTGTGTAGCCTTAAGAAGATTAGGTATGGTTCAAACAAGAAGTGTTTTTTATTTTAGTATGTGAGGGTGTGTAGCGCCCGAATCTCCGGTTCAGAAACACTAAATCAATTTACAGTTGCACATTGGATATATACCATTCTTGAAAATTACTGATAACTCTTTTGGTATTTCAAATGGCAACCACATATTGAGTCGGAAAAGTACAAGAAAATATCACAAATCAAACGTTCGATATATATCGATCACAATGCCATTTCCTTCGATGTACACAAGTCCTAGGAAATTACCTAAAATTTACATAGTGGCTGGCTGCTATAGGACCATAGATTTCTTTGTATAAAGGTATCATGTTTTAGTTTTATTTCTGGTGAGGACACCCTTAGTTGTAGTCAAAATCTGGATAAAAGTTCAAATATTTTAGAGCAACTGGTGGGGCTGAATTCTCATACAGTAACTAGTATACAGTTATAGGCATAATGGTAACCCACTTTGTTAAACAACTTTGTGTTGTTCTATATTAAAGCCATAAAATGAAACATGTACATCTGAAGGGCATTTTATGACTACATTAAAACAGACACAATATTAATCCATACAAGCAAACAACTAGTCTATCAATACATCGAATGAACAGTTCCCTCCCCCTCCCTTTTTGGTTTGATGATAGCATGTATGCATTAATTGTAAACAAAGCTTACTTCATATCAGTGTAGACTTTTTTTCCCCCTCAAGTGAATGTAGTAACATGGTAAACTGGCAGGCAGGTGTCTGCAGGTGTAATGGAAGTAGGGCCTACACAAAGAGGATTAACACTTTCGCTGCGGCTGACGCTTTTAAGCGTTCGCGCTCACTGTAGGATAGCGTCGGCCGTAGCGAAAGTGTTAAAACAGTTGGAAAATAAACACCTCAGTATGGTAATGACTTATTTTCTATTCCTAGCAGTAGCAGTGCTAATCCACCTGCTTCAGTGGATGACAATATCTACTATAGGTACTGATGGACCAAAACAACCTGCATTAAGGCTTTAATGCAGGCCAGAATAAAAAAATTTACAGCCATGTAGTAACAAAATTCAACCATGGTTGGAATATAGTACTCCACCTTAAAGGAATCATTTTGTTTTATTTGTCTGCAAATTCAAGGCACAAAACGTGAACACTAAGTTTAAGTGTGGATTCCACTAATTGGAAAAGACAAAGTGTAATTCCAGATTTAAGCAGCACACACAAGAACACTAATTACTTGGGAGTCTTTCAAAAATTTTGAAAAGTATATTTGGAGAGAATAATTAGGCTACTTTTGCATGCCTGGTGCGTATTTTGCGTGTTGAGAAACCTGTTCCCAGGCCTTAGGCTCATCATAATCCACCGTCTCTCCCTTCACTCCTCATTTTCCATTTTCCCTGCACCATCCCTGCTCCATCTATCTGTAACAGTTCAGGAAAGTATCCCTTTCCCCGGCCAAAACCCAATCCCACATCCTATTCCTAAAATGCTGCCTAAGTCATGATCCCTCCCAATGGTCTAACCTTAAGAATTCCATTGTCTGGATCCCACCCCTCCTTCCACAATGACTTGCATCTTTTCAGATTCCACCAATCCTTATCCCTCACGAACCTAGTCCTACAAAATCACCTCTCCATGGCTCATAAATCCCTTATCTCCCTCCGTAAGATATTACTATTGCATAACTAAAACTACTTACATCTCATCTCCCAGATCGAATCTTTTGCTCTCCAGCAACTGGAGGAGCACTCCAAACACCATCTCCACAAATTGCACATCCTGCTGACATCATATTGCTGCCTTATCCGTCCCACAGTGTTCCTCCTCGTGAACACCTCATAGCTCCCAGACCAAGCTAAGTTGACCTCTTGAACCTACCTCATCTCTCCAAACTCCCTACCACCACTCCAAAACATCCAATACCAAAACAACTCCCCCCTGAATTCATCTCCCTCCTCACCACAGCAGCACGCTGCACACCCACCTTCTACATGCTCCCCAAAATCCTGGACACCCTCTTGTGGCTGGTTACTGTGCTCCTACTGAACGAATTTCAGACCTAGTTGACCAACACATCCAACCAATTGTCCAAAATCTATCTTTCCACATCAAGGATACCAAACATTTCCTTCCCCTTTGCCTCCTGGATCCTTAATTGTCACAGTTGATGCCACCTCCCTATACCCCAACATCCCACATGCCCACGGCTTTGCCACTCTGGAACACTACCTCTCCCAACGTCCCTCTGAACTCAAGCCTGATACCTCATTCCTCAACCCTCACCAATTTCATCCTAACTAACAACTACTTTTCCTTTGAGGGGAAAGTTTACCATCAAATCCAAGGTACAGCCATGGGCACCCACATGGCACCTTTCTATGCCAACCTGTTTATGGGCTGTCTGGAGGAATCCTTCCTAGCATCCCAAAACCCCAAACCTCTGGCCTGGTTCAGGTTCATCGATAATATTTTCATGATCTGGACTCAGGGCCAGGACACCCTATCCTCCTTTCTTCAGAACTTCCATTCCTTCTCCACCATCCACTTCACCTGGTCTTCCTCAACCTACCATGCCACATTCCTGGATGTCAACCTGCACCTCACTTCCGTCCATATTAAACCTACCAACCACCAATAGTACCTACACTTTGACAGTTGCCATACCTTCCACATAAAAAAATCCCTCCCTTACAGCATGGGCACTCATGGACAGCATATCTCCAGTGACAAAAACTCCCTTCCTGAATATGCTGAGGGTCTCACAAAGGGCTTAACAGACAAACTACCCCACAAAACTAGTCCATGAACATAACTCCCATGCTATATCCTCACACATCCCAAATCCTCCTCCTAACACCAGTAACCATCCACAAAAGAGTGCTCCGCTTGTCACCCAGTACTATCCTGGTCTCAAACAACTGAATTCCATCCTTCGCCAAGGTTTTGATTATCTATCCTCGTGCCCCGAACTGAGACACATCCTGCCCAAGATCCTTGCCACCTCTCCTAAAACGATGTTCCGTCGCCCTCCCAACCTGCAGAACATCCTAGTTCGTCCTTATACCACCCAGAAACCAAGCTCACTGCCACAGAAAACATATCCCTGTGGAAGACCCCGCTGCAAGACCTGTCCAATCCAGCCACCCAGCACTTCCTATTCCAGTCCTGTCACAGGACTATCCTACCCTATCAGAGGCCGGGCCACCTGTGAAAGCAGCCGTGTAATTTATCAACTGTGCTGTAATCACTGTGCAGCTTTCTATATTGGCATGACCACCAACCAGTTATCCATTAGGATGAATGGCCACCGCCAAACTGTGGCCAAAAACAAGGTGGACCCCCTGTGGCACAGCATGCAGCAGAGCACATGCTTGATTTAAATGGCTGCTTCACAACCCGGGCCATCTGGATCCTCCCATCCACCACCAGCTTTTCTGAACTGCACAGATGAGAGTTATCCCTGTAATACATTCTCCGATGCCAAAATCACCCAGGCCTCAACATACTTCCCTTTTTCCCCATACCTTGCAGTTCCTACCTCTCTATCCCAAACCTCACCTGTTTTGAGTGGTGTGTGTGTGAGTGTGTGTGTGTGTGTGTGTACGCGGTCTTGTGTACTTGCAGTGTGCACGCATTTTATTTATTTATTTGAAGTGTATATACATTTTTTCCCTCCCCTCACCTGCCTCCCCACTTCATTCCTAAGCTACATCTCATTATTCCCATCTAACCCATCCCCACCACCATGACGTAACCTTCCTATCCCCTCTCTCCCCCGGCCCCGATGTTAATGCCGCAGAGCGTGATTCGAAATGTGGCAGCAAGAGGTGATGGTTGTATGACCTTGTTGTGCGCCTGTGTGATTGCGTGATTCTTCTATTTTCTGAAGAAGGCCATGGCTGATAGCTGAAAGTGTTGTATGTGTGTGTGTTTTGTATGTGACTGTCGCAGCTCGTCGCCACATCTTTGCGGTGAGTTGTAAACTGTCCTTACTATATTATTAATTCCAACCTGGACTTTCCATTATTATATTAATTTCTGATCTGCTAGAAAGAAAACGGAGGATGCCTGAGAAAAATATAGTGATGGCAAGTCATGCATGTCCAAAAAGATTAATTCCAAATAAAAAAAGTGTAAAAACTTCTCAAATAAAACAACTGCTCAATCCAAACTAGATTGTCAAAATTTACCGAATTAAGGCCAAAAAATGATGTCACTGCTAGGGATAGTGGAACATACATTGTGTTCACACAGCTCATCAAAATGTGAAAGTAATGAGAGCTGGAAAATCACGACAGAAGAATATGAAACCTCACTTCCTACATGTGTTCAAATATTTTTACAGTTAACACAGGAAAGCCAATATATAGAAAAAATGTAATAACACAATAGATAATCATTACATGAAAAATAACAATGTCTTGTCAGTCCTATTTGGATTTGGCCGTTTAAGAGTAACATTAGAACTTAGGTCTAATACAAATGAAATCCACAGATTACATGCGGTATGTTTCACTTATCAGTGAAACTAAATTTATTTTAATACATTCCCAGTAGAATACCATCACGAAATTTGCCACATACACTAAAAAGGAGTTTATAAGTAATATATACATACTTTTTTTCCAAATATAAAAATTCTGATTTTGAAATTAGAAGCTGAGAAGAAATGTTATGGAAAAAATCTCAGTGGCTGCTGTGAGCTGCAGGCCTGTCTTGCACGAACGGACAGCATCATCGGCTGCTTGCTGCAGTGCTGGAACCGTTACCCTGACAATGTTTACAGTAATTCTTCAGGTAAGGGTTTAATATGTGTAGGCGTAATACTCCGTACTTAATTTCGACATATCTTACCTTAAAACACGTGTTTTGCAAATGTCTTTCAAGCGCCGTTACATATAAGCTGCCAACTTTCGTAATATTGAAGTATAAATACAAAATCCATCAAATCCCCAAATACGACACATTTGCTTCCGATCGCCTGAGGCAACGCGATGTTCATTTGTTGCATACCACATGATTATGTCGTCAGTGAATCACAGCACAAAGAAAGAGTATCGTGGTCAGCCAATGGTAACCAAACACCGCCAAGGCAACATGCAAATAAGAATTTTCAATGTTGGAAATTAAATATGCGGTAATGTTTTTATACACGAAACTGCTTACAAGATGTGAAAATTGATGTGTTAACATGAAGTTTCAAATATTTTATTTTCGAAATCACTTGATTATTTTATTGCCTGTCTGAAAATGTAAACAAAACATGCTATACCTGCTCTATGGTTGACAGGTTCTTGAATGTACCCTTGTCCGGTCAGTAACAGTTAATGGCCTCGTAAAATGAAGATGTAGAATTAGTTGATGACTGTTTCATCCATATAAAATAAATAAAACACTCTACAGTACTATTTGGTTGACAGGATAAAGTGATTCTAAATCTTCATTTTACGAGGCCAATTACAGTACTTTTACTGATCAGACAAGGGTACATACAAAAATCTGTCAACCATAGAGCAGGTATATCATGTTTTATTTACCCTATGATCTGTACTAAACAGTGATCAAATAATTCTAAATCTTCATTACAAAAGGTAAAGCAACCAACAATCCGAAGATTGGTTTGAACACCACAGTGCTTTACAAGGCATGGTCCTATTTGGAGGTGGTATGCCGTTGCCTTCCTCCGACCTTCGAACTGACTTACCCAGCCAGATATAGAGGGACCTACAGTTTAACGTGGGTTCCAAACCACAGAAATCTTTATTATATGAGGCTAATTACCGTTACTGGCCGGACAAGGGTACATACAAGAACTTGTCAACCATAGACCAGGTATAGCAAGGTTTATTAACCCTATGATCTGTATGAAACAGTCATCAACTAATTATAAATCTTCATTTTACGAGGCCAATAACTGTTACTGACGGACAAGGGTACATACAAGAGCCTGTCAACCATAGAGCAGGTATAGCATCTTTTATTTATTTTATTGTCTGTCTGAAAGTGTAAGCAACTGAGTTCGAAAATAAAATAATTGAAACTTCATGGTAACACGTTAATTTTCACATCTTGTAAACAATGCGCTGTTTCCTGTATAAAAACATTACCGCAAATTTAATCTCCAATGTCAAAAATTCTTATTTGCTTGTTGCACGGCGGTGGTTACCATTGGCTGACGACGATACTCTTCTTTGTGCCGTGATTCGCTGATGACATAATCACATGGGCTGCAAGAAATGAACATCGCGGTGCGCAGCCTCCAATTCAGACGACCAGAAGCAAATGTGCCATAATTGGCGGATGTTGTATTTATACTTCAATATTAGAAAAGTTGGCAGCTTAAATGTAACGACGCTTTAAAGACATTTGCAAAATGCGTATTTTAAGGTTAGGTATGTCGTAATTAAGTACGGAGAATTATGCCTACATGTATAAAACCTTTACCATTCTTCACGTCAAGGAGCATTGTAAAGTTGGGAGCGTATGTAAATAAATGAATGTCTTTCAACTGATGCTGATTTTCTCCGCTTGTAGCAATGCCAACAAAAGCGTCAATTTATCTTGGCCAAATAGTAGCAGATATTTGGAAGCTTGTGATAAAAACAAAATAGTACACATTTAAAGTTTTATGAGTCAAATAGTTTCAGATATAGTCACCTGAAGGTTCCAAAATGTAACAAAAATTGCAGAACTTAAAAATAAATTATCCAAAAATGTTTAATTTGTAATTCTTCTTGCAACCAACTGCTACTACCAATATACAAAAAATTATCATAATCTGGTTGATTTTGCACAGAATGACAACTTAATTAAAAGGTGGCTGGGTAGTGAGCAAACCTACTTCCTGATCTATAACTTGGCAATGCTTTATGTTAGTGCTCTATGTACAGCCTATAAAAAATTCATCTAAATATAAGGTCGTGTGCGAAACTTATCTGAATTTAACAAATTGACATGGAATGACTGCTTCACAAATTGAATGTGTGTATCATAGAGCAAAATAAATTCATTAAAAATATTTTTTGCCATTGACAAAAATTAAAAATTGTCATAAAAAAGTACTATATCAGGCTCACCTGTAGACGGGGATACTGCATGTCAGCTTTGACCCATGACGTCATCGTAACACAGTAGTTTTGAGGTGCATGCGTGTTTGTAGAAGGCGTGATTATATGATGGTTGAGTTAAAGACGATATTTTGTTTACAAACAAAACATGTTAATATTGTGTGTTTAAAAAGTGATCTATAGCTATTTTCTGATGGTTAAGTGTAGGTTAACCAAGAGATGTTTTTTCTTCTTATGTGAGCGCCGAAGGCATGAAATTTTGGGCCAAGCCCTGTGACCGATGGTACATTCTGTTACTATAATAACTACAGTTTATTTGTATCTACAATAGAGAAGTATTACGATATCCAGTATACTGGTTTTCTGACATCTTGATGACGTCATGGGTCAAAGCAGACAGGTGGTATCCCAGTCTACAGTTATGCCCTATATCAACATCTGAAGAAACTAAAACTATAACATAACAATGCAATGTGATACAAAGTGTACAGGCTGAAGTGCCAATTTCAACAGTTTGAAAAGAGTCACGTCTGCCAATAGAAGGCATATAGTGCTACTGATCTGGAAAACTTATGATGAAGGACATCTGAAGCACCATCATCTTTCCAGTCCAGGTACAGTTGCAATTCAGAAATAAATTTTTACCTGTGTTGTAAAATCAAACATCTATAGTAGTCAACCTGTATACAAAGAGAAAAGCAGATTAATTTCACTGCCACAAAACAACAGCCTAATCAACTGTCAAGGGACTAGGCCAGACCAATTTCTGGACACAAAATGAGAGTGAACTTTTACTGCATAGGCTTTGAGAAACAAGAAATTTCTTCAGCCAACACATCTCAAAATCAGATACAGAATAAGACTAATACACACTCTGCACAGAGGTTTGTTACTGGATAATTGTTAACTGTGCTACAACATCCAACATTGCTATTTTGGCCTCTGGGTTTTCAGCTGCAGGAGAACAATGCCACAAGTAATGCTCTGGTTAGCAATATTTCTAAAAACTGTGGGTTCCCCAGTTAGATTGGTTTAACAAACATTCAGTAGGCCTATATCAATGTGTGTCACTGATGCAGTTGCAAACATTTATAGATCACTGAACAGCTAATTTTAGTTATATGAAGGGTCCAAGTTTTAAGTCTTTCACCCTGCAAGTTTGTGTGAAAGTTTACAAATAGGCCTACATTGTAATTTAATGTTTTTAACATCACTCACTCGTGTTTCAAGCAATATTAAACCCACTGTCAAATAAGACTAGGTGTTTTATTTCTGGTTGCAAGTATGCAGCAACTACCAACTGCTTATAAAACCTGTTAGTAAATCTAACAGGCATAACTGCTGCAGTTATCAGTACCCCTAAGTTTACAAACTACTTGAACTTATGCTAAGGACAGCATACACACCCATGCCCGAGGGAGGAGTCTAACCTACGAAGATGAGGAACTATGTAAACAAATTGCTTACCAACATAATTGTAAGTTTTGCTGACATATAAGTAGACACATCTTGTAAAAGTGGAGGTGATCATATTATGTGAAAACTGTATTTAACTCTGATGTGTATGTATGTGTCAATGCATATGACTTGTTTTTTATGTGTAAAACTGTATGGATTCTGATATAAACGAGAATACTGTTATGTAAATAGCACGAGCCACTGTAATTATAATCGAGATGTCCTATATCTGCACAGGACTTGAATACGAAATTTTAAAGTGATTGCTTCTCTCACCAGGACTTTTGTGCATGTCATGTGAAATATGCCTCCACTACAACAAATCAACAACAGAACTTGTAAATTTGTACTCATTAGCTCAATATACAAGCAAACTACTGATACGCTCTACTTAAATGAAGATACTAAATCTACAGTGGAATAAAGTTTACTAACTTCACTGCATTACTCTGCTACTTCGACGGCTACCTTCTGGGCCCTTGCCTTCTCTTTTCTTTTTTCTAGTTCTTCTGTAGGAACATTAGGCAATTCTAGTTCCTCTTCTTCTTCTTCTCGTTCGGGTACGTTAGGAAGGGATTCCTTTATTATTTCTGCTAGTTCTGCTTCCACAGACTCTTCGTCGTCTGCAGACAATGCACCACTCAACAGTTCGTCAATCTCTCGTTGCTTTTCAACACCTTCACGAGTTTCTTCAAGAATTCGTTCCACCTCTTCAACGTTGATAACATCGTGCACTTTTTTCAGCGCTTCATTGCCGGCTTTGAGCCCATCTAATACCTGTAGCTCGATTTGGGCAAATTCCAAATCGTGGACAAGCCTCTGAAGGTTTTCCAGTTGCCCGTCTGTTTTTTCGAGAAGCTGTTCTTGAAACTTTTTCTTTCTTAATATGAGCTTGGCACGTTCCTTTTTCCCATCTTGTAGCAGCTTCCGGGCAAGTAACCTATCTTTCTCCAACAAATTCTCCACTCTCTTCTGATACTGTTTTAATTTATCGCGTTGTTGCTTTAATTGCAGTATAGCCTTATCCTGCTCCGTCACTCGACTAACTTGTCTCTTACTTTTACCAAACAATGCACCCATTATTTAAGCTCAGTTTCACACTAAAACAAACAGACGGTAACTTTTAAACAAGTTAACGTCCGTGACATACACAAATGACAACACCAAAACATAATCTAAGTAGACGACGCACCCACTTCCTTAAATCCAAAAACACACCACACCTCCAACTAGGGCTGGGAAAACGATACTCGCGTTCGAACATGTTCGAGATTTCCTGATACAGCTGACAAATCGGTACAGTATCGAACTGTTCGAACACTCCGTGAACAAATAACTCGCACTGCGAATCTGTAAACAATACGCGGGAAATTTTGAAGTTACAGGGCTATCGCTTTGCTCAGAACTAATTTCATAGAAATTACAAGAACATGTAAAACAAAAGAAGGGCATCACTATGAAGTATTGTATATTTTGTATATAACAGTGCCTTCGTGACATGTCTGATATCACTACAAGATATGAGCTAATGATAAAATATCTGCTACTACAACAGAATCGCCGCGGCGGAGTGGCCAAGCGCATAGAGACGCGAGGCCTTTCCTCGTCTGGGGTTCGAATCCCCCATTGAGCATGGATATTTTCTGCTGCCTTTAGTGTGAGTTAGTTCATAAGTAGTTTGTAAGTTTAGGGACTGATGATCCCGCTGTAAAGTCCCATAAACGTAACAAACATTTTTTTTAAACGGAAAAACTGCATAAAATTACTGCAAAGCTAACACTCAAAGGGAAAAAAATTATTTGAGAAACTCTTTCCAGAATCGATTTTGGAGTGCTTACATCACGAATCCAAAGCGGAATTGGAAAATCGGTTTACGAGATACGTGATGTGATAAGAGAGAAGTTGCATATGACCATTCCAGTTCGTACGTTATAGTAACAGATAAAAATGTTACCACCTTTTAATCGCCTTGAAAACAAGATGAAAGAGATGAAAAGGGAAAAGCATTAGAAATTTAATACTCAAAATATAAACCGTAATTGCACACGCGGAATAAAACAGTCCACGAGCTGCTGTGTACGTAGTACCAACAGGCGTCGCTAGATCGCAGCACTAAAATTTTAAATGTCGATTCTTATTTAAGTGTAGCCCATATTCGTTACTGTTTTTACTTATGACCTACACCCTGGAATCTACTACAGTCTACATTTCACACTTAATAATCCCTATAGTACATTAATGACACTATCTTCGTTATAAATAGTTGACTGTATAGCGGCTATAAGATTTATGAATATCGCCGATGTAAATCGAAGAGAGTACCACAGACATACATTTTGTCTGTGGATAGTACCACCTACTATTCATAGAAAGCGCCGTGATCGGATGTTGGAACGCATCCCGAGATTTTCCGAACTGTGACGTAAATTGTTCGAACAGTCTGAGTCATGTTCAAACCCAGCTCTACCTAAAATAATACAACTGCATTGATTCTCCTACTAGCATGTACATTCATTAAGCGACAGTACAAAAATAGACCAGAAGAAGGACACTCAAGCGCCCGAAACCAGTCGTTAAAGTTAGAAATAAATAACCACAAGCAACTGGTAGCTGCATTTCATTAACTTATAGAATAAATGAATAAAACTGAGCATATGCTTCAGAGAAGATGCTCAGAGCAAAAGAACGTTCTCTGAGTAAGTTCTCAAAATCGTATGAATAAAAACTTCAAAGCATATGCTCTGAGCAGGTAGTACATTCTCACTACCTCCCCTCCTACTTGAGTAAGTTCTCCGCGTGTCATGTCCGCCACAGATCAGCTGTCCAATCGTGTATTTCTTTAAACTAGCCCAATCAGGCAAATTATTAAGTGTACAAATATGGAGTAGGCATCGACGTGTTCAGGAAGAACTGGACTGTGTTTAGATATTAGTTTGTTGTGAAGGAGCATATTATAAAGACTAAATATGCACTTTTTACGAAAATGTATTCTGCTGGCGATACAAAATTTTCGTCACGCGAGAAACTCGTTTGTTAATGAAGTAGGGTTAGCACAATTTGCGAAAGATATAATAAGAATGCATCACATATTCATCTGTTACAACGTGGAATGCTGTAGGAGTGTTCTAACATGAGATACGCCTTGTTAAATATGACACCCAATGGTTTGCTCATAAGCGTTAGGCCATGCGATTTTGAACAAGAAACACGCTGCTAGGTATGTAATTAATCAGTTATTAATTTTCCTGTCGTGTTTACTTACTTCTAACATGACAGAAGTTACGATTACGAAGTCAGAAAACGCATCATAAATAGCCAACCGGTTTGGATAGAAACAGTACTTCAGTAGGCCTACCTGGTATTGCAGCAATATTTATTTTGTGATAGAAACTGTGAAGTCCTGGGATACACTTTATTTGGAACTAACAGCATAAGGTATTACTAATAGACCCTATTTTAAAACAATATTATTTTGCTATGTACAACTGTACGCCAAACAAATGAGTAAACACGCAGCTGAATCCATTTGTGTTTCATTTTTATGTCGGTAATGAAAACACCTCTTACATCACTCTCGTCGCTGTATAAAATGCTGGAAGTGTCACACGATTTTTCCGAAGGAAGATACTCGTCAACAAAATGTTTTTATTTGTATTAACTTTATAGATCGCCTCGTATTTCTTAAAGGCTACATATAAAGGAACTTGCTTTTGCCTTCTAAGTAACAAATTGTCATTTTTATTATAAACCTCAGTAAAACGTAACCTTAATAGAAGTTACTCAGCACGGAGTATGCCATAGAGCTCACTCCAGAAATCTGAGAATGTTCTCCCGTCGTGAGAAACTTCTGCAGTTTTATTCATATGAAATTGGAGAATGTTCTCTGTTGTGAGCAACTTCTCCCACCCCGTTACTCACGCCGAGAACATACTCGGCTGAAGTATATTCTCCGACTCACTTTATTCATGCGAATCTGAGTATGTTCTCTGGAATCCAGAGTATAAAGTAGATACTCCATTTTATTCATACGGCCCAATAGGTTCGTTCGAGTGGCCCAAACGCTGATAGTTCCTGATTTGGGAGGCCCCCACTGCGCATGCGCGCCTTTTGATAGTTCCCAACTCCGAAGCCAACTCGAACGCTTATTTCACCTGTTTCGCAGTTTGGCCACTCATAGCACTAGTTGGCATCTTTTCTCTCTTCCGATGTTGAAAGTGGGGTTATGACTGGCGATGTTATCTATTTCTCAATTGAGAGAACTATTTAAGTCGTCATGAGGCATTTGCAATTTACCGTTAAACCAAAGTATAATAATAAAGATTAACAAGATACCTTTGCTTGCAAACCGTGTATCTGTCGAATATAAAATTCGCGTGACGAAACTACGTTAACTTGCGAGTCGCGATGTTACCAGACGACCATTCCATCAAAACATTCTTCTTGAGAAAGCTCACGTTGTGAGGTGGCGGACCGGCGACGGACAGTGTGCATTCCGCAATTAGAAATACATTGTGGATTAAATTCTGATCATAAACTTCGACAAAACGCAAAATATACGTAAAATTATAAATTTATAAATAATGTAGCCAATTTAAGGCCAATTCACACTGTCCGTCACGTCACCGTCCGTCAGAACATTCCGCAATGTATTTCTAATGGCGGCATTCACACTGTCCGTCACCGGACCGTTCCGTCACGTCAACGTCCGTCCAGTTTTCTCGAGAAGAATGTTTTGACGGAACGGCCGTCTGCTAACATCGGAAGTTAATCTATTTTCATCACGCGAATTACATGTTGCAGACGACGATTGCATATTTTATATGCAAATGCGTCTTATTCATCTTTGTGTTGTTGTTTACCTCGTTTTACGGGTCAATCTCAAATGTTTCACGACGACTTAAATATGTTTGTCAATTGAGTGTCCACCTAAAATCGAGGTCGGATATCTGTAAGAAAAAAATGGTTTGTGTTACCTAAAATTGTAACAGAAATGACTGAAGCAAACTGTTTATATGAATAAGATTGTAATTTGATTACGCATTTTTCATTAAATAACACTTTAAATGAAAATGTCAGTTGTAATGAAAGACAAAAATCCAGTTGTTTACGACGGTATTAACAATGTCAGCGAGCAAATCGTAATGGTTAAAGTATACAGGCGCTATTTATGCTCTTACAAGTATGGTTTGATGTCTTCATATGTTTATTTTTTTGCTTGAAAATAGATGTCGATGTTTTGAAATGTTGTTTCAGTTCCCAGTAATTTGGCCAAAAACATACACTGTAAAGTTTTCTTTGGCTGTTAATAACATTTAGCGTTGTTGTTCCCCCTTTCTAGTATTAAACTATGACTTTCTACATAAAGCCCTTTTTAAACGATGAACGAAAGTGAACAAGATAGATAATAGTCTACTGAAGCGCTCCTAGCGTACTAGTCCTGAACTACAATCTCATGCAAGATATTGTGGCAGCGTGTTTAGACGATAAACGTAATTGAACAGTAATACCTGATGTTGAAAGTGAAGTTATGATAAGCGATCTGTTATGTAGGAAGTCGTAGTTTAATACTGGAATTGAGGAAACAATGCTAAATGTTATTGACGGCCAAAGAAAACCTTGGAATCCATGTTTTTGGTCAACTTAGTGTGGTAAAGTTCTGGGAAGAGAAACAAAATTTCGAAACATTCACATCTATATCCAGCGAAAAAAATAAACTTATGAACACATCAAGCAATATTTATAAGAGCGTAAATAGACCTTCTTTACTTTATCTACTACGATTTGCCCACTGACATTGTTAATAACATCATGCACAACTGAATTTTTGTCCTTAATTTGGACTAACTTTTCCATTTAAAATGCTGTTTAATGATAATTGCATCATCAAATTACAATCTTATTCAAATAAACAATTGGCTTCAGTCTTTTCTGTTACAATATTGCAAAACGTAAACCATTTTTCGGTTTCAGATGTACGACTTCGCTTTTCGGTGGACAATAATTGAGATAAATATGGAAGTTGTCTTGAAACATTTGCAATTTACCGCTAAACCAAAGTATAATAATAAAATAAAGATTAATAACACAAATTTGCGTGCAAACGGTGTAATTGTCGACTACAATATGAAAATCGCGTGACGTTGATATTAGGTGACGGTCTGGTGACGGACACTGTGAATGCCGTCATTAAAACAACATTTTGGAATACATTCTGATCATAAACTTCGACATTACGCAAAATATACGTAAATACGAAGGAAAATGGCGGACTAAGTGGAACGGTGACTACAGCATACAGCTGCTAGCTCGCA
Organism: Locusta migratoria; assembly: GCA_026315105.1. Taxonomy (NCBI): domain Eukaryota; kingdom Metazoa; phylum Arthropoda; class Insecta; order Orthoptera; family Acrididae; genus Locusta; species Locusta migratoria. The sequence continues at coordinate 673,893,919 of CM048744.1, forward strand.
CATGCGCAGTGAACCCACTAGTACCAAATTTAGAACTGGCCCTATTTCGTTATCGCTACGATTATCCCGAGTCGATACTAGCGCGATGATACTGGTCGAGCCGTTCAAACGACAGACGGCCGCCATTAACGCAACTTGTTATCAATCTATTACAAGGTCGTTGATCGTCTAAAACGGGCTTAACAGATCGCCACTCATAACCTCACTTTCAACATCGCGTATTGAGATGGACGAATTGATGTGACGGACACGGACAGACAGTGTGAATACAACTTGACGTGACGGTTCCGTGACGTGACGTTGACGTGACGGACAGTGTGAATTGGCCTTTAACCTGACAAAACCTCATGCAAAAATGAGGTAAATTAGGATAGTTGTGTGTGAAAGGAATATTTGGTAACATACAACTTATATACATTTTGTCCCATTATTATGAGTTACAATAAAGGCCAATTCACATTGTCCATCACGTCACGTCAGCGTCCGTCAGAACATTCCGCAATGTATTTCTAATGGCGGCATTCACACTGTCCGTCACCGGACCGTCACGTCACGTCAACGTCCGTCAAGCTTTCTCGAGAAGAATGTTTTGATGGAACAGCCGTCTGCTAACATCAGAAGTTAACCTATTTTCGTCACGCGAATTACATGTTGCAGTCGACGATTGCACTGTTTATATGCAAATGTGTCTTATTCATCTTTGTGTTGTTGTACCTCGTTTTAGGGGTAAATCTCAAATGTCTCATGACGACTTAAATATTTTTGTCAATTGAGTGTCCCCCTAAAATCGAGGTCAGATATCTGAAACCAAAAAATGGTTTATGTTACGTAACATTGTAACAGAAATGACTGAAGCAAACTGTTTATTTGAATAAGATTGTAATTTGATTACGCATTTTTCATCAAATAACACTTTAAATGAAAATGTCAGTTCTAATGAAAGACAAAAATTCATTTGTTTACGATGGTATTAACAATGTCAGTGAGCAAATCGTAATGGTTAAAGTATACATGCGCTATTTAGGCTCTTACAAGTATGGTTTGATGTCTTCATATGTTTATGTTTTCGCTTGAAAATAGATGTCGATGTTGTTTCAGTTCCCAGTAAGGTGGCCAAAAACATAAACTCTGAAGTTTTCTTTGGCCGTTAATAACATTTAGCGTTATTGTTCCCCCTTTCTAGTATTAAACTATGACTTTCTACATAACAGATCGCCACTCATAACCTCACTTTCAACATTGCGTATTGAGATGGACGAATTGACGTGATGGACACGGACAGACAGTGTGACTACAACTTGACGTGACGGTTCCGTGACGTGACGTTGACGTGACGGACAGTGTGAATTGGCCTTAAAATTTAAAAAAATGAAACATACAATATACAAAAATTTGCAGGTGTTGTGCAAAAATTATCATCGTACATTATTTTCCCAGAAGTTACACATTTAGTGTAGAAACGCCCACATTGGCACTGATAGATTTTTATAATATATAACCACAAGGAGAAACACGGAACAGTAATTGTGAGATGCTATAGTGGCACATATGTCGGTTATAAAAATCTATCACTGCTAATGCCTGTTGTGAACTATATTATTCTTATGTGTCAATCACTTCATTTACAGATGGCACAGAAAATCTCAGTAGCATTATTTTGACTTCATTTTCAGGCGAATATATCACAATTCAAATTGTAAAAACATACACATTCATCTTTAAATTCGTATGTTATGAAAATTTCCACATCTTTCATTTATAGTATGTGTGGGTGTAATAAAAGGGGGATGTACTGTATTAGAAGGCCACATAAGTTGAAAGAATGCCTGTCTAATATACAAACTCAGCCTCAATCAAGAGAAAATCGAAGACTTACAACACAAACCTCTTCGTAAATATGCGGGCTTGTCTTTTGGAGGAGGCTTGTTAAACGTTTTGGAGTCAGTCAGAAAATAGTTTGACGAAAATCCGCTGACTTAAACTTACGGTCGCCAACTATCAGCTCCGCCACTCGAACACCAGATTGGCCAGTCAGATATCGTCAGAAAGAGTCAAAAGTGCCACTCAAACGCCTCAAACTGTTCCTGACCATCAGCAGCGCCACTCGAACGAAGCTAATGTTCGTTCCCGCAGCTACCAGACTGCTTGACGCGCATGCGCAACACTGGAATTGTGTACCACCAGCGGCTTCCCATGCATCTTGCTACACACTCGCGACACTTCCTGCTGTGAAACTTGTTACCGTTTGAGTATACGTTTTAGACATTATTCATTGGTGGGGTCATTAATAAAGAAAACATTGATACCCTAACACAGGTTTGTATGAGTAATGTGATAATACAAATATTTCATAAACAGCTTCTTATTCATCTGCAGAGCAGGGGCTAATGACACAGTGTGCATTAAAATGTTTTATTGTGGGTACAAGGTACGTACAATCCAAACAATCTATTGGTATCGGCAATTATAAGATAAATAACGGTCACACCTACTGGAGCTGCAAGATACTGAGAAACACATATGTTTAAAGACGTTTCCCAAGTTCTTATCTATGGTACATTTTAAGCTTTTATAGTCGTTTGTTGACATGTTGTCCGTTGGCATCTGATGTTGTCCGTTGGCATCTGTCTCGAGATTTTCTGTCGAAGTTTGAGGTTAGTCAGACGTTTCGCCCCATTATGAGCTGCTGACATTGCCCAAGTTTCACCCTCCAAGAGCAATGAAGTATAAAATTTTAACAATGCTAGCCAATCTGAGTCTAAATTGGCGGTAGCGAAAAGTTGTAAAATCAAACAAACGTTGACTGAAAACTCCTAGACAGAAGCCAGCAGGGCCTATATACAACATAGATTGTGGCTGGGTACACGATTGAAAGAACGTTATTATTGAATATTTATTTTAAAAAATAAGTAGTTGAAAAAAAGGTCACTGAAAGATACATCCTGTCTGTTAAACAGTTATTTTTCACTCGGACAGGAAAGAAAATTAGGTAATACATAAAGAAACACCAAGCTATTTCGCGAGTAATGAACAGACTGAGGTAAACACCGCCCAAGTGTCAACAAAAAATAGCATGATCGTCTGCTTTGTTTTCATTCTGAGCTGTCACTTTGCATTGCGTAGCCTACTCAAAGATCTTAAAGACACAGATACTATACTTCTGACTGCGAAAAGACAGGCACTTAACAGACATTTTTCCGCCGCTAACGTTATGTCTACCGTTTGACAGCTGCAGCAACACTAGCGCTCCAAGCGGTGGGCGAAGCGGAATCTCATATATGCCCAAGTGAAATGTTCTTTTAGTAGACGTTAGGGGCTGATGCTTTTCTCCCAGAAAGACGAGTTTATAGGTTCGTTTAAGCAGCTGCCAGTGAACAACTCGCGCATGCGCAAAGAACAAATTAAGTTCAAGCAGCGCCTTCGACCGCTTCTGGCTACTTGCCGAGCAGCTCTTTGCTGTTTAATTAGTAACCGCAAGCTACCAGATTGTACCCAGGAAAATATTTCTGTTCGTCAAGCTTCCAGATTCGCGCATGCGCAGAACTGTCTGAGTTGTAGTGGGAGGGCGCTCCACATGATCTGTGTTTACGTTTCGTGATAGTTTCATTTGTTTGTTTTCGTCTACAAGTGCCTTGTCATATGAAAACAAAACGGATTTCTGTGGCTGGGAACTATTAGGTGAATTTATTAACAAAATCGCTGAAGGCTAATAAAATAATATTTCAGTTTTCTGATTTTATTTCCATGTTATTAGCAGAGATCAAGTATTCAGTTGAAAGTGTTATCCACACCTGGGTCATTTTATATATTTCAGCTGTTAAAAAATTGTGCAGAGTACATTAGTTCTCTGAACTTAGGCCAATTCACACTGTCCGTCAATTCCACGTCATGGCACCGTCACGTCAAGTTATATTCACACCGTCCGTCAGTGTCCGTCACGTCAATTTGCCGATCTCAATACGCGATGTTGAAAGTGAGGTTACGAGTAGCGATCTGTTATGTAAAAAGTCATAGTTTAATACTAGAATTGAAGGAACAAAAACGCTAAATGTTATTGACAGCCAAATAAAACTTTACAGTGTATGTTTTTGGCCAACTTACTGGGAACTGAAGCAATATTTCAAAACATCGACATCTATTTTCAAGCGAAAAAAATAAACATATGAATACATCAGACAACACTTATAAGAGCATAAGTAGCTCCTGTTTACTTTATCCATTACAATTTTCCCGTCAACATGGTTAATACCGTCATAAACAACTGAATTTTTGTCTTTTGTTAGAACGGACTTTTTCATTTAAAATGTTATTTAATGCGAAATGCCTAATCCAATTACAATCTTATTCTAATAAACAGTTTGCTTCAGTCTTTTCTGTTACAATGTTAAGTAACATAACCCATTTTTTGGTTTCAGATATCCGACCTCGATTTTAGGGGGACACTCAATTGACAAAAATGTTTAAGTCGTCATGAAACATTTGAGATTTAGCCCTAAAACGAAGTATAACAACAAAATAAAGGCGAATAAGACTTATTTGCATATAAACAGTGCAATCGTCGACTGCAACATTTAATTAGCGTGACGAAAATAGGTTAAGTTCCGTGTTAGGAGACGACCGTTCCGTCAAAACATTCTTCTTGAGAAAGCTTGACGTGACGTTGATGTGATGTGATGGTCCGTGACGGACAGTGTGAACGCCGCCATTAGAAATACATTGTGGAATGTTCTGACGGGCGGTGACGTGATGTGACGGACAGTGTGAATTGGCCTTTAATCTATACTGAAGATGTTTATTCAGTCAACGAAATTGACCTGCTATATTGAAAAAAATATATTTTATATAATAACCACCAAGCGGAAATTTCTATTATTTTTGTAATATTGTAGTTATTTGGACACATGACTCATTATTGAGTGTTCACACAAGATCAAGAATTATTCAATTTGAAGAACATGTAAGTTATTTTATTCGGTTTGCAAAAAAGATTTGGCTTTTATTTCACTCAACTACAATAAACTGTTCTTTGCCACAGAGGCGTCAATTTATTTGAAAGAAACAATATACCCAACTGTTGCCTAGTTTAAACTATCACTGTGTTTTAAAGACCTCGCATTTTTATTTATAATGCATGTACTGTTAACAGATTTCATATTCTGCTATAATAAAGAACTAAACTAGAGGGTATACTTAAAGGAAATTGGTATTTTGAAAACCACAAAGAAAACTTTAATATCAGGCACACATAACGTTAGTCTGGTCCTGCTCAATGGTTATGTTGATATATTCTTACAGGCGAAAAGTTGTTCAAGTAAGGTTACGAAATTGATACTCTTGGCTTATCCTTTGATGTGTTGTTTGTTTCAAGAAACAATGTAGGATCTCTAATTGCTGCATGTATGGGTATTAGTAAATGTTTACTTGAACTTTAATACACAGGCGATTTAATCAGTAATTGAGAATAAAATAAAAACTTGTACCTATATTGACAGCTTAATAAGGAAAAATGTTTTCTTTTAGCCACCCACTATCCACGAAACAATGTTTTATATATCTGTGGTACATTCTCTAGGCTTCAATTTGTGTCTTAATTTGTGTTTTTTACGTTTTGAATTTATAGACTGACATTCCTTGGCAAATTACTGAAACACAGTGCCAACAAATCGTTCACTGTTTTATCATTGTATACATTTTCGTTACTTTGTGCGTGTGATGTATAACATGTAAAGTTTTAATACCCTTGTTATGGTTTCATTAAGTCACACTAATAAAACCGAAAAATAAACCATTGTTGTTCTGCATAATTGCTCGGCATTTTATAGGATTACCAAAATAACGAGGGCGCAGTTCAGTTGCTCCACCGCTATGCGTGAGAATAGTGCTGGTCTGCAGATGCGGTTAACTGGCAGGTAAATCGAAGGTGCGACTAGTGCGCCACGTCCGGTGACCTCCGGTATTACCATAGGAAGCGCCACACAGGCATTTCTGGTACTACCGCATAAGCAAAACAAATGAGTTGATGGTTTTGAACTTGCGGGAACGTGTCCTTTCATATTTTTGTATTACACATAGAAGTATGTAGTTTGAAGATAATTAATGTTCGCAAAATTTTCTTGTGTGACATTCTTGTTCTGAGTAAAAATTTCATTTTCAATCATAAAATAATCTTCCTGGGTATGTTAAAACGTAGATCCGATGTATGCTACATGACGATGTCAAAAGTCTACATGTAAGTTATGTGGACGACTGTAAACCGCAGGTAAATAATCTTTAAGACTATTTAAAAAGATTTCATAAAGATTCCTACAGAACCAAGGGCAGAACAATATGAAAGTGGTTAAGAATGGTGATAAAAAGAAAGAAAAAAAACGAAACCTTCTACCTTAACACATCTCATTATTTCCTCGATGAAACCATTCGTAATTGTGGAAGACATGCCAAGGAAGCTCCAAATCTTTCGTTCGAAATATTACGTTAAAACAACACAAGCAAATCGAAAAAAAAGGTGATAAAACTCCGTTCTTTGCCGCTTGTATACAGTTTTAGAATTATCTTTGTGGACAGACTATTCGACAACGTAGGGGTCTACAGTAGCTTGCAACGTGACAGTTTAATATTGTTATGTATACATGCTTGTCTCCACTTACACGATCATGACATTACACTGTTTTCACTATCTTTAAACTGATATTATAAAACAAGAGACAAGAGTGTCGAAAGGACACTGTGTATACATTAAAAGATTCGAGAGTTTTTGACAGAAAGCTATAAGAACACCACTTGTTAAATATATGATATGTGCAAATGTATTACCTCAAATAATAATAAACTTTTGTAGTAGAAGTAAGAAAGATAAATAAAGTCTGAATAATTTCGGAGAATTAAATTGTTTGCACTTATTGGGATTCGAACACATGACCTTCTCTTCGATAAACTAACACGCTACTACCTGACTTATGCTGAACTCAACTAGAGGCGATCTAAGTTTTTGTACTTTGCGAGTCTCGTAAGGCCATCGTGAAACTTTTATCACTAATTGGACGTTTATACAGCTTTTTTATAAGAAACTCGTATTGGAAAACCGATTTTGGTTTATATTTATGGAACTGATGCTGGGAAACAGCATGTTTTCGTACTACGCAAAGTACACTGCCAAATCAAACAAATACGGCAAGATTCATCTACAAGATGGCGTCTGCTCGATTCGACATGTCCAACCGGAGGTATCCGGAGGCTCTGAGTGAAATGGCGCGAAATCTCCGCCTCCGGAACAACCGCTCCATTTCCAGCACTACATGAGAACCCTACCAGAATTGGGACGAAAAGCATTCAAGCAGTGCAAGCTCCAAATACGTCATCGTAGCTGCCCATGCACAGTAACGTCTACTTGCTCGTGCTTGCAAGTAGCTTTCTGGCAGCTGCTTAAACGAACCTTATTTCCGCTGCTGGCCTTTGCCCTTGTATAACTTTTCTTGTTTTTTACAAGTCCTTTGAACTTTTCAGACGACATGTTTCAGTACAAATCATGACAATATGCTTTTTTAATTGGCTTAAATACGTATTCAAAATCGGCGCAAATATAAAACATCGCCTAGTTCTGAATGCTTTTTCTGAAAACTACCTTCAACAGTTAGTTCATAAACCCACTAGAATAGTAAATGGTTGTGAAGATACCCTTGATCTGCTAGCAACAAATAATACGCAGGTAGTAAGAGCATCAAAGTAGATGCAGGGATTAGCGAAAATAGAGTTGTAGTAGAGAGACTGAAAATCGATATTCGTAAATGCACCAAACATAAACGAAAAGTATATATATTCAAAAGAGCAGATAAAAATTCACTTCACCCTTTCCTGGGTGATAATCTCCAGTCTTTCAAAACTAAAAATGCGAGTGTATATCAGTTGTGTCTTACTTTCAAAGACATAATATCAGTGTCAATCGAGAGATTTACACCAAATAAATTAATAAAATAGGGGCCTGACCTCCTATGGTACACAAAACAGGTCAGATCACTGTTGCAGAAGCAAAGAAAAACCCATGCAAAATTGAAACAGGCAGAGGATCCCCAAAACTGGAAATCTTTTACAGAAACTAGCAATCTAGCGTGGACGTCAATGTGAGAAGCTTATAATAGTTCTCACAACGAAATCCTGTATCGTAATCTGGCAGAAAATCCAAAGAAATTCTGGTCATATGTGAAGCAAAACAAACAATACCTTCTCTACCGATAGCAATGGTAATAGTGCTTTCACCAAAGAAGACGAAGTGAACACTTCAGATTTCGAACCAAGAACAGCTGCCAGCATGCGAAATTTAGAAGTAGATGTTTCTGGAGTAGTAAAGCTGGCCACAGTGACCGAGCTGTCTGCGGCGCGCCAGTCACAGTCTGCACGGCCGCTAAGGTCGGGTATTCGAATCCCCCCTCGGGCATGGATGTTTGTGTCGTCTATAGTATAAGGTAGTTCATAAGTTGTTTGTAAGTTTAGGGACTGATGACCCTGCAGTTACGTCACATAAGCTTTACGAACATTTGAACATTTTTTGGAGTAGTAAAACAACTTAAGTCAGTAAACCAAAACAAATCTTCTGGGCCAGATTGTATACCAAATAGATTCCTCTCAGATTATGCTGATGCAACAGCTCCATGCTTAGCTATCATATGCAACTGATCACTCAGCGAAAGATCTGTACCCAAAGACTGGAAATTTGCCCAGGTCACTCCAATATTCAAGAAAGTCAATAGGAGTGACCCCCAAAACTAGAGGCCCATCTCATTGACGTCGATTTTCCGTAGGAATTTGGAACATGTACTTTCTTTGAACATTATGAACTACCTCGAAGACAACCACCTATTATCCAATAGTCAACACGGATTCAGAAATTTTCGCTCTTGTGAAACACACCTTGCCCTTTATTCACATGAAGTGATAAGTGCCATCGATAAGGGATCTCATATCAATTCCATATTTATGGATTTCCGGAAGATTTTTGACACTGTACCTCACAAGCGGCATATAATGAAATTGCGTGCTTATGGAATATCGCCCCAATTGTGCGACTGGATTCACGATATCCTATCAGAAATGACATAGTTAATAGTAATTGATTGTAAGTCATCAAGTAAAACAGAAGTGATATCTGGCGTTCCCTAGGGAAGCTTTATAGATCCCCTACTTGTTCTTGTGTTTATTGACGGTTTAGGAGACAGAATTAATAGATCCCTTAGGCTATGTCCTATTTGAGCGACAAAAGCACGCGATGTACATCTAGCTGTTACTGCAGCTACAAGCAGCGACATTTGTCGACATGGCCGTGTGTCCTATGTGAGCGACGACTTCTCACTACAAGATGGCTGCTAGAATCGATCAGCTTTTTCTTTTTAAATTTGGCACCCATAAACTGTACAATAACGATAGTTCCAGAGTAAGGCAATAAAGTTTTGTTTACTTCAGGAAGTAAGACGTAAAAAAAGTGCTGTCCATTAAATTTGAAGGTGAAGAATGTTCGTGGACTATTTCATTCATAACTTCAAATAGACAGTAAAGATCACTGGCCAAATACAGTGATGAGTACAGATACTTTCAAGTTTTTCTTTAATGACTACAAACCATCAACAACTAAATAAGTACAAAATGAGTCTTATAGTAAGATGACAGTAAATCATTTAATTCTGGATGGAATTGCAAGCAGTGGGTGTTGCATAAGGTGTTACATACGAGATAGTTCTTTTTGGACATTTCTTATCCCAATCAAAATTCTTAATTATATGTACAACTCCAATTTTATATTCTGTTATTTCAGGAACAGTTGCAGTTTTATAATCTTCAGGGATTATTAGCTTGCACAATTCTTGTGACATCCTTTATAACCCTGACAAGCAGACGATTCTCAACAAACTTGGCACTTTGTCACGCGTGCGACAGCGACAATATTCAAACACGTTTGAATTCATATGTCGCCACTTGTTGCGGATGAAGGACAGCACGCCATATGCAGCTCAGCTAAGACACTTACGTGTGCTTTTGTAGCTCACATAGGACATATCCTTAGATTGTTCATGGATGATGTTGTCGTTTATTGGTTAGTGACGTCAACAGAGGATCAAATGCAAGTGCAAAGCGAATTAAACAAAATTTCTACATGGTGCGAAAATTGGCAATTATCACTAAATAATGAAAAGTGTGAATTAATACACATGACCACTAAATGAAATTCGCTGAACCTGAATTACACGATAAATCAGTCAAACATTAAGGTCATAAATTCTACCAAATACCTAGGAGTTAGAATTATGAACAACTTAGACTGGAGAGAACACATTGAAAATACTTTGGGGAAGGTGAGCCAAAGGTTACGTTTCATTGGCAGAACGAAAGAGGTTAGAATAGGTCAGAACGCTTTGAAGAGACTGCCTATATCACACTTGTGAATCCTCTCCTAGGGGGGTGTTTCGCAGCAGTATGCACTTAGCTGTTCTGACGTTTAGCTGCCGGAAGTTTACGTCATGTGACTGTCCTATATGTATACACAAGGCTGCAGCTGCAGTCAAGGTGGTTAGAATATTTGGCTGCAGTCCTGCTCCTGGTGGAATTTGTTGTTCAAACTATTGAAGAATTGAGTTTAATGTGAGCTGTGTAATTCCCACCTCATGTTGTAGCCGTTCATCTACAATAAACAAAACAGGGAAAATGTTAAGCAGTAAGTCGACACTGCAATTTTCTTAGTTATTACATGTGCAGAGGATGTGCGAAAATACTCAATGGAAACGTGTTTGTTTTCTTTTTCCCTGCCATTGTCTGGAACATTTAATTCTTATAATGAAATGTGATTAACATCTATACTAATAATAAATCTATAAATGTAGGCCTGTCGCTGTCCCCTTCAGTCTTCAAACTACTAGATAAATCTTCATGCGGTTTTCACAGGAAACACGAGAAAAGTGTGGGTCAACATATAGGCATAATTTTATAAAATAGGTTCACGGAAAAAGAAGATATCGTAATTTTAATTGTTTTCAGTAACAGTTGTGTCTGTTTTTTCAACTATTAAAAGCCTCTTATCTCCAAAACTACTTCACGAATTTGCATGGGGTTTTCGCTGGTAACTTGAGTGTAACTATGGACAACATACAGACTTCATATCATAAAAATCGGATCACGGAATAAAACGGATATCATAATTTCAATTTTTTTATCTACGATCGTCATGTTTGTCTGTCTCTTTGAACACAAATATCTCCAAAACTACTTGATTGAGTTTCATGGGGTTTTCACACGTAACTTTCGAACATCGTGCGGTTACTTAAAAGCTTCAATAATTAAAATCGGATCACAGAAAATAAAGATATAATAATTTAATCATTTGCTTAAAAGCCATCATGTATGTTTATTTGTAGAGAGTAATCACCAAACGTACTACACGAACTTTAATGGGTTTCCTCAGGTAAGTTGACAATAGTTTGAAGAGTGACATACGCTTAGTTTCATCAAAATCGGATCAGACGAAGGAAAGATATTGTAATTTGCAATTTTTGCGTATACTATGCTTATAATTATGGTGTAGTACAGCAAATCTCCAAGAGTATACACGAACTTTCGTGGGGTTTCGTAGGTCAACTGAGAGTAACTTGGGACAACATATAAGCTTCATTTCATCAAAATCAGATCAGGGGAAGAAAAAATATCGTAATTTGTAGTTTATAGTGTATGCTATGCTTGAATGCAGTATAGTATAGCAAAAATCTGGTAGAGGCGCTGTTACTGACATGGTATACCAAATAACTAATAGATGGCGATGCTGTGTTGTCTATTCTCGTAACTAAAGTGTAATACACTGAAACAAGGGCTATGATTTGTCTTGCGGCAGTGGTGTAATGTATTGATGTTGGTAACGACTGTTGAATCCTTTTTGAAAAATCTGTCATGTGCAGTGAGGGGAATAATTCTTAGTGTTGATAATGGAATAAATAATTAATGTTGTTCCGATTAGTTAATTGTTTGCAAGGAAAATGGAGTTTATGTAGTTCCCTTTCTGATTTCGGTGTATCCTCATTACATTTTGAGTGTGTTCTGTTTAGGAATGCCTTGACAATGCCATAGTACAGGAAAGGACAACGTGAGGCTACATTAGTTACATAGTACACCAAATAACTAATTATGGTGTTGCTGCGTATTTTTCATTATCATAACTATGATGTAATACACTACAAGAAGGGGTACAATTTTACTTACGGCAGCGGATTGTCCGCTGATGTTGGCAAAGGCCATTGAATGCTTTTTCAAAAATCAGTCACGCAGAATAAGCGGAATAATTCGTTATGTTCATGATGAAATAAAGAATTTATGCTGTTCTGGCCAGTAAATTAATCATCCTCCTAAAGCGAATAGTTCGTTGCCAACGATAGCAAACTAAACCACTGCCACTGCAAGTAAAATTTAGCCCAGGTAGTACACTTTTTTTTCCTTCCTAGCTGTAAAATGTTTGTATAGCTTATGAGACTTAACTAAGGGGTCATCAGTCCCTAAACTTACAAACTACTTATGAACTAGCTAACACTAAGGACGGCACAAATATCCATGCCCGAGGGGGGATTCGAACCCCCGGCCGTAGTAGCCATGCAGACCGTGACTGGATCGCCTCAGTTCGCTCGGCCACTGCGACCAGCTCCTAGCTGTATTCCATATGCTTTGCAATGTCATGGAAAGAAAAGAAGTGGCTCTTTCGACGGGTATAATCAGTAAATTATACATAGAGTAGAAGTATCTATGGAGTGAGCAATGGCTTCTGTGCATCTTCTCACCATTAAGCAGGAATTATCACGTGATACTGAGACAAGTCCACTATTTCCACACATTTATTTTCTCTTAGGATTGGTTTGTACTGCATTGGTTGCAAAGAAGCTCCACCTCCTTTTCGCAGAGCAACATGTAACATGAAATAATATCTAAATAAATGTGTCACAGAAGCAACAAGAAAGTTGAGGAAGTGTCGCTGAAAGGGTTATTTACACATAGTCGTCCGTCTTAACCGAACAAAAAAGGGCCAAGATGAAGTCAGCTATTAGTATATTTTTCCCAATATCAGGTGATATTTCCACCTTAATTTTGAGGACAGAAAATCTGTTCTGCGCAACCAAATACATGCGTCTAGCCCAGTGATCTCTATACTAACTTAGTATAGAGATCACTGATCCAAATGCTCACTCCAGAGATATTTCTGCTCTGTGCCTGCCACTAGAGATAACATACACAGGCGAGCGACAAACCCATCAGGAAACTCTCTGCTTTCATAATTGTTCGATACAATGTTGTGATTAAAATTTGTAAATAGTTTTGGTACGGACTACATTAAGATAAAGAGTTTTCTTTTGCAAAGACAATTGTAATCAAGTGTTGTAGTCCGACTTCTGAATATATATCGGACGTAATCGTTGCAGGACTTGGGGACAGCTGAAAGAGTTGCCGATGCTGCTAACACAGTCAGCCAATTCACTGGAAATACTATATTTAATGGAAAGTTCTATACAGACGATCAGCTGACGCCATTCGTTCAAGGCTAACCTAGACTTACTTTATCGCACATTGACACCACCATGGTGTTTTATTTAATCAGACATGAACTGCTCTGTTGATTGAATTACCAGACTTTCAGCATTCGTCAAATTTTCGATAACAAGGAGCACTGCATACAGAATAACTACATTGTCTCCAGTGCAATTATGCTTCAGCATGCACTTACTGTGAGAGATCAACAGTTTAGTACTACGCCATAGAACCAATACATGGCGCTGTTATTATTATTACTAATCCTCATCTCAACCATAGAAGTGTTTTCAGACTTTTACACCAAACAGGCGGTTACATACTGCAGTTATAACTTTATGAACACAATCTAACGTTGAATTTACATCCTTCCAGAGTACTGAGTTAAATTAATTTCACTTTTCGGATGAAAAACTATATGAAAATTCATCTCTTTTGACACTGACTTCTACTTAAATTTGACGCCTCGGATAGGAAAACTGAGTTTCTTGACAGAGCGATCGAACAAGGATTCTGCTTTTGCTGATGTAGATCCGGAACCCTAAAAAACCAAGATATACACAGGTCCCTCATTAACAACCATTGCGAAGCACGGGCATATAAGCTAGTTTCAAAATAAATGTGGCGAAAAAGTTGATACTGTCCTACACTGCAGATCAGCTTACCACAACGACTTATTTCACATGGTCATTTGTTGGCTTCGCCAACTCAAAATTGCTGTCACTGTTCAACATAACCTGCACTATGGATGACTGTCAATACATTCACAATATCAGGTGTAAGCCATGCACTGTCACATTTGGCTAAAACAGGCAATATCCTTAAATGATTATGAAGTATTCTATTAACTTTTTTCAGTTGTGCCTAAAATTGATAAATTCGTACATGTAGTTATTGAACTTGATGAAGTATAGCAATTTAGCTTCTGAATACACAATCGGGCTTAACTGAAGACTGGAATACCATCTATCAGCGTTGACCCATGACGTCATCAATGTGTAGGAAAACCGGTATACAAGGTAGAGTAATACTTCTGTATTGTAGGCTAGGTAATAAATAATCTGTAGTTATTCTCGTAAATTACAGACGTTCGTAAATAGTTTTGCTGTACGCATGTGTGCATGAGTGTGGGTGCATGTGTCTTAAGTATTTTGACATACCAAGCGTGTCGGTTAAACACTGAAGATATCAGACTACTTCAAGTTTTTACACAGAAATTCTGTAGTATGACATAATCATCCAATTTTTCGTATTTGATTCTCAGTGCATTACAGGAAAACATGACAGAAATTCTATTACTTTATTTGTCATATTTAATTTATTTAAATACTATACCAAAGCTATCTACAATAATGGCAGTATTTTTTGTGCAGTACAGTTTCATGTCAAGCAAATAGATGTCACAGAATTACATGGTAGGAAGTTACTCGAATGGAGCATAGTGGCTTAATATTTTATTTGATTGCGTTTTAAGAAACTGCAGCTTGATAATGCAATTCCGCATTGTGGACACTTCCTTTTCCATTTTTCGAAACACAAATGTTCTCAGATAAATGAACTTTATTTTGAGTGTAGAGATTCTAACGCATACTGAACTTGGAACTGCACTCCTCACACTTTTGGGACGTTTTGTGCGAATCACTCATGTTCACCAAAAGGCAGCAACAAATAAATAAATAAGCAGTAATGAAGTTAAAACGAAGCACTCAGTGTGGTAGCAAAGAGCTGAATGACATAGGAAGACATCTTGAAATAAGTTAACTGGTCATGTGAGGTAAATGTCCGACTGCTAAACGTCATAACAGCCAAGAGCGTACTGCTGCAAGACAGACCCCCCTCTCCTAGAGTACTGTTGCCCAGTGTGGGACCCCCACCAGGTGTGACTGATGGAGGACATTGAGAAGGTTCAGAGAAGGGCAGCTCGTTTTGTTTTATGAAGTTACAGGGGGGAAAGCGTCACAGAAATGTTGCACGATTTGAGATGGAAATCATTAAAAGAACGACACTATTCGTTGTGGTGAGTTCTATTTGCGAAATTTCAATCACCGACCTTTACTTATATATGTGAAGATATTTTGGAACCCCCCTACATAAGGAGACATGACCATCCCATTAAAACAGGAGAAATGAATCGAAAATGGGACGATTTAGGTATTCTTTATTCCCACACGCTGTTAGAGAATAGAATGGTAGAGAAAGGGTATGGAAGTGTTGTAACTTGGCTTATGTAGATTTTGTATTGGGCTTCAGTATGTGACGACTTGTTTCCACGTTCTAGGCCAGTTTGTGATTTGTAAAGCTTGTTTGTGGCTTACGTTTTCTAAGGCGACAGTTTATAAGTCGTAGATTTCGGCTTGGCTTTTACAGTTCGTAGAGAATGAACGAGTTCTAAATTTTTTATTTGTCATCTCAGTATGAAATTCAAGTTGGTAGGCCTGGTACTTCTTTTATAACGAATAAGATTTCTTTCTTTCTTGGATTTTTACACCGAAAATATAGGTTCTGTGAATCTATCGTAACCTAAAGCCTTTCTAAAATGTTTGAACATGAAATTCTGTCACTCAGGGGCTGATATTTAATAAACTGATATTTTGAATAGTTAAGTCCCGGTAGTTCAGACAGTTTTAAGCCAGTCACAAAATATATTATTTATGCCTGATCTTTCTCTATCAAATTGTCCCTTGAATTATTCTTTAGTAAGATTTTATTCATAGTCTCTCCTAACAGAAACTGTTAAAATATTTTCTACACACACCTTAAATGATTTCTTACGAAAGACAAAGATATTGTTACAGATTCACTTTTATATTAATCGTGGACTATATCGGGGATCTAAATACTTGAATAATTGTTCGAGAAACTTTTTAAAGTTTCATTGATTTTATATTCTGAAATTAACAGAGTTAGAATGAAATCACTTTCAAAAAATGCACTTCGAACGTTCACAACACGTGTCTATATTTCGTAAAAAAATCTCATTGCATGAAAGTTTCTGGATCGTATTACAAAGTAAACTAACTTTAATTCTTCAAGATAAAGTTTTTAATGTCGATTCTTTAAACTCGCAAAATAAGTTAATGTTCAAATATCACTAATATGATTTAGTCTATTAATGGGAGGCAGGAATCTCGAAATCTTCCTTCCTAACCTCTCCCTATCAAAAGTCCAAAGATCTTGCAATGCAGTAGTGTATGATCTTGATACTAAAATTTATTGTAAGAAATAAATAATTTATCGGATTCGTTTCTATCTTAAAAGAATCCCAGTCTAATACTTCGAAGCTAATTACAGAAACGTAGCTAGTTACAGAGAGATATGAACTCAGAGGGAACTAAGCACAGAGAGAGCGAGTAACCCAACTGTGGGTACCACTTATAATAGAAATCTAACAAATGATCTCTGAAATACGAGGTGTTTTGACCCTCTTATTCCCTGGACATTACTATTCTGAATTACAGTGATATAGTTTGAATTTACAAAATTTGGAAAAATGCGGAATCTCTGCCTCTTAAAAAAATAATAAAAATTACGGAATGATGAAAATTGCTTATTCTAATGACATGATCGTGATGTGGTGTTACAGTGCTTAAGGTTGAAAACGAACAAACTGTTTTTGTTCTACTATTTTTTTGTTTATTTACAAACTAGTTTTGGCTTATTAGGCCATTGTCAGGTAAACTGGTGACAGGAG
Source organism: Locusta migratoria (assembly GCA_026315105.1). Taxonomy (NCBI): domain Eukaryota; kingdom Metazoa; phylum Arthropoda; class Insecta; order Orthoptera; family Acrididae; genus Locusta; species Locusta migratoria. The sequence goes on from CM048744.1 coordinate 673,911,152, forward strand.
TCTACAAAGATGCTATTGCTTAGGTTCTTAAAGATGGTAAACAAAGATACAACACACAGAATACTTGGGCATTGCTTATGACATTTGTTGGACTTACAAGAAAATCATCTGTTGCCATGTAGACTTCTGTTTGAGTAATCAGTAGCCTCCTTATCATTTTTACAGTGTAATTTGTAAATGAACAAGGTGAAACACATTACATACGAAATATTACTGAATTAAAACTATGCTAACATTATTGTCATTGTAGCATGTGTTGAGATCATCACTTAAGTTGTACATTAAATACGTTTTCTACACTGTCTTTACATTTCACTTATATGACAGCACCTGGCAAGAAGAACAGAAACAGTTTGTTTGCTTTCAACATTAAATATGGAAGTGTTCTACCAAGAACTGATGGAAGAATCAATTTATAAGGTTATGAAAGTGGTTAATGAACCTGTAGCGACGCTGTCTTTTCCCTAAATGATGCCATCATGCAGAGTGTGTGCGAGTGTCACAAGTGTGCTGTGATTATGTCTTTTCATTTGTTCGTACGTTCTGTGTTTTCATGCTGCGCCGTGATGTGGAAGTGTCTCGAAGTCGCGCTGCGTAAATAGTTTCTATGTCAGCCACCAGAAGCATTGCGTTTTCTATAATTTTCTAAGTTTTTGTTATTCCTTGATCGCAAGTATTTTTATATGTTTAGTACGATCCTAGTTTAATGTAAATTCTCTGAGGAGCGTTGCCTTAGTGAGGTAAATAAAGTAGTGTAATTAATTTCAGTACCAGTGACTAGATCAAATTATTATCATAATTTACGCAAGGCAAACAGTCGTACTAGCAACAACATAGCTCTATCACAAAGTGATGACCCCGACATGATTATTTATTTGTATTACCTGCGTAAAGCACGCTATCGAAAGGGGCGATAACCCGACCACAGGAAGTCTGGCTGTGTCAAGGCTGGCGGTACGAATGCCGCCCTTCTGGCCTCACAACTCGTCTCTTTGGTTTTCTCAGGCCAAGGCTAGTTTCTTTTATTCAAGAATAACGGCCGATTCTACCAAATTCGTATTTGTCATCAGTCAAGTTGATCACCAATAGGCCGCAGAAATCCAAGACGCCTGAAGGCAGTTCATATGATCGGCTAAAGACAGAATTAATAAGGCGAGTATCGGCTTTACAAGAAGAACGCCTCCGTCAAGTGTTAATACAGGAGGACATCGGTGAACATAAGCCTTCACAATATTTACGTCATCTGAAGAGCAAGAACGACATGGGTACTGTTCCAGATAATCTACTGTGGACCATTTGGAGTAGTCGCTTACCACATCCAATCAAAGCTATCATTGCGTCACAGACCGGGCAAAAGTGGACCTACTAGCACAGCAGCTCGATCAATTATTGACTCGCCGTGATTCAAGTTGTAGTCGTGGCAGGCCGAGATTTCGAAGACGCTCGCGAAGCAGGACATCGTTACACTCTTCTGCCCAAGTGACAGACCAGTTAAGATCCTGTTGGTACTATCGTCGATTCGGAGATCAGGCGCATTAATACACAAAACCTTACGCTTACTCAAACGCCTACTTACCGGTCATAGATAAATGTTCAAATGTTTGTATAGTCTATGGGATTTAACTATGGGGTCATCAGTCCCTAAACTTAAAAACTACTTATGAACTACTTACGAACTAGGACGGCACAAATATCCATGCCCGAGGGGGGATTCGAACCCCCGACCGTAATGGCCGTGCAGACCGTGACTGGAGCGCCTCAGTCTCCTTGGCCACCACGGCCGGCGGTCATAGATACATCATCCGATTGCGGATCCACATTGCAGCGCCTAGTTGTTAGTTACCGAAGGACCGATTGGAAATATTTAGTAGACACTGGCTCCAATTTGTGCAAATACCCACGGAACATGCTATACCGCAAGAGACCGCCAATGCAATTACGCCTGACTACTGTCAACAATTCTTCAATTGAAATATACGGCACGAAGCGGTTAGAGTTGGACTTGGGTCTATGCAGAGCGTTTGTGTGAGAATTTACGATCGCAGACGTCGCCGAACCGATCACAGGAGCTGATTTTTTATCGCACTACAATCTGCCAAATACGCAACTGGTCGACAACACCACAGGACGTACAGCTTAAGGATTCCGACGTAACGTGGCAATACACTCTCCCAAGCTCGTGGAGGTTGCAGATAATGAGTACGCCGAGCTACTACGACGATTTCCGGCTCTGACGAGACCCTCTGGCGCGCCCAAGGAAGTGAGGCACAACACAGTCCACTACATCAATGCCACTGAGGGACCACCGGTATCTTGCAGACCGCGACGGTTAGCCCTGTATCGACTGGCGATAGCGAAATCAGAATTTGATAGCATGATTCGTGGAGGTAGTCCCTAGTCTTCAGCTTTGCATTTCGTTCCTAAGAAGAGCGGAGAGTGGCATCCGTGTGGTGACTACAGAGCTTTAAATGCCTGGACAGTGCCTGATCGATATCTGGTGCCGTTACTCCGCAACTACATGTTGAGGGGTGCTCGCCTGTACAGTGTGTTATAGTGCGCCAAGGCGTACACGCAAATACTGGTCGCGGAAGAAGATATTCCAAAGACGGGAATAATTACTCCATTCGACCTATTTGAGAGTAAATTTATGACATTTGGCCTACGGAATGCCGCGTAAACCTGGCAGAGGTTCATCGATTCTGTGATACAAGGTCTGCCTTTCTGTTTCGCATACTTGACGACATTCTGGTATATTCAGCTTCTCTGGAACAGCACCGTCAATATCTGGTCAACGTGTTTACACGATTAGAGCAATATGAGCAATATGGTGCGGTAGTAAAAAAGGCGAAATGTATTTTTGGACAATCGTAAGTGCATTTTTTTGGACAACGCAGTACTCCATCAGGTTCATTTCCGTTGCCTAAAAAAGTGGAAGCTATCCTCCAGATTCCTTGGCCGAAAACAGTGAAGTAATTGCCCCGTTTTTTTCTTTTCTTTCTTTCTGTAGGCTGTAGTGGCCGTGCAGACCGTGACTGAAGCGCCTCAGTCCCCTCGGCCACCGCGACCGTGCGCCGTTTTCTTGGGGTAATTATTTTTCATCGTCGTCACTTACAACGAACGCCAGAGACCCAAGAATCGATGACAGACGTTCTTGCTAACACTAAATGCAAAGGAAATGCGGTGATTTAATTGGCAGAAATGCATTGCTGCCTTTGAAAAGGCCAAACAAGGACTAGCTGACGCCGCATTACTAGCGCACCCAGAACCAGATGCAACATTAGCATTAATAGTGGACACAAGCCAGACAGCTGTGGGCGCTGCGCTGCAACAACGCAATAATGATATGTGGCAACCACTAGCTTTTCTCTCGCGCAAGTTGTCAATGTCGCAACAAAAGTGGAGCGCGTACGACCGCTTGTTGCTAGCAATATTTGAATCAATTAAATATTTTCGGCCTCAGCTAGAAGCACGAGATTTATTTATCTTTACTGATCACAAGCTTTTGATATACGCCTTCCGCCAGAACAACGTGAATTGTTCGCCAAGACAACATAATCAGCTGATGTATATCGCACAATTCACTACTGATATACGGCATATATATGGAATTGAGAACGTCGTCGTGGATTGTCTCTCACGAGTTGGAAGCATGTGTATTACGTATTACGGCAAGCTCGGTGAAGCTCAGTTAAGGGACCATGAACTGCAAGAAATGTTGCATGAACATCAGCCTCATTAAATCTGAAATTAATCACTGTTCCCGTGACCGACGTTAAACTTTACTGTGACGTGTCCAAAGAGAAACCAAGGCCATACCTGCTAATAGACTTTAGAAGAAGTGCATTTGAATTCTCACACAATATGCGCGACTGACTATATGCCTTGTTTCAGTACGTTTTATTTGGCCAGTACTCAAAAAGACTGTGGCGAATGGACCAGAAGTTGTGTGCATTGTCAGCAAAGCAAGGTCGGCCGACATGTACATGCACCAATCGGCAACTTTCTGGACACTAATGCCCGTTTCACGTACATTCATGTGGATGTCGTTGGGCCTTTGCCTTTGTCAAACGGCAAACGCTATCTATTAACGATGATAGACCGTTTCACACTATGACCAGTAGTGACGCCAGTGGACAACATCTCGGCGCAAGCGTTGGCATAATCTTTTGTGTTCCACTGGGTGTCTCGATTTGGTTACCTGCTACATATAACCACAGAGCGTGGGAAACAGTTCGAGTCTGACCTATTTCTCAAGATGACAAAGTTTTGTGGAACATGTCACCATAAGACTACCAGTGACCATACGTCCATCAATGGGATGATTGAGCGTTGGTAGAGAACCTTAAAGCCAGCTCTTATGTGACACGAATCAGAATGGACGGACACTCTTCCAGTTGTATTACTGGGGTTGCGAAACACCTATAAACCAGAGCTGGACGCATCCTTGGCAGAACTGGTTTACAGACAGAGCTTGCGACTACCTTGTGAATCCGTAGACATGAATACTAAATCTATGCCTGAACTGCCTACCTTCCTTGGACGTCTGCAAAATAACGTTGCAAGAATATGACCACCACAAGCATCCAGACACGGAATGACACGCACTCTCCGAGGCGCTGTTTATATAATTTTCTATTTTTTATTCCTAGACCGCAATTATTTTTATATGTTTTGTATGTTCATTGTTTAATGTAACTTCTCTGAGGAGAATTGCCCTAGTGAGGTAAATAAAGTTGTGTAATTAATTTCAGTACCAGCGTCTAGATCAAATTATTATCATAATTTACACAGGGCAAACAGTTGTATGAGCAGAAACATAGCTCTACGACAAATCGTCTGCCAGACACTTAAATGTGATTTACAGAGTATATTATGTAGATGTAGAAATGGTACATTACAGATTAGTCACAAAACGTTGCTTTGGTTCATTAATGTCAACTACAAGCGAATATCAATAAATTATAAAACAACCAGAAAAGGTCTAAGCAGAATTTGTATGACTTAAAAAAGTAGTTCTCACAGCAGATAAACCAGTATGGTCTTGTGGTTAGGGTATTAGGCTGTGATATTAGGACATAGAAAAATTTTTGGTTCGAATCCTGTTAAATCTATTGTTTTAGCTTTTTATAGGCCCTATGTAATAGACTGGATAACAAGAATATTAATTTATTGCAAGTCTGTTTCAGAGTACTCACTAGCTTTTTTCCATATTTGTTATTATTTATGAGAGTGAAAATGTGTAGGAACCAAACAGGAGAGTTTGAATTACTGTGACTGAAGCAAGTACATATGATATTTATAATCTTCCTTCTCACATAGATGTCATAGTTGTCTGAATATACACGGACATGTTCCGATTTACAAGTGTGTAATTAGCCAGTAACCTAAGAAAACTGCTCTAATATGATTGAAATAAGTACCATCGACATTTATGTTCTTGTAAGTAATAGTTACCTATGTAACGTAGTAAAACTGATGCAGTCTGTCACTCATGAGTAACAAATGATGTGCATTAATGAATTGGTAAATTGTGGGGGACCACAATCACATATATTTTTAAGGGCATTACAGATCATCATTTATTTTTAATTAACAATTATGATGTGGATCATATACTTAATTTTGAGTGTCCTCAAAATAATTGAAAATTATGTGACATCAAATCAACATTCAATCAGATTCATAAAATCGGTTGTCAATTTCAATAACTTAGCACAAATCGAAAATGTAATGTGTCAGTGTACAGAAACCAGACATAATAGAAAAGTACAATTATTGGATGCTGAACACACTGTCATGATCATGTTTTGATTTCATGCACATCAATTAGCATTACCATTTACAGTAACAAAAACTGAAATTCGCGATTTGAAATATAACTGTTCACAGTAAAATGTCTAACATTCCCTTCATAAATTTAGTTTGGTGTTTATTTTAAAATATGTAGCGATTTTCGAATTAGTTGTTATAAAAGTACCTAATACAACAACTGTGAGTGAAACTAGTTGCAACAAGTCATATTCATCCACATCACAAATCGTCATCTGTTAACTGTTTGTTTACGAATTTTTTTAAATTTTTTTTTATTATGGCCTTTGGGCATAACCCATTCAGTCACTCTTTAATACACATTTGAATACAATTAACAGTTGTAGACATGCACAATTCTCATTTGTAAATTACATTAAAGTTACAAAAAATGATCTAATTAAACACTAAAATTATATCTTTATGAGCTCAGTTGCCAAAAACCGATATAAATGTTTGTACATTGATATATCTGTTGTTGCATGTAACTTCTTTACACTAGTAGGTAGATGATATCTGTTTTGCACAAAGTACTATAAAAAATTAGTTGTTGCATCGTATTTTTGTGAACATCCGAAACCAACGTGATCAACATCCTTCTCCACGCCACAGTCACACAGCGGCAGGACAATGAGATTCAGTCGGCACAAATGTTGCCTGAACCACCCATGGTTAAATCGAAGGTGAAACATTGTGACTAAAAAGTTTCTATTGAACAGGCCAAGAGAATACCAAGGCAGAGTAGGAATATGTGGTTGAATATCTGCATAATGCTTTCCTCTCAGTTGGTTTGATAGTTGCCACTTATTGTTCCATAAGGTTCTGGCCTGTTGCCATACATCGCATAGTAGGTCTGAATAAGGAATATGATGGTAAAACTGCATCCCATGATGAATGGCATCCTTGGCAAGATAATCGACAATTTCATTGCCCTTAATACCGTGATGTCCCTTGACCCACACCATGATTTTCTTGTTACAACGCTGTAAGGCTCCAATGTGGTCTAATAACTGGTACACCATGTAGTTGTTGGTATTATTTATAGCATTATTCTGTATGAGCAACAGTGCTGATTGTGAGCCTGATAGAATAATGGTTGTATTATGGTCCATCCTGCCAACATATTTGAGTCCCTCTAGTATTGCAGTGAGCTCTGGTGTAAGGACAGAAGCTTCCAGTTGGACGTTTGCATACTATTGTTTATGTTCGTCGTAATAAGCGCTTCCAATGCCCTCTTTAGAATGTGATCCATCGGTGTAAATGTGGAGCGCATTTTCCTAAACATGTAAAACGTTCTTCAACAGAAGCGAGTGCATGTAGGGTTCAATGTAAGAAATATTCGTTCGAATGTCTAATTATATCATTGTATTCCTCTAATCGGTCATGAAAACTGGATGATGCGAGACTGTTGCGATTCTGTGACACTGTGGTAAAATATCATAAAAGATGTTTGCTAGTGGTGGGAGTTTTTTTTGTAAGCCAGTATCTACTAGTAAAACATATTTCTGACAACGCTCTAATCCTCGAGAGCAAAGGGTCTTGTTCAAATTGAGCTCTTTTGAATAAGTATTTTGATCCAATGTACTGTCTTCTGGGGTCTAGCGGAGGTTAAATTAGCTTCAACAAGTAGATCATTCATAGGAGTTGATATGAAGGCACTCAGGCAGCATCTTATCACTTTAAAATGGCACCTGTCAAGCATTTGTAGAACAGAATCCGAAGCCGAACCATAACAAAGACATCCCTAATCCATATGTGGGCGAATTAATGCACGACAAAGAGTCATATATACTCTAGGGTTGGCACCCCACCCACCTCCTGTAATTGAATGAAGAACAGTAATTGCCTTTTTACATTTCTCTATGATGTACTTCACATGCATAGACCACTTGGGCTTTTGATCAATAAGGAGGCCAAGGTATTTGACAACTTGTACAACAGGCATTCGAAAAGGACCCAGTGACATCGTTTTTTTTTTTTGTGCCTGCCATTTATGTCATGTGTAAATACAAACTGCTGACTTTTCTGGAGATATTTCCAAGGAGTTCCGATTCAACCAACTCTGAAATTGCTCCATAGCAACTGACATTAGAAGTTGACATTCCATGATATTCCTGCTTGTAGTATAAAAACAGAGATCATCTGCGTATTGTATCACTTTACAACTGTTTGGCACAAGCGAATGTAGATCTGAAGTGTATAGATTAAACAATAATGAAGATAAAATAGAACCTTGAGGCAGACCTTTGCTCATGTACCGGAGTCCTATATATCCGTCATCTCCTCGTATAATCAGTGCTCTGTTGCTCAGTAAATGACAGAGATTTTGCATAAAAACATTAGGCATGCTGAGGTTCTTCAACTGCTGCTCGAGACATGGGAGCAATACGCAGTCATACGCTTTGGTGAGGTCAATATCAACAACCAGGAAATATTTGTTTTCGCTAAGGGATATCTGGATGTCAGTAACTAACTCAATAAGTGCATCAGTAGTACCACGACCCTTTCTAAAGCCGTATTGACCATTTGGAAGTAAGTTCTGATGTTCTACCTACCATTCCATTCGATGTTTAATCATCCACTCAAAAGTTTTGTAAAAGTATGACAGTAACGTTATTGGCCTGTATGATGTAGCTTCTTCCCTCAGTTTTCCACTCTTGTAAATATCAACAATTCGTCCAGTTTTTAGTTCTTTTATATCTGTATGAAGGAACCATACTGCATGATATACTTTAAGTAGTAGCTGTTTCCCCACCGTCAGAAGTAGGCGAATCATTTTGTACGATATGTTATCCGGTCCGGGGGCAGAATTTGTATCCCGTAACAATGCACTATTAAGGTCGTTTTCATTCAATGGTTCATTAAGAACATGTGCTAGATCACTGTCTGGTTGAAAAACTTCCATATCGTGTTCCACTGAATCCGGCGTTACAGACTGTAAAATTTTCTTCAAAACATGCGGAGAGAGTATGAGAGATGAATCAGAACGATTAGGCGTTCTGCGGATACGATTGATCTTATTCCATGTTGAGGAAATTGTAGTGGTTGTATTTAGACTATCTCAAAATATTTTCCAGCTGGTCCTTTTCTTTTGTTTCATATAATTTGCAGATAATTTTCGAATGTAGGGTACCTCCTGTAAGATTTTAATGACTGTCATCTTTTGGTGATAGCAGTGTCACATCCTTCATCCCACCAAACTGGAGAACGCATGCTGCGATTGTGAAAAGTTGAACAGCGTGGAATCGCAGAATTGGCTGCATGTTCCATCATTTGAAATAAATTTATATGATCTTCATAGGCATTATCACATTACACATAGTTGTATAAATATTCTGCAATCTTCCCTTTAAATTTGTTCCCAGTCAGCTTTCCTTGTGTTTCATTTGTAAATGGGAGAATGGTTTTTACAAGCATGACCTACATGTGATAGTGTTATTAAAACTGGTAGGTGGTCTGAGCCGAGAGGCTCTTGTAATACTTCCCAAGTATTAGTTACTGTAATAGCAGGTGAAGCAAAAATAATGTCCACGGCACTGGGACGTTAGGAAGGTAGCGCCAATCACGGTGAAACAAACTGCTGCGCCAAAGATCTTAATCGCAAATATGGACCTCTTTCCAAGATGAATGCATCAGTTCCAAACGTGTACTTATGGTTTCGTCTCTTTTTTCGTGATATCCAAAATATAGCTGTTTTACTTTGTCCAGGAGTTGGTGTATATAAAAAGACTATACGATTGTGAAATAAGCGCAAATATGACTGCAACAAATAGGCCTATAACCAGTATTAAGCTGCGACATAATTCAAATTCACACTATCCCTCATGTCACGTTATGTCACCCTCCACCAGATTGTCTGTCACTGCTTCATCATGTCACGTCAAGCTATCTCAAGAAGAATGTTTGGTAATTTGGAGGATTCTGTATACACCGAAGGAAACGGCATTTCAATATATATATATATAATGTTCGACTCTCGCTTTGCTACCAGTGACGGAAAACTGACATGGCGGAAAGGCTGATATATATAGCTAATTGCAATGTTAATTTTTGAATTGATGATTTTATGAAATTTTGGCTTATCTGAATATTGTGATATCACTCGTGGCATTGGCGTGTTGTGTTGTACATGCTTATATACATGTGGCATGAGTAATTATGTTGTGGCTGAGTTGTAGACATACTAAAAAACTTCTTGTTTAACCTATACCTATACCTAACCTTCACTTTAAAAGAAAGTGATCTGTAGTGTAGCCTTCAGAAGGTTAGGAATAGGTCAAACAATAAGTTTATTTTTTTAGTATGTGAAGACGCATAGCACCCGCTCCGGTTCAGAAACATTAAATTGTTTACAGTTGTAGTTCAACATACTATACCATTCCTGGAAATGACTTATTTCTTTCAGTATTTCAAATAGCAACCACATAGGAGTCTTAAAACTACAAGAAAATGTCACAAATTCAACATACTCAAAAATGGAATTTAAATTAACTGCTTTGTGATTATCATATCGAATGTAGAGCAGGAATCGAACGTTGGATATATATTGATCACAATGCCGTTTCCTTGATGTACATGTATTGTTCCAAATTACCGCATGTTTTGACGGAACGGTCGTCTGCTAACATCGGAAGTATTTTCGTCACTTGATTTTTCATGATGTTGTTGATGACTACACGGTTTACAAGCAAATGAGTCATATTAATCTTCATTTTATTTATATACTTTGTTATAGCGGTAATATCCAAATCTTTCATGATGACTTCAATATTTTTCCAAATTGAGTGTCCTAAAAACGAGGTCGGACATCTGACTTCTAAAAATGGTTAATGTTTCATAATATTTTATCATAAAAGTCTAAAGCTAACTGTGAATTTTAATTAGATTACAATTTGATGACGCAATTTTTATTAAATAATATTTTAAATGAAAAAGCTAGTGGTAATGAAGGACAATAACTCAGTTCTGTATGACGGTATTAACAATGTCAGTGGGCAAATCATAATGGATAAAGGGAACAGGCTCCATTTATGTTCTTATAAATATTGTGTGACGTGTTCGTATGTTTATTTCTTTGCTTATAAATATATGTCGATGTTTTGAAATGTTGTTCGTGTTTGCAGCACTTCACCAGACTTAGTAAGCCAAAACTATAAACGCTAAATTTTTCTGTGGTCATCAATAACATTTACCGTAGTTGTTTCTTCAATCCCAGTATTAAACTATGACCTTCCACACAAGAGATCGCAAAGATTGAGAAATCGCCACTCATAACCTCACTCTCAATATTGGGTATTGGGATAAGTGAATTGAGGTGACAGACAGTGTGAATACAACTTGATGTGACAGTGTCGTGAGATGACGGTGACGTGACGGAGAGTATCAATTGGCCATAATGAGAAACTTTTTCACTGACATATTTTTTTCTCTATTGGAAAAGTAGTGTATTTGAATATTTCAGTGAACATTAGTACAATCAACATATTAAAATTACTTCATTGTATTTCTGTTATTATTTGGAAGTCACTTTTCCCACATAGAATAATATAAGTATGAAGTGCACCAATGACTAAAACACAGTATTGGAAGGCTACAAAACGGAAAAATGCATCAATAATGCCTTTTGATCGTGAATGTATATGTTGGTGCTTCTGATGATTGTTTATGTGTATGTTTATATTCGTTTGTTATTAATATAGTAAGCAGCGACTTTATCTCACATCATTTCTTTTATTCACGAATACAGGTTAATTAATACTGTCCATCATGTCATGGCACTATCACAATAAGTTGTATTCACGCTGTCTGTCACATCAATTTACTTATCCCAATACTCCATGTTGAAAGTGAGGTTATAAGTGGTGATCTCTTATGTAGAAAGTCATAGTTTAATACTGGAGTTGAAGAAACAACAACGCTAAATGTTATTGACGACCAAAGAAAACTTCACAATGAATGTTGTTGTCCAGCTAAATGTGATGAAGTGCTGGTAGGTGAAACAACAATTTCAAAACATTAACATCAATATTCAAGCGAAAAAATAAACATACAAACATGTCAAACAATATTTATAAGAGCATAAATAGATCCTGTTTACTTTATTCGTCACTGACAATTTAGTTTTAGTCTTTCATTAGCAGTAACGTTTCATTTAAAATGTTATTGAATGAAAATTACGACATCAAATTACAATCTTATTCAAACACACAGTTCACTTCAGTCTTTTCTGTTACAATATTACTAAACATAAATCATTTTCCGGTTTCAGATATCCGACCTAGTTTTTATGACACTCAATTGAGAAAATTATTTAACCCTTTAATACATGACTTTTTATTTGAAGCTATAAAAACTACCACGATTTATGTATAGTGCTTATATACGGAGAAAAATAGTGAAAAATCCTGAAATTATTGTGCATTACTGGCAACGAAAAGTTCATAACTTATCAGCTATAATAGTGCTTCCATTATGTACCTGATGCAGTAAATGCCTCTATTATGCCTCTAATTTTCCAGAAATTAACTCATAATGCAACAGTACTGTGTGATTGACTACTTTTAATGAAAATTGCGACGTCAAATTACAATCTTATTCAAACACACTGTTCGCTTCAGTCTTTTCTGTTCCAATGGGAAAGGAGGAATACTAAAGTAAACAAAGGCAGATGTTAGGGCTAACTCAATGCAGCTAACTGTCGAAATGATTCAGTAGCACTCTGCAATTTATAATTTCTAGGACGTGCTACTTGCATATCAGAATGTAGAAAAGAGGCTACAAATGAATTTGTGCTAAAATGTTGATCAGTTTGAGAGAGAATCGAAAAAACAAGGTATGTAGTGATCAGCTACACTAAGCATTAAAGGGTTACGTCGTCATGAAACATATGGATATTACTGCTAAAACAAAATATAATCATAAAATAAAGATTAATACAGCACATTTGCGTGTAAACCGTGTAATCTTCGACTACAACTTGAAAATCGCGCGACGAAAATCGGTTAACGTCCGATGTTAACAGACGACCTCTCCGTCAAAACATTCTTCTTGCGAAAGCTTGACGTGTAGTTGACGTGATCTGACGTGACGGTCTAGTGACGGACAGTGTAAATGCTGCCATCAGAAATACATTTGGAATGTTCTGAAGGATGGTGACGTGACGTGGGGGACAGTGTGAATTGGCTTTTATAGCAATGTCATCATACGAAAGGAGCAAGGAATTATAAGTGCCTAGAACAAAATGGAATGAACTACATACCAAATAAAGCAGCAGCCTAAAATTGCAAACTACTTCAGTTTTTAATTTTATTTCTTGTTATTAAAAAGCATTTTTTCTTCCAAAATTTAAGCTTCTTCTCAACATTCTACAGGAAAATTTTGAATACCCATCAACAGTTTTACAAATAATACACCACATTTTTTTTTCTTTTGAGCAGTCGTGAACTGGTTTGCTTCAAAGCGTAGCGACTAAAACGTGAAATTATTGACAGCTTAACAGCATCCTTCGTGATTAACGTCTTCTGCTACTCACTAACCATCTTCTAACCATCAAAAAATTGTTAATCATTATTAATTACATGTATGTAGATTACAAGCGAATCCTGACCATACATATCAGTGTCTCTAGCACGATGTTACATATTTTCCAGAGTCCTCTGGGAACCAGAAAACATAAATGCTTTTCCTTTTTTGTTGCTGCTACAATTTATTGTGTCATAGATGCTCCTGCATGTTAGAACCATTCTGCAAACAAATGTAAATATCCACTTCTTGCTGTCTCTTTCATATAGAACCATGGAGGTAACAATAAAGTGAGATGGCGCTACGTATCCCTGCTGTAGTACACTTTGAAGTGACGAGGGCATGACTCAGAAATATGACACTTTGACCAAAACACTGACAGTGTGTTATAGTGCTGTCTTTACAGTCGCTCATTGCACCATATACGCATGTAACGTCTTCAATTTAGTTTTTTTAAGATTTTGTTTAAAATAAAATTTTGTAATAACGAAAAACTCTTGACTTTATTCTGCTTAAAAATAGTTTTTAATGCAATATTACGAGTAGCTATCGAAAGCTAGTCTTCAATGTAAATGGATACAATTTTGGAAGTATAAATGTGTGTCACAAATGTGTGTTCTTTCTTTAGCTAACCTTATGATCATCTGATAAAACAATTCGACTGAGTGTATCAATGCCAGATTTACGAACACGTTTTATTGGAAGGGTGTTACATAAATTTAAACCCACTCAAAAAAAAAAAAAAACAATAATTCTGGTTCATTCACTATTATAGTGATAAAGTCACATGTTAGTAAGATAATTTGCACATGAATTGTTATTCTCTTCGATTTCTCGTCACTATGACAATGATTCATACACTTCGTTAGTACAACAATATTTTGGTTGGATTAAGATGGCTACCCTTGGCTTCACAGCTGTCACGTCAGGGCACCTCCGTTTATTCTTAGCTCCATGTATAGGTCATGATGGGGTGAGTGGTATGCCTCACCAGTCGCTTAGAGCGCTACTAATCCATTGAGTCACAAAAACAAACCAAAATGTCATGATCATTGATCTCGGTTGTGACTTTATAAAAAAACACACGCATTTGAGACACTCATTACCATATACTTACTAATTAAGAACTAGACTGCTCATTGTTGCTAGTGTTGCATCCCCACACTGAAAGTGATAGAAGCAGCCAATTGCAGGGAAACAGTGCATAAACATGGTTCGTTTGTATCCTGCTTTTAATTGTAACAGGTCTTTGCAGAGGTTCTTTTTGGTCCTAGTGTTTTAGTTTCATTATTTTACCATTGTTGTTTAGTGCGAAATGTTGGTAATGATAAAGGGTATTAATGGATTGTAGTCAAATTCCTAAAAATAGGTTGTTACAAGATGTTTTAACAGTGCATTACATCTTGGTTGTGACAAACCAATATGAGATGTCTCCAAGTTGTACGTTAAACTTTGTACTTGTACTTTGTTGCTCGTCAAGTACTTGTATGGTATTTGCATACAAATTACTAAAAGACTAACAGAATTAATGTACAAGGTGTGTTAGAAAGTAATGAGATTGGCAACTCTGCGGTAGATCTGGCAATGTTGTGTCTACCGGCTGATGCTAAATCTAATTGTTGATCCCTTCCACTTCCTCAGTTCGATTTACAACTCCGCTCAGTTATCACATTAGTTTTCACAACGCCATTAGTAAAGTTGTGTTTTCATTGTGCGTCACAGAAATGGAGCATCAGAATTTAGAGCAATGTTGTGCAATAAAGTTTTGTGTTAAACTTGGTGAATCCGTGAGTGTGATTTTTGAAAATTTGAAACAGACCTATGGGGAACAGTGCTTACCGAGAGCACAAGTTTTCCGCTGGCACAAATCATTTTTGGAAGGCCGAGAACACATTGAAATGAACCTCGCTCAGGGAGACCTTCAACTTCAAAAACTGACATAAACATTGATCGTGTGAGGGTTCTTGTGAGATCAAAACGTCGTTTAACAATAAGGATGATCAGTGAACAGCTAAATTTAAACACTTTCACCGTGCATCAAATTGTGACAGATGGTTTGAACATGTGAAAGGTTTGTGCCAAATTGGTGCCGAAAAATCTCACAACTGAACATTAGGACATTCGAAAAAACGTGTGCGTTCATCTTGAGAGGATTGCTAATGACCAAGAATTCTTCAATTGTGTGATCACTGGTGATGAATCCTGGATATTTGTGTACGATCCTGAAACATAGCGACAAAGTAAAGAATGGCACACCTCATCATCTCCTTGGCCGAAGAAATGTTGAATGAGCAAGTCAAAGATCAAGACCATGCTGATTTGTTTTTTGACAGGAAGACTGTTGTGCACAAAGAATTCGTTCCACCAGAGCAAACTGTCAACCAAGTGTTTTGTAAAAGTGTCCTTGAAAATTTGAGGAAACGAGTGATCAATGTATGACCAGAAATTGCAGACATGTGGATGCTTCACCATGACAATGCTCCGTGTCACACGGCCATTTGCATCCGTGAATTTTTGACCTCTCAATGCATTACTGTTGTTCCTCAACCCCCCTATTCACCTGATTTGAGTCCTTGTGACTTTTTCCTCTTCTCCAAAATTGAAACATGTCCTTAAAGGATGTCATTTTCGAACTCTGGAGAACATACAAAAGACAGTGACTGACCAGTTAAAAGCCATACCAGTTGAAGACTTCCAGCACTGCTACCAAGAGTGAGAATGACGACTCTGCCGATGTGTAGCTGCCCAAGGGAACTACTTTGAAGGCGACAACATTGTTGTTTGAAAATAATAAAAATTCTGGTTAGTATGAAATCAGTCTCATTACTTTTCTCACACACTTAAAAGGTCGTGACTGTAATTCGTAAACAGTCAAATATGTTGTGATTCTCGAATTTCTCCGGCGTATTTGATAATCAAAATATCCACGGGTGTACTGTCGGTCTACAGTGTCCAACGGGCACAATATTTCGGCGATCATACATGTCGCCATCATCAGGTAAACTGACAGACTGAGCTCATGGAAACGCCCCGGTACGGAGATCCACCCGCTATGGCGGCTCGAAGGGAACTATGTTCTAGCCCGGTGGCGAGCGATTTAAGTACCCTTCGCCCATGGAGCGCCCCCTCCCTGGTCTGCGCCCCGCGCCACGGTCGTGCAGTGGAACCTGTTGCGATGGCACCTGAAAAGGGTGGTGACAGATGTCTGCGTGTAAATACGGATCAGTGTGCGTTGTCTTCCGATACACACCATGACCCAGGGTGCCATCAGCTCTTCTCTTGACCAAGACGTCAAGGAACAGCAATTTAACCTCTGTTTCAATCTCCGTAGTGAATTTGATGTGGGGTGTATGGAGTTCAGATTTGTAAGGAACTCAAGGTGTTCATCCATGCCATGTGGCCAGATGACGTGTCGTCCATGTAACGGAAACAGCAAGTAGGATTCCATTCAGATGACGTTAGGGCTTCCTCATTGAAATTTGCGAACACAGGGGAGAGTGGTCTACCCATGGCGACTCCCTCCGTTTGTTCGTAGTATTCGCCATTGAAAAGAAAATACGTGGAGGTAAAGACATGCCTAAAAAGTTCGGTGGTCTTCTCGTCAAACTTCTGGCCAATCAAATCTAGTGACTCTGGACCGGGTACCCTTGTAAACAACGAAACGACGTCAAAACTAACCATGAAAGTAAAGTGGGAATAAAATGTTTATTTAAAGGTATATGGGTTATTACAATTATTCATACCCAAATTCGATCAAGCTGAAAGAAAAATATATATATAATATGGAAATGAGTGTAGACAAAATTGAGCTATTCAAAAATAAGCCTTTGAAACGTACTGAGTAGTTGGCTAAATGTGAACAAGACATGACAAAAAATTACATCAATTAAATCACATTCTCTCCTACTTTACATGTTTCATTCATTCAGATTATGCAAATAAATCGATGCAAAATCCCTCCACCTCGTCAAAAGAGAGTCTTACATTCTTACATTTCGTATTTAAGCGGACGTATTTCGGAATTGATGAAACTTCATTCATTTAAGGATACTTTTTAACAGACTCCAATACTCAGTAATTTTTTAAAACAAACATGCGTTCATTCTGTGCTTCATTTTGCTCTTGTTGTGTCTCATATACTTCAAATCACAACCCCACTACTATGATTCTTCCCTGCAAATGGCGCTAATTAGCTGCTTCAATTGGGGAACTGTTGCCTCACTTCTCTGCTATGGCCTGCATGGGGCTTGCTAACTAATGAGAAAGTTGTTACCAACTAAAAGTTGAAAGTACACAAGTGCTCTTAGTGGTGGACAGGCCCTGTAAGAGAAAATTTAAACCAAATAATTTCTGTAATTTTTGCGTTCTGAGCATTAATAAATATCGAAAGACATAAATAATCCCAAAATAAATGTAAAATCACCCGAATTTCCATGATTCAGTGACATAAACAACAACTCATTCATGAAGAAATACTTACGAATATGTGTATACTTTATTGTCTATTCTGCTGAAACTATAAACTAACGAGAAATATTAATTGCTGTAGTGGTTTGTTCATACATGACACGAGTAGTATAATTAAGACAGTAGTGGCTCACTGAGATTCTACCCATGATGCACTGCACAAGGCACCGTTACCCCTAACCCCTCCACCCTCAGCCACTTCCCGACTGCCGATGTACTGTCACTTTCCCTCGGCACCAAATGCCCTGCACTTGGGGAATGAGCACCCCTGATTGATTGTATTAAATTTCCATATCAAATTTCATTGCAACATCCTATATATTTGTATTAACAATGGAACATTCCATTTTCTCTCAGAAATCGTCAGCCTCTGCCACCGCCCCCATCTCCGCCCCACCGACAGTCCTAGAGCTCGCTGTCCCCATGCAACCCGGTCTAGGACTTGATCCCACAACCCACACACCCAAAAAAATTTTTTTGCATATGTTATTACTTATCGATGTACAGGTTGTATTGCTTTGTCCTAAGCCAACCTTGAAAAATGAGCCAATTATTTTATTTCAGCCTAACTTGCATAACAAGTAACCATACTTCAGGCAATACAGTTACCTGGAATAATATCTGATAACATCAAACATGTACCATCACTTAACACAAGAGTTTCATAAATAAATTGACCGGCTCCACAACTGATCACTTGGGACACCATCGTCCCCACCTGCCACCAGGCCATCCACCACCGCACCTGATTACTATTTTATTCCTAATTTGCATATCAAATTAATTACGACATCCTATGGTTTTGCATTAACAATTAGAACCTTTCGTTTTCTCGGAATCGGTACATATAGTTTAAGTAACATAGTACATCGATCCTTAAGACAACATATATGGAATACAATTTTGTAGGTAAATATAGACACAGTACAAAGAAATTCGGTGGAATACTATGGATTTGTGTACTCTAAGTTTTGTATAACATACGTTCTTTTATCGACAGTTCTTTAAAAACATTCTAACCAAAGTCAGACATTTAGGATTATCAGAAAAAAAAAGTATCTCTTCATATACAAGATGCTTGCAACAGCCAATGGATGTGTTTAAAAAAATAGCACATGCTAGATAATAAAGGGAATGTAACAGAAACCATCAACACAAACTTGTATATCCATCTTAACAAACTCTTTTTCGATGTCTAGACGTGTTAACAATCATGTGAATAATCAAGTTCTCAAATTTAATACTCTCTCTCTTTAGCAACTGTTACAGTATTAAACACTGCACAAGTTCTTTTCGAAATGTGCAAAGTCTTTACAATATTTCCTTAGACTGATGTGTAGGAGCCTTCTATTTCCTCCACCTCCTGTAATCCATCTCTTTTAGGCTGTGTCCTATGTGAGTGACAATAGCAAGCGACAATGCATGACATCCCGCTACACTACACTGCAGCTACAAATGGTGACATTTGGTGACATTGCCGGGTATCCTATGTGAGCACGACAGTCTTTAGTTACAATATGGCCGCTAGAACCGATCTGCTGTTTCTAAAATTTAGCAACCATCAATGGTAGAATAATGATAGCTCCAGATTAAGGCAATAAAATTTTAGTTAATTTAGGAAATAAGACGCAAAAAAAGTCCTGTGCATGAAATTTACAAAGTAAGGAATGTTCGTGGACTATTTGATTCATAACTTCAAATACGAAAATAGACTATGAAGATCACCAGCCAATTTTTTTCAAAATACAACGACGGGTACAGATACTTTCGACTATGTCCTCAGTGAGGTTTCTTTTGTGACTACAAACCATCAAAACTGAAAAAGTACAAAATAAGTCATATTGGAAGATGACAGTAAATCATTTAATTTTAGACGGATATGCTGTTAGGTGATGAAGCGTTAGAGTACCAAGTTATAATTTTTGTGGTCGCTGGTTCGCTCCCCGTTCCATCTTATATTTTAATTCTTGTAACAACAACCCATTCACCTGTCATTCATGCAAAATTCTAAGTATTATCTTTACAAAGCACCACACACAAATTATTTTTAAAGTTTTTACCAATATAGTTGATCTTTATTGTAAACACGTAACCCACTGTAGACCTACTAAACACATTAAATTCCTACCGAAACAGTATATCATATTTTACCCAGAAACGAAATTTACACATATTTCGTTTGACAGCCTAATTTTATCTCTCTCTTTAGAGTACATTTGCTGTTACTGCAAATGCACAAAGCACACAAATGTGAGTAATTATTCAAATCACCTTTATCATGGTGTAAATCAAACTATCACTCAGAATAAAAATACAGGAGATTGAAAAATCTTAAACAAATTAAAAATTCAACTTCAGTAAAACCTAAAAGAAAATTTAAGAGCTAGTTATCCTAAGGAAAATTCTTCATTATATCTGCAACTTCAATTTTATTTTCTGTTATTTCAGAAACAGTTACAGTTTCATAAAATTCAGTAATTACTGTCTCACAGAATTTTTGCGATATCCTTTATAAACTCTTCAGCTCTTCACTGTAAGTTAATCGCCTTATTCTAGTAGCAACGTATTTACATTTTGTGCATCCTTTCTCTTACAGTTCATCAAACTTCTTTGTGCTCGCATGTTTATTTATTCAGAATTGCGTTTAATTGACAGATCAGTGTTGATATATTGATTTATTAGCTCGTGTATATATTTTTCAGATTCGCTGTTAATAAACAGTTTAGTGTTAGGTACATATTTTTTGAAGCTCACTGTTTATCAAACTCTTGTGTCCTTGATCGTGTATTTAGGCAGCTTCGCATCAAAGGAACAGTTTAGTGTCCTTGTGTGTATACTTAGATTCACGTCAAAGTTACAATTTAGTGTCTTCTGCTACAGTTTAAATCACAACAGTTGTACTTATTTGGAACATACATAGGTTTTTGGAATGGCTAGGAACTGTGGCTGCTGTGAACGGATGCAGTCTGAGTAGTTTACTGCACTCGCAGCTTCAGGCGGCGTTGGCTTCACTCACAACACTTGAGACTGGGCACCGCTATTGTGGGCCGCTCATGAGGGTGCAGCAGACGCCTTGTGCGTCTGTTTTGTCCTCCGATCGTCCTGTGGCTGTGTCCAGCCTGGTCACTGCTCACGAGGGGGTAGCCACCCAATCCATGGTGGATTGGGATGTCTCTACAGTGCATGTCAGGTGGCTTAAGACTTCCCAAGGGACTGAAGTGGAGGCCTCCCCAGTTAGTCTTAGTAACAGATTCGAGGCGCTGTCTATGGCAGAGGATGTTCATGAAGCAGATGGTGTCGCTTGTCCTGTGGCTACCCCTCTGCCTTCAAGATCTGGGAACTCACAGAGGGTGAGTTTCTTAGTAGTTGGGTGCTCCAACATTAGGCAGGTGATGGGGCCTCTTAAGGATATGGCTGCTAGGGAGGGGAAGAAGTCCAATGTGCACTCCGTGTGCATACTGGGGGGAGTCTTTCCAGGTGTGGAACGGGTCCTGCTGGATCCCATGAAGAGCACAGGGTGCAGCCAGCTGCATCTGGTGGTTCATGTCGGGACCAACGATGTGTGTTGCTTTGGATTGGAAGAGATTCTCTCTGGTTTGGAGAGGCTATCTTGCTTGCAACATGAAAGCAAAGCTCACCATCTGCAGGATAGTCGATAGGACTGACTGCAGACCTCTGATTCAGAGCCGCTGGTGAGTTGTAAATGATATCAGACACACTATACCAGATTCATTTGTAAATGATATCAGGCACACTATACCGGATTCCGAATTTAATAATGTAGAATTTACTGTGGATAATTATGTCACTTCTGATCTCTTCCTAATTAGCAATATCTTCAATAACTACCTTATATATACTGTAGAAAATGATGTGTGCATGAAACCAGAGACGCAATATAGTTATGAGACCACTACCCAATAAAAGTCCAGTATACTACCTGCTGTATGTGTGATTGATATTATGCCCATTATTGAATGGTCTCAAGAGCAAAACATCGGCAGAACAAGATGAAATTTCGCCATATTTATTAAAGAAATGCAAATTAGAACTATTGAAACCATTAGTCCATATAATAAACTGTGTTCTTGAAGAGTGTGTATTCCCTGAAAAATTGAAACTGGTAGTAGTCAAGCCCTTACACAAAAAGGAGAAAGAAAACTTTTTTAAAACTACATACCCATCGCACATACCTCAACATTTGGTAAACTGATTGAAAAAATAATATTAAAAAGACTCCTAGAACATTACAACAATGCTGAACTATTTGGTGAGTTCCAGCATGATTTCAGAAGAGTTCGAAGTGCCATGGCAGCAGCAGTGCAATTTGTCCATCGTACTTGAAAATTTAAAAGCGAAGTCCCAAACAGCAGGAGTATTTCTTGACTTCTCAAAAGCTTTTGATAGAGTACATCATGACATGCTCTTACCAAAAATTGCAATGAGTGTCGTCGGTGGAAAACACTTGCAACTGCTGCAAACATATTTAAAAGGAAGACAGCAGTGTACAGGAATAGTATATGACAATGGAGATATAATAGAGAGGAGGCGATCTCGGATAACATACATTTTGGTGTTCCTCAGTTCTCCATTTTAGGACCACTCTTATTCATATGTTACGTAAATGATTTTCCAAGTTCCCTAGATAGTAACCATCTGATTACAATGTATACTGATGACATGTCTTTGTCTGTGTTGTAGACAGTGAGACCAATCTAACGGACAAAATTCAGAACTTTATTGAAAAAGCCAGAGCTCACTTTCAAAGTGACAACATAAAAGTAAATAAAGATAAATCCAATTTAACTCACTTTCAACCTACTTGTTCAAATAGGCAAAATACAGCAAACAAAGATATTCTGTCAAAAATCTGTTCAGAATGTAAATTTCTGTTCTTATACATAGACGAACGACTTTCATGGAAGCAGCACATTGACCATGTCTTAAAAAAATAACATCTAGTCCATATGTATTAAGAAGATTGTCCCCATACCTTAATTCAGAAACGCTAAGGACTGTATGTTTTAGGCTAGTACACCCTTTCTCGTCATATGTAATAGTACTGTGGGGTGGAACGTCTGACACAAATATGAAAAGGGTTTCCATAATGCAGAAGAGGATAATCGCAAAACTAAAACCAGGAATATCCTGCAAAAGTCTTTTCATGAAATTCAATATTCGTACAGTTTATGCAATGTATATGCCGGAAACAATAATGTTAATGAAAGAGGATACCACTGTTAGCAAGAGGAACATGGAGATACATAGTCATGACACGAGGCACAAAACAGACATTCACGTGGTTAACAGAAGATTAACCTTAACTGCAAAAAGCCTCTATGTCAAAGGAGCTATTTTTTATAATACATTGCTGAATGAACTGAAAATGTTAATAGGGGATATCTTTAAAAAGCAACTATAGCAGTGGCTTATCCAAAACTGCCCATATAACTTGGCATGAACAGAAATAGTTGTGTAAGAAACAAACCAGTATGATAAAAAGTACTGTAATTGTAATAGCCTAGACTGTAAAAAATTTGCAGTTGTAACAAGCTAAAATATTTGTATTAACTATAAAAAATGTTTTATACATTGATAAAACTGCCATCCATGTAAAATTAAATGTTTGGAGCATAAATAAATAAATTGATTTGAGATGTATTACATCTCGAATTTTCTGATTGATACCAATTTTAGTATGTTTTTATATGCTGCGACTTTTGGTATCTTGAGTTTCGCTTCAGAAGTATTACAGCTCAGGTTTACTGATTATACCAGTTTTGTTATGCGACTAAGTTGTGGTTGCAGAATTTTGAAACGAATTACTTACAGAAGGATGGAAAGGTGGATAGATGCTGACTTCGGGGAAGATCAGTATGGATTCAGGAGAAATGTTGGAACACAGGAGGTAATACTCACCTTAAGACTTATCTTAGAAGATAGATTAAGAAAAGGTGAACCTACATTTCTAGCTTTTGTAGATTTGGAGAAAGCTTTTGACAATGTTGATTGGAATATACTCTTTCAAATTCAAAAGTCATCAGAGGTATAGGGAAAGGAGGGTTATTTACAGCTTGTGCAAAGCCAGACCACAATTATTGGAGTCAGAGGGCGTGAAATAGAAGCATTGGTTGGGAAGGGAGTAAGCCAGGGTTGAAGCCTTTCTCCAATGTTATTTAATTTGCACTTTGAGCAAGCTGTGAAGAAAATCAAAGAGATATTTGGAGAAGGAGTTAACGTTCAGTCTGAATAAATAAAAACATTGCGTTTTGCTGATGACATTGTAATTCTGTCAGAAACAGCAAAGGTCCTGGAAGATCAGTTGAGTGGAGTGGACAGTCTTGAAAGGAAGGTATAAGATGAACATTGTCAAGAGCAAAACAAGTGTACTGGAATTCAGTCTTAGAAAATCAGGAGATGTTGAAGGAATTAGATTAGGTAACGAAATAATAAAGGTGGTAGATGAGTTTTGTTACTTGGGCAGTATAATAATTTGAAGGTCGCAGTACAGAAGGGCAATGGTAAGTAAAGCGTTTTTGAAAAAGAGAAATTTGAAACGGTGAATATTAATTTAAGCGTAATGAAATCTCTTCTGAAGGCATTTGTGTTGAGTGTTGCCTTGTAGGGGAGTGAAACCTGGATGATAAATAGTTCAGACAGGAAGAAGATAGAAGCTTTTGAAATATGCTGCTACAAAAGAATGCTGAAGAATAGGTGGGTAGATCATGTAACTAATGAAGAGGTACTAAACAGAATTGGGGAGATAGGGAATTTTTTACATACCTTGAGTAAAAGAAGGGATCGATTGGTAGGATACATTCTTGGACATCAAGAGATAGTAAATTTAGCATTGGAGGGAAGGGTGTGGGGTAAAAATCGCAGAGGGAACCCAAGAGACGAATATAGTATGCAGATTCAGATAGATGTGGTTTGCCATTCTTATTAGGAGATGAAGAGAGTTGCTCAGGATAGGGTAGGGTAGAAAGCTGCATCAAACCAGTCTTCAGACTGAAGACCATAAGAACAACATTGGAACGGTAAACTTATTGGTATCGCCGATTTCATTTGAGGTGTATTACAGCTAAATTTTACTGATCAATACTATTTTTCGTATGTTTCCGTTTTTGTATGGTTGAATTACTGGTTTCGTCGTTTTCATTTAGAGGACTATTATACCTCAATTTTATTGATCGATATCAGGTTTCGTATTTTTCCATATTGGAAGGAGGGAATTACTGATATTGTCCATTTCATTTTAGGCGTATTACAGCTCAGTTGTTGTGATTGATACCACATCTTGTATGTTGATGTGATAATGTTCGCATTGTGTCTTTCATTTGTGATGTATTACAGTTGAATGGTAGTGAACGATTTTTTGTACGTTTATATTTTTGTAGGGGACAATATTGGTATCGTCAGTTACAATTCAGGTGAATTATTGCTCAATTATAGTCATCGATACAGTTTTTGCGCTGTTAATTGAAAAATAGGATATTAAGTGTCTCCTTTAATTTCGCATATCGCTATTTTTACTTTTTATTTTTATTTCAATATTGATATTTCTATTGCTTTTCTATTCAGATTCTACCTACCCACAACCCCTTAATTTCCGCGATAATCTCGTTAAATTCTTTTACTTAATTGTATTTTTTTCACTTACATTTATATTTGTGTGTTTGTTTCTTTCATTTTGTTTTGGACGCCATATTGCATTCGCATTGAAATATGAATGTCGGTTATCGTCATGACATTATGACAGGCGTCATTGGTCAAAGGAGATTGGTGGTATTGGTAGTTCAAGTATTGCAATATATGTTTGATTCATTGAAGAAAAACTGAAATTAATCTTAAAGTAACTACATGCCTACTGTAATCACACCAGAATGTTTAAAATCTATTTAAAACTGTCACACACACTAGACCAAAAATTAGAAAATATTTATTTAAATAATTTTTAATAATCTAACTTGTTTTTAACACAGATTAAAAAGTATAATATAATTTCTTCTAATCCCATACAAGTTCCTAAACTCATACAAATAGACCTTAAATTTTGTGTTTGTGAATTTTAGAAAACTAAGACAATAATTCTCCAATTTAAAAAAGAAAAAACGTTGAGTGTATGGAATAGATAATAGTATGAAGTAGATGTTGCTTAGATAAAACCAACAATTGTTCATACAATTTGTAGAGCAAAATATTGTTAGTGCATTTGGTAAACTATTCGCACCTCAGTTATCTAATGCATGTCCCAGCGTTTTTTGTTTTAAATATTACAGCTATTATAATAGCTACTAAAAATTCACAGGCACAAATTATTAGGACTATCTGCATTTACTGTCAGTAATAATAAAACTGTATTATTATATCAGCTTCACTGCTAAAGTCCCTAGACATTGTACTGGAGGTGGCAAGGCGCACACAAAAGCGTGTTTCTGTCAACCACATCCAACGAAATAGATTTAATTTTATTTCTCACCACCAACGATGGCAGTACAAGAGACTCGAATTGTGACTGTGATGGGTTACTTGAGTCGAAGTGTCCCAGTCCCTTAGTTGTCAACTAGTTGGAGACGTCATTTGCCTATCCCCGTGTGAAAAGGGCCTGTTGTTCCATATAATTGGCTACTGTAAGTTGTTTAAACATGACGAAAATTGTTCAGCCTCCGATGTTAACAGACGACTGTTCCATAAAAACGTTTTTCCCTAGAAGCCTTGAAGTGACATGATGGTTTGGTGATGGATATTGTGAATGCTGCCATTAGAAACTGTAGAATAAACTTCTTGGCAGATTATATTGTGTGCCGAAACCGGGGTTTGGAACTGGGACCTTTGTCTTTTGAGGGCAAGTGCTATACCGTCTGAGCTAGCTTGACACGCTTCACGGCCCATCCTTTACTTCTACCAATACCTCGCCTCCTACTTTCCCAACTTCACATAAATTCCCTTGCACACCTTGTTGGACTAACTCATGGACGAAAGGATATGGTTGAGACATGGGTTAGCCGCAGCCTAAGGGATGTTTCCAAAATGAAATTTTACCCTGCAGTGGAGTGTGCACTGATATCAAACTTCGTGGAAGATTAAAATTATGTGTCAAAACTGGAATCCGAACCTGGGAACTTTGCCTTTTGTGGGCAAGCGTTTTACTGTCTGAGCTATTCCATCACACTTCACGGTCCACCCTCACAACTTCACTTCCGCCAGTATTTCGCCTTCTACTTTCCAAGCTTCACAGAAATTTCTTGCTAAATTTGTAGGATTAGAATATGGTGAAGTCATGACTGAGCCACAACTAATGGGAGGGCGTGTTGAAGCTTGTCAGGTTGTTGTCTATTGTTGCTATGTCCTGCTCATGCTTGATGCTTATCAGACATCAAGTGACAATTGTCGTATCTGCTGCGGCTGTGTATAAGGTATCGAACAGAAAATACTGATTAAAAGCTATGTAATAGATTGAATTTCTGTGTGAAACACCGATTTCACTTTTTCGAACGACCACCTGTTGCTGTATCTTGCTCGCCACATTGAAAACTTAACAGCCATATAAGTCGGAACTGAAGATTGAACTGGTGCAATGGCTGGTGAAGATGTGAATTTATGTGTATACTGCAAAGATATAGTATCTGACGTGGACAAAGCTGTCCAGTGTGAGGGTTTTTGTTGTTTCCGGTATCATTGTAAGTGTGTGGAAATTTCTGATGACAAGTATGAGTCTATGATTATTTTAGGCGAAAAATCGAGATGGCTATGTTCTCAGTGTGGAATGAGACTAGATATTTTAGTGAAAAAAGTTTTTGACATTGAAAGCATTTTAGAACTAAATGCTACTGTCAACAAGCTGGCAGACTTAGTTAAGGGTGTGGTAAATGCTAATGTAATCCTGAAAAAGAGACTCGACATGGTTTCCGAAAATTCAATTGATTTAGGGAACAAAGTGTCACTTAACCAGGAAAAAGAGGTCTGTTTACCAGTACAAAAACTCCATCAAGAGGAAGAGATTATTCGTACACAGTCTTTCAAATGTTCTAATAGGCAACCATCGATACAGAAACACAAACAAGATGATGAAATCAGAGTGACAGAGTTATCCAAAAACACAAACGTTCTATCAAATACTACTGAAGGAGTAACAATCAATTCGTACTCCACAAAACCTTCTCTTTACAGTTCAGTTCTTGTGTGTAAAAATGCCTCTGCAAAAAATACTGTACAGATTTTAAAAACAACAGACTTAACTCAAGGAAAAGGTAAAAATACGAAATCTGTTGTAATTGGATCTAATATCTCGAAAAGTGGCCTTAAATCAGCAGAGAAAAAGAAATGGATTTTTATCTCTCAGTGTCACAATGAGACTACAGTGGAGCAAGTTCAAAGTTATATTAAGGAAGGGGGTATAGTGAGTTTTAGCTGTGATCAGCTTAGAACAAAACATTCTTCATATAACAGCTTTAAGGTAAGTGTGTCAGAGAAGGATTTTACTGTTTTACTCAATGAAGACTTTTGGCCAAGTGGCATTTTTGTGAAGGAGTATGAACTACCTAGAAACACTTTTAAGACAAAACTTATTAGGCCAACTGAAAATAGGACACAAACTCCTTTTTTAGGGAACAGTATCCTGACGTAAACAGCTGTAAACCGAAGGAAAAACATAAAACTAACCTACGTCTTTTGCACCAAAATGTTGAAGGTCTAGGCAATAAGTTCGATTATGTTGAACAATTTGTCATTGATTTCCTTCCTGACTGTTTTGTACTAACTGAGCATCAACGAGGTGCACATGATTTAAATCTCTTTAAGTTTATGAATTATACATTGATTTCATTTTATTGTAGAGCTGCTCATAAAGGCGGCGGAGTTGCTGTTTATGTGAGAGACTCCCTGGTAAGATTTACCTCACAAATCTGTTGGATGAATAATTATTGTGTAGATCTGGATTTTGAAATGGCTATGGTGAAGTTAACAGTTGGCAAATTTGTACTTTTTATTCTGGGGATATATAGATCCCCAAATAGTTCATTCCACGTTTTTAATGAGAAGTTAGAATCTGTTTTAAATAAAATTTATGAAAATGAAAATGCTCATGTATGTGTTTTAGGTGATCTTAATATAGACACACTAAAAGAGACCAGTGATAGGACACAATTTTTGGACCTAATTGCATCTTACGGGTTAACTGACTTTAGGACGTATAATAACCAGAATGACACATAATAACGCATCATCCATTGACCATGTAATTACTGATATAGATTGTTTTGAGGCTTCTGTGATAAATGGTTTTGTAGCTGATCACTTTGTACAGTTAATAGATTTCAATAATTTACTGACACAGAACTGGTTCAGATCTGTGGAATTTAAGAGAAAATTCACTGATAGAAATGTTGAAATTTTGAAGCACAGTTAGCCACTGAAAATTGGGACCTTGTCTTTTCTAGTTAAGGGGTGAACAACCAATGGCAGGCCTTTTTCGATACTCTTTTATGGCACCTGGATATGAATTGCCCAGTAAAAAAATCCTACAAGCAAAATAAAATAAATGATAGGAAAATTGGAAAGGTCTCATTGGATGCTCATGCACTTCAACTACGTTCAGAAATGCTTAACATGTATGATCTTTTTGTGTATACTGGTAATGACTTGTATAAAGAAAGATACAAGAGATATAAATTACTATTTCGTAAGGAGGTTAAAACAGCTAAAGCTGAAAGTATAAAATCTTAGATAGCATCATCTGACAATGTGTCTAAGAGTTCTTGGGCATTTGTTAAGAATATTAGAGGTCAAGATAGTGCAAGTATGAAAAAAGAAAATGTATCTTTAATAATAAATGAAGAGGTCATTCATGACCCTCATATTATCAGTGAAAAATTTAATGACATTTTGTTGACCCAATCGTACCAGGACAAACTTTTCATAATGACATAGACTTTAGTATTGTTGACTTGGGTATGCCACTTAAAATTACTACTAGAAATGTTATTGAAGCCATTGATACACTTAAGAATAAATCTTCATCAGGATGGGACAATTTTTCTCCCAAACTCTTAAAGCAATGTAAGTTAGAATTGGCTCCCATTCTAACCCATCTTATCCAGTTGGTCTTTACAAGTGGTATATTCCCAGATCTCCTTAAATTTAATATTGTGAAACCTATCTATAAGAAGGGACCCAGAACCAATGTTCAAAATTTTAGACCGATATCACTTACATCCGTTTTTAGTAAATTAATAGAGAAATTTCTTGTCCTTAAACTTGATGATCATTTTACCACTAGAGGACTTTTGGCCGATTTCCAACATGGCTTTCGACAAGGCAGGAGCACAATATCTGTGGCTGTCGACTTTGTACATGAAGCTCTGGACAAGCTCGATTCTGGTTGTAAGGTGGCAGGTCTGTTTCTTGATTTATTTAAGGCCTTTGACCGTGTTAACCATGTAATTCTTTTGCACAAACTAATGGCATATGATGTACCTGGTTGGATATTAAGACTTATTCATTCCTTTCTAAAAAACAGAACCAAGTGCACAGAAATTCAATTTTATGATGGAAAGACTTTGCGGGGGGTGCAATCGGGCAAACGCATGGTTGGTTCTGGAGTTCCTCAAGGTTCTCATCTTGATCCCTGTCTCTATATTTATTATGTTAATGCATTCCCATCTGTTTGGAATGTTTCCACCAGAATGTATGCAGATGACACTTCAGGGCTGTGTTGGGCAAATAGTAACCAAGAATTGAAGGCAGTTATTACAAACTTTGTCGAGGTTGCATGTGATTTTTTTACAGAAATTGATTTCATAGTTAACATGAGCAAAACTGAGTTGGTGAATTTTGGCATAGGAAACCATGTTCCTGCTATATCTGTTGTAAAGAATACTACAATTTTTGAAAGTAATGACTTTTGTAAATTTTTAGGTATGTTTTTTGATAAAATCGTTGTATGGCAGAAGCATATTGATTATGTGTGCTCCAAGATGTTAAGTGGCACTTATCTGTTAAGACGTCTTTCACATTATCTGGACTCGCACACTTTAAGGATTGTTTATTTTGGAGTCATCTACCCCTAGATGGCATATGGCACATTACTGTGGGGAGGTACCTACCAAAGCTACATAAACAGAGTTTTCTTGATACAGAAAAGAGCAGTCAGGCTTGTGGCCAAGGTGGATGCAAGATCATCTTGTAGAAACTTATTTATTGACTATAAGCTGCTCACTTTATATGCACTATATGCTTACCAGGTTATCATAGTGGTAAAAGAGGACCACAAACATACACCTGTGAATGATCAAATACATGAATATAACACAAGACAAAAGCATGATCGTTTTAGAATATGGAGAAACTTTTCCAGAACTGAAAATAGCCCATATGTGAAAGGAGTTATCCTTTATAATAAATTACCTAGCTACTTGAAGGAACTAGAATGATCTAAATTTAAAAGTAAACTCAAGAACTGGCTTATATCTAAATGCCCTTACGGTCTAGATGACCTCCAATAACTTGTACATCAAAGATTATTGCATGTATCGTTTTGTTGTATGGTATGAACAGTTTATACTATATGTATAAAAGTGTGTGTGTGTATATGTGTATAGATTTTTGCCATATATTATTGTGTATGTTATTTTGTTTCCTTTTTAAATCAGACACAATGTATGTAGGCAAACTTAGTATGTAATTTTATTTTGCTTGTCTTCTCTCTAGTACTGCTTTTAGTCTTGGCATGAGATATCACCACATTTTTAGCTTTCATTTACAAACTGAGATGCATGTCAATTCATTTTATATTCTTGTATTCTTTTTATTTAGTAAATTTAAGAACTGGGTTAATCAAAATGTCTTTACAGTCTAGATGACCACCAATAACTTGTTCATAAAAGACTCCTGTATGTATTGTTTTGTTGTATGGTATACCTATTTAATACTATATGTATATAAGTGTGTGTGTGTATGTGTATATATTTTGCCATAGATTATTGTTTATGTACCTTGATTCCTCTTTTAAATCAGACACAATGTATGTAGGCAAATTTAGTATGTAATTTTATTTTGCTTGTCTTCTTTCTAGTACTGTTTTTAGACTTGGCATGATATATCACAGCATTTTTAGCTATCATTTTTACACTGGGGTGCATGTTACCTCATTTTTATAGTGGACTGCATTCTCTTTTCTATCTGATTTTTTTAATGTAATGTTTTAAGGTATGTCTATACCTCAAAAAGCTTTTAATCTTTACTCTTGATCTTGGAATGATTTTTTAGCTGTATTATATCTATTTCTAATTTTTGCCTTTTATATGATCTAACATTATATGTAATCCTGCATGTTTTGTTTTACTGAATGGCATGATTTTATATTTTACTTTATTTACCTTACCTCAATCCATTGTGACAAATATATGAGAAAAAAAATTATGTCGTATTGTAATGCATGGAACACATGTTTTATACAATAAAGTTAAATTTGAATTGAATTAGAATAAAATTTTCCTTTGAAGCAGAGTGTGCGCTGATATGAAACTTCCTGAGATTAAAATTAAGTGCTGAAACAGGATCCGAACCTGGGGCCTTTGCCTTTCACAGGCAAGTGCTCTATCGTCTGAGCTATCATGGCACACTTCTCTTGTGAGATAATTTCTGTGAAGTTTTGAAAGTAGACGGTGCGGACGGACCATGAAGCGTGCTGGGTTAGCTCAGACAGTACAGCACTTTGCCCAAGGGAAAGTTGCCAGGTTCGAATCCTGATTCCGCCACACAGTTTTAATCTCCTGGGAAGTTTCATATCAGCGCATACTCCGCTGCAGATTGAAAATTTTATTCATTGTGGAATGTTCTTTCGAAACATGACGTGACTTAATGAACACGGTGAAGGCCAATTCACACTGTCCGTCACGTCACGTCACGTCACCGTCCTTCAGAACATTCCGCAATGTATTTCTAATGGCGGCATTCACACTGTCCGTCACCGGACCGTCACGTCACGTCAACGTCCGTCAACCTTTCTCGAGAAGAATGTTTTGATGGAACGGCCGTCTGCTAACATCGGAAGTTAACCTATTTTCGTCACGCGAATTACATGTTGCAGTCGACGATTGAACTGTTTATATGCAAATGTGTCTTATTCATCTTTGTGCTGTTGTTGTACCTCGTTTTAGGGGTAAATCTCAAATGTTTCATGACGACTTAAATATTTTTGTCAATTGTGTGTCCCCCTAAAATCGAGGTCGGATATCTGAAACCAAAAAATGGTTTGTGTTACGTAACAATGTAACAGAAACGACTGAAGCAAACTGTTTATTTGAATAAGATTGTAATTTGATTACGCATTTTTCATTAAATAACACTTTAAATGAAAATGTCAGTTCTAATGAAAGACAAAAATTCAGTTGTTTACCACGTATTAACAATGTCATCATGCAAATCGTAATGGTTAAAGTATACAGGCGCTATTTATGCTCTTATAACTTTGGTTTGATGTCTTTATATGTTTATTTTTTCGCTTGAAAATAGATGTCGATGTTTTGAAATGTTGTTTCAGTTCCCAGTAAGTTGGCCAAAAACATACACTGTAAAGTTTTCTTTGGCCGTTAATAACATTTAGCGTTGTTGTTCACCCTTTAGAGTATTAAACTATGACTTTCTACATAATAGATCGCCACTCATAACCTCACTTTCAACATCGCGTGTTGAGATGGACGAATTGACGTGACGGACACAGACGGACAGTGTGAATACAACTTGACGTGACGGTTCCGTGACGTGACGTTGACGTGACGGACAGTGTGAATTGTCCTTGAATTGACCTTTGTCAGCCTATTAAGCCCAATTCACACTCCGTCACGTCACGTCACGTCACCGTCCGTCAGAACATTCCACAATGTATTTCTAATGGCGGCATTCACACTGTCCGTCACCGGACTGTCACGTCACGTCAACGTCCGTCAAGCTTTCTCGAGAAGAATGTTTTGACGGAACGGCCGTCTGCTAACATCGGAAGTTAACCTATTTTCGTCACGCGAATTACATGTTGCAGTCGACGATTGCACTGTTTATATGCAAATGTGTCTTATTCATCTTTGTGTTGTTGTTGTACCTCGTTTTAGGGGTAAATCTCAAATGTTTCATGACGACTTAAATATTTTTGTCAATTGAGTGTCCCCCTAAAATCGAGGTCGGATATCTGAAACCAAAAAATGGTTTATGTTACATAACATTGTAACAGAAATGACTGAAGCAAACTGTTTATTTGAATAAGATTGTAATTTGATTACGCATTTTTCATTAAATAACACTTTAAATGAAAATGTCAGTTCCAATGAAAGACAAAAATTCAGTTGTTTACGACGGTATTAACAATGTCAGCGAGCAAATCGTAATGGTTAAAGTACACAGACCCTATTTATGCTCTTACAAGTATGGTTTTATGTCTTCATATGTCTATTTTTTCGCTTGAAAATAGATGTCGATGTTTTGAAATGTTGTTTCAGTTCCCAGTAAGTTGGCCAAAAACATACACTGTAAAGTTTTCTTTGGCCGTTAATAACATTTAGCGTTGTTGTTCCCCCTTTCTAGTATTAAACTATGACTTTTACATAACAGATCGCCACTTATAACCTCACTTTCAACATCGCGTATTGAGATGGATGAATTGACGTGACGGACACGGACGGACAGTGTGAATATAACTTGACGTGACGGTTCCGTGACGTGACGTTGACGTGACGGACAGTGTGAATTGGCCTTTACATGGCATATGGAAAACATGGTTCAGATCAAAAGTAAGCCACTCGTTTTTCTAATGTACAGGGTGATGGAAACTTGACTGCTATATTACAACACGTCGGGAAATGCAAAATATTTATGCAAATATTATGAATGTGTAGGCATTGTGGAGGCCTAGTAGGGATGGGTCGAAAATCGCGTATCTGTTAAAAGTCGCAGTGATTTGGAAGTAGCAGTATTCACAGTCGCAACTTTACGGATTCTGACTGCGATTTCAGTCGCAGTTTAGAAGCGCAGTAGCACTAAAAGTAGCAAGTCGCAACTAAGAGTAGCAAGAAGCAGTTTGCACTCTGCCATCTGTTGGTCGAAGTTTGTACTAATATCTTTGCATTGGGCAGGCCAAGGAGGTTAAAATAAGAGGAGACGGCGCTACTACTCAAAGCTTAGCTGTCGATTGAAGCCAGTCCGCCATCTTGTGGAGCCAACGAATTATGTTTCCAGATTAAACCACTTTGTGATTCTTGCCCTGTAAACTTTCATACATTTAAATAACTGTCGAGTACGGATCTGATATAATATACTTTTGTGGACAAATACAGGCCAGACAGTTGAATAGACACAAGTCACCACAAATGTTATTGGGATAGCGTTCTGCTCACGCCACTTCGAATAAACGTGACGTCATTTTTACGTCACACGCTCTATCGAAGATCGCGCAAACAGCTATCGACTATTGCCTGTTATTCGATACTTCAATGCAACAGACGCCATCTCGATTTGCCGTACGTATTTCTAAGAGTTTTGGTATTATAATACGCAGTAAGCCGTTTCATAGAAACAAAACATTACAGATGAATCAAAAATCGTTCTCGGCTCATTTCTTATCACTACATATAAATAACAATAAACCAACAGTCAAAAATTCCTGAAAGTATAGGAGATAAGTACGCTCACTCTGCTGGGTTTTGCGAGTCGTCGTAGCGTAGTGGATAGTGTTAGAGGTCCACAATCCGAAGGTTTTTGATTCGAAAATCCTACTATGGAAATAATTTTTTAAATCGCACAGTTTATAACATAATGTAGATGTTGCTTAATCGTAACACATTGTGGGCCTTTCTTATCCATATAACGGTGGTATCGTATGCAATACATGGTGTTACCTGTAAGAGAGCGCTGTCTCAGGAACTAGTAACATCGATGTGGTTACTTTAGTCTGATTAGAAAACGGAGAATGGAATTCCTGGAAGTTACACGGCCAGCAATGACATTTCTGTTGAGAACCGACTTCGTGGAAATGATACGACTAGCACTCACATTCTGTTTTCCTTCTCACAGATACTTTACTTTGTTCCAAATATATAACGATTTCCGAGGATATGGTTAGAGAAAAGCCTAAGGGAAACGTTTAATAGGCTACAATGTAATAGTAAAATACACTTAATGTACAGTATACAATATCTCTTCAATCAGCAATCAAAGGATGAATAAATAAATAAACTGTTGATAAGTAAGTGCCGATACCATTTATATTATTCGCTTCTCAGAAATATTTCGCTGTATTTCCGAATATCTTGTGATTTTCAAGCGTGTGGTTAGGCCGATATTTCTAGCTTATCTCAATATTTGGCTGTTTTATTTTTGGAAGTGTCGCGATTTCCGAGAGTGTGCTTAGAACTATGTTCCTTACTTGTCACCAATATTCTGAATATTGACATACATTTCCATAGTGCTTAGTTTAATTTCATTAAGAAGTCCCGTAGTATATTAGAAACACGAAGGCGAAGAAAGAAAAATTAAATGGAAACGGCTCACAATCACTATAGCAGGATGAAGTTGCGAAACTTCGGACGATACCGATGTTTGTTTATAACCTATCGTACCGAGAAGGAGGTGTTTTTATGCTACCATTAAATAAGGCAATATCCAAGCATGTCACTTTTGCAGCAGACTGTAATCGAACCAACAACGACATTTATTATGATACGACAGCTATTGAAACAAACCAATTCACATTACACTAGCATATTACGTTTGCACGAAGTTATGTGACTGCAAGTCAATAGCTCTTCGAGCGATCTTCGATACAGCGTGTGACGTAAAAATGACGTCAGGTTTGTTCCAAGTGGTGTGAGCAGAACGCTATTGGCACCATAATATGGCGGCAATGGCTTCACTTCTGTGGCGTTAAGGGCATCTCCCCCTATTCTAACCTCCTTGGGGCAGGCTATAGAGTCTACCTGCGATTTCAGTGACAAATCGCGTTTAAGAGTCACAAGTAGCAACTAAGAGGCGCAGTTTAGACATTGCCGGCTGCCATCTGTTGGCCGAAATTGGTACTTCTAGCTTCCCGCTGTCTGCGTCGTGTATGTGTGGCTTTTTGTGTATGTGTTGGTCGAACGCCATCGGCTCAAACCAGTGAGCTCGAACGTCCTCACTGGTCCAAACTGCGATTTCAGTGAAAAGTCGCGATTAAGAGTCGCAAGTAGCAATTGAGAATAGCATTTAATATTCCGCCTTATGCTACTTGTTGACCAACTGTCGTACTTTCACTCGTGTGTTGTTTAGGGATGTTGTCGAATTAATGAGCAAGAAGATAATTTTCTTTGTGAAAATGTTTACACTTTGTGGAACTATTTTACCTGGCGGCAGCATTTACATGTTGTGAAGCAAAGCCTGGCATGTATGTGTTTAGGTTATAGTTGGTAAAGACAACAAATGTGAATGCCAAATAAATATTGTCTTACGGACTTGATCCCTGTTTAAAATAATTTTTCGTCATAGAACCTACAACTATTATGAGAATTCAGAATACTTATGTTACATTGCAAATCTGGTTTCCACGAATATTTTTGCTTGCGTTATACATCGTACATAAAATAAATATTCCAAGGGGGTGGTATCAAGTGGTCAACTAAATACAGGTAATTTTACGAAATGTTTAACAGTAGGCCAACTCCATTTTCAATGTGGACTGTGTTAAGTACTGCTAGATAGGAGTAAACTTGTACCTTTGAGGATTCTATAAAAATATTACACTTGAAAATAAACAAGTTTTCGCATAATGGAAAGTTCTCTTTTATCAGATTTGTTTTAGGTTTAGGATTATTGTTTTCCGTCCTTTTCTTTTTCGTACATTCCGTCCTGTGATGACATGAGTGAAAGCAGATGGGTGGTATCGGATCCTTCAGTATTATTAACACTTTTGTTTACTGCAGTGGTGGCATAGTGTGCTTATGTTAGCAACGACCGATGAATGATCGTAGAAATTTAAATCATACAGAATGATTGAAATAATATTTTGTTTATCATACAATAAATAATTAATGTTATTCTTTATCTGTGGTTGTAAGATTTCTTGTGTGTAACCCTGTACAGTCAGTAAGTTAAAAATTCTTATAAAATGAAGCTTTAGTTGCCAACATGAGCACACTAGGTCGGCACGTGGATTAGTGAAATATAACGCAAGCTCTTATCTATAGCTATTTGGCAGAATATGTAGTGATACCGAAAGGTTTTAAAGAGAAAAGGGAATTTTCAGAAGTCACTCACGTTGTATTTCACATTTACTTATCTCTTTCAAATTGGTAAGTGACTTATATCACACAATGTTAAAAAAAATCCATTCATTCTACAGGCAAGAACATAGCACTTTCGTTGCACTGTTATAGTTGCTGTGTGCCTTATCTACCAAATGTTTCTGTTAAGGTAGACTATAGGCCTACTTGCCGATTTCGGTTACACATTACTTGCGAATAACCTCACTTTTAACTATACATTACACACCAAACACTGAAATAGCTTTTATAAGACTAATTGACATTTGTCGATGTGTAAATAATCCCAACATTACACGTAAATTGAGCATCAATATTCTTTTTTTGTATATATTTACACGTAGGAAGAGGATCTGTTATGGATGATATATATATATATTGCATTTGCCACACACATCGCATAAGTCACGGAAGTAGCAGATATCACGGAAGTAGCAGAAATCGCAGAAGTAGCAATATCAGTAGCAGAAATCGCAGAAGTAGCATTCAGAGTAGAGTTGTGGCGATTCGTCAATGAGTCGTTCATTTGAACGAATACAAATAAAGAATCGTAAGAATCGAATCGTGATTCGGACGAATCGTCGTTCAAAAGAATCGTCTGTCTCGTGACGATTCCAAGATCCAACGATTCACGATTCGAAGGCGACTGCCGAATCGAGCCGATTGCCGGAGAGAAGATGGGGGACGAATCGTCGTTCAAAAGAATCGCCTGTCTCGTGACGATTCCAAAATCCAACGATTCATGATTCGAAAGCAAGTGGCGAATCGTGCCTAATGATTACGAAAGCCAGAAAGCGTGTGAACAAAGGAAGGACAGAAAGTAGATCGTGAGCTGTTTATTATTAGCCTATTCACGAATTACAAATGACAGAAACAAAACGCAGCGAAATACACAGCTGCCAATCCATACGAATATACGTCTTTTATACAGTTTACATATTATGTATTTAAAGAGCAATCTTTACACGTTTATATTTCGCGTATCCCGGAAATGGCTGTAACGATTTGGATTATATTTTGTGTTTAGAGAGGTTAAGCTTTTCGAGTTCATCTACGTAGTTGTAGTTTTTGTAAAAACTCAGTTTTACAAAAATATTCTTTTTATATAAAAACGCGATTTTAAATGTTTTTAAAGCCAACTCAAAAATCTTTTTTACCATTTTGGTTTTTACGTTATCAGCTTTCCTGAAAGAAACCGGTGTTACAAAAAAGAAACATTTTAATAAACGCGAATTTCTTGTATCTCGTAAGAAATTTAACATTTAGAGACGGATTTTTATTTTTAATGTTTATTTATATAGACGTGGTTCATTAAATTAACTGATTTTACATAACAAGTATTTCATAATGATTATATGTGTGTTAATTACCGTAGATTTAATTAAATTTATAATTAAATGGCC
The DNA here is from genome assembly GCA_026315105.1 of Locusta migratoria. NCBI lineage: Eukaryota > Metazoa > Arthropoda > Insecta > Orthoptera > Acrididae > Locusta > Locusta migratoria. The sequence goes on from CM048744.1 coordinate 673,950,630, forward strand.
GAAGTATTCAAACAGAACGAAAAAAATATAAGGTTACAGCAGGATTCGAAATAAGTGACCTACGTTCACTAAACCTACAACACTACTAAATGAGCTATGATGACAGCAGAAATAGTTGGCAGTGTAATATGTATTTATAACCGCACGCAAAACTCCAAGACTATTTTCTCGAGAATTCTTGAGAGCTGAATCGAATGGCTTTGCCTCATTATTATTTTAAGTCTGAACTTTATGCACTATAAATATTAAAAAATCCGATACCATTTTGTAAGAATCGTGCCGTCTCAGACCAGAAAGAATCGTGAACGAATCGTAGGAGCATATGCAAGAGGTTAAGATTCCAACATCCATGACAGACATGTATTGCCATCTATGAGCAAGATGTAGAAGTAAGAATCGCGCCAATGCAGACTAAAGAATCGTGAAAGAATCGTGAACGAATCGTAGGAATCGATTCACAATGTGCGATTGAATCGCAAGAATCGATTCCTAAAAAAGAATCGTGTTGCCCAACTCTAATTCAGAGTCACCGAAATCGCAGTTTGAGCGCGGAGGGATACATGTCGAGGATTTGTACAGTGCGATTGTAAACAGTGACAAATCGCAACTAAGAATCACAGATATATAAAAGTAGCAGTCACAGAAATCACTGATATCGAAAAATCGCAGTTTAGCCCATCCCTAAGGCCTAGTATGCTCAGTTGAGACAACGCCACCTAGGTAGCGTTGGTTGACGTGACTGATTTTCTCTGACAACTTTGAAAAACAACTAAAATCTTTGACGGAACCCTCGTGTTTGTATATCGATACTAATGTGATTTGTGAATTGTGTTCTTGTTGTGTGGAGGAGAAGCGGTAATTTAGCTATTGGACTGTTTGAACGAGAGAAGTGTTTATAATATTAAAAAAAATGTCGTAAGTGTGTTTTTCCGATCTTGATTTATGATATTTTTGTAGTTATACGTTTATTTATTCTGTCGAGTGTAATAACCGGTTGAATCATTAGATTTATTTACGTTTGTGAAAGTAGTATGATTTGAAGAGTAATTTTAATGAAAAGAAAATATTACGGCCTTTTATTCTAAGTAATTGGTCATTAAAACTTATATACGTTTCGTAAACAAGCTATTACCATCAACTTACTGTATGATATAGGCGTATGTATAAAATGTAGCTTTTATTATTATTTTTTTTTTAAATCGTGCTGTGTTTTGTGAACAAATTATTTTGCCTTGTTAGTTTAGAGGGTGGCTAAATGATATTCGTGACGCCATCCCATACGCCCCCCTCTCGTGAGGAATTCTGGGGATTTTACTATACGTCTTGTGTTATTCATATCGAAGTGTGTGTGTGTGTGTGGGGGGGGGGGGTCTAATGTTTGCGAATCGTGTAACGGAGGCCGCAATGTTGTTGAGTCGGCTTTCGACTACCTGGTTACATATAAGATACAATATCCAAACTGTGCGGCATACTGGCTGTCTGCGTAAACCCGAGCTGGTGAAGTAGCTTTCAGTTTGTAGACACCCAAATGTGTGTCATTTCATAATAAATAAACCTCTTGAAAACGCTGCATTCAAGTCCAAAATGTTTTCCGAAGAAGGTATTTTTATTACATGTAAAATGTTTTTGGCGTTGTAATGCAATGTAGCAACGTCTCTTCATGCAAACACTTCTTTCGCCTGAATTTTTTGATATTTAAGACACAAAGTTCCTTTGTTAGACAATTGTGTGTGTTAAATTCATCTTAGTGTCTGTGATGTAAGTAATTTTGGCACTGAAGAAGGTGGTGCAGTGATACATAGTGGACTCTTATTCGGGAGGACAGTGGTACAAATGCATTTCCAGCCAGGCAGATTCGTTTTTTGTGATTTCCCTTAAATCACCCCCACACAAATGCCAGGATAGTTCCTTTGAAACGGCAAGGTTGATTTCCATACCCAAACAATTGGAGCATGAGATCAGTCTGACATGATCATGCTGTAGATAGGGCTTTAAACCCTAAACTTTCATCCATCCATCCTTTCTTCCTCTTATGACGGCATGTATGTAACTTTAAGCTATACCATACAACTTTGTTACAACAGTCTGTATATGTTAGAAACATGATTGATATGTTTCACGAACTATTTGAGTCATTGTGTAGGCTACTGCTGTACCTGAGAGATTGTTTGGTGATTGGTATTATGAAATGCTGCCAAAATATTTTGAGAAAAGGTAGTGAATGGCTGCCAGGCTGATGTTATTTGCTGTTTATTTTAAATTGTGTTTGTTTGGTGCACCTTGGTTGCACAGTGGTAGGGTTCCAGACTACAAATCAAAGGTCGTGGGTTCGATCCCCACCAGGTACTAGGATTTTTATCTGTCACTTTCCACCTCTTTCACCTCTGGCAGTATTGCTGATGTGAAAAATACCGAGTAGCACTGTGGTTCGGAACCCACGTTAAACTGTAGCTCCCCTATAACTCGCTGGCTAAGTCAGTTCGAAGGTCGGAGGAAGGCAACAGCATACCACCTCCAAATGGGACCATGCTTAATAAAGCACTGTGGTTCAAACCAATCTTTGGATTGTTGACTGATTTACTTTTTAATATCATTTATTTATTTATTTTAATGTGGCAGGACAGTATTAGGGTCTCTTTTCTTGAATAAATATTTGTAGGTTTGTTTGAAAATTGGACATTTTTGAGGACCTGCCATTGTAACCCCTTGGGGAAAGAAGGCTATCACACTATTCCTCAATTACATAATGATGTACATATAATTGGCAATTGTTGTACATTGCATGTTAATTTCCAAAAAAGCTTGTAAGTGAAGTAGCTTGGCCTGAAATGATATATATCATACGTGCAACAGTAAATCGGTTGAGTATTTCTGAACCGGAGATTGGGGCACTAGCCGGCCGCAGTGGCCGAGGGGACTGTGGCGCTCCAGTCACAGTCTACATGGCCACTACGGTCGGGGGTTCGAATCCCCCCTCGGGCATGGATATTTGTGCCGTCCTTAGTTGTAAGTAGTTTGTAAGTTTAGGGATGATGACCCCGTAGTTAAGTCCCATAGACTCTACAAACATTTGAACATTTTGGGGCGCTATGTGCCTTCACATACTTTTTTTAAAAAATCTTGTTTGACGTCTACCTAACCTTCTTAAGGCTACACTACAGATCGCCAAACACATAATTGATTTACATTTGTACATTTGATATATTTCATTTCAGGCTGAGCAACTTAGATAATAATAAGCATTCTTGGAAATTACCCATTGCGTAGTACAAAGTACTTTGTAACAGTTGTGATATTTGTATCATCTGAGGTGAGGAAGTAATTTTCTATAGTTTACTACAGTCAAACCGAAATACAGTGACCCCTGATGCTTATACCAGTCAGCTTTCAGCACTGGCTGTGGCATCATTGGAGTAAGTCAAATGCGAACAATGCTCTGCACGCGCCCACGTCCGGAAGTGGTCTGCACTTTTGCCAGTTCTGTCAGATAGCAGCAACCATTAGCTATACTATCCACTATTGAACTAATTACTTGGGAACATAGTTGCATTCAGTTTCTGCGACTGGTGTGGTTTCCGGCGACCTTCTGCTCCGCAGTCCGTGACACTATCCCCTCCGCCACGCCAGCAGTTGGTGTTCGTGGTCTCTCGCGGCATTGCTCTCTCTCCTGGAGAAACAGCGACCCCCTGTTATGATCCCTGTGAAGCCAGCTGCAATGTCCTGGATCTTGACCGTGTCATGGGTCCTCCGTATGACAGTTCAAGAGAATCCTTCCCTTCTCCGCGATTATCGATGACAGACGTTCCTGTCATGGCTTCATCAGGAACATTACCGTCCTTAAAGTCCTTGAACAAGAAGCCATTGTTGTCTACCTGCTCTTCAGCCCAGTAGGCAGAGCCATGGATGGTCATGTTTCTGCCTGACTATAATTTTTCTTGTTCTTGTGGTTCATATTCGGTATGTATAATGGTGGCAGCATAATGTCTGTAATTTTTGTATAGATTATCTGAATTCACGGATTAGAATTTTTTGGGACCTATAGTCTTTCTTTCAAGGGTTCCCACTTTAGTTTCCTGGGCATTTTTAGCTTCTCCCAATCGACAGTGGTCTTTTCGAGGTGGATGGCTCGCATTACTCAGCCACAGTTCAGGTGATTGACTGATCTTTTTCGGACTCTCCTGAAGACTGGGATACCGTTGTTGGAAATGTGATCAATAATTTTTCGGTGCTTAATTAATTATTCTTTGATGATGATGATGCTGTACTTATTCGTTGCTAATTTGTTATTCTGTGTCTTTTGTTACGTCTTGTAAAAAGTGTTGTAAATGTATTGCAGTTGCAAATATATACCATAAAAATCAGAATTTATCGTGAAAGATTTTATTTTTCCGCTGCGCTAGTTTTTTCAACAGGTTATGGGCCCAGTACGAAATAGTTATACGAAAAATTACGAGAAGGCGTGAAGCTAAATTGTTCGACGAAATAGATCGCGAACGTGTTCGACGAAATAGATCGCGAACGTGAAAAAAATGGGTACTGCGCAAATACCTCAAATTGAAAGACTCGTCGGTCGTGAAAATTACGGGACCTGGAAATTCGCAGTGGAAGCATATTTGCGATTAGATGATTTATGGTGCGTAATAGATGGTACATTAAAGTCTACCGATTCGCATTTTGCAGACAAAGATAGGAAAGCCAAATCAAAATTAATTTTGTTGGTGGATCCGGTAAATTACGTGCACATCGAAAATACTGCAAATGCACAAGAAGTCTGGAACAAGTTAAGGAAAGCTTTTGAAGACGGCGGATTGGCTAGAAGAGTCGGATTGCTCCGTGAATTAATTACCACTCAATTGAATCAGTGCAAAAATGTGGAAGACTACGTTAATAAAATAATATCTACATCTAATAGACTGAGAAATATAGGTTTCCAGATTGCTGACGAGTGGGTTGGTACTTTATTACTTGCTGGATTACCAGAAAAATATACGCCTATGATAATGGGGTTAGAGAGTTCTGGTGTTCCCATAACAGGTGACAGTATCAAGGTAAAAATATTACAAGATGTGAGAGGTGAAACTGAAGATGAAACAGCATCAGCATTGTACTCTAAAAATAAAAAGAAGACACAAATCAAGTGCTATAGATGCCAGAAGATGGGTCATTTTGCTTCACAGTGCAAGGAAAGGATAAGTACTAGTGGTAAAAGGTATGTTTCCAATAACCATGAAAAGAAGTCTTCCAACCAAGGTAAGGTTCTTTCAATGCATTATTCTTTAAAAAAGGGGAATAATGAAGAAACAGAATGGATATTGGATTCAGGGGCATCATTGCATATAATTAAAAATAAATCTGTATTGTATGATGTCAAGGATACAACTAATATGGGTATATCTACAGCTGATGGGTCAAAATTGCAGTGTGAACTTGTTGGAAAAGTTGATCTTAGTATAGTGGTAAATAAAAAACCACAAAATATTACTGCTCAAGGTGTGCATTATGTCAAAGATGTTACCACTAATTTATTATCTGTTAGTGAGATAGTAAGGAAAGGTAACAAGGTAATTTTTGATATAAATGGAGCTCGAATAATTGACAGTTGTGGTAAAATTGTAGCAACTGCAAGTAATGAAAAAGGAATTTTTAAATTAGACACTGTTAAGAATGTTAGTAGTAATGAAAGTCATTCAGTGTACAGTGCCAAAAGTGTTCTGTGGCATAGGAGACTTGGCCATTTAAATAGAAAAGGTATGTCATTATTAAAGGATATGGCAACAGGTTTAGAAGACTATGGCATGTGTAAGGATCCTTGTGAGATATGTATAATGGGAAAACAGGCAAGAATCCCATTTAAACCCAGTCACAGTAAAACTCAAGAATTACTGCAGATAGTACATACAGATGTGTGTGGTCCCATGGAGAGTGAATCTATTGGGGGAAATAATTATTTTATTATTTTTATTGATGATTATTCTAGATATATTCATGTTTATTTTATGAATTCTAAAGAACAAGTTTGTGATATTTTTGAAGAATTCCGAATTTTGGTGGAAAGACAAACTGGAAAGAAAATAAAGATTGTCAGATCTGATAATGGGAAAGAATACATAAATCATAGATTTGAAGGACGTTTAAAGCAAGTTGGTATAAGACATCAGACCACTATACGATATAGCCCTGCACAAAATGGTGTTGCAGAACGAGCAAACAGAACAATAGTGGAAAAAGCGAGGAGTATGCTAAGTGATGCTGGTTTACCAAAAAAATTTTGGGCAGAGGCTGTATCAACAGCAGTGTACCTAATAAATCGTTCACCTACCACAGCTATCAAAAGTAAAACGCCATATGAGGTGTGGACAGGAAGAAAACCAGATTTAAGTAATTTGAGAATTTTTGGCTGTAAAGCTATGGTACAAGTTCCTAAACCACTAAGAAAGAAATGGGATATAAAATCCAGGAAATATATTTTTGTAGGGTATTGTGAAGAATCAAAGGGTTATCGTTTTTTGAATTCTATGAATAATAAGATAGTAACCAGTAGAGATGTTGTATTTCTGGAAAATTGTGAAGATAGAACCAAGGAATGTACAACTGTTGGTGTAAATGAAAATAGCAGTATTGGAGAAGAGACAGAAATGGAAGAAGAAACTAATCAAGGGCCAACAGATGCAAGCTATGAGGAAGAAGAAGAACCAAGATGTGATCAAGATAAAGCAGGGAGTGATGAAGATAAAGTAAGACATTCCTCTCGTACAAGGAAACCAAAGAAGTATCCTGATTATGAAATGTATATTGCCCAGTGTTTCAATGATGAACCGGAAACTGTTGAAGAAGCTATGAATAGTAAAGATTCTAAAAATTGGAAAGAAGCGATTGAGAAAGAATTGCAATCTTTAAATCAAAATGAGACATATGAATGGGTAAATATGCCTCAGAAGAGAAAACTCTTAAACACAAGATGGATATTTAGTATAAAAAATCCTGAAAGTGAAACAACCAAGTATAAAGCAAGATTAGTGGTTAAAGGATGTAATCAAAGGGAAGGTATAGATTACAAAGAAACATTTTCACCTGTTGTAAAATATTCTTCACTAAGGTATCTTTTAGCTTTAGCTGTGAAAGAAAATATGTTAATCCATCAAATGGATGTTAAAACCGCTTATCTAAATGGAATATTAGAAGAGGAAATTTATGTAATGCCACCCAAAGAAGCTCAGAAATATTGTAAAGATAAAGGAAAGGTTTGGAAGCTTAAAAAGAGCATCTATGGACTGAAACAAAGTGGGTACTGTTGGAATAAGTATTTGCATTCTACATTAGTTAAGATGGGAATGAAGCAGTCAAAGGCAGACCCCTGTATTTATATTAGGAAAAGTAAACAAGAATTAACCATAATGGCTATTTGGGTAGATGATTTTTTCATTTTAACTAGAGATGATAAGCAAATGATTGTTTTCAAAGAACAGCTACAAGAGAGGTTCAATATGCATGACTTGGGTGAAGTAAAACAATATTTGGGAATGAAAATTATAAAGCAGAAAAATGGAAACGAGCTTTGGATAGATCAGTCTGCATATACCAAAAGGATTTTGAAAAAGTTTGGAATGGAAGACTGTAAACCAATTTCAACTCCAATGGAACCTGGTATAAAAATGATGATAAATGAAGAAGACACTGATTATAATAAAATTACATCTTACTTGGAAGCTGTAGGGAGTCTTTTATATCTAGCTCAGACATCAAGACCAGATATTGTTTTTGCAACAAATGTAGTAAGCAGATTCTGTAGTAATCCTAAAGAAAAACATTGGAAAGCAGTGAAGAGGATCTTCAGATATCTAAAGGGAACTGTAAATTATAAATTAATTTATTGTAAAGAAGGCAATGAAGAATTGGAATGTTACAGTGATGCAGACTGGGGAAATGAATTAGAAGATAGACACTCTATCTCTGGAAGCTGTTTAAAACTGATGGGAGGCTTAGTATCCTGGATATGTAAAAGGCAAAGAACTGTAGCATTAAGTACAGTAGAGGCAGAATATATGGCTTTATCTACTACTGTACAGGAAACTTTGTGGCTCAAAAACTTAATGAATGAAATTGAGGCTGATAATAATTCAAGGACAACAACAGTTTATTGTGATAATCAGGGAGCCATTAATTTAGCCAAAAACAATGTAACAAGTGCTAGAACAAAACACATAGATGTCAGACATCATTTCATCAGGGATCACATTGAGAAGAAGAATATTGAAGTGAAATACTTAAGCTCTGAAGAAATGTTGGCTGATTTATTAACAAAACCATTGACCAAGGAGAGATTCCAGAAAATTGTAAGACAGTATGGCTTAATTGATGGGACTTTATATACAACACCGAAAAATCTTGCTCAAGGGGGAGTGTTGGAAATGTGATCAATAATTTTTCGGTGCTTAATTAATTATTCTTTGATGATGATGATGCTGTACTTATTCGTTGCTAATTTGTTATTCTGTGTCTTTTGTTACGTCTTGTAAAAAGTGTTGTAAATGTATTGCAGTTGCAAATATATACCATAAAAATCAGAATTTATCGTGAAAGATTTTATTTTTCCGCTGCGCTAGTTTTTTCAACAACCGTTCGCCAGCTTTGACCCATGACGTAATCGCAGTGAGGTAGTTTTGAGGTGCGTGCATGTTTGTAGAAGGTGTGAGTAATTATGTGGGGGCTGAGTTAAAGATGATAGTCTGTTTACAGGCAGAACATTGAGTATAGATTAATATTTTCTGTTAAAAAGGGATCTGTAGCTTCACTGTGATGGTTAGGTATAGGTTAATAGAGTGCGTGCTTGTGTTTTTCTTCGCATGTGAGCGCCGAAGGTGTGAATTTTTGGCCTGAGACCTGTGATTGATGGTATGTTCTTTTATCTGTAATTTATGAGGATAACTACAGATTATTTATCATCTAAAATACAGAAATATTAATATAGCCCATATACAGTTTTTCCGACATGCTAGTGATGTCATGGGTGAAAACAGACGGGTGGTATCCCAGTCTTCATTTATGCCTTTTTCTTCTTCTTTACTATTACTGTGATTGGCTACAAGTAATGAGAAACTACAGCTGTAATTTTTCCCAATGACACAGAGTAGTGCTGTCAGGCTTAATGATGATGGTATCCTCTCAGATGAAATATACCGAGCGAGGTGGCGCAGTGGTAACGCACTGGACTCGCATTTGGGAGGATGGTGGTTCAAATCCACCTCCGGCCATCCAGATTTAGGTTTTCCGTGATTTCCCTAAATCACTCCAGGCATATGCCGGGATGGTTCCTTTCAAAGGGCACGGCCCATTTCCTTCCTCATCCTAACCCAAAAACTACGAGCGTTAGCTCCGTCTCTAATGCCCAAGCTGTCGACGGGACGTTAAACCCTAAGCATCCATCCATCAGATGAAGTAGTTCATCTGGATCACTGGATAGTGACTGTTCAGAAAAGATGTCGTAAGGCCATTGTAGGTGGCTCCGGCCCGCCTCTCACGTCATCGTGGCAGTCAGTGTTAATTTACACACCAATTTGCTTTATGGCATGAGAGGCTCATTTTTATTGGCTCTCTCAATGACACTTCTGATTGGCTTTCTTTTATTACAAACATGTGAACAACAAGCAGAAGCTCGAGGCTCCTAAACTAGAATTTAACTATCTTCAGGGCGAAGTAAAGTGACCAGCTTGCGAGTAGAAGCTCATAATGTTTGAGGCCTTACTCAGTTGGAGAATTTAAAATGGAAAATACATTGAAGTTACTGGTTTAACACTTACAATGTGATACAAGCTCTATTGATAACATACACCCATCATAGTTTCAATGATGAAATCCTCGTTGAGACGACACTACCTTCTTGCGACCATCATTTTTTATATTACTGCCCAAGTAACAAAACTCATCTACCTCCTTCATTGTTTCGTTACCTAATCTAATTCCTTCAGCATCACCTGATTTTCTTAGACTGCACTCCATTACCCTATTTTTGCTCTTGTTAATGTTCATCTTATATGCACCTTTCAGCACACTGTGCATCCCATTCAACTGCTCTTCCAGGTCCTTTTCTGTCTCTAACAGAATTACTATGTCGTCTGCAAAAGACAATGTTTTTAATTCTTCAACCTGAACTTTAATTCCTTCTGCAAATTTCTCCATGCTTTCCTTTATAGATTGCTCCATGTACAAATTGAATAACATTGGAGAAAGACAACCCTGTCTTATTCCATTCTGAATCACTGCATCCCTTTCATGCCCTTCAACTCTGACAATCACTGTCTGGTTTTTGTACAAGTTGTAAATAATCTTATGCTCCCTATATTTTACTCCTGCTTGCTTCAGAACTTGAATATCAATATTGTCAAAAGCCTTCTCCGAATCTACAAAAGTGAGATAGGTAGGAATGCCTTTTCTTAATCTCTCTTCTAGGATAACCCATAAAGTGAGTATTGCCTCCCGTGTTCCTACATTTCTCCTGAACCCAAACTGATCTTCCCCGAGGTCGGCTTCTACCAGCTTTTCCATCCTTCTGTAAATAATTCGTGTTAATAATTTTCAACCATGACTTTTTAAACTAATGGTTCTGTAGTTTTCACACCTCTCTGCGCCTGTTTTCTTTGGAATGGGGATTATAACATTCTTCTTAAAGTCTGAGGGTACTTCGTCTGTCTCGTAAATCTTACACACCAGGTGAAACAATTTCGTCATGGCTGGCTCTCCCAGAGATTTCAGTAGTTCTGATGGAATGTCATCTACTGCAGGGGCCTTGTTTCGACTTAGGTCTTTCAGGGCTCTGTCAAATTCTTCTCTCAGTACAGTATCTCCTATTTCATCTTCATCTACATCCTCTTCCCTTCTTACAATATTGTCTCGAAGTTCATTTCCTTTGTAGAGCCCCTCTATATACTCTTTCCACCTTTCAGCTTTCCCTTCTTTGCTGAGAACTGGTTTTCTATCTCTGTTCTTCATATTCATAGAGCTGTTTTTCTAATCTCCATATATCTCTTTTCCTGTAGGCTGTATCTATTTTTCCCCTATTTATACATTCTTCTACATCCTTGCATTTGCCTTCTAGCCACTCCTGCTTTGCTATTTTGCACTTCCTGTCAATCTCATTTCTTAGTCGTCTGTACTTCATTTTGCCTGTTTCATTTACTGCATTTTTATATTTTCTCTTTTCATTGATTAAATTTAGTATCTCCTATGATATCCAAGGATTTTTTGTAGGTCTTGCCTTCCTACCTATTTTGTCCTCTGCTGCCTTCACTATTTCATCTCTCAGTGCTACTCATTCCTCCTCTACTGTTTTATTTCCCCCCGTTTCTGTCAATTGTTGCCTAAAGCTCCCTCTGGAATTCTTAAGAACTTCAGGTTCCTTCAGTTTATCCAGGTCCCATCTCCTTATTTTCCTGCCTTTTTTTTCCAGTTTCAGCCTACAATTCATGACCAATAAGTTATGGTCTGAGTTTATAGGCCTATATGCCTCTGGGTATGTCTTACAGTTTCAATCCTGGTTCCGAAATCTATGTCTTACCATTATAAAATCTATCTGGTATCTCTCAGTGTCTCCTTGTCTCTTCCACATATACAACCTTCTTTCATGATTCTTAAACCATGTGTTTGTTATAACTACATAATGTTCTGTGCAAAATTCTACCAGGCGGCTTCCTCTGTAATTCCTTTTTCCCAGACCATATTCACCTACTACCTTCCCTTCCCTTCCTTGTTCTACTACCAAATTTCAGAATCCCATAACAATTAATTTTTCTCTCCCTTAATTGTCTGAATAATTTCCTTTAGCTCCTCATATATTCCTTCGCTTTCCTTGTCATCGGCAGAGGTCATTGGCATATTGTCACGTTGCAATGGAAGTAGGCTTGACTTCGAAGGCAACTAAACACAGCACTTATACTGAAAGCACGTTTATTACGAACTCAACATACGCGCAGCACTGACTGTCTCTCAGGCAGAGTGCTCTGCTATTTATACACAGACAGAATTTACCAGAAATTAGAAGAACAGTTAACATATGAAACAAGTATTTACAAGTGAACATAAGAAAGATGTACAACCTTCTGGAATTGTAAATTACAAAGAAATAAATTTTTGCCGGTGGGCAGGATTGAACCGGCGACCTTCTGCTCCGCAGTCCGTGACACTATCCCCTGCGCCACGCCGGCAGTTGGTGTTCGTGGTCTCTCGCGGCATTGCTCTCTCTCCTGGAGAAACAGCGACCCGCTGTTATGATCCCTGTGAAGCCTGCTGCAATGTCCTGGATCTTGACCGTGTCATGGGTCCTCTGTATGACAGTTCAAGAGAATCCTTCCCTTCTCCGCGATTATCGACGACAGACGTTCCTGTCGTGGCTTCATCAGGAACATTACCGTCCTTAAAGTCCTTGAACAAGAAGCCATTGTTGTCTACCTGCTCTTCAGGATCGTAGTAAGGCTTCATGCGCAGTATGTGAACAATGTCTCTTCGTTTTTGACGTTTAGACGACGGCTCATAATCCTCAACTTCGTATGTGAAGTCTGACAGGCAGCGTATGACACAATACGGACCAAAGTATCGCTTCAATAACTTTTCTGACAGTCCAACCTTCCGTACAGTGGTAAAAATCCATACCAGATCTCCTGGTCTGTACACAACAGGTCGGTGCTTGTCGTTATACCGCTGACGGTCCTTCTCCTGGGCGTCCAGTGTCCGTGTGCGAGCCAGCTGTCTTGCTTCTACGACCCTGGTGATGAGCTGATTTACATAGTCATCCTGAATGTCGTCCGGTTCGAACGGGAACAGTGTATCCATTGTAGTCTCAGTTTCACGGCCATGGAGCAGGAAAAACGGAGTGAAGCCTGTGGTGTCTTGTCTTGCGGTATTGTAAGCAAATGTCACGACTGGCAGAATTGTATCCCAATCCTTCTGCTCAACATCAATGTACATCGACAGCATGTTGGCTAACGTTTTGTTAAAACGTTCTGTAAGACCATTTGTCTGAGGATGGTATGCAGTTTTCATTCTGTGGACAATGTTGCACCGTGACATTACCTCTGATACTAGGTTTGACTGGAATACTTTTCCACGATCAGATATCATGACACGTGGTGCTCCATGCTTCAAAATAATGTCTTCTACAAGGAATTTTACGATCTCTGGAGCTTCTGCAGACGGTACAGGTTTGGTGACAGCGTAGCATGTGAGGTAGTCAGTGCAGACTATTACCCAACGGTTACCGGTTGTCGACTTCGGGAATCTCCCTAAAAGATCGATCCCAACTCGGTGGAATGGAGCTGCTGCCGGCGGAATCAGTACGAGATGTCCTGGAGGTAATTGCGGCACATGCTTCCGTCGCTGGCACTCTTTACAGTGACTCACATAGTGCTTGACAGATCGGTAGAGACCTTTCCAGTAATACCTGCGTCTGATTCTGTCTAGGGTCTTCACGAATCCCAGATGATTGGATATTGGAGCATCATGGAAATATTTGAGAATAGCTGGCTGGAGATGAGCTGGAACAACAAGTAGCCATTTGGGGCCCAGTGGATCGTAGTTGCTCTTGTACAATGTTCCGTTTATAAGTTGGAACTCTCCATTGGTCGGTTCTCCTTTCTCCAAGGCCTCTATCATTTTTAATAGTGTTGGATCTTCCCTCTGTTCAGCTGTAACGTCATCTAATTCAGTGAGAGCTGAAATTTCATTAATGCTGTTGTGTTCCACTAATGGATTCCTCGAAAGGCAGTCGGCTTCCTTGTGTTTGCGCCCGTTCTTGAATACCACTGTGACATCGTACTCTTGGAGTCTTAGTGCCCATCTTGCTACTCGACCTGATGGATCCTTCAAGCTAGTCAGCCAACACAATGAATGGTGGTCTGTCACGACGGTGAATGGTTTGCCGAATAAATACGGCCGGAACTTGTTGATAGCCCAGATAACCGTGAGACATTCTTTTTCAGTTGTAGAGTAGTTTATCTCGGACTTTGAGAGTACTCTTGACACATAGGCTATCACTTTTTCGGCTCCTTCCTGAACTTGTACAAGCACTGCACCAATCCCGTAGCCACTGGCGTCTGTGTGAAGTTCCGTTTCTGCATTCTCGCCGTACAAGGCTAGCACTGGTGCGAAAGTTAGAGCCTCCTTAAGTGCCCGGAAAGCTCTTTCTGTTGTCTCATCTCAGTAAAACTTAGTGTCTCCCTGCAGAAGTTCTTGTAATGGACGTGCCTTGTTACAAAATCCTTTTATGAAACGTCGGTAATATGAGCACAGCCCGAGAAAACTTCTCACATCACGAATGTGCTGAGGAGTTGGAAATTCTGTGAATGCCATTACTTTATCTGCATCAGGATGGACACCATCTCCGTTGACTAGGCGCCCCAGGATTTTTATCTCTTTGGTGACAAAGAGGCACTTCTTTGGATTGAGGCAGTCTGAGCCCATTTCAACACAGTTGACAGGCAACTCAGATGTTCTTCAAATGTTTTTGAAAAAACGACAATGTCATCTAAATAGCAAAGACACGTCATCCACTTAAGGTGTCGAAGCAAGTTGTCCATTGTGCGTTTGAATGTGGCCGGAGCATTACATAATGGCATTACTTTAAATTCATAGAGGCCATCAGGTGTAATAAAAGCCGTCTTCTCCCTGTCAGCTTCATCAACCTCGATTTGCCAGTAACCTGTCTGCATGTCCATAGTTGAGAAGTATGTAGCTCCTTTCAAGCAGTCTAAGGTGTCGTCAATGCGCGGCAATGGGTAGACTTCTGTCTTTGTGATTCTGTTCAGCCACCGATAGTTGACACAGAATCGCCATGTGCCATCCTTCTTCTTTACGAGGACCACCGGAGACGTCAAAGGACTCTCCAAAGGTTAATAATGTCATCTCGCAACATCTTCTCCACTTCCTCCTGAATTATCCATCTTTCAGCTGGCAACACTCTATACGAACGCTGGCTAATTGGCGGATGATCCCCAGTATTGATACGGTGCTTTATCATGGGCCGTTTCATCTGATGTTTCCCCTGCTGAGGTGTGAATGCACCCGAAAATTGGCGTAGTATAGTTAACACTCGCTGGCGTTGTTCCTTGGTCAGTCCAGGCCCTATTGGCAGTTCCACGTTTGTTTCCTCCAGCGTGTTGTCTGTACTAACAGCAGGGCATGGGTCTTCATTGATGACGTTGAGCTCACCGTCCTGGATTGGTTCAGCTGTCCTGATACACATTCCCTTGGGGATAAGTTGTGACTGCTTGTGACAATTTGTGATCCAAATCTCTCCTTGACCACCGGTAATGCTTATGATAGCTGCTGGTAAGTAAATTTCTTTTGTGAACCTGATAAACCTTTTACTATCAACAAGCACTTCACAGTTTAATTGCCCATCTGTATTTGTGACTGCAACTCCTCTCATTGTCAACGGCGGGATCGTCACATTGTCAACGGCCAACAACTTCCCAGAAAATTCAGTATTACGTGTATCTGTCGGAACAACTTCTTCAATTTGCAGCTCAGATCTTCCACAGTCAATGATAGCTTGGGATGCCTGAAGGAAGTTCCATCCGAGGATGACATTATGACTACATTCTGTTAAAACGACAAATTCAAATGGCTGGGTCCTGTTGTTGATGGTTATTCTTGCGACACAAGTTCCTGCTGGCTGGACGTACTTTCCATTCGCGACCTTCAGCACAGTTGCCCCAGTATCACAGAACATTGTCTTCTTTAGTGTGTGGCGGTAATGATCCGACAATACAGAGAAAGATGCTCCTGAGTGAACAAGTTCCCGGACAGGTTGGCCATCAATTATGACGTCGAATCGCCTCGCTTAGTTTTCCTGCATGCGGCGGCTAGGGGAGCCACTGGTACCTCTGTACGGCAACGGTGAAAGACTGCGGCGCGTTGGGAAGCGACCTCGTCTAGGGAATGGCAATGGACTTCTTCCCATAAGTCGACTGAACTCATCAGCAGGTGATTGCCTGGGATAGAACTGCTCTGATGGCTGACATCTTGTGACAAAATAATCGTCGAAAACTCGCCTTCTCTCTCTGCAGTAGCGTACGACATGTCCAGGGCGCCCATAGTGGAAACAAAGTGGTGTGTTGTCTTCTGTCCTCCAGACGTCTATTCTTCTGCGGGGCGTCAGTTACCGGGGGAATTGGTTGTGGTCCTGTCAGCTGGTTCATGGGCTGCCATTTGGCGGCTGCAGCGTAAGTCATAGCAGGGCGACGCCATTCTTCATGTTGGTTGCGATTGATGGGGCAGACAAGAGCTAATGTCTGAAATACCTCTTTCTCAGCGACGTGGGCTCCCTCGTGACTTACAGGGCTTACATCCATGGCCATAATCTAATGCTCGCTCAGTCTAACGGTCCCGGTTGCCATAAATTCTTGTAATTTTTCTCTTACAATTTGTCGTATGAGAGAAGTGAAGTCATGCTGGTCTTCCACAACAGCCACAGGGACTACGTTGGGAGTCTGTTATACTTCTTGCGTCCAACCCTCCTTTGTTGCATCTCTTCAATATGTTGGCATTACTTAATGAACTCTTCTGTCGTAGCAACGTCTTTTATCAGAAGAGCTTGGTACATATCTTCTGCAATACCCTTCATCAGGTGCGTGATTTTGTCCGCCTCAGTCATGTTCGTATTGACTATGTTACACAGGGCCAAAACATTATGTATGTACAACTGTGTCGGCTCACCATGTCGTTGGGCCCGGTTCTTCAGTTGTTCTTCCACCGAACGGATTTGTCACTGGCGGTCTCCAAACGTCTTCTTTAGTTCCTCCTGGAACCTCTTACACATAGTATGAAGAAATAAGAGAGGAACTAAAAAGTTTATAAAAATAAAAACATTTTACTGATGAGTCGCTTCCTTCACAAAAATCACAAGTTTGACACTTCAAGCATTTTATAAAGTGACAAGAGTGATGTTAGAGGGTTTCTTCTTCTTCTTTTTTTGTCATTACGACATAAAACGGAAGTGGATTCTGCTGTGTGCTTTACCCATTTGAGTGCATACTTACAGTTGTAAACAGTTACATAGGTAAATACTACTTTTTTGTTTTAATTGGGTCTTTTGACTAACACCTTATGGCATTAATTGCAAATAAAGTGCATCTCATAATAAATACTGCTGCAATACCGAGTACTAAAGTATTTTTGTACTGCTCTTGTTCATCCTATCCAAGCCAGTTGCCTATTTAAGATGCATTTTCTGCCTTCATAATCGTAACTTCTGTTATGTTAAGTAGTAAGTAGGCACGACACTAACATTAATAACTGATTAATTAGATGCCTAGCAGTTTGTTTCTTGTAACAAAATAATATGGCCTATTGCTTATGAACAGACCATTGAATGTTATATTTAACAAAAAAAGAAAAAGGAAGAAAAAAAAAACCCTCTCTCATGTTAGAAAGTTCTAACAGTGTTCCACACTAAACAGTTGAAAATGTGAAGCATTCTTAAAATTTTATTCACAAAATTGTGCTACCCCAAGTTCAATAACAAAAAAGTTCCTCATATGAAGAAAATTTTGTAACATTGTCAGAATACATTTTTGTAAAAAGTTCATATTTACTCTTAATAATATGCTGCTGCACAACTAACTAATATCTAAACACAGTACAGTTCTTCCCGAACACGTAGCTGCCTAGGCTCCATATTTGTACACCGAATAATTTGCCTCAATTGGCTAGTTTAAAGAAATACGTGATTGAACAGTTTGTTCTGTGCTGGACATTACACTCGGGGGAACTTGCTCAAGAAGGAGGGGAGCTAGTGAGAATGAACTTTCTGTTCAGAGCATATGCTTAGTTTTTATTCATACGAAATTGAGGACTTGCTCAAAACGTTCTTTCCCTCTGATAATCTTCTCTGGAGCATGTGCTCTTTCTTATTCATGCGGCGCAATGTGTGTACTCATACCACAAACGTCTCGTCTACATACTGCCAGAAGCAGTATGGTTGGAGACGTACCGGCTGCAGTGCTTTTTCCTCAGTCTTCCATAAAATAATTAGCCACCATAGGAGACAGAGGACTTCCCATGGCCACTCAGACCACTTGTTCAAAATACTGGTTGTTAAATAAGGCATACATAGAGGTATGCACATGTTCAAATAGTGCCACAAAAAATTAGCAGCACACAACAGACACACGACATGACACAAAAAATCACTAACCATCTTCATAGGTTGTCTACATTTAACTACTTTGCTGTTAGGCCGGTATTACACTATCAAATTATTGGACAAAGAATTGGATGAAATATTGATCATATTTTTTGACAAAGAAATTGGATGAAACGCAAAAGGGGGTATTACACTATCATCCAATATTTTGTCAAATTTGTTTCAAAATGGCGGTGTAATGCTCAGCTATTGTTTATACTACATTTGCATTGTGTCTGCATTTAGAAGAGAAGGAGGGAAAAAAGAAAAGGAAACGCATTTGGATGAAACCGTGGGTGTCAGAGCGAGATAAATAAAATTTGTTATGGGACGGGGAGGATTTTTCTTTTTTATGCCGTCGGAAGAACAGCCAGGCCGTTCACTGCTAATTATTTTGTCGCTCTTCATCCTTCACATTTTGCAATAGAGTAACAAAAAGGCTGACTCAAACAGTTTATACGAATAAGATTGTCAAGTTGATAAAGCAAGTTTCATTAAATAACGTTTTAAATGGAAAATGTGAGCACTGACAAAGAGGATAATCTAATTTGTTTATGACGTTAAGTTATTAACAATGTAAGGGGGGAAACATTGCTTGATAAAGTAAATAGACTATTTCCTTACAAAAATTGGCTGAAGTACTTATATGTACATAAATTCGCTTGGAAACAGAGTTCGACGTTTTGAAAGTTGTTTCACTTTCCAGCACTTAGCACACGAAGTTACCAAAATCATACATTCTAAAATTTGCTTCGGCCGTAAATAAGATTTAGGGGTATTACTTCTTCAATTCCAATAGTATGTAATGACTTTTTTACATCATGGATTGTAACTCAACCTCACTTTTGCCGCAGGGTATTGGGCTACGCGTATTGACGTGACGGACAGTGTGAATTCGCCTTGTCACCTGTTATACAACGCCCCATCTGATTTTTTTAATTTTTTTTGTTGCTGAAAATACACTACACAAACATTCCACTACTAGCCATGTTTACGAACACGAACGTTATGTCCAAGTAATGTCATATTTAACCTCCAAATAAAACAGCTGTAGTGGCAAGGAAGCTGTATACTACTAGCGCTCCAAGCGGTCACATTTCTCACTGCAGGAAACAGAAGACGAGCGATTTCTTTGATCAAATCTAGGCCGAGGCCTAGATTGGATGAAATATTGGACGATGTTCCCATTACACTACGTCCAATTTTTCTTTGTCCAATTCTTTGACAAATAATTTGATAGTGTAATACCGGCCTTAGGCCAAATAGCTCCATAAATTTGATGACATCCACCACAGTTCCTTCTATTGCATACTTAAGACAAAGTGTATCAGTTTTCCCTGCGATAGTGATCCTAACAAAACCAAACAGTTAACAATCAGAAACGAAGAAATAAACCAGCAAAATAGCACAAGTAATCCACGAACAAATGCGCACACACTCACTTCTGGGCCCCAACAAAACACGAGATAATAGAACACATGCTGTGCCAGTGCCAAACTAACTGTACAGCCGCTTACAATGACAAATTTTCCACAAGGGAGTTTCTCCCCATAATTAGGCTACTTACACCACCTGTCAACTCACCTCTCTGAACAACCGCTGGTGATGTCACAAGTGAGACCAGACAGATGGTATCCCCGTCTTCAAAAGACCTGTTTCTTTACTAGCCATATTGCATCTTCTAACTGTTCAGCCAACAAAACATAGCCTTTGGTTCACCTTCCCTACAAAATTATTTATATGTCCTATCCAATTTAAGTTGTTTATAATTCTAGATGTTTAAATAAATTTATGGCCTGTAGATTTGACTGAATTATAATGTAAATGAAGTTTAATGAATTTCTCTGTGCTCAAGTGGATGACTTTACACTAATGAATATGTAGGGTCAGTTGCCAATTTTTGCGCCACACATCTTACCTAAATTGTTTTGCCGCTGATTTTGATCTTCTGGCGACTTCACTAACAAATAAATGACAGCATAATCCGCGAAATCTGAGAAAGCTGCTCACATTGCGCAAATCTAATCCCACAACTTGGCAATATTAGATAAGCACACAATTTGATTAGATGCCACTTGTGAGGTACAATGTCAAAAGTCTTTTGGAAATCTAGAAATATTGAATCAATTTGATATCCGTTGTTGATAGCACTCATCACTTCATGTGATTGTAGATGTAGCTGTTTTTCACAACGATAATATTGTATTGACCATGGGTCAATAGGTCATTCTCTTTGAGGTAGTTCATAATGCTTATGGAAAGCATATGTTCTAAAATCCTGCTGCAAACCAACATCAATGATACAGGCCTGTTATTCTGCAGATCACATCTGTTGACTTCCTTGAATATTGGAGTTACCTTTGTAACTTTCCAGTATATGAGTACGAATCTTTTGCAGTGAGAGCAGTTGTATATGATAGCTAGTTATGGAGCTCTTGCATCAGGAATCTAACTTGTATAAAATCTGGACAGGGAGACTTGTTTTTGTAAAGTGATTTAAGATGGTTTACTACTTCTAAAATGTGTGTGTTAGCAGCCGCTGTTGACTTCTGGAGTATTTGCTTCATCTTCTTTGGTGAAGGAATTTGGCAAAGCTATGTTTAACAATTTTGCTTTAGCAGAACTGTTATGAGTAACATCACTGTTGCTATCATGTCATAAGATATTTCATGTGTTTTGCCACTTGTATACTTTATATACAACCAGAATTCTCTTTGATCTAATAATGGAAAGTCCAGGTTAGAATGAATAATATAAAGATATGGATAGTTTACAACTCACCGCAAAGACGTGGCAATGAGCTGCGACAGGCGCATACAAAAGACCCACACATACAACACTTTCAGCTATCGGCCATGGCCTTCTTCAGAAAATAGAACATTCACGCAATCACACAGGCACACAACACAATCGTACAACCGTCACCTCCGGCTGATGCACTTCGAATCACACTCTCCGGATTGTGTAGGTAGAGTATGGTAGGGGAGAGGGGATAGGAAGGTTGCTTCACCGTGATGCAAGCTTCCTATCCCCTTTCTCCTACCCTGCTGTACTTAAACAACGCAGAGTGTGATTTGAAATGCATCAGCCAGAGATGACAGTTGTGTCTGTGTTGTGTGCCTGTGTGATAGTACATACACACAATTTTCTGAAGAAGGCCAATGGCCGATAGCTGAAAGTGTGTGTCTTTTGTATGTGCCTGTCGAAGCATGTCACCACGTCTTTGCGGTGAGTTGTAAACTATCCTTATTACAGGATTTTCTTTGTATTTTCTACCAAATTACATAGTAGTGTTTTGTTGTAGAAACTATAATAAGCTTCTCACATTGAAGTGAGCTAAATTTGGAGTTTCTGTAAAAGATTCCCAGTCTTTGGATTTAGTGTCATCTTTCTTTGCTTTAGCAAAAGTGATGTAACCTGTTTTATGTACTAAGGTAGGTCAAACCCCTTTTTGGTTAATTTGTTTGCTATAAATCTCTGAATAGCGATCAATATTTGAACTATTTATTTGAATGTAAGCCACATCTGATCTTAACTCACATTTTTAGTTTCAAAACACAGATTATCATTTAGGTAAGCATTAACTTAATTTTTATCTGATTTTTTGAATAAATGTGTTTTTTGTTTAAATTTGGTGGACCCTGGAATTTCGCTGTTCCGTCTCCCTAAAACAACTTTGTGTTCACTAATCCTTGTCTGTTTTGATGCTTTTTATTAACTCCATATTATTTCTTGCTAGGAGGTCATGAACTAATTACTTGATTATTTACAAAGAATTCATTCAGTACAATTTTGGACAATGTTTTTTGCTCGCCTCTGGTTTTGAAAGTGTATTTTTGCCGACATATCGAGGATAAGTTAGTCAACATCAATTAAAATCGTGCGCTTTGGGTACTTTTTGAAATTTTGTACAAGCTTTCTTTAAACATTTCTGCAATTCAATTGTCTGAGTCGGGAGAGGATGGTAAAAAGAAACAATTATTTATTCTGGTTGTCAGGTATAAACTCTACTCATATCAACTCACAGGAACTATCTACTTCAATTTCGGTGTAGGATAAACTGCTTGTTACAGCAATAAATATGCCACCACCTTTTTTATTTGAGCTATCATTTCTGAACACGATTTGTCTCTCTGTAAAAATTTCAGCTGAACGTATCTCTGGCTTAAGCCAGCTTTTGCTACCTATAATTGATAGGGGCTTCACTACTTCCTAATTAGCAGTTGGAGCTCTAGTACTATCCCCCCACAGCTACAACAGTTAGCTGTTAGACCAGTAGTTTTTAGATATGTGTTTGTCGTATCTGTAACCTGTAACCTTTGAGACTGAAACCCTTTATGTGGTTCGTGATCTACCCATCTACTCATCATCATTTGTATCGCCACATTTTGAAAGCTTCTATCATCTTTTTGTCTGAATTCCTTATTGTCCACGTTTCACTCCCATACAATGCTACAATCCAGACAAATGCTTACATCAAATGATGTAAATTATTGAATTGTCATCTTTAATATATTACAGTGCAAGGTAATGAAGCATTGGTTTATATTTGGTATCTGTAATTCACCTTGAGTGATTTGTTTTACTGAGTTTTTAATATTTCCAGGTCTCTATTGAATAAGCCGAAATCTGAAATGACGCCCGAAGAACTGGCAAAGAGAGAAGAAGAAGAATTTAGCACTGGGCCATTATCAGTTTTAACTCAGTCAGTGAAAAACAACACACAGGTTAGGAGACATTTAAATTTCTTTATTTATTAGGATATAATTAAAAGGCTGTAGTTTGGATGGAACTGATACATCACATTGTCTTTTATGTATCGTCAGTGTACCTCTTAAATTTATCTATTTTAATGAGATGTCTGAACTTGTCTTTTAACCTGGATTACCATTTGTACATTTAAATGAAACAAGTACTGGTAGCAAATAATTTTGATATGTGACTATTTTTCATTACTCTTTGATGAGTTGTGCAGTGTGTGACCTAGTAGATTGTTTGTTAGGAAGGAGAGGGGGATAGTGTGGACAAATGCCCTAAATTTACTGCCATTTGTATAGTTAATGTAGTTGTCATACTTAAGATACATTCTCCTTGAAGCATGTATGGTAAGAAGCAAAAAAGGTTGCCCAGCCTTAATAATTTTAGTGTCCAACAGAACATCAAATTGCCAATTTGAGAAGTGTCAGTTTTCCTAACTCTAGCGGTCTGTGGAGATTCAGCTTCATATTTGCGTTGCCATATAGAAGCAATGTAATAGTTACAGTACACTATGTAGAGAGTCATTGCAATTTAACTTAACACGTTACTTTTCATTAGTTGAGAAAGCAGAAACGGATAAATATAGGAACTCCACATTGGTAGTAGTACTATGATGGCAAACGTTTCAGTGGCTGAGCCCATAGACTGTTTTGCATCTAAATCATAATTTTCTACAAATTGTGCAGATGTAGGCTTTTCTAGGTTCCATATTCTTTCAAATAATTCTATTTTATAAGAGTATAACTTTTAAACAAAATAACCAAATGGTCATAATAGGAATATTAGAAAAGGTTTATTTATCTGTAATTACTTAGACTTTTGATGCAGACATAACACGTCTCTTCAGTACGATAGGAGTAACCAGCAGGACAGGGAAATGTACCACACAGATTGCAGTGTATGTACAAAGAGAGCCAAAATGTTTACCTGAATAATTTAGTCTAAGAACAGAGCATTGCACATGCTTAAGTTTAGAAGTTCCAGTATTCACAACTCAGGCCATCCTTGGCGCTTCAGCTTGCTGTTTACATTGTCAAATATAAGCACCACAATAGTTCATCTACATTGCTAGTGTGCAAATCACATGTAAGTGCCTGGCAGAGGGTTCATTAACCACTTTCATAACTTTTCTCTACCGTTCCATCCTCTACTGGTGCGCGGGATGATAGAACACCTAAATTGTTCCATTTTCGATCTGATTTCTCTTATTTTATTGGGATGGTCATGTCTCCCTAGGTAGGTGGGTGCAAGCAAAATATTTTCACATACTAATGAAGTGTTAGGAAGTAGGGCAGTTTGAGGTCTTACATGTAATCAACTTTGCTATCCAAATTTCCAGGATATGTTCATGAAAGAAGAAAGGAAAGAATGTGTGATTGTGAAAGTGTTGTTCATTAGTTGCAGCTTAAGAAACCCTCTTTGTTTTCATCATTACTTTATGAGTAACCACACTCACATTCGTACACAATCAGGCTCCGAGACATATATCACTCACCATGGCACAAGCTTCATACATCAATAAGGGATGTGTAATAAAGTAAAGTCCAGGTTGGAATTAACAATATAGTAAAGAGTACAGTATGTATCTCGCCGCAAACACGTGGCAACAAGCTGCGACAGGCTTATACAACACACACACACACACACACACACACACACACACACACACACACACACACACCACAGTCATACAACTGTCACTTCCTTTCCAACTTAATCCTGCTTAGTCTTACGTTTGTTAAAGTTTCTTAACCCTTTCAGACCTGGCGTC
Organism: Locusta migratoria; assembly: GCA_026315105.1. Lineage (NCBI taxonomy): Eukaryota > Metazoa > Arthropoda > Insecta > Orthoptera > Acrididae > Locusta > Locusta migratoria. The sequence goes on from CM048744.1 coordinate 673,975,331, forward strand.
CAATATATTGGACACCAAATTTTTATTAACTTTAGAACACTATACAATTTAACTTTGCTTTGAGAACCAGCTGCCTGTTTATTGGACATCTGTAACTTTTAGTTTCATACTTCTTGCTGCCTTCTGTCAACAGAATGGCGTGTTGCAATGAAAAGAGTGAACATGGCGGACCCATTGTGGAGCACGTCAGACATGATATCAGTAGATAAAATTATTTTATGCATTAATTTATGAATTTGCACATATCCACTTTGTGATATAAGTTCCACAATCAATATAGAGTGACATGTATGACTGTTGACTTCTTATTTCACATCCTTAACTGCTTTCAAGACCTGGTGTCCAATTAATTTGGCATTTTTTTAAATTGGGAATCCAAGTATGAAAATTTTTAATTTTGCTCAAATATACAATAGGTAGGGTCTTAAAGACATGAAACAGTGCAAGAATGTTTTTTTTTCTTTGTATAAAATAAGTCAGGACTGAAGGGGTTAATTGTCTTGCCTGCGTCTATTGATCTTTTTATTGTGATAATGAGGGAGAACACACACACACACACACACACACACACACACACACACACCTCTCTCCCCCCACTTCTCACATCTACCTGTGCGTGCGTGTGTAACAATGGAAATTCCATGTTGGAATTAAAAATATAGTAATAACGACAGTTTACAACTCAACGCAAAGACGTGGTGACGAGCTGCGACAGGCATATACATACAACACTTTCAGCTATCGGCCATGGCCTTCTTCAGAAAATAGAACACTGACGCAATCACACAGGCACACAACACAGTCATACAACCATCACCTCCGGCTGCCACACTTCGAAACATGCTCTGCTGCGTGTAAGTCGGGGACTGGAGGGGAGGGGAGAGGCACTAGGAAGGTAACGTCACTGTGGTAGTGATGGGTACAGCACGGCCTAGATGGGAATAACGAGATGCAGTTTAGGAATGGTGTGGGGAGGCGGGTGAGGGGAGAAAAAATAAAATAATAAAATAAATAAATATAAAAGAATATTTTTGTATTTATTTAAATGTATATTTATTTATTTTGTTTATCTTTCTCCCCTCTCCATTCTTAAGCTGCATTTAGTTATTCCCATTCCCCCCCTCCCGTCCCCCCGATTTACACCCCGCAGAGCGTGATTTGAAGTGCGGCAGTCGGAGGTGATGGTTGTATGACTGTGTTGTGTGTCTTTGTGATTGCATGAGTGTTCTATTTTCTGAAGGAGGCCATGGCCGGTAGCTGAAAGTGTTGTATGTGTGTGTCTTTTGTATGTGCCTGTCGCAGCTCGTCGCCACGTCTTTGTGGTGAGTTGTAAACTATATATATTATAGAGGGGAAAGATTCCTGGTAGGAAAAACGTGTATAAAACAGAGAGATCAAGTAACTTACCCAAAGCGCGCGCGTGTGTGTGCGTGTGTGCGTGTGTGTGTGTGTGTGTGTGTGTGTGTGTGTGTGTGTTTACCTTTCCTTCCCCCCCCCCCCCCTCCTAAGGTAAGTCCTTCCACTCCTGAGATTGGAATGGCTCATCATCCACTCCCTTATAACCTGCATTCTTTCCTTCCCCCCCCCCCCCCACCTCCACCTCCCTCCTTCCTTTCTCTTTTCCTGATGAAGCAACAAACGGTTGCAAAAACTTGAATTTTTTTCTCCCCCCCTCTCGTATTTGTTTTTTATTTGTTCATCTGTCTACGATCCTGTGCTTTGGATAAGTTAAACAATCTCTATATTGCTGCTTGGTTTGTATCAGGCTCTTCAGGATTTGCCTTCTGGTTCATTACATGCTAACTCATTAATAAGTATAGTTTTATAAATCTTCAACATGATTATTCTTACTAACTCATGTCACATTTCTAAAAAATGGGTCTTGAATTTGATAAAGAATACAGTCTGCTCTGATTAATGTGAATATTTCTTGGAAGTTTTGCACACAATACAAGATCGTAAAAGCATTTTAACACAATTACAAACATTCAATATCTAATAGAACAAATATTAAGACATAATGAATAGGTAACTCCATTACAATAAATGGTAACTGAACATTACAGTGTCGAAAATTACGATCATACTTGAAGTAATCATGAATTCTCCACACGTGGAGGGTTAACTTTTCTAGTAAGTTTGTCATTAGTGTAGTATATCCAATCTTTCAGGCCACTTCTAATATAACTCAATGTTTTCAATCTGGAAAATGTGAATCATCGTATTTCACCACCACCCAGCCGTCTACAAGAAATATAGTGATTTTTCAGTTAGTGTTTTCCTTTTAAACTGATGAAGTGGTGTGTCCTACACCTTCAGTATTATAGAATTCCAAGTAATAAATTTTAGCAGTGTTCAAGAAAGGCTTGAAGTTCTTTATGAAGCCGAAAGATATAATTTGTTGCTTCTTCGGCTAAAGTCTTCTTCACCCATAAGAATTTCCTTCACATTCAATGAAGAATGTAACAATGCCTTTAAAAATACAGTTTGCATCTTTACATTACAGTGGAACCTCATTTTTATGCTTTTCAAGGAACTTAAGTGAAATGGTGTAAGAGGCAGGAAATAATGTTTTAATGGTAAAATATGCTTACTGGTTCAACCTTGCATTTTCGTAGTTTGTTTGTGATATATGTACATAATAAGCATCTAAATACCCGCCAGGTAATTTATTATACAATAAAGGTTATCCAAATTTTTACTGTTTTAAGCGCCAGGCAGAACTGGTAATTTTATGGGAAGTAGAAATTTTTGACGTAATTTCATTCATTATAATCGAGGATGCCACTGCTGGGCTATGTAACACATCTTCATAATTATCTGAACCGCTTCGATAGATATCATTTGACCGCAACTGCCAGGCTATGTAACACATCTTCAAAATTACTGCCTTTTACCGGCATGAATTATTTACGTAGTAAAACTCATAAAGTTCCATTCATTTTGTATTTTTAGATTTTTCACACGACGATATTAGAGAATTTATTCACGTTCTTGAATACAAACATATACATAAGTATTTTTGTGATGTTTGCATAGGATCGACATCTCTCACTATTATCACTTTTTTGAGGTTGTGGGTATTATGATACCCAACTTTGACAGATAATGTTCTTTATTAATCAGAAATATGTATCACAAAAACAATGCAACTCTTTATTCTCACTTCAACAAATCAACTGGTTCTGATTGATTGAGTTCACGTCAGGCGCTCTGGCAAAGAAGCTTGAGGAAAGAGGAACTACATCGCCACAAATGGGCGCGTCCTAAGTCAACAATGAAATGCGAAATATAGGTTTGAATAAATGCAAAGTGTCAAGAAACTAGACTGCTACTAATTTTTAATCGCTATACTTTATGGGGAAAGCCATGCTAGCATCAATTTATATACATTACGTCATTTTGCTTCACGAACATGCTTTCGAAAAGCGTAAAATGCGGGAAATGTGTAAATATGTTAACGCAAAAATGGGGGCGAATTGTAAACGTAGAAAATTTGACGGGACCGACAAAAAATGGTGTAAATGGCGGGAAAACATAAAAACTGAGAATGTAAAAATGAGGTTTTACTGTATTTGCTTTTCACATTCGATAAACTTGGCATTTGAAAGCCCCCAGCTATTCCACCAACTAGCCCCCTTTCCGTGAGAACTGAAGAGGTATTTCCAGGTAATTATTTTTCCATTACTCTTACCTTAAATTTTAAAGTATCTGCAATATACAGGGTGACATTTATTGAAGTATGTGAAACAAAATTTAAATTATTTATCAACTACAGTGTTGTGACATTAGATGCTCCTGCTTTCCATGGTGGTGATGTGGCGCAGATGAATAGTGAAACACTTTGTGACCTGCTGAAGTGTCAGAATATCATTACTATCGTAAACTTCCTGAATGGCTGTGTTCAGCCCAATTATGGTTTTGGGGTTATTGCTGTACTCCTTGGCTTTAATATAACTACACAAAAAGGAGTTTTCTGTGTGCAAATCCAGAGAATATGATGACCAATTGATGACCATGACATAGGTCTCTGGTTACCCCAAAGTGCTTGTCCTCGACATCACTCTCCTGATTCCATGGGGTCATATTCCGTCTTGCATAACCACATCTTGTCAAAATCAGGGTCACTTTGGATAATGGGGGTTACACCAAATTCTGAATTGGCTGTCTTCAGCTTGAGCCTGGTTGCAAACTTCCTTCAGGCCATTAAAATTGCTACACCAAGAAGAAATGCAGATGATAACGGGTATTCATTGAACAAATATATTATACTAGAACTGACATGTGATTATATTTTCACACAATTTGGATGCATAGATCCTGAGAAATCAGTACCCAGAACAACCACCTCTGGCTGTAATAACGGCCTTGATATGCCTGGGCATTGAGTCAGAGCTTGGATGGCGTGTACAGGTACAGATGCCCATGTAGCTTCAACGAGAGTAGAACTGGCATATTGTGATGAGCCAGTTGCTTGGCCACCATTGACCAGACGTTTACAGTTGGTGAGAGATCTGGAGAATGTGCTGGCTAGGGCAGCAGTTGAACATTTTCCGTACAGGACCTGCAACATGCGGTCGTGCATTGTCCTGCTGAAATGTAGGGTTTCACAGGGATCGAATGAAGGGTAGAGCCAAGAGTTGTAACACATCTGAAATGTAACGGCCACTGTTCAAAGTGCTGACAATGCGAACAAGAGGTGACAGATGTGTAACCAATAGCATCTCAACCAGGGGTGATACGCCAGTATGGCGATGACGAATACACGCTTCAAATATGTGTTCACGACAATGTCGCCAAACACGGATGCGACCATCATGCTGCTGTAAACAGAACCTGGATTCATCCCAAAAATGACGTTTTGCCATTCATGCACCCAGGTTCATTGTTGCATACACCATCGCAGGTGCTCATGTCTGTGATGCAGCCGTGGTCTCCTAGCAGATAGTCCATGGTGCTGCAAACATCGTCAAACTGTTCGTACAGACGGCTGTTGTCTTGCAAACGTCCCCATCTGTTGACTTAGGGTTTGAGGCATGGCTGCACGATCCGTTACAGCCATGCGGATAAGATGCCCGTCATGTCGACTGCTAGTGATATGAGGCCATTGTGATCCAGCACAGCGTTCCATATTGCCCTCCTGAACCCACTGATTCCATATTCTGCTAACAGTCATTGAATCACGAACAGCAATTTAGTGATACGATAAACTGCAATCACAATAGGCTACAATCCAGCCCTTATCAAAGTCCTTACATGAGGCATCACAATGATGTTTCACCAGGCAATGCTGGTTAACTGCTGTTTGTGTATGAGAAATCAGTTGAAAACTTTCCTCATGTCAGCACATTGTAGGTGTCGCCACCGGCACCAACCTTGTGTGAATGCTCTGAAAATCACAGGATCTTCTTCCTGTTGGTTAAATTTTGCGTCTGTAGTATGTCATCTTTGTGGGTACAATTTTAAGGGCCAGGAGTGTAGTTGGCCTGCTATTGCTGGCATAGAAGGCTTTCAAAAACATTAAGCGCTCAGGCACGTTGTACCATGGCATTTTCACATGCGACTGGCTGATGACAAGAAGACACATGTGGATGCACATACTAATTCCCACCATGCTCAGGGCCAACCATGTAGTTTGAATGTCCTAACACAAAACATGTATAACTTATGAGAATTTTATTTCATGTTGTGCTTGGTATTGTAAGTCCTAAGTCTTACGCGATGCAGCTGTTCACACTACCTAAATCCGTGCAAGTCTCATCATCACTGAATAAGAATGGCACCCTACATTCGTTTGAACTGCTTACTGTATTCATCTCTTGGTCTTCCTCTGTGATTTTTATCCCACACGCATCAATCCAATGCTAAATTGACATTTCCCCAATGTCTGAGAATGTGTGTCACCAGTTGATTCCTTCTCTTAGTCAATCAGATATTTCTTTTCTGCCGTATTCTGTTTAATACCTCCTTATTAGGTTTGCGATCTAGGCACCTAGTGTTTGGCATTTGTTTGTAGCACCTCATTTCAAAGGCTTCTATTATCTTTCTGTGTGAATTTCTTGTCATCCTCACTTCACTCCCATACGAGGCTGCATTCCAGACAAATTCTTTCAGAATGGACTTTATATCTTTTAAATTAATATTGGATGGCAAGAAACTCCCCTCCTTCAAAAATGGCTTTCTTCCCATTGTCATTGTTCATTTTATATATTACTTTGACCATCAGACATTGCTACCAAAGTAACAAAACTCATCTACTACTTCTATTGCCTTGTCACCTAATCAAATTCCTTCAGGATTGCCTGATTGTCTTAGGCTACATTCCTGTGGGGACACTACAAATTACTATTTGTATTTGTATGTTTCTGCTCTATATTAAGGTAATTGATATTCTATGTTATTATCTTTGATCATTAACAAAAAAGAGTACAAAAAACTGTTCTTTGCTTGTCACTGTAATTACGCTTTCATGGCGTGTGGTGAGCAAGATAAAAGTAAATAAAAGTATGGAAACATAAATCTTAAATTCAGTATTTAATTAACAGTGTGCTACAAAATTGGTGACCTCGTCATGATAGACAAGACAGTTGCGGCGAAATTTTCGACGAGATTTCCATAAATTGAGTTAGATGTATTCTGTGCCTAACAATACGCAAAATGTCGACTGTAGAAGCAAATGGCAATCATCCTGAATGTAGCAATGAAATGGAAATTGATAAGGTAAGTGTAAGCCGTTTTGGACGGAAAAGCCCGGCATCTCGTTTTGTCAAGCCGAAGCGCAATTTACGATCGCTGGTATTGTTACAGAGGCGATTAAATTTAACTATTTGCTTGCTCAGCTGGAGCCTAAATTTGTTGAAAACATATGGGATCTAGTTACAAGTAATGAGAACAACAAATATTTTCTCACAAAAGAACGTCTATTGAACATATTTAGAGAAAGTGAAGAGCGCAAAAAAAAAGGAAAAAAAAAAAAAAAAAAAAAACAAACCACATCTTTCATTTAGTTGCTAAAGACGGTAATACACCTACACCAATAAAAGAAAAACTTTTGAGTGGCTTAGAACCTGGCGACATGAAACCTACCCAGTTATTAAGAAAAGTGAGGAGCTATGCAGGCACAAATGTATCAGAAAAGATCCTAAAAACACTTTGGCTTGACAAACTTCCAGTAGTATTCAAAGCATTTTAGTTATAGCTGACGAGACAGTGGATAAGATAGCTCAAATGGCAGACTGTATGATCGAATTAAATGCTATTGAGGTGGTTCAAATTGCATCCGACCAATCCATCTCGTCAACATCGTCTTCTTTGTCAGTACAAGATCTACTCATAAGAATTGATGAATTGGAAAATGAGATTAAAATGCTTCGAAACCCTTGCACTCGCAGGCATAGATCGCTAAGTAGAAGCAGAGCAAGATACAATAAAAATGGCAAATACTGCTCATACCATTTTAGATTTGGCACACGATGTAAGCCTGAAAAATATGTAAAAATGGGTTCAGCCTTGTCAATGGCAAAATAAGGAAAACTATAAGTGGTAGACACAATAGCAGCTGTGTGTTCTACCCCAGTACACACGTTAGCCTGCCTGTAAGCCCATTTGTCAAAGACCACAATTGTGGAAAGTATTTTCTGGTAGATAGCGGTGCAGGTTGGTCCGTTATACCAGTTGCAAAAATCCAGAAAGGTCAACCCTCTGGCTTCAATCTTTATGCTGCAAATGTGTCAGAAATAAAAACTTATGGTTCAAAACTGTTAAACATTGATTTAGAACTCAAATGCAATTTTGAATGGCCATTCATAGTAGTAGATGTATCAAAAAGCATATTGGGAGCCAATTTTCTTCATTATGGGCCACTCGTTGACCTCAAAAATAAAAAGTTGATAGAAAACACCACCAAATTAAAAATTGTAGCAGAATTAACAACTGTGGATGCTAATGATTCAATAAGCTCACTCTATGTAACATGCCAGTTTTCAAAACTCTTAGAGAATTTTCCTGATCTAACTAAACCATCTATAGTACCAAAAGCGTAAAAGCATAATGTGCAGCATTATCATCACTACATCTCCTGGTCCACCAGTATACAGTAAAGCTCGTAGTTTGGACCCACATAAATTGAGAAATGCTAAACAAGAATTTCAATTTCTGTTAAATAACAGAATTATATGCCCATCAAAATCACAATGGGCTAGTCCACTACACCTTGCTAAGAAGCCAAGTGGTCAATGGCGACTCTGTGGAGATAATCGCCGTTTGAATGACAGGACTCTCGCAGACCGGTATGAAATTCCACGAATTGATGATGTAAATTTTATGCTTCAAAATAAAAATATGTTCTCAAAAGTAGACCTACTCGAGGCCTATTACCAGATTCCACTAACCGAAGAAGATAAACCAAAGTCAGCTGTTACAACACCATTTGGTCTCTTTGAATTTAATTATATGCCCTTTGGACTTCGCAATGCACCTTGCACATTCAAAAGGTTTATACACGAATTTGTGAGAGAACTAGAATTTTGTTTTCGATATTTGGATGACATTTTAATAGCATCTCAATCACCAGAGCAACATGTTGACCATCTAAATTTACTTTTTGAACAGTTGTATAATTATGGTCTTGTCATAAATGTTTCCTAATCAGTATTTCGTGTACAACACCTAACATTCTTAGGAAATTTAACTACACCTGCTGGAACAAAGCCAGATCCAGAATGAGTTGCAGCAATAATGAACTACAATCAACCCAAAACAGTTCGTGAACTTACAAAATTCTTAGGGATCATCAATTTTTATCGTAGACATTTGGAACATGCAGCTGAAAACCACGCCTTGCTGAATGATTTCCAAAAATAGAGAGACCGGCATATTAACTGGACAGAAGAAGCAATTGATCAATTTGAAAAATGCAAAGAAGATCTAGCAAATGCTGCACTTTTGACATTTCCTGGCTTGTACAATCAACTTGCATTTTTGTGGATGCATCAGATTTTGCAGCAGGTGCTGCATTGCAACAATGGCAAGATGGACAGTGGAGACAAATTTGATTTTTTTTCAAAAAAAGTTTACAACAGCACAGAAGTAGTATTCCACATATGATAGAGAGCTGCTTAGCATCTATATGGCTGTTAAATATTTCAAATATCTGTTGGCAGGAAGAGATTTCATTATTTATACTGACCATGCTCGTCTAATGTATGCATTTAAACAACACAATGAAAAAGCAACACTTATTCAATTATGTTACCTCCAGTACATTTCGCAATTTACCACAGACCTACGTCATATATCTGATAAAGAAAACGTTATTGCTGACGGTCTATCAAGGCTTGAAGAACTAGTTTGTTAACTATGAGGAGATAGCCCAAGCACAAGATGATGATGATGAAAGTCTTCAACTACAGACTAGCCCTCATACATCACTTAAAACACCATCTGACACATGGAGGAAAACAACTATGGTGTAATGTGTCAACACAAATCATTCCTGAACTATTTAGATACCCTATTTTCCAACACTATCGCAATCTGGCTCATCCAGGCACTAAGACAACAGTAAAAATGATCTCACGATTTATCTGGATCAATTTTAAAAAAGGATGTCCAAAACTGGGCCTAAACATGTATTGCATGCCAGAAAAACAAAACATCACGACACATTCAAACAGCGATAGGACACTTCCCCAATAATGAACGTTTCAAAATTGTTCACCTTGATTTGATGGGAACAATGCCTCCTTCTGATGAATATACTTATTGTTTAACATGCATTGACAGAGTTACGAACTGGACAGAATTAGTACCTCTTTGGGGCATACAAGCAGATGCAGTAGCACAAGCATTTTTGAATTGTTGGATCACTAGATATGGAACGCCATATCAACTAGTGTCCAATGAAGGCAGGCAGTTTAAACTCTGAGCTATTCCAAGCACTGTCAAAACTATGCAGTTGTAACCAAACTCAAACTACAGCATATCATCCTCAATCAAATAGAAAAATTGAAAGATTTCATTGCACACCTAAAGTGGCTATCTGTGCCCATGCAACTGCCAAATGGACTCAAGTAATACCTGTAATACTTCTTGGCATGTAATGCTTCATCAGAGAGAACAGTAATGCTAAAATTGTAGAAATGATTCATGCCTCACCCATAAGAATACCAGGTGGTTTTGGAACAAAAATGGATGCAGACTTACCTCAGTTTGAAGCAGTGCATGAATCATCTGAAGCCTGTACAATACCCCCACAAAGCAAAAGAAAGACCTTTCAAACACAGTGTTAGTGAGTCAACACATGTATTTGTGGGAGTTGACAGAGTCAAAAAAGCATTAGAACCTCCGTATGAAAGCCCATGTGAAGTAATAGAAAGAACCCCAAAGTTTTTTGTGTGTTAAAAGACCAGGTCAAGAATATCTCCATTGATAGACTAAAAACTGTGTACTTCATTAATCATAATGAGAAACAGTCTGAAGACACTTCAACTTGAACGGTCAGCCCAGGACAAACAACTGGACACAACAGACAGTGGAAAACCATGATCAACGAGATCTGGCCGTGAAGTTGATTTCCTGCAAGATTAGTTGAAGAACTGCAGTGTTAAGTGACTATATGACTGAGAAGGGGGTGATGTGAGGACACGACAAATTACTATTTGTATTTTTATGTTTCTGCTCCCATATTAAGGTAATTGGTATTCTCTGTTATTATCTTTGAAAAAAGAGAGAGAAAAAAAGTTCTTCTCTTGTCATTATAATTATGCCCTCATGGCGTGTAGTGAGCAAGATAAAAGTAACTAAAAGTATGGAAATATAAATCTTTAAATTTAGTATTTAGTGAAAAGTGTTCTACATTCCATTAGCCTTGCTTTGCTCTTGTTAATGTTCATCTTTTAACCTGCTTTCAGGGTACTGTTCATTCCATTCAATTATACTTTCAGGTCCTTTTCTTTCTGACAGAATAACAGTGTCATTGGCAAACTGCAAAGTTTTTATTTCATTTGTAAACTTTAATCCCTTCTCCAAATTTCTCCTTACATTCTTTTACAACTTGCTCAGTGTACAGGTTTAATAACATTGGGGAAAGACTACAACCCTGTCTTATACCATTTTCAACCTCTGTGCCCCTTTTATGCCCATAACTCTTGTAATGGGTGTCTGGTTTTTGTAAAAGTTGAATATAATTTTCCATTATTGCAAAGTACTGTTGTAACAATTGTACTAATGAAAATGGAAAGTCAGAAACATGTTTTTGTAAAGGTTTTGCTTCTTAAAATGTACCAAAAAGATGAGTTATGCCATTTAAACAGCGTACAGTGTACAGGTTTAATAACATTGGGGAAAGACTACAACCCTGTCTTATACCATTTTCAACCTCTGTGCCCCTTTTATGCCCATAACTCTTGTAATGGGTGTCTGGTTTTTGTAAAAGTTGAATATAATTTTCCATTATTGCAAAGTACTGTTGTAACAATTGTACTAATGAAAATGGAAAGTCAGAAACATGTTTTTGTAAAGGTTTTGCTTCTTAAAATGTACCAAAAAGATGAGTTATGCCATTTAAACAGCGAGAACTCATGCCTTAAGGTTGTGCAATCGGTCACGTGTGTAGAAATTTCTCCACACTCGATGAATAGTTTGAAATGTACTTAATATGTGTAAATAAGTATTCTTGTTGTTTCATAAGAAAACATGCTTATTTAAATATTTAAAAATCCTGATAAGTGTCTGTGTTCACAATCTAATTTTTATGTTTCTTAACAATAGGTACTAATAAACTGCCGTAATAATAAGAAATTACTTGGTAGAGTGAAAGCCTTCGATCGTCACTGTAATATGGTGCTTGAAAATGTGAAGGAAATGTGGACAGAGTTACCTCGAACTGGTAAAGGAAAGAAAAAGGTAATGCTGAAATTGTTTCATTATTTGATTTTGATTTAATGGAATTAATAATGAAGTTAATTATTGCTCTATGCTTAAATAGAAGTAAAAGAATAAATGAAAATGTTTGTTGATCTCTAGGTTGTCATATAACAGAAAATTTTATTTTCAGGCAAAGCCAGTAAACAAAGACAGGTTCATATCAAAAATGTTTCTGCGAGGGGATTCAGTCATACTTGTTCTTCGGAATCCACTTGCCACAGCAGCTGGAAAATGAATACTCACTTAAAAAGTGGAACTGGAGTGTGTTGTTGCCTGTATTTTTTTGTATTTTTGGACTTGGAATAATATTCCAATTAATTTTTATTCTGTTGGTACTGATGTCCATCTCATGTAATAAATAATTTCAATATGGTAAATCTTTTTCTTTATTTAAGTTGTGAATGTTTTGATATTTTGGGAACATTGTAAGTGATCTGTAAACTGTTTGTTTGGTCCATTACAAAATTCAATTTCCAATAGCCACTAATTTCATATTCCTTGAATCAAGCCTGATTTTTAGAGAGAGATCATGAAATTTTTAGTACCAATAAATTGGTAATTAAAATTGGTTGAAATTGATGAACATAATTTTAAGTTGTTTTTGGGGAAGCTTCAGATTTTGTTTCCCTCATCTCTATCCTTAACTCAGATAGAGCTGACATCCTTCCAGAAGTACGAGAATGGCAACTTACTTTAAGAATTCCTGCACAGTGTCGTATTTTCTTAGTAGCCTGCTCCAATGCCAGATCAATTTAACTTGTATTGTTGATTGCAAAGAGGTTGGATATGGCTTAGAAGTTGAGGTTCATACAGAAGATACTGAAGTCTTCCTCGTGATTGGGTTTGTATTTCGTGAACATTGTTCCATTTTTGCGACATTTATATGTATATATTTCAATGATTCACCAGATTAAAATTCTAAAACATTCATTCATGATTGTAGAAGGGGGGGGGGGGGGAGAAAAACAATCTTACAACACAGTCATATGAAGGTAATTAATAGTTTCTGAAAAAAGTTGTGCCCAGAAGTAATTCTGCTCTATCTGGGTTACTGTACTTAACCATCTTGAAGTCTGCATTCTGTAATGAACACGATTGTGTTCTGACTGCCTGTGCCAAGAGATGCTGTTCTGGCCACTGTGAAACTTACCTGATTTTTAAGAAAACTACTTGACAAAAAAAAAAAAAAAAAAAATAAATAAATAAATAAATAAATAAAATAAAATAAAATTGCACATCATAGTTTGATGCCTTACTCACTGTAAGACTATTAATGAAAATAAAATCAATCAGTTATTGCTCAGTATCAAATTAACAAAAGTATTGTATGGCATTTTAAAGAATTTGTAGTGGTATAAACACATTGTGTTGATTTTGTGTAAGGTTTATTTTAGCTCATGCTAGGTGGTGTCTGCAATGTAGAGAAGGTATTGAAATTTTAGATTAATTTGAGATCACAGTGATACCTCATTTTGTATCCAGTGAACGAACCCTTATAGTGAGCCCACTTACGTGCATGTGAACTTGGCTACTATTTTGAAACACTAATTTCAATTTCGAGGAGAGTATTTTAGTTATTGTCACATGCTGTACAGAGATTTATGTCAAAGTATACAAAAATTACTAAAACTTTATTGGCCATCTGATTTCATCTTGCTTACGAAGTGAAAGTAGATATATCATACACTTTAGCCTTCAAAGTACTAGACAAGTTTCCAAGTGGTTTTAACAGGATACTTGAATGATATATGGGACAATGTATGGGCATGATATAAAAATCAGATCATTGGAAATAAGATATTGTAATTTCCATTGTTTTCAGTAAATGTTCTCTCTCCATCCTTTAGAAACCTCTTCTCACCCTCACCTTGTCAATTAAATTTTCTACATCCAATAATTATCTACTTTTTTTTTTTTAGCTTTTGTATATTCATTCCATAAATCTGTAAAAAGCATACACAGTACACATACTAAAACAGCAGTATATTCTTTATAGCAGAAACACATTGTGATAGTTAAGTCAGATTAATAAAATATTGTCAATTAAAAATATGCTGACGATTCAATTATATTTCACATGCAGAAATCAGTAGCAATGACCACATCATTGAAAAGCTGAATATCTCTCATTACTGGTGCTAACTTTAAAGGCCAATTACTCCAAAACCATGATAAATTCCAGTCTTTGACTTAGTGTTTCTTGTTGCTGTTTTCTTCTTTCTGTTGATATATGCACTAATTAAAAAATTGAGTTATTCTGTACAAGTAATTATTGTATTTAAAATGGCTGAATTCTGACCTAACTGTTGTGCTGATTCTGAGATAACAAAATTGTTGTTACGCCTTTCTATAAAGGGAGGGAAAAATCTAGAATTCTAGTCAGTCCGCAGTGGTCAGTAGTGTGAATAACACCTATGCCGTTTATCAGTGGTGATGTACTGCACTCGCATTATGTAAGTGCCAATTTTTACTCATCCCCTTTATGGCCTGAATTTTTATTTTTTGACTTTTACATTTAGAAATTTTTCTGTGACATTCTAGTTGTTAGGGAATAGGTTTTGTGTAAAGAAAAACCAGATCAAATTGTATTATGCACATTTTATTAATATTTTTCAAAATGGGACTTCCCGACAGGTCACAAAGGTACAGACAGTAGCAAAAGTGGTATTCATAAAGAGTTTTTTCTTTCATTGACACAAGAATACTTTACAATGAGAACATTTAGAATGAGGTCTTGATTCTATATTATGTACAGCACAATTTTTACATCCACCACTACTCGCAACAAAATGAGTTCAAAGATTTTGGGTTTGAATATCATTTGAAGTTGAGAAACCTTTCTTCCTTATTTTATTCACTAAAGAGCTGGGAGATGTCTCTTGCTTTGGTCTTCCTCTTTTCTTCAAAACTGCTTTACATTTTGTCAGAAGTCCCTGCGTTACCATACGTTTGAACTGAAGGAAAGATTATATAACACATGTATTCAGCAATGTTATATCTATGGCAGCAAAAACAGGCAGTGCCACCACTTTTTAGCTTTACAGTCTCTTTCATAAATGGATTGGAACATATCTGCTTTATCAACGCCATCCATATGTGAATTATAATCCCTAACTACCACTCCCATGACCCACAGACATTGCCGAGGTGGGGTGGCTTGTGTGCCTCAACGATACAGATAGCCGTACCGTAGGTGAAACCACAGTGGAGGGGTATCTGTGGAGAGGCCAGACAAACGTGTGGTTCCTGAAGAGGGGCAGCAGTCTGGAGGATTGACTGAGCTGGCCTTGTAACATCAGCTAATGTGGCTTTGCCACACAGTTACTGCGAACGGCTGAAAGCAGGGGGAAACTACAGCCGTTACTTTTCCCGAGGACATGCAGCTCTACTGTATGAACATATGATGATGGCATCCTCTCGGGTAAAATATTCCGGAGGTAAAATAGTCCCCCCATTCGAATCTCCGGGCGGGGACTACTCAGGAGGATGTGATCATCAGGAAAGACAACACTGGCATTCTATGGATCGGAGCGTGGAATGTTAGATCCCTTAATCGGGTAGGGAAGCTAGAAAATTTAAAAAGGGAAATGGATAGGTTGAAGTTAGATATAATGGGGATTAGTGAAGTTCGGTGGAAAGAGGAACAGGATTTCTGGTCAGGCGAGTACAGAATTATAAATACAAAATCAGTTGGGGGTATTACAGGAGTAGGTCTGATAATGAATAAGAAAATAGGAATGCGGGTAAACTACTATGAGTAACACAGTGATCGCATTATCGTAGTCAAGATAGATACGAAGCCAACACCGACCACAGTAGTATAGGTTTATATGCCAACTAGCTCTGCTGATGATGAGGAGATTGAAGAAATATATGAGGAGCTAAAGGAAATTATTCAGACAATTAAGGGAGAGGAAAACTTGTTATGGGAGACTGGAATTCAGTAGTAGGACAAGGAAGAGAAGGGAAGATAGTAGGTGAATATGGTCTGGGCAAAAGGAATGAAAGAGGAAGTCGCCTGGAAGAATTTTGCACGGAACATAATTTAGTTATACCAAACACCTGGTTTAAGAATCACAAAAGTAGGTTATATACGTGGAAGAGACCAGGAGACACCGGGAGATACCAGATAGATCTTATAATGGTAAGGCATAGGTTTCGGAACCAGGTTTTAAACTGTAAGACATACCCAGGGGCAGATATAGACTCTGACCATAACTTGTTGGTTATGAACTGTAGGCTGAAACTGAAGAAACTACAAAAAGGTAGGAAAATAAGGAGATGGGACCGTGATAAATTGAAGGAACCTGAAGTTCTTAAGAATTTCAGAGGGAGCTTTAGGCAACAATTGACAGAAACAGGGGAAAATAAAAAAGGAGAGGAGGAATGGGTAAAATTGAGAGATGAAATAATGAAGGTAGCAGAGGACAAAATAGGTAGGAAGGCAAGACCTACAAAAAATCCTTGGATATCACAGGAGATACTAAATTAATCGACGAAAGGAGAAAATATAAAGATGCAGTAAATGAAACAGGCAAAATGGAGTACATGTGACTAAGAAATGAGATTGACAGGAAGTGCAAAATGGCTAAGCAGGAGTGGCTAGAAGGCAAATGCAAGGATGTAGAAGAATGTATAAATAGGGGAGAAATAGATACAGCCTACAGGAAAATAAATGAAACATTTGGAGATAAGAAAAACAGCTCTATGAATACCAAGGACTCTGATGGAAAACCAGTTCTCAGCAAAGAAGGGAAAGCTGAAAGGTGGAAAGAGTATATAGAGAGGCTCTATGAAGGAAATGAACTTAGCGGCAATATTGTAGGATGGAGAGAAGTAGATGAGGATGAAATAAGAGATACTATACTGAGGGATGAATTTGACAGAACACTGAAAGACCTAAGTCGAAACAAGGCTCCTGGAGTAGATGATATTCCCTCAGAGCTACTGAAGTCTCTGGGAGAACCAGCCATGACAAAATTTTCACTTGGTGTGTAAGATGTATGAGACAGGTGAAGTACCCTCAGACTTTAAGAAAAATGTTATAATCCCCATTCCAAAGAAAGCAGGTGCAGTCAGGTGTGAAAACTACAGAACCATCAGTTTAATAAATCATGGTTGCAAAATATTAACACGAGAAGTCGACCTCGGGGAAGATCAGTTTGGGTAGGCAACTCGGGAGGCAATACTCACTTTACGGCTTATCCTAGAAGATAGATTAAGAAAAGGCAAACCTACATTTCTAGCTTTTGTAGATTTGGAGAAGGCTTTTGACAATGTTGATTGGAATAAACTCTTTCAAGTTCTGAAGCAAGCAGGAGTAAAATACAGGGATCCTAAGGTTATTTACAACTTGTACAAAAACCAGACAGCGGTCGTCAGAGTTGAAGGGCATGAAAGGGATGCAGTGGTTGGAAAGGGAGTAAGACAGGGCTGTAGTCTTTCTCCATTGTTATTCAATTTGTACATTGAGCAAGCCATAAAGGAAAGCAAGGAGAAAATTGGTGAAGGTATTAAAGTTCAGGGGGAAGAATTAAAAACATTGTGTTTTGCCGACGACATAGTAATTCTGTCAGATACAGCAAAGGACCTGGAAGAGCAATTGAACGGAATGGACAGCGTGCTGAAAGGAGCATATAAGATGAACATTAACAAGAGCAAAACTAGGGTAATGGAGTGCAGTGTAAGAAAATCAGGTGATGCTGAAGGAATTAGATTGGGAAACGAAGCAATAAAGGAGGTAGATGAGTTTTGTTATTTGGGCAGTAAAATAACAAATGATGGTTGCAGTACAGTGGATATAAAATGCGGAATGGCAATGGGTAGAAAAGCGTTCTTGGAAAAAGAGAAATTTGTTAACATCGAATATTGATTTAAGGCTAAGGAAGTCCTTTCTGAAGGCATTTGTATGGAGTGTTGCCTTGTATGGGAGTGAGACATGGACGATAAATAGTGCGGACAGGAAGAGGATTGTGGGTTTTGAAATATGGTGCTACAGAAGAATGCTGAAGATTAGGTGGGTGGATCGCGTAACTAATGAGGAGGTACTGAACAGAATTGGGGAGAAAAGAAATTTCTGGCATACCTTGACTAAAAGAAGGGATAGATTGGTAGGGCACATTCTTAGACATCAAGGAATTGTGAATTTAGCTTTGGAGTGAAGTGTGTGGGGTAAAAACCGCAGAGGCAGCCCAAGAGATGGATACATTAAGCAGATTCAGACAGATGTAGGTTGCCGTTCTTATGTGGAGATGAAGAGGCTTGCTCAGGAGAGGCTATTGTGGAGAGCTGCATCAAACCAGTCTCCGGACTGAAGACCACAACAACAACAA
Organism: Locusta migratoria; assembly: GCA_026315105.1. Lineage (NCBI taxonomy): Eukaryota > Metazoa > Arthropoda > Insecta > Orthoptera > Acrididae > Locusta > Locusta migratoria. Next base: position 673,993,588 of record CM048744.1, read on the forward strand.
CAACAACAACAACAACAACAACAACTACTACTACTGGAGCCGTCACATCAATTTTTGTACCATCTTTTTGTTTCTGTTTTATGTTAACTGTTTCAGTTTCATGAAAATTAGATAATAAATATACACTCTTGTTGTCTTTCCATTTGAAAAACGTAATTCCTTCTTCCGAAGTTTGGCTGTCAAATTCACCTCTTAGCAGCTCTTGATCACTCTTCAGTTTTGGTAGGCCAAGTCTATTTGGACGTACAGTTCTACATGCATATACACTATGAGCTTTTAGATATTCAAAAAGGTCCACAGAAGAGAAGTAATTGTCCATCACAACAACATAATTATTTTGGTGAAGACGGGATGTCAGTTTTCTTCACTACACTTCCTCCAAGTCCGAACTTCTCTTTGCCGCTATCGGATATTTTATCCTGGTAGACATCAAATTCATAGATGTAAAGTGACATATATGCATGACACCAAAGCTTGTACCCACGTTTCACTGGCTTCATCGTATTGTATTGTTTTAGGGAAGATCGTCCTTTGAATTGAACAATACTCTCGTCCTTAATTGCCTAATTGTTGGGCCTGCAGCATCATATATGTCGTAAAAAGACATTGTAATAAAGTTCCAGATTGCTGCTTGTTTTATTTAATATTGCTACAGCTGTTTCGACAGTTTGTCATTCTCAAGCGCCTGCGTGTATAAGAATTACATTAATTATAAATCAAACAATAGGAAAAAACTAATATTATAGAAGGAGACTTTCCAGGTGGGAAAATGGTATAAAATAAAGATTTTTGACTTACCTAAAGTACAGGCTCATCGTTAGAAACACCAAACACACAAACATTCGAGCTTTCGCCACCAGTGGTGGCTTCTTCGGGAAAAAGAGGGAAGAAGGAGAGGAGAAAGGGAAGGATACGGGTTTTAAGGAAGTGGAAAAGGAGCCATTCCAATCCCAGGAGTGGAAGGACTTACCTTAGGGGACAAAAAGGAAGGTAAACAAATACACACACACACTCACACATATCCACATCCAAACACACCTAGGCAGACATTTGTAGAAACCCAAATGTTTCTACAAATGTCTGTCTGTAGGTGTGTTTGGATGTGAATATGTGTGAGTGTGTGTGTATTTGTTTACCTTCCTTTTTGTCCCCTAAGGTAAGTCCTTCCACTCCTGGGATTGGAATGGCTCCTTTTCCACTTCCTTAAAACCCGTATCCTTCCCTTTCTCCTCTCCTTCCTCCCTCTTTTTCCCGAAGAAGCCACCACTGGTGGCGAAAGCTCGAATGTTTGTGTGTGTTTGGTGTTTCTATCGATGAGCCTGTACTTTAGGTAAGTCAAAAATCTTTATTTTATACTAAACAATAGGAAAATATACATAAATCTGTTTGTTATAAATTTTCTTAAGAAACTTACGTCTACGATGTTTAGACGTTAATTAATGTTGACATCTGGCGTAACTGTTGCTTTAACTGTCAGGTGTTATGCAGCTTTTTACATTAAAACTTTAAATTAAAATTTTTTATATTTTTTCGTAATTAGCAACAGCTTTGCTAAAGATGTTTACATATACAGTAATCAACTAAGTTATGAGATACTTTTTTAACTTTAACATTGGTCAGAGAATAAAACAAAATAAACCTCTCTGGAATGCAAAGTGGGCATTTCATTTCACAACAGTATTGTTACATCATGTGGTGCTAATAACTTCTTGTATGAAATTATCTAATTTTGACACAATTTTCTTCCTTCAGGACATCCACAACCGTCCATCTTCACCTTAAATAATTGGATCCACAACAGTGGTTAATTTTAAACTTTTTTTTTATTTTATGCACTACCCGAGTTTGGAGACCTATATCTCATCATCAGGTGCATTGAGTGAGTCCGTAAAACTGTTACACGTAGGAACAGGTTAAAATAGTGACCAGGGACTCACTACTTCTATCTGTTCCTACATTTAACAGTTTTATGGACATATAGGTCTTGAAACTCTGGTAGCACATAAAATAAAACAGTTTAAAATTAACAACTGTTGCAGATTAAATTATTTAAGATGATCTAATTTTGTTACATGTTTTAGAACATTTTTCTCCTTCCTGGCATATCAAGGCAAGAGGGCCCTTCTGCAGTTATTTTCATAATTTTCTTTATCAATACACATTACAGTTTCTTCACTAAGCTTAATTGCGTTGGTGGTTTGCACAACTACTTTTGAAACCTGTAAGACAGGTTCTCCATTTTCCACCACAAAGTATTACCACACATTGAACACAAGTTGTGGCAATTGTCCTTTAAACATAATTCCTTGCCTGCTTTGCTTTACTGATGTTTTACATCCTCAATTGTGGATTTTCCTCTTTCTTTACATTTCACCAGGCATGACAATGAAACCAAACACAAAACACATAGAAAACAGTAGTAACGGAACATACACATGCTTCTTACACAGACTATACAAACAAAGTGTACTCACCATCTGTTATGACACGTTGACAGCATCAGACATTTAGGGCATGACAGTGATCAATATACTCCAGCAAGTGAACTATCACCTAACAAATAAATTTTATCAGACTATAGTGTACTCTACAATCATAGTAAATAAAACAGCAAAGTAGCAGAATATACTGGGAATTCAGACAAATGGGAACATTGTTGATTTCAAGTTGTTTCCATTTATTTGCAAACCATAGACTCTTGATTCTTTTTGAATTTAGTGGAAAAATACTACTTGCATTGATAAGTTTTCAATTCCCATAAATTTCACACTGAATTACAACAGTTACTAATGTGCTTGACTGACAAGGGGTCTGCGGTGGACTTTTAGTCAGAAAAAGTGGTCCGCCAACTGAAAAGATTGAAAAGCTCTGGACTAGGAAAAAGGAATGAAAGAGGATGTTGGCTGGTAGAATTTTGTTCACAAAACAATTTAATCACCACACACACACACACACACACATTGTTTAAGAATGGAAAAAAAATGGAATCTGGATAAAATGAAAGAACCTGAGTCGGATGAGAGTCTCAGTGTATTGGGCAACAACTGATTGAAACGGAGGAAGGCATACTATAGAAGAAGAATGGATGATAGCTTTGAGAGATGAATTAGTGAAGGCCAAATAGGATCAAATAGGACAAGGCCTAGTAGAAATCCTTAACCAACACAGGAGAAATATATAAATGCAGCAAATAAAGTGGGCAAATGAGAGTATAGACAGTTAAAAATGAGTTTCACAAACAGGGCTTGCCTGAAGCAGAGCTAGCAAAAACTGTGAAAGAAGTAATGCATGTTGCTTTAAATGTTTTTTGTATACAAAACTAAATTAGTGCACCTTGCAGAAGGCTTCCAACATGGGCTGACAACTGCATAATCACTCATATTAATAATGTACTGGATAATACAAACCACTCTGAACAAAAATTCAGATAACAATGGCTGCCTCACTCAGTACAGTCAGTTAGTAATGTTAAAAAAAGTCTGCCAGCTGAAGCCTCCTAACATCTACCAATTCAGTACTAGTCAGAGCTCTGCCAGCTGATAGAGAGCACATAGTTGTGTCACTGTATTGTTCATGATATCATGACACTCCAGCCTTGTTTATGGATATTTTGTGTGGCAGTCTCAGATGTAGTAGTAGGGAACAAGTGAAAGAGACTGTCTGTAAACAATTTCTACTGCATCTACAGTACCCATTTGAATGAAAAACCTAATGACGTTCCTTCGCGTCTATCGATGTTTTCATTTACTAAGAATTGTTTCTTTTGTAGTGCTGGAAAGAAACAATAAGTGATGATGTGTGTATTCCCTCAGTAACAGAACTATTTTGTATTAAGAGCCGCAATCTTAACTCTGCAAATACAAACTAACATTGCATAGCGAGTTGCTGGTTACACTTTGTATATTCACAGCTTAATGACATGTTTGCTTCTTTTGAAAGGGATCAATTGAATTTAAAATATAACGACATTCCTTCGCATCTATCAATTTACATAAGAATTCTTTGCAAGGAAAATCAAATTTGTGAACTGTCCTTTCTTATTTCGGTGTATCCTCATTACATTTTGAGTGGGTTCTGTTTAGGAATGCATCAAAAACGTCATAGTACAAGAAACGACAAAGTGAGGCGACGTTAGTTACTTAGTACACCAAATAACAAATTATGGCGTTGCTGCGTATTTTTCATGTTCATAAAGATGGTGTAATACACTACAAGAAGGGGTACAATTTTACTTATGGCGGTGGCGTTGTGTCCTGATGTTGGCAATGGCCACTGAATGCTTTTTCAAAAATCAGTCACGTAGAATGAGGGGAATATTTCTCTATGTTCCTGATGAAATAAATAATTTATGCTGTTCTGGTCAGTAAATTAATCCCCCTCCTAAAGCAAATAGTTCGTTGCTGATGATAGCAAACTAAACCGCTGCAACAAGTAAAATTTAACACAGGTAGGACACAAAAAAAAAAATTTTTTCTGCCTGGCTGTCACACATATGCTTTGCAATGTCGTGGAAAGAAAAGAAGTGCCTCTTTCGATGGGTATAGCCACTAAATTGTACATAGAGTAGAAATATCTATGGACTGAGCATTGCGTTCTGTGCATCTTCTCAACATTAAGTTGCAATTAACACGTGATGTTGACACAAATCCACTCTTTCCACACGTTTATTTGCTCTTGCGATTGGTATGTACCGCATTGGCTGAGAAGAAGCCCCACCTAGTTTTTTCAGAGCAACCACTTAGATGAAATAATATCTAATTAACCTTAATGTTGACGACACAAAATCTGTTCTGCGCAGCCTGCCACTAGAGATAACATAAACAAGCGAGCGACAAACACATTAGAAACCTCTCTGTCTTCATAATTGTTTGGTACAATATTGTGATTCAAATTTGTACTTACTTACTTTTGGTGCAGACTACATTAAGACAGAGAAAGATGTCTAAATAAATGTGTCACAGAAGCAACAAGAAAGTTGAGGAAGCATCAGTAAATGGGCCACTTACACAGTCACCAGTCTTAACCGAACAAACGATTAGTATATTTTTCCCAATATCATGTGCCATTTCCACCTTAATGTTGAGAACACAAAATCTGTTCTGTTCATCTGAATGCTCACTCCAGTAATATTTCAGCTCTGTGCCTGCCACTAGAGATAATAAACACGCGTGAGCGACCAAGGAGGTTAAACTATGTATTCTAACCAATATAACCATAATCTAACCTCCTTGAATATAACGTCCTTGCGAGCGACAAACTCATCAGAAACTTCTCTGCTTTCATAATTGTTCAGTACACTATTGTGATATAAATTTGTAATTACATACTTTTGGTGCGGACTACATTAAGATAAAGAATGTCTTCTTTAGCAGAGACAATTGTATTTATATTTATAATCTGACTTCTGAATATGCATGCCATTGTCTTACGTACCGTGGTGGAGTGGGTTGAGGCGCTAAGCTCCAATGCACAAGGCCATTCCCCGTCGGGGGTTCGAATCCCCCCTCAGGCATGGATGTTTGTGCTGTCTTTACTATAAGGTAGTTTATAATTAGTTTGTAAGTTTAGGGACTGATGACCCTGCAGTTAAGTCCCACAAGCTTAAAAAAACATTTTGAACTTACGTGAATGTAATTTGCAACAGACTATCGTAAATGAACCGGAACTGGTGATAAAAACGGTAGGCAATGAAAGTTCACAATTGCCTGTGTTTTAACTAAATGAAAGCCTTATTTCATGTATTAATAAAGAATGACCTAGGCTTCGAATCATGAGCTCATTTTCAAGTAAATAACCGATTGCAAAATTGAAAACCAAGTAAAGATAAACGTACCAACTGCCGAAGCTATGGAATGTTGATTTGAGCTTTAAAATGTATCTTTGAGATTGTTCCCACATTACGTAAGGATTCAAAAATTCTTAAGCATTAATTACAATAACTTTCACAATTTTGACAAAGTTACCTAGAATTTTACCAGTTCCTTAGAAACAAAATGATTGGTTTTCTTTATTTAACAAACTGTAAAATGTTGCACCCATTTATCTATTACATTATCAACGATATCTTACTTTGAAATTAAAATTTTCTGCATTGGTTGTTGATCATGTGATGCTAAAATATTTCACTAAACAAAAATGTACAGATATAAGTAACCAGCAATTGAAAAGTATAATTCACAAATGAAAAAAGGACATGGACTTAAGTGTTGAAAAATGAATCACTAGTCTATGACAAACACTTTCAGTTGTAAGGCAGTATTGTTTGTACAGCCAATAATCTATGGACTGACAGCCGCTCCCACCGGCGGTTCGAGTCCTCCCTTGGTCACAGGTGTGTGTGTGTGTTTGTTGGTAATGAGGATCACCCTGTGGCTAAACACGCCTTGGTGCACGGCCAGCACATCTTGGCACAGTGTTACACCGTCCGGGTTATCTGGATACTTCCCACCGACACCAATCCTTCAGAACTCCGGAGATGGGAACTAGCCCTTCAGCATATTCTCTCTTCCCGTTACCCACCTGGTCTCAACCTCCGCTAAATTTGAATTCCCACCCACCATCTTAACATCTTTGCCTTGGTTCTCTGGACAGAGCCTCTGCCTCAAGTGGCATCTCTGTCTAACTTCTAACTTCTTTGCTTTCTACAGTTCTACAGTGTGTCTGCCTAAGTGTACTTGCGTCTGTGTAAATGTGTGTGCGTGTGTGTGTGTGTGTGTGTGTGTGTTTTTGTTTACCCTCTTTTTTCCCCCCCAAGGTAAGTCTTTCCTGTCCCGGGATTGGAATGACTCCTTATCCACTCCCTTGAAACCCTCATCATTTCCTTTTCCCTCTCCTTCCCTTCTGCCTGACGAAGCAGCTAGGCTGCGAAAGCTTGTATGTGTGTTTGTGTGTGATTTTATTTATTTTATTTGTTTCTATCGACGAGCCGGTCCTTTTGGTAAGTCATCTGTTTTCTATTTTTATTTATCCCACCGGGAAAGTTTCCCTCTATAATTTTCGTTTCATCAATTTGAAACTACTTATGAACTTATACTAAAGACGACATAAACATTCATGTCCGACCTCGAACATTCATGTTCGAACCTCCGATGCAGGAGGCTGCGCGATCCGCAACATGGCGCTCCACACCACTCAGCTACTCCCGCACGGCATAGATTTTATGGAATTCTATAAGTGAAGAAAACTCCACCATGTACCACACGAAGTTTTTGTATACATTGACCTACCCTGTGTTTTGAATGCCAAGTGTGCAATATTTAATCAAGATCGCAATAAAACTTCAGATTTTAGGGAAATCGTAAGGGAAGAACCCTCCACCATGTACCAGACGTATCTTATATAGACAGTGACCTTCCCCTACTTTTGATCAGTAAGTGTGCGAAATTTCATCAAGATCCCAAAAAAACTATACATTTTGTGGAATTCTATAAGAGAAGAACTCTCCCCAATCTACCACACGAATATTCTGTATACACCGACCTTCCCCTTATTTTGAAACCAAGTGTGGAAAATTTAATCAAGATCATAATAAAACTTCAAAATTTAGAAAATTCATAAATGAAGAAATGTGTCACACGAATTCTACATAGACTGTGACCTTCCCTTCATTTTGATTAGCAAGTGAGCGAAATTTAATCAAGATGATAAAAACATAGATTGTAAGGAATTCTGTAACTGAATTTCCCTCTGCCATGTACTACACGAATCTTATGTAATGGTGACCTAACAGTTGTTTTGAAAGTGTCGAGTGAACATTTCATCAAGTTTGGAATAAAGCATGCCAATAATAGAGAAACACTGTATGAATAAAGAGGAGGTAGCCACTAGATAATTGCCATGTGTGACTTGTATCTGCGAGTCTTCTGTAACAGTCACAAGCACGGCTCGTCTCACCAAGCTCGCTGTACCCATAGGCTTGGCTCATTGTACCTGCGAGCCTGTTGTACACGCGGGACCACCAGCTCGGCCCACTGTACCCGTTGCTCCTGTCGGCCCGACCCGCTGACCTCGCAGGTTCTATGTCACCGATAACACGGCTCGTGAGCTTGTTGCGGGTACAGCTCAGCCTGGCGAAGGCAGGCGAGCCACGTCCACAAGCCCACGCAGCGGGCCAAGCCGGTGACGTCATAAAGCACAATAACGGGTTTTAAGCAACATTTCGAAGCCTGTTTCAGATCTCTGTTCCACGGTTGTTCCTCCAGGATGCTGTCTGTACTAACATAAGAGCATGGGTCTTCGTTGATGACATTGAGCACACCATCCTGGATTGGTTCAGCTGTCCCAATACGCATTCCTTTGGGGAGAAGTTGTGAATCCTCATGACAATTAGTGATCCAAATATCTCCTCAACCAAAGGTAATGCTTATGAGAGCCGCTGGTATTTAAATTTCTTTTGCGAGCCAAATAAACTTTTAACTATTGACAAGCACTTCACAGTATAACTGATCATCTGTGTTTGTGACTGGAACTCTTCCCATTGTCAACGGTGGGATTGTCACATTGTCAATGGAAAATAACTTCCCAGAAAATGCTGTATTATGTGTACCCGTCGGAATGACTTCCTCAATTTGCAGCTGAGATCTTCCACAGTCAATGATACCTTGGAAGGCCTAAAGGGAGTCCCATCCGAGGATGACATTATGACTACATTCTGTTAAAACGACAAATTCAAACGGCTGGATCCTGTTGTTGATGGTTATTCTTGCACACAAGTTCCTGCTGGCTGGATGTACGTTCCATTTGCGACCTTCACCACAGTTGCCCCCATATCACAGAACATTGTCGTCTTTAGTGTGCGGCAGGAATTATCCAACAATAAAGAGAAAGAAGCTCCTGAATCAACGAGTGTTTGGACAAGTTGACCATCGATTATGATGTCGATGAGATTTCCCGACATGTCAGTGACTGTCGTCCATGGAGGATTTTCATTTGCGGCTACCTCACCTCCATAGATGGTCGACTTGCTTAGTTTTTCTGGGTGCAGCGGCTAGGGGAGTGGCTGGTACCTCTGTATGGCGATGGTGAACGGCAGCAGCGTGTCGGGGAGCAACCTTGTCCAGGGTAAGGGTATGGGTATGGTCCAATGAACTCATCAGCAGGTGACTGCCTGGGATAGAACTGCTTTGATGGCTGATGACTTGCGGCAAAATAATCATCAAATACTCGCCTTCTCTCTCTGCAGTAGCATACGACATCTCCAGGGCACCCACAGTGGTGTGTTGTCTTCTGACCTCCAGACGTCTGTTCTTCTGGGGTGTCATAGTTGCCAGGGGAGTTGGTTGTGGCCGCATCGGCTGGTTTATAGGCTGCCGTCTGCTGGCTGCAGCATAAATCATAGCAGGGTGACGCCATTCTTCACATCGGGAGCAGTTGGCGGGGCAGACAGGAACTAATGTCTGAAATACCACTTCCTCAGCAGTGTCGGCTCCCTTGTGACTTACAGGGCTTACATCCATGGCCATAATCTGATGCTCACTTGGTCTAATAGTCTCAGCTGCCATAAACTGTTGTAATTCTTCTCTCACAATTTGTCATATGAGAGAAGCAAAGTCATGCTGGTCTTTCACAATGGGCATAGGGACTACATTGGTGGAGTCTGTTATACTTCTTTCATCCAATTCTCCTTTGTTGCATCTCTTCAATCCAGTGGCACTTGATGAACTCTTCCATCATAGCAACGTCTTTTATCAGAAGAGCTTGTTACATGTCTTCTGCAATACCCTTCATCAGGTGTGTGATTTTGTTGCCCTCAGTCATATTCACGTTAACTATGTTACATAGGGCCAAAATATTCTGTATGTATGACTGTGTCAGCTCACCATGTTGTTGGGCCCGGTTCTTCAGTTGTTCTTGTGCCGAGCGGATTTGTCATTGGTGGTCTCGAAACGTCTTCTTAAGTCCTGTCTGGAACGTATCCCAGTCATTCAGCTTCTCTTCGTTGTTTTCAAACCATTGCTGGGCTGTTCGATCCAGTTAGAAATAACCATGGCCAAGCACAATGTATGATCCCACCTGTTATACCTGACGACTCGGTCAAACCCTTTTAGCCACTTGTCGGGGTCCTGTCCAGCGTCTCCAGAGAACACCGACAGGTGTCTGATGTGCAGCTGGCTTAGTGCTGGTTTCATGTCCATGGGTCGTCTGATGATACGGACTTTTGAAAGACTGTACTCGGTGTATCCCTTGTATTCCGGTTCTAGTCCATGTAAGCGATGGCTTTTACGTTACCTAATCGAAGCCATTGTGATGCAGCTGTTGCACAGGATACCCGGCGCCTCCACTAAACAATGTTGCATTGAAATGGAAGCAGGCTTGACTTCGAAGGCAGGGTTGTCAACTGAACACAGCACTTATACTGAAACCAGGTTTAGTGTGAACTAAAAGATACATGGAGCACTGACTGCCTCACGGGCAGAGTGCTCTGCTATTTATACACAATGTACCAGAAATTAGAAGAATAGTTAGCATAACAAAAATTTGAATTTACAAGTGAACATAAAAAACATGTAGAACATTCTGGAAATGATAATTACAAAGAAATAATTTTTTGCCATTAGAAGGGGTTGAACTGGTGACCTTGAGCACCACATTCAAGTATCCGGTGACAAGAGGGGCACTTCTGGGGTTCTGTTGAAGGTTCTGAATTTCGGGGGATGAGGAAGTGGCTCTGGCAATTTCCTTCTGTAAACCGGATACTTTCCGGGACTGGAGCGGACTCTGAATGTGGCTCTCCAGCAAGGATACGACTTCCTAAAATCCTGCCCCGAAATGAGATCCATCCTTCACGACATCCTCCCCACTCCTCCGAGTGTCTTTCCGCCGCCCACCTAACCTCCGTAACCTCCTAGTCCATCCCTATGAAATCCCCAAACCACCTTCCCTACCTTCTGGCTCCTACCCTTGTAACCGCCCCCGTTGTAAAACCTGCCCTATGCACCTTTCCACCACCACTTACTCCAGTCCCGTAACCCGGAGGGTGTACACAATCAAGGGCAGAGCCACTTGCGACAGCACCCACGTGATTTACCAACTGACATGCCTGCACTGTGAAGCGTTCTATGTGGGACTGACCAGCAACAAACTGTCCATTCGCATGAATGGTCACAGGCAGACAGTGTTTGTTAGTAATGAGGATCACCCTGTGGCTAAACACGCCTTGGGGCACGACCAGCACATCTTGGCACAGTGTTACACCGTCCGGGTTATCTGGATAGTTCCCACCGACACCAGTCCTTCAGAACTCCGGAGAAGGGAACTAGCCCTTCAGTATATTCTCTCTTCCCATTGCCCACCTGGTCTCAAACTCCGCTAAATTCGAATTCCCACCCACCATCTTAACATCTTTGCCTCGGTTCTCTAGACAGAGCCTCTGCCTCAAGTGGCATCTCTGTCTAACTTCTAACTTCTTTGCTTTCTACAGTTCTACAGTATGTCTGCCTAAGTGTACTTGCGTCTGTGTAAATGTGTGGGTGTGTGTGTGTATTTGTTTACCCTCCTTTTTCCCCCCCAAGGTGAGTTTCCTGTCCCGGGATTGGAATGACTCCTTACCCACTCCCTTAAAACCCTCATAATTTCCTTTTCCCCTCTCCTTCCCTTCTGCCTGACGAAGCAGCTAGGCTGCGAAAGCGTGCGTGTGTGTGTGTGTGTGTGTGTGTGTGTGTGTGTGTGTGTGTGTGTGTGTGTGTGTGTGTTTATTTGTTGCTATCACTGCCTGTGCTCCTTCGCCTGGTAAGTGGACTTCATCTATTTTTTACGTATAATATTATTTTTAATCATACACTGTATTAAGAGAAAACCCATCACTAAAATGATTCATTATTTAATTGAAAATTGGCTGAATATTAGTTTGTTGTTGCAAATTTTGTGGAATTTATGTGTGTGTATTAAAAGTGACTGACTTAGGGGAACATATGCCCAAAATTCTTTACCAATTGGTGACTATCAATGAAGTGCAAAAACTTCCTTCGTATTCAAAATCATAATTGAACATAGTCCAGTCAATGAATGCATTGTAGAGTGCATGGAATATGCGAGAATTTTTGACTTCAGGACTTTGTTAGGGATAGTTAGGATGTGAACATACCAAAAGTCCCCGCTCCTGGGGGGTGAGCTAAAGCGGGGAGGGGGGTGGAAAGGTACCATTTTTTGGTTTTCCGCTTATATCTCGAAAACGGCAGGCTTTAGGAAAAAAATGATCCAATAAAAAATGAAAGATAATTGAATTTGCTATAAAATTATTTCCATACATATACGTCGAATTTCTAACAGTTTTCGAGATATACGTTATTGAAAATCGACAATTTCAGAAACAATCATCTTTACCTCACTAATTTTATCAAACATTTACTTCTAGTGAATCACTCGATCGTTTCACAGAAAATTTGTCAGGAAGAAAGTTGTAGATCATTAAATTTCCTTCAATTTGATATGCACATTTGCTACCTTATCCTCAGCTGATCAGAAGTTACATCATTTATAAGATGTGCGCTCAGTTTCGATATCCCTCCAGAAATGAGTGTTTTGAGGGGTTGTGACTTTTCACCTCATGAAACTTGCTAGGATGGTAAATAACAGTTTAACAATGACTAGAAGGTACTTGCAATTTAAATCTTTTCATAATGGCAGCTTTTATTACAATATGATGAATCATACAATGAAAGTTTTTAGAAACACTTATAGTGATTCAGAATGAAAAATAAGTGCATTTAAAGCAACATATTCATTTTTCTGAAGAGAAATGGTCAAGGTTCATTCTTCTTCGTCAGTACTGGAGATGTCGTCCAACGAGACTGGTAGAGTCTCGATGTCACTGTCGTCATCTTCATCCTGAATTAATATACCGACGCCGACCGCGGTGGCCGAGGGGACTGAGGCGCTCCAGTCACGGTCTGCACGGCCACTACAGTCGGGGGTTCGAATCCCCCCTCAGGTATGGATATTTGTGCCATCCTTAGTATTAGCTAGTTCATAAACAGTTTGTAAGTTTAGGGGCTGATGACCCCGTAGTTAAGTCCCATAAGCTTAACAAACATTTGAACATTTAATATACAGACTCCGTTGTTGCAATTGCCCTTGCAGTTCAGGCATGCAACAGAGCACTGTAACAACGCTTTTCTGCAACCACATCTGCCATTGTCACATCCTTTCGTGAATCGACAAAAAAATGATATTCAAGATTTCGTCAGGGGCAGCATCTAACTCTGAGAGTTTCGGAACTAGTTGGCCATTCCGATCCCAATTCGGCGGTCCACCTTCAGGTTCTTCTCCTAGCCAAAGGCGTACTTGGTGGTAAGTTCGGAATGCATGCTGCTTAACAGCTCCTTCAGCTGGAGGGAGAGTTGAGATATTAGGCTTCATGTACATAGCTGCTTTTGTAAATGATTTGTAGCGGAATCCGATGAGGGATTCTGTGGTGGCTGGAGCTCCACATCATTATATAGTACTCGTGATTCCCGCTGTCTCATTGGAGTGGGGGAAAGAAGAACTGTTGGCAAATATCTCAGCAGCACGTTGAATCATTTTGGACTTCTGGTGCATTTTGACCAACCCCACTTTACTCTTGGAATACGCTAAGGATGTTGTGTCACAGCTTGAAAATGCATGTAAGAATAACAAATGGGCGTTGTCCTTCATTTTCAATTCCTGCTGCAGCTATTGTGAAGAATATAGACACATCTTAAAGTTTCCTCTTCCTGGTTCTACAAGCAGAATGTTACGATCAGATTTTGCCATTAAGAGAACAGCTGAATCGACATCCTCTCCAATAATGGTAATCAAGGAATTATGTTATCTGTTGAAAGCTGTCTCCACAATATCAACGTCAGTATCACCTGAAGCTTGAAGGCCATTTATTCCATTTTTATGTAGTTTCATGATCAACAGGTTTATCAGCTGATTCTTATTGTTAAATTTGGAGAGGAAATCCTCTTGCTTCACTGTAATTTTAGTTTCTAGACTGACATTCATTTTATCTTCGACTTTGTTCAGCTGCTTTTATGCTCTCTGATATGTCATAGTACCCATTAAAAACCACTGTTCAACCTCTCCCAAGACAATTGGTCTTCAAAAATCTAACATAACCATTGTAGCCTGATGTAATTTTTTCGACATTCTGTATGACTCAGAAGGATGTCCAAACCTTCTAAAGATGAGCCATTGCTATCTCCCCTTTCTATTCTAGCTTTGATGAGTGACAGTATTTCTTTTTTGACACTGTGGAAACGCCTGGTCCATCTATTTTTTCATTACGTACAAAACACTGAGTAACCATTCGCGTACACAGTCAACATTTTCATAAATCAATAAAAAATCTCGAAAAGCTGACACACAATACCGACACACAAACTTTGTCTACGGTTGGCGAACTTTTGAAGTGGACTGAAGTAAGAAATGAGTGAGAACACTCCATTCCACCCCCCAGCCAGTGACAGGCCTTCGACGTTTGTCTTGGGGCTTCCCCACCCTTAACCCTCTTCCGGGCGTTAGGCACTGATGACCTTGACAACGTGTCCACTGCAGGCAACAATAAATGAACCTCAACTCCTCCGCCTCAGAAAAACAAAGATGTTGCGATGAATGCAATTTTTTTCCGTTCTGAATCACATGCAGTACTTGTAAATACTTTAAATGTAAAAAAAGGTAAAGCAGTCAACTATCCGAAGTTTGGTTTGAACACCACAGTGCTTTACTAGGCATGGTATGGTTTGGAGGTGGTATGCCGTTGCCTTCCTCCGACCTTCGAACTGACTTACCCAGCCAGTTATAGGGGACCTACAGTTTAACGTGGGTTCCGAACCACGGTGCTACTCGGTATTTTTCACATGAGCAATACTGCCAGAGGTGAAAGAAGTGGAAAGTGAGAGATAAAAATCCTAGGACCTGGCGGGGTTCGAACCCGCGACCTTTGGATTTGTAGTCTTGCATTCTACCACTGTGCAACCGAGGCCCACTACTTTAAATGTATGATTCATAAACTGTATGATTCCTAATATTATCAGAAAAGCTGCATTTACAAAAAGGTGTTCTGTTTCAATTGCAAGTACCTTCTTGTCATTGTTAAACTGTTGCTATTTACCATGCTAGCACGTTTCATATAAAAACGTCACAGCCCCTCAAAACACTCATTTCTGGAGGGACATCAAAACTGAGCACACATCTTATAAATGATATAACTTCTGATTGGCTGATGATAAGATGGCAAATGTGCATATCAAATTGAAGGAAATTCAATGCTCTAGAACTTACTTTCTGACACATTTTCTGTGAAACGATCGAGTGAGTCACTAGAATTAAATGTTTGACAAAATTAGTGAGGTAAAGATAATTTTTTCTGAAATTGTCGATTTTCAATAATGTTTATCTCGAAAACCGTTACTAATTTGACGTATATGTATAGAATCAATTTTATAGAAAATTCAATTATCTTTCATTTTTATTTTGAACAATTTTTTCCTAAAGCCGACCGTTTTCGAGATATAAGCGGAAAACCAAAAAATGGTACCTTTCCACCACCCTCCTCGCTTTAGCTCACCCCCCAGGGGCGGAGACTTTTAGTAGGTTCACCTCCTAACTATCCCTAACAAAGTCCTGAAGTCAAAAATTCTCACATATTCCATGCACTCTACACCCCTCTTTTGAACACTCATTGACTGGACTAACAGTAAACAAAGTAGTTTCATCTGCCTTGTCATTAATGTTGCTTTCTATGGTGATTACAAGTTTTTATATTATTATAAACATAATATTTCTTGCTTGTCTGTACATAGTTCTTTTAGAGTAACACTGACAGCAGGTTTCAATCAAATTGTGAGTAATAGCTATAACATTTTAATGCCTAATTAGCCTGGTGACCGTATGAATATTATTTAGTAAACTGTTGAATTGTTATACATAATGCTTACCCTCCTTTTATTAGTTCATCTGTTCAAACTTAAATGTCTCTTAGGTGCACACATGGTTAAATCAAGAAATATCACCTCGACGGTACCTTAAATTCACTTCTGAACCAGATTCATCATGTAATAGTCCGCCCCCATAGCTCAGCGGTAGCGTCGCTGACTACCTCACAGGAGGCCCGGGTTCAATTCCCGGCAGGGGACTGGGTGTTGTGTGTTGTCATAATCATCATCATCATTGGCACATAAGTCACCCACACGGCATCAAATAAAAAGACTTACACTAAGGCGGCCAAACAATCCCGCAAGGGATCTCCCGGCCAAGAAGCCATATGCTCATTTTTCCATTATCACGTAATAGGTATATACAGGATTTAGAATGATTGGTAGTATTAGATACAGTAAGGGTACACATGGCTATCTGTTGACAGAAACAAGTTACATATGGTTATCATGTGGCAAGACTAGCAAGGTTACAACCTGACTATTGATTATTACAGAGAATATAGTTTTTTTCAATATATTTCAAAATGTAACATAGCAAGTGATACATTTTTGGCTGTCTTTGCAGTCTTGTATTGAGAGTTACGAAATAAAAATTCCATTTAAAATTTAACAAAGGAAAGTCCATATTGAGATTAGTAATAATGAGGATAGTTTACAGCTCACCATTAAGACAACAGATGAGGTACAGACAGGCCCCGAGAAAAGACAATCACATTCAGAAAACTTATATTTTTTGCTACAGGCCTTGACAGAGAAGAGAGGACACACACATACAAACAGGCACAACTCATGTACACATGACTACCATCTCCAGCTAGTGCATCTCAGCATAAGACACAGCAGCCGGAAACAGTGGCTGTGTATGCATTACAGGGAAGTTGCATCCGTGGTGTGTGTGTGTGGTGTGTGTGTGTGTGTGTGTGTGTGTGTGTGTGTGTGTGTGTGTGTTTTGGGGGGGGGGTGTCTTTTCCAATTAAGGCTGCGGCCAAAAATGATGAGTGAATAAAACTGTCTTTTCCATGTGCCTGTCTGTTGCTTAGCAATTGTCTTTACGGTGAATTAATAATTAATATTTAATATTGTCCACACATTTTTATTTTTATTTTCAGGTAATAATATTCTCAATCAGTTTTTTTCTCCCTGATGCTTGGACTAGAGCAAAATAACATTGTCGTTAAGACTCAGAGCCATAAAGGCTGAAAGAACAGTAATAGTCAATTACAAGAGATGGCAGGAAAAGAGGAATGCAAAAACATACAGGAGAGACTTGAAAACTTGATGGTGAGAACATGATTTTATGTTAACGTTCTGCCTCAATCCCAGCCTTTCAGCTCTGACTTGTTTGCTGAGAACTACACCATCTTTGATAGGTACTCTTTAGAATTTTAATCTTGATAAAAATATTAACAATTGTCTTAATACCCAAATGAAGGAGTGACATTAAAAACTATTATTTATTAAATAGTCATATGACATAATAGTCTACATTTTGATTTATATAAAAAACAATAAATTAATATATGTTTCATCACTATCACAGAATTACAGTGTAAAAAACCACCAAAGGAAAAGTGCTTGTGAGTGTGTGTATTTGGACTGGGGGTGGGGTGGGGGAGGGGGCAGGATACACATGCTCATGCCATGAAGGAAGAGGAGATGGGGTTGAAGTTAGAGGGAGGAGTGAAGGGAGGAGGGGCTGAAAATGAGGTAGGGAAAGGTTGCCGATTACATAGTTCATGTTTTACATGTTCATGACAATAACATGCTGCAGGATTCCAGAAATTTGGAATGCTTGTAGTCTAAACACGTATTTTCACAGGACGTTTTAAGTTATCACTCTTCAGCAATCTTATTTCTTACTGATCTCCTGGACATTTGTCATTCAAACACCTGAAATACAAGCGCATTTAAATATTTAAGAAAAATACAAATATTTCATTATTAAAGCATTACAATGATTTAAAACATAGACATTGATTACATGAATGGAGTACGCTGCAACAAATACCATTTATATCTGTTTGATGAAGCTACTTCAAAAAATTAAAATATGGTTTAACTTACCAAAAGCACAGGCTCATTGACAGACACACAAATTAAAACACACATAAACACTAAAATTCAAGCTTTCACAACCGGTAGGTGCTTCATCAGGAAAAGAGGAAGGAAGGAGGGGAAAAAGGAAAGGATGCGGGTTTAAAGGGAGTGGATGAGGAGTCATTCCAGTCCCGGGAGCAGAAGGACTTACCTTAGGGCAAGAAAGGGCAGGTACACACACACACACACACACACACACACACACACACACACACACACACAACCAAGGCAGACATATTCAAAATGCAAAGAAGTTGGACAGAGATGCCAGTCAAGGCAGTGACTCTGTCCAGAGATTGAAGGCAAAGATGTAGAATGGTGGGCGGAAATTTAAAAGTAATGAAGGTTGATTCCTGGTGGGCAACGGGAAGAGATACTATGTTGAAGGCAAGTTCCCATCTCCAGAATTTTGAAAGGTTGGTGTCAGTGAAAAATATCCATATAACTCAGATGGTATAACACTGTACCAAGATGTGCTGGCCATGCACCAAGGCATGCTTAGCCACAGGGTGATCCTCATTACCAACAAGCACTGTCTGCCTGTGTTCATTCATGCGAATGGACAGTTTGTTGCTGGTCATTCCCACATAGAAGGCTTCACAGTGCAGGCATGTCAGCTGGTAAATCACGTGGGTGCTGTCGCAGGTGGCTCTGCCCTTAATTGTGTACACCTTCTGAGTTATGGGACTGGAGTAAGTGGTGATAGAATGATGCACAGGGCAGGTTTTAAAACGGGGGCAGTTACACGGGTAGGAGCTGGAGGGTAGGAAAGGTTGTTTGGGGATTTCATGGGGATGGACTAGGAGGTTATGAAGGTTAGGTGGGTGGCGGAAAGACACTCTTGGTTGAGTGGGAAGGATGTCATGAAGGATGGATCTCATTTCGGGGCATCCTTCTATCACCACTTACTCCAGTCCCATAACCCGGAAGGTGTACATGATTAAGGGCAGAGTTACTTGTGACAGCACCCATATGATTTACCAGCTGACATGCATGCACTGTGAAGCCTTCTATGTGGGAATGACCAGCAACAAACTGTGCATTTGCATGAACGGACACAGGCAGGCAAGAGTTTGTTGGTAATGAGGATCACCCTGTGGCTAAACATGCCTTGGTGCTGGGCCAGCACATCTTGGCACAGTGTTACACCATCCGGGTTATATGGATACTTCCCACTGACGCCAACCTTTCAGAACTCCGGAGATGGGAACTTCCCCTTCAACATTCTCTCTTCCCGTTGCCCACCAGGTCTCAAACTTCATTAGTTTTAAATTCCCGCCCACCATTCTACAACATCTTTGCCTCCAATCTCTGGACAGAGCCTCTGCCTTGATTGGCATCTCTGTCAAACTACATTGCATTTTGAATATGTCTGCCTTGGTGTGTGTGTGTGTGTATGTGTGTGTGTGTGTGTGAGCGCACGTGTGTGCGTGTGTGTGTTTGTTTACTTGTCCTTTTTTCTAAGCAAGTCCTTCCTTTCCTGGGATTGGAATGACTCCCTTAAAACCCACATCCTTTCCTTTTCCCTCTCCTTCACTGCTCTTTTTCTGAAGAAACAACCTGGGTTTGCGAAACCTCAGTTTGTGTGTGTGTGTGTGTGTGTGTGTGTGTGTGTGTGTGTGTGTGTGTGTGTCTTTCTTTATGTGTGTGTCAACAAACTGGTGCTGCTGCCTTTTGGCCTGGTAAGTCATATTTTCTTTATGTTTTATAAATATATTTCCAACCAGGAATGTTTAAAAATAAAGATCATTTGACTTACCCAAAGCAGAGGCTCCCCGATAGACACAAAAAACACAAATAAAAACACACACGAACATTCAAGCCTTCGCAACCATTGGCCGCTTCGTCAGGAAAAGAGGAAGGAAGGAGGGGGAAAAAGGGAAGGATGCGTATTTTAAGGGAGTGTATGACGTGTCATTCCAATCCCGGGAGTGGAAGGACTTACCTTAGGGGGAAAAAAAGAAGGTAAACAAATACGCACACACCCACACATACACACACACACACAAACACACCTAGGCAGGCATTTGTAGAAAGCCTTACTGCTAGTACGACGTCTGCCTAGTAAGCATGGAGGTCCGGGTTTGATTCTCAGTCGCATCACAAATTTTAATTCAATGCTTCACATTTATCATTAATGTCATTGACATATTTGAGACTAAAATCCGTCTCACGGATTATATATCTGTATTTACATTGATCTTTATATCACCTTAAACAGGAATATTCCAATATGTCCATTGCCGAGGTGCTATTCCGCTTTATCGAGAGCCTTGGCAGTAGTGGCAATGTTCTATGGAATGCTGAAGCTGAATTAAAGTTTGTGATGTGAAGGAAATCATGCTTAGTATATTCCGAGGCGCCTTAATCACTAGTGATGCGGTGGTCTAGCAATAAGACGTCTGCCTAGTAAGCATGGAGGTCCAGGTTCGATTCCCGGTCGCATCACAAATTTTAATTAATTGCTTCAGATTTGTCATTAATGTCTTTGACATATATGAGATGAAAATCCATCTCAGGGATTATATATTTGTGTTTACATTAACATTAAGAGTGTTTAGAAATAAAAATACATCATGAGGTATAAAAAAATTGTCTACACGAGTGATAATGCTCAAAAGAATGTGCACAAAAAGTTACAATAAATTGTAAAGATTTCTAAAAACAAAAAGTTTGTTGAAAAAAAATGTTGTGTACAAAATTCCGAAACACACATGCTGTTACTTCATATACCACTAGAACTGCACACCGCTAGTATTACACGATGGTGAATCCTCACAATGGAGGGAATCCTGCATCGTATGGCAGGGATTTACATAAATGTGAATTAACCAAACTATCTTCTTCCAATGACACAGGCACTTCTCTATAAAAGTGCACTAACAGAAGGTAAGACAATTGTAAGCCAATATTATATATTGTAGTAGCTTCCTTTGCAGCTGCATCCACCAATACTTTGCCACAATTTCCCTGTGCCCCAAAGTAAACAACATAATATAAGGAATGTGGCAGCTATAAATTAGCCCAGGTGGAAAACCCAAGGTGACACTTCTAGAGAAGACTATAATTTGATCCACACTACACACCTGGTTTGCAGGATTTGTAAATGCACTTCAAAGGGATGGTGCTCAGCCTCATGGAATGATCTGTCCCTGTAGATCAGGCAAGAACCATTACACCTGATGCACCATGAGGAGTTTTCAGTTGTTGAGTGAAGGGGGCTTGCTAGTTTTAGCACAAAGGCTGGAGATAGATGCATATATAAACACACATGCATGAACTCACACACACACACACACACACACACACACACACACACACACACACACACACACACAAACCTGCGGTTAAGTTACTGCAAGATGTTAAGTGCTTTAAGGTACCTTGTTTTTAAATCCCTTAGTTGAGGAAACCAAGTTAGTCTGCAACAGAAAATGACACCTACAAACCTTACAAAATCTTTCACATTAGGTCACTGACAATTACATCAATGTAGATGGATTAAATAAGCACAATGAATGCTGAAAGCCTGACCATACAATTTTTCTGCTGAGAATGTCAATATCATAGGCCTATATAGTGAGCAAAGATGGCAGTCATTTTTATGAGTTGTGACCGAGTGACTGTGTGATGGCTGTATGTTTTCTCTCTACCTTATGAAGGCTGTGACAGAAAATTCTAAAATTGTGTGAATGTGACTGTCTTTTCATAGCTGTCTGCAGCTCATTTTGTTCATCTTAATAGTGAGTTGGCCCTATTCTCAAAAAATTGAAAATCTCATATGTGTAACCCACTGAGTCGTGCTGGCTGAATTTTTGTTGCTTTTCACTTGCTATGCACTAGCACTAGTTAACAGTCACCCATATTCGCCTCCTTCCTGGTTTCCTCCGTTGATGGTGTTATAAGTTCTGCCTTCCCTAGCTTATCTTTGGTCAGCGGTGAGGCTGTTGTTTAGCCAGAATGTGGGAGTTGGCTGTTTACCCGAGAGAGAGAGGACGTCAGCATGTGGGCTCTGAGTGGACATTGAGTCGGACTGCTGGGACATGTAGTGCCCGCTACGCCGGTCTGTCTCAATGTAGATGGGTCTTGTAGCAAGGGGCCATTTCTTGATAGAATTCTATAACCGAGTTCATTAGCTGGACCCACCTGCTTCTTGTGCCAGAACTGTTGCACTTAAATTTGGGGTGATTCATGTGTTCATTATGGCCATCATTGTTGATTTGATTTTCTGTTGCTTTGTGCACCTGGATTCACTTATTGGGTTTTAGGTGCTGCTTCAACATTTGATGTTTTCTAATTGAGACTGTCATGTTCTTTTCTTCAGGTAACCAGTAGTTTCTTGTGCTTTGTAGCCACTCAAATGTCAGTTTTCTGCCCTGGCCATGGGTGTAAATGTAGGTATGGATTTTTCGTTCCCTTGACCCATACTGCCCAGCGAGTCAATGCAATTTGGCAGGGTGCTTCACTTCATGTTTGTTTTGCACCTTATGTGTCCTTTCTTTCTGTGCTAGTGCTTCCTTTGTCTGGTCATAACACACCTGTGGGTTCATAACCGATCCAAGCCACAGATGAAAGAATTGGTAGGGCACTTTCCTTCCATGTCCTCCTTTCTGGTGGTTGGGGTATGGTTGTAATTTGGAGTCATTATTACTACTCTGCACCGTGTTAAAATGTAATTTGTTTGATCCAACTCCTAGAGGGGATATGGCATCACGTAACTTAAGTGTGCCCAAAAAGGTTGCTATAACTACCTTACTCACTATACTCTAACTAGTTCCTAGGTGGCTGCCGTTTTCACTGTAAGAGAGGCATTCTCATTCAGTAGCAATTGGCCCTTAAGCATATACTCTACTCAATGACCTTGTCCTCTGATTTATTTTCCAAGGGCATTAATGTGCATCCATCATGTTCTTCAACAGATTTCAAGTATACGTGTATCTGCAAAGTTATTATTTTAACCAATGTATTTGTTAACTGCCATGTATAAGAATAAAAAATATGTTTTTAGAACTACTATTTTAGTTTTTTGATAATTTATAGGGAGATATCTTGCACCTGTTCTTAATGTTTCAATTCAATTTTTGTTTAAAATAATTTTTCATTTTTTTTCATTTAACAAATGTTGTTGAGCGGTTCGTGTTGATTATTTGAATTTAAGCAAGGTCTACCTTTAAGCCAGTCAGCAATTTTGCAAGTTTGTTGCACTCTTAACTGTCATGTGAACATTTTTTTAAAAAAAAGTTTTCTTTAATTGATTAAGAAGAACTGTGAGTGTTACCATTGTGAATACTGCAATTTTCTTGAGTTTGTGAATTACTTATTTCATAAAGTTTTTCACTCATTCAATCGTTCATTGCAGAGCTGCAATTCCTCCATGTCAATGTGCGCATCTTGCCACTGAAGTTGACAATCATTCAGCCATATTCAGGTTGAGTATTACACAAAAGACTGCTGCACATGATAAGGAGAAAAGGTAGTCAAGTCCAGAGCATTCCTCCAATAAGCAAGCAAAATTTTATTTAGTTAGGCAAAATACTAAATAAACACTAGTTAAAAGTAATCTTTCAACCTCCTACAAAGACCTGTGCTCCTCTTAGCTAAGTAAAGTGTGATCTACATTGTGAAATTCTGGACTCAACAGAATACCATGCCAATGTCACTAAGCCTACAATGGCTAAACCACTCACAAATTGGAAACCTGATAAGTCATCCACAGATGAGCATCTTATATTCAAAGGGCATTCTCTCGATTATTCATCCAAGAAAATCTTGGTCATGACAAGCTCCTTCTGCAATTAAATTATTAAGAATCTGTGAAAACATATGAGATACACTCCCCTTTCTCCAGTAAGATAAAAATTGATGGTGTTGAACTGCAACCTCATATATCAGTTTGTTCGTGTAAGATCATTGACAATTTTTATTTAATTTATGGCTTGAAAATTATTTTCCAGTATGTTTTCATGGAATATTTTATTAATAAAAACAATTATTATCACTATAAATTATTTCAATTATTTGCTATCGAGATAACTAAAATAATCATGCTTATTTCACTCTCCTGTAAAACTGAATTTTTTTGGACATATAAGGTTGCTGTTCAACACCATCGAAATTTCAAACTTAATGTCACATCTATGACCACTTTTTTAATTTTTATCACTGGATTTTAACTTCACAGAGCTGAGATTCGACAGAGCGGTGCATGTAATATGACCATTAGGTATATGCCTACTTGCTGAGGAATATTTGACACATGATGCTAAACTTGACAGGTCTTATATCAGTAAACTTCAAGCAAGAGCTATGGTGTCAATTTTCAGTACAAAACCATGTGAAGTGCACTGGCAGTCGCCAATGTAAAATCCCTGAAGATGACTGAATAGATGCCAGTAGAAATACTGTGCCAAGTTTATTACATCTGGCGGCAATCCCAAAACCTCAAGCAATACTCATTACTCTGAAATAACTTCAAGAACAACAACAACAAGCAGCATTATCAAGACTTTTATTGATACTGATCTCTAAAGCACCATCAAGAGGAGAGTATAATTTATTTGCTCTTTACCGTAGCATAGCAATGAACAGCTGCTAATTTTAACTTTTGCATGGCAGTTATTTTAAGCCCAATTCAATGCCCATTGACTTTTATTTTACACCGAGTATGAACAAACATCATTGCTGAAACTTTAGACAGTATTACAAAGTAGAAAGAGAAAGAAAAGTACTGTAACTCCAGTAGTCAAAGGGATCAGAAGCCTACAACACTGAGATGATTACTGTAAAACTTTGTTGAGTTAGTCATGAAAAAAGTTATTTTATAGCTTTCTGTTTGTAGTGTGTGGGGTAATTTCAGACGATGTTGACAATGTTCCCTCTGTACACCTACACAATAACTAAAGACAAGAATTTCATGAAAATGCATGCTGAATGCATGTTTGCAAGCTTTTGGCCATTTGAGGGGTAAATGCGTATTTCGGAGTTTATTCAATATCAAAAACATGTTTTAGACATTTATACTGCATGATGAATAATTTGAGTGCTTATATTAGAATAGATTGTGTGATACAGTAAAGCTTCGTTTATACGTTTTTCCCACTTATAAGTTTTTTTTCCTGTCCCAGCAAAATATCATCAATGTGCGCTTCTCTCTCTCTTTTTTTTAAGGGAGTTTGCGCAGAATGGGATTGGTAAGTTCCGTCTATTAATGTCTACTCGTGTTGTTATCTGCGTAAATTAAATTTGTCACTCGGCAAGGTGACTTATTAGAACAACCACAAGTTTAAAAATCGATGGCTCCCGATCACTATACCGAGTGTCGACCTGTGTATGGAAATGTAGGGTTGCCAACTAAAAAATTACGTTCTTGCGAACACTCGCAGACAACTAGCACTTAATTTTTAATGTGTAATCCTTAAGATTGTTGTTTTATATCGACATTTACTCAACAACAAAAGTCAGCGAAAAAACCATACGTTATATATACTATATATAAGTATGAAACTTCTTTGCGGTTAGACTATGGTATTACTGCACGCTTTACTGTATAGAGGAAGTAGCGCGCGTATTAATTGAACGTTGTTATTGTGCTTAGGTGTTCGATACTGTGATTCTTATTTTCTGAGGTTTGCTAATATGAGTGGAAGAAAGAAGACTAGCATAACGATCGCTGAAAAATTAAGAATTTTGAGAGTAGTGAAGGAGAACAAAAACAGAAAGTGCGTGGAGATAGCTAGAGAATTGGGAATTCCTACTTCGATGTTAAATTCCATCATAGGGAAGGCAAAAGAAATCGAAGAAAGTGCTGGTGTATTCGGAGTTTCTGCCAGTAAACGGACTCGCATTCAGGGCGGAAAATACGAAGATATGGAAGATTGTTTATTGCAGTGATTCCGGCAACATCGAGCAGAAAGCATTCCCATTAGCAGCCCAATGCTCTGTGAGAAAGCAACTGAATTAGCAGTGCAACTCGGCGTGGAAGATTTTAGTGCTTCGGCAGGCTGGCTGCATAAATTCAAGATCAGGCATGGCATCAGTTGTGATAATGTGTGTGGGGAGAGCAGAAGTGTAGATCCCGAGACTGTGTGCGATTGGAAAGAAAATAGCCTGAAAGAACTTGTGTCCCAGTACACTCCGAAAAACATTTTTAATGCGGACGAAACTGGCCTTTTTTAAAACGTAATGCCTGATCGAACAATGGCATTCAAAGGAGAGAACTGCCATGGTGATAAGGAAAGTATACAACGTGTCAGTGTTGTTATGTGCGAACAGTGATGGCTCTGAGAAGCTTACCCCACTTACCATCGGGAAATTTTCAAAGCCACGTTGTTTCAAGAACGTTATTTCATTTCCCACGAAATATACAAACAATAAAAAATCGTGGATGACGACAAAAGTTTTCGAAGGCTGGCTTCGAAGTCTCGATGCAAAAATGGGTGCAGCCGGCTGTAAAATTTTGCTGCTAGTAGATAGGTGCGCAGCACACCCTCAATTAACTCCGTATTTAAGAAATGTTAAGGTAGAATTCTTCCCAGTGAATTGTACGAGTGAACTCCAGCCACTTGACCTGGGAATTATAAAAAATTTCAAATTACATTACCAGAAAATGCTTGCGCAGCGAGCAATAAGATGTGTCAATATTGGAAAAAAAGAAGAAATGAAGATAAACATCTTGCAGGTAGATTTTCACTTGTTATTTTTTTTGTAATTTAGTACCGGTGCCAACAAACAAAATTCAGAAATTATTAATGAATTCGTTTCTTCTGATAGGTGATGCACTACATTGCAGCTGCCTGACACAGAGTTTCAGACGGCACTATCAGGAACTGTTTCCGAAAAGCCGGAGTGGAATGTACAATCAAGGAACCTGTTGCTTCTGTTATTTCCCCAAATGACGACGATATTTCACCAAATGGCGATGAATGGAAACAACTGGAAGGTGGTACATCATTCAACGATTACGTCAATGTTGATGCAAATCTCGTCACAACAGGCGCATTGACTGTCTCTGAAATAGTGGAAGCAGCATCGCGCAATGACGAGGTAGAAACTGACGATGAGGACGACACTGAAGAGCCTCAACATTCCTCAGTGACTTTTAATGACACGATAAATGCGTTGGAAACAATAAAAGATTTTGTGACGCGCCATAATGTTCCCGAGGAAGTAATGGCAGAGTTGTCCCGATTTGAGAGCACTGTTTATACTGTTGCTGGAAAAAAAAAAAAAAAAAAAAAACATACGCAGGCGAAAATTACGGACTTTTTAAAAAAATGACATCTTGTAGTAAAAGTGTATGCCTGACTAATTGTATATAGTTTAAAGTGTTTGAGAAACCTATTAAACATTTTCTGCAACATAATGTCTGATATTATGCATTGGTCTATTTTTTTTTTTTTTATCTAGAAATTGTCTTTCACATATACGTTTTTTTTTTCCTTTAGTCCCCTGAAAAACATATAAATGAAGTTTTACTGTATTACCTTTTATTGACTTTCTAACAATTATTAATTACTGAAAAAGAGAGTAACATGAGTAATTTTGCTATCTTTGTAATACTTTGTAGTGAGTCCAAGCACCCTTGTCGTATTGTCATACAGTGAAAGGTGGGCAGGTAACTCTTACAAAAAGTGGTTTAAAAACGGTTCTTGATATGTTTAGTAGTCATCAAGCAAAAGATGAACACCCAAATGTAAAACACATTACATGGGCTCTATCATGTTGCAGAAGCAATAAGATGTAATTATGACAATATCAATAATTTGATATCCTCAACTAAAAAGATATGTGTAAAATTCATGGAGCTATCAATTTTAATGTTCTCAAACATATAAAAATATATTAGTCATTTTAAAATGATGCTGTGTTTTATAAAGGTATTTCCAAAAGCCCTGCATGTATCCATGCACAGAGTGTCTACCTGAATTACCATTACCCCTCAGTCCATTCTTATAGGCGGGGCACTTTGTTAGAAGCTGCAATGTTTTACAGTGACAATTTTGATGCCATTAAATCGACATGAAATAAAATTGATACTACCTAACTTTAAACAAATTAATACTGCACTGCCTTAGTCTAAAATAAATAATCCTTTCAGTTTAAGTAGTAAATTTTTTCCAGTCAGATGATGCCATATGCAACAAAGATGTACAAACAGCATTTAAATACAATAATGTGAAGAAGCATTTCATTTATATCAAAGCAAATTTCTCTGAAATGCCCTCTACAATTACAAAATTGGAAGCCACGCCTCTACCACTGGTAGACTGAATTTCAATAACTGAGGAATTACAGGAATACCCCAGTCAAGACCAAGGAAATATGGCAGTAGATGCAAAGAATACAATGGACAGTGTTGTTAAAAGAACCCAGACATTGAATTTTTATGTTCTCTGAAGAAGGTATTTTGTGGTGGAACCCTGAGTGAAAAATCTGACCTGACACTTGTCTCAAATATGTTCACTGAAATTTGCGCCTATGAAGTCTTGTGGTGTAGAGAGATCATTTTCTGTGTACAAAAATATTTTGACAGATAAAAGCAAGAACTTAACAGAAAATAAATAAGAAATGATGTTAGTTGTTAACTGTGCAAACATGGAATTGAAAAAATACGTACAGAGTAAAAACAATCACGCATATTTTAATGATTATTTCTGCTGATCCTGCATGTTCTGTAGTTTGATAGTGCATAAACGCACACATATTTCGGGAATTTATAACACACAAAATTCTCATCTCTAGCAATAACGATAAAGCCTCCTTCACAAGGAACCACTGAGAATTGCTTCACAGCAACAACTGAAGCTTCACGTGGCATGACTATGAAGTCCACAACTAAGAACAAGGGCAGCTGTTACTATGAGCAGCTCTGATACTGTCGCTAATGCTACTGCTTTGCACCAAATGTTCAAACACAGTGACCCCTGCCTGGCCGGTCAGCATTTTCAGAAGCAATGTTCCGGCAGCAGACCCAGTGGCACTTCTGCACTACCAGTACCGAGAGTCAGCCACCGAGTGTCACAGAAGCGTGTTGGCACTGCACTCGTTTAAATCCCAGTTGAACAGAATGGGGACTGATCGTGCAGTGCACACTACATCAGATTATCGGGGGCCTCAGTGAAAAGGACGCCAAACGGCCAGACAGACTGGCTATGACAACTGTTGTGACTGTGTTACCTGTCACACTGTGGAAGTGGTTGAAACCTCATTATAGCACCTCAGAAGTGTAGTGTGGTATAACACATCCGCATCTGACCAATGATGACACAGATGTCAGTGTGCGGATACAGCAGGTGAATGTGCTAGCAGGTGCTCGCCACTGCATATTGGAGTGACAACTCTCTATCTGGACAGAGTGACAGACTGGTGGTCATCACACACTGAGTGCAAGCCAGATCCAATAATGAGCATTTCAACAAGGTGGACTGCCTGGAAAGCTCATTTTATGAGGGCATGTTCTGTCTGACCAGATCTTAGCCAGGTCTTTAACCTTAGCCAGGTCTTTAAACCAATGCTTTGGCATTGGAAGTACCATAGCGTAATGCTCCTCACTTGCTCATGTGGAAGTAAACAAAGTAACATTTAAAATGTATTTTGCAGTATTACTCGTCATGAAGAGCACCCTAAAAACAAATTAAAGTAACTAAAGGCATATAAGAAAAATGTAGAATTACAAAAAAGAAAGAAAATGTCAATATCTAGATTCTCATATACTTTGAACAGACTCTTAAAAAACACTTGTCTGAAATCACCCCAATCCAATCTGTGGATCCTTTATTTGTATTTCTCAAGCAAATATAGACTTTCTGGCTTCACAATATTTCTGTTTGTCATACATACATCCCATCACTTTTGTAACAAATAATGTAACCTATGGAAGTTACCATGAAAACAGTCCAAATCACTCTGTCTGACAATATATTAAAATGTGGGTCAACTTTTATTCCAATCCATGTAAAGCATATAGCTGTAAATAGACTGGCTATATGAACCAAATTGATTGTCTTTTTTCTTAATGTATTACAAATGTTCATTCAATATTGCAACCCTGTCTTTTGCAGGCTTCCCTTTCATAGAGAAATTTGCTAGGGCAACATTTTCTTTCATACTACTCCATTGTCGAGCTATGCACACTCTCTTCATTTACATTATTACTGAATCACAATGGCTCATCCAAAGCTGTCTAAAATACATAATACCAATAGCTGACATACTACTACTATGAGCGCGCGCGCGCGCACACACACACACACACACACACACACACACACACACACACACACACACACAGAGAGAGAGAGAGAAATGATGGTTTGTTATAAAACATATTAACTTACGTTTCCTTCTTTTGTTTAATTTCTTCCTTTTCTGCCTGGTTCCTGGAAGTAGCTTCATGTTCTTGTCGCAAGGAAGTCAATTCTCTTTCAACTGAAAATTATTGACCCTTTAGTATTTATACCAAAAATGATATATTCTAAATGTAATAAAGTTTTTGTGCTATCAATGCATGTACCTTATAGATGTTTATTAGTATTTGCTTTTATGCATAAAATCATTAAATTTTAATTAGCTTCATGTTCTTGTCGCAAGGAAGTCAATTCTCTTTCAACTGAAAATTATTGACACTTTAGTATTTATACCAAAAATGATATATTCTAAATGTAATAAAGTTTTTGTGCTATCAATGCATGTACCTTATAGATGTTTATTAATATTTGCTTTTATGCATAAAATCATTAAATTTTTAATAACAATATTGCTGTGAAACTCCAAGTTAACTAACTGCTGGGTGTGGCGTAATGGATAGCATCACCGATTGTGGTGCTGAAGGTTGTCGGTTCAGTCCTCTCCACCAGCAAAAACTTATTTCTTTGTAATTATCTTTTCCAGAATGTTCTACTTGTTTCTTATGTTCACTTGTAATTTCTACATGTTTCTTACGTTAACTATTCTTCTAATTTCTGGTACATTTAGTCTGTGTATAAGTAGCGGAGCACTCTCCCTGACAGGCAGTTAGTGCTGCATCACCGTGGCTCCGATTAGGCAACGTAACAGCCGTCGCTCACACGGACTATAACCGGAATGCAAGGGATATACCGAGTACAGCCTTCCAAAAGCCCGTATCATCAGAAGAACCATGGACATGAAACCAGCGGTAAGCCAGCTGCACATTAGATACCTGTCGGTGTTCTCTGCAGACGCTGGTCACGACTCCAACAAATGGCTAAAAGGGTTCGATCGAATTGCCAAGTACAACAGGTGGGATCATACAATGTGCTTGGCCAACGTTTATTTCTACCTGGACAGAACAGCCCAGCAATGGTTTGTAAACATTGAAGAAAAGCTGAATGACTGGGATACGTTCCAGACGGAATTGAAGAAGACGTTTGGAATCCGCCAGCCCTAAATCGGGTGGCCAAAGAACAACTGAAGAACCGGCCCCAACTACAATGGTGAGCTCACACAGTCATACATACAGAATGTTTTGGCCCTGTGTCACATAATCAATCCAAATATGAATGAGGTCAACAAAATCACGCACTTGATGAAGGGTATTGCAGAAGACATGTACCAAGCTCTTCTGATAAAAGATGTCGCTCCGACAGAGGAGTTCATCAAGTGGTGCCACCGGATTGAAGAGATGCAACAAAGGAGGGTTGGATGAAAGAAGTATGACAGACTCCCCAATGTAGTCCCTATGCCCTTTGTAGAAGACCAGCATGACTTCGTTTCTCTCATACGACAAATTGTAAGAGAAGAATTACAACAGTTTATTGCAGCTGGGAGTATTAGATTAAGCGAGCATCAGATTATGGCCATGGATGTAAGCCCTGTAAGTCACGAGGGAGCCGACGCTGCTGAGGAAGTGGTATTTCAGACATTAGTTACTGTCTGCCCCACCAATCGCACCCGACGTGAAGAATGGCGTCGCCCTGGTATGACTTATGCTGCAGCCGCCAAACGGCAGCTTATGAACCAGCCGATGCAGCCACAACTAACTCCCCTGGAAACTATGGGCCCCCTACTTAGCTTGCATTTATTGCGAATATTTAATTCAGTGCAAATTTCCTAGTGATTGGAAAAAAGGGCAGGTGACCCCCGTTTATAACAAAGGAAAGAGAACTGACCCACATAATTACAGGCCAGTACCATTGACATCAATTTCCTGTACAATTTTGGAGCATATTCTCAGTTTGAATATAGTAAACTTCCTTGAAACGGAAAATCTTCTTTCTATGAATCAGCACGGGTTTAGGAAACATTGTTTATGTGAAACTTAACTTGCCCTTTTCTCACATGACATCTTGCGAGCCATGGATGAAGGGCAACAGGCAGATTGTGTTTTTCTCGACTTCAAAAAGGCGTTCAACATGGTGCCACACTACAGACTGCTAATGAAGATACGAGCATATGGAATAGGTTCACAGATTTGTGACTGGCTGGAAAACTTCCTAAGTAATAGAATGCAGTACGTTGTTCTCAACGGCAAGTGTTCATCAGAGGCATATAGGCTTATTTCCTCATTCTATTTGGAAGTGGAATAGGAAAGGAAATTCCTAGTAGTGGTACAGTGTAGCCTCCGCCACGCACCTTTGCGGAGTATGTATGTAGATGTAGAACAGACGCCTGGAGGACAGAAGACAACACACCGCTGTGTTTCCACAGTAGGCGCACTGGACATGTTGTACGCTACTGCAGAGAGAGAAGGCAAGTATTCAACGATTATTTTGCCGCAAGACGTCAGCCATCTGAGCATTTCTATCCCAGGCAGTCACCTGCTGATGCGTTCAGTCGATACATGGGAAGGAGCCCATCGCCATACCCTGGACGAGGCTGCTCCCTGACATGCCATTGCTGTTCACCATCGTTTTACAGGAGGTACCAACCACTCCCATAGCCACCGCACCCAGGAAAACTAAGCAAGTCGACCATCTACGGAAATGAGGCCACCACAGATGAAAATCCTCCATAGACGACAGTCACTAAGATGTCAGGAAAACTCATCGACGTCATAATCAACGGCCAACCTGTCCGGGCACTGGTTGATTCAGGAGCTTCTTTCTCTGTATTGTCAGATAATTCCCACCACACACTGAAGAAGACAATGTTCTGTGAGATGGGGAAACTGTGCTGAAGGTTGCACATGGAAAGTACGTCCAGCCAGCAGGAACTTGTGTGCAAGAATAACCATCAACAACAGGACACAGCCATCTGAATTTGTCGTTTTAACAGAATGTAGTCATAATGTCATCCTCGGATGGAACTTCCTTCAGGCATCCCAAGCTATCACTGACTGTGGAAGATCTGAGCTGCAAATTGACGAAGTCATTCCTAAGGGTACATGAAATACAGAATTTTCTGGGAAGTTATTTGCTGTTGAGAATGTGATGATCTTGCCATTGAGAATGAGAAGAGTTCCAGTTCCATGGCCGGTTAAACTGTGAAGTGCTTGACGATAGCAAAAAGTTTATTAGGCTCACTAAAGATATTTACATACCAGCAGCTATCATTAGCATTACCAGTGGCCGAGGAGATATTTGGATCACTAATTGTCATGAGCAGTCACAACTTATCCCCAAAGGAATGTGTATCGGTACAGCTGAACCAATCCAGGATGGTGAGCTTAACGTCATCAACGAAGACCCATGCTCTGCTGTTAGTACAGACAACACACTGGAGGAAACAACCGTGGAACTGCCATTAGAGCCCGAACTGACCAAGAAACAACGCCAGTGGGTGTTAGCTATACTACGCCAATTTTCAGGTGCATTCACATCCAAGCAGGAGAAAAGTCAGATGAAATGGCCCATGATAAGGTACCGTATCAATACTGGGGATCATCCACCAACTAGCCAGCGTTCGTATAGAGTGATACCAGCTGAAAGATGGATAATTCAGGAGTAAGTGGAGAAGATGTTGCACAAAGACATTATTCAACCTTCGGAGAGTCCTTGGTCGTCTACGGTGGTCCTCGTAAAGAAGAAGGATGGCACGTGGCGATTCTGTGTCGACTATCGGTGGCTGAACAAAATCACAAAGATGTCTACCCATTGCTACACATTGACGTCACCTTAGACTGCTTGAAAGGAGCTACATACTTCTCAACTATGGTCATGCAGACCAATTACTGGCAAATCGAGGTTGACGAAGCTGACAGGGAGACCTTATGGCCTCTATGAATTCAAAGTAATGTCATTTGGATTATCTAATGCTCCGGGCACATTCAAACACATGATGGACAACTTGCTTCGACACCTTAAGTGGATGACATGTCTTTGCTGTTTAGATGACATTGTCGTTTGTTCAAAAACATTTGAAGAACACCTGAATCGCCTGTCAACTGTGTTCAGTTGGCAGGACTCCGCTTCAATATAAAGAAGTGCCTCTTCGTTGCCAAAGAGATAACAATCCTAGGGCACCTACTCAACGGAGATGGTGTCCGTCCTGATCCAGATAAAGTAAGGGCAGTCACAGAATTTCCAGCTCCTCAGCACATTCGTGATGTGAGAAGTTTTCTCAGGCTGTGCTGCTCATACTACCGACGTTTCATAAAAGGATTTTGTAACAAGGCACGTCCATTGCAAGAACTTCTGCAGGGAGACACCAAGTTTTACTGGGATGAGACCAAAGATAGCACCTTCCGGGCACTTAAGGCGGCTCTAACTTCCGCACCAGTTCAAGCCTTGTATGACGAGAATGCGGAAACTGAACTCCACACAGACGCCAGTGGTTATGGGATTGATGCAGTGTTTGTACAAGTTCAGGCAGGTGCTGGAAAGGTGAGAGCCTATGCATCAAGAATACTCTCAAAGTCCGAGATAAACTACTCTACAACTGAGAAAGAATGTCTCGCAGTTATCTGGGCTATCAACAAGTTCCAGCTGTATTTATTCAGCAAATCATTCACTGTCATGACATACAACCACTGACTAGCTTGAAGGAACCATCAAGTCGACTAGCAAGAGGGGCACTAAGACTCCAAGAGTATGACGTCAGAGTGGTATTCAAGAATGGGCGCTAACACGAGGATGCCGACTGCCTTTTGAGGAATCCATTAGTGGAACACAACCTCATGAATGAAATTTCAGCCCTCATTTAATTAGGTGATGTTACAGCTGAACAGCAGGAAGATCCAGCACTATTAAAAAACTATAGAGGCCTTGGAGAAAGTAGAACTGACGAATGGAGAGTTCCAATTGCTAAACAGGACATTGTATAAGAGCAAATGGCTACTGGTCGTTGCAGCTCTTCTCCAGCCAGCTATTCTCAAGTATTTCCACAATTCTCCAATATCCAGTCATCTGGGATTGGTGAAGACCCTAGACAGAACCAGACACAGGTATTACTTGAAAGGTCTCTACTGATCTGTTAAGCACTATGTGAGTCACTGTAAAGAATGCCAGCGATGGAAGCATGAGCCGCATTTACTTCCAGGGCATCTCGTAACAATTCCACCTGCAGCAGCTCCATTCCACCGAGTTGGGATTGATCTTTTAGTAAGGTTCCTGAAGTCAACAACCGGTAACAGATGGATAATATTCTGCACTGACTACCTCACACGCTACGCTGTCAGCAAACCTGTGCTGACTGCAGAAGCTCCAGAGATCGCAAAATTCCTTGTAGAAGACATTATTTTGAAGCATGGAGCAACAAGTATTCCAGTCAAAACTAGTATCAGAGGTAATGTCACATTGCAACATTATCCACAGAATGGCAACAGCGTACCATCCTCAGACAAATGGTCTTACAGAACATTTTAACATGACATTAGCAGATATGCTGTCGATGTACATGGATGTTGAGCAGAAGGATTAAGATACAATACTGCCAGTTGTGACATTTGCTTATTATACTGCAAGACAAGACACCACAGGCTTCAAGCCGTTTTTCCTGCTCCATGGCCGTGAAGCTGAGGCAACAATGGATATGCTGCTGTTTCTGTTCCAACAGGACGACACTGATGATGACTATGTGAAACAACTCATCACCAGGGTCGAAGAAGCAAGACAGCTGGCTCGCATATGGACACTGGATGCCCAGGAGAATGACCGTCAGCGGTATAATGACAAGCACCGACCTGTTGCGTACAGTTCAGGAGATCTGGTATGGAATTTTACCCATGTATGGAAAGTTGGACTATCAGAAAAGTTATTGATGCAATACTTTGGTCCATATCGTGTCTTATGATACCTGTCAGACATCACATATGAAGTCGAGCATTACGAGCCATAGTCTAAATGACAAAAACATAGAGACATTGTTCACATCTTCCGCATGAAGCCTTACTACAATCCTGAAGACCAGATAGGCGAAAATGGCTTCTTGTTCAAGGACTCTAAGGGCAATAATGATACTGCTGAAGCCACGACAAGAATGTCTGTCGTCAGTAATCATGCAGAAGGAAAGGATTCTCCAGAACTGCCATACTGAGGACCCATAACAAGATCAAGATCCAGGACATTGCAGCTGGGTCCAAAGGCAAACTAATAGCAGCTTGCTGTTCTTTCAGGAAGGGAGCAATGCCGCGATACTCCAAGTAAACTAACTGCTGGCATGGCACAATGGATAGCATCACTGATTGCAGTGCTGAAGGTCGTCGGTTCAATCCCATCCACTATCTAAAATTTGCAATTATCATTTTCAGATTGTTCTACATGTTTCTTATGTTCACTTGTAATCGCTACATGTTTGTAATGTTAACTATTCTTCTGATTTATGGTACATTCTGTCTATGTATAAATAGCAGAGCACTCTGCCCGACAGGCAGTTAGTGCTGCGTGTACGTTCAGTTCACAATAAACCTGCTTTCAGTATAAGAGCTATGTTCAGTCGACAACCGTGCCTTTGAAGTCAAGCCTGCTTCCATTTCAACACGACAATATTATCAGGCCAGATTTCTGGATCAGCAGTCATCTATATGGTGAGTTGCAGTCTGTCCTCAGAATAATATATATTTATTTACTAAAAGTAAACAAAGAATGGAAATAAAACACATCTGACAATACTAACCTTGTTGCAGAGAGCAGAAGAATGATGGTGACCAGCTGAAGGATGAAGCAATGGAGTCAATACTTGCTCCATTACGAGGCAGTTGCCTCGGAAGAGATGTAGATGATGCTGGAATGGTCACCGGTGGCATACGTATATGCTGATCAGGTAGAGGATTCCCACATCCAACAGCATGGCTGATTGTGGCTTCTTCCTCTTCAGGAATTATGCTGCAAGAAATAACAAAAGCATGTATTCACTCATAGGCTTCAAGTAAACAATGGAATCAGTAGTAGATTATATATACCAGAAGAAATCTGCATTTTTTCCAAACCACAAACTCCACTCTAAAAATTGTTCTTGACTCAACCTCTGGTAACATGTTGTGCCAACCCTGAGAGTTTTCCCATCTCTTTCACATGCCTATCCAGTCAGCTTGCTGCCTCCACTTGAGCTTCTAATCACCTGTTCCCAGCCTCCCCCCTCCTCTCCTCTTCATGCCTTCCAATCACCCACAGGCTTCATCAAAGATTGTCATCTCTCCCACTATCTGGAGGTTAAGCACTGGTGTTATTATTGGCATATTTCCTTTGGTTGTATTTTTAATGCTTCTCGTAGTTTATGTCTTCATCATGCCTTTCTTGAGATGATTACGCCTTTTCTTGGCCAGCAGTACTGGCAAGGTGTTGTATTGCTTTCTAGAGCAGAATTGGATAGAGCTGCTTTGCATGCCAACTGAGCCTCTTAAGCATAAAATACCCAGCCAACAGCAAGATCATTAGAGATGGATCACAAGTTTGAATGGTTTTGATGAAGATGGGATGCCAATTGGCCATGCCCTTTCAAAGAAACCATCCTAATGTTTTCCCGGAGTGATTTAGGAAAATCATAGAAAACATAAAATATGAATAGTCGGTGACAGATTTGAACTGCTGACGTTGTAGTGTAACAGCTAATTTAGCTGTATACTATGGTACCGTCTCACCACAAGATGTGCAGATTCATTATATATAGATAAGTAATGATATAAGAATTTTACTGTGTGCCGTGCGCTCGTGTGCGCAGGTACAAGGGCGCGAGCAAGTGATGCTGCTAAAGATAATATTGTGCTGAAGAAGAGACCGTCGCGTCAAAGTGTAAATGAATCCTGGAAAAATCTTTGGTCATTATTGATGCCAGAGAGAAATATGCATTGTAAAAGTAGTTTAGTTAGTTATAATTGAGACTCGGTCAAGATATGACCTTATGTAACATTGGCCTACGAGGAATAATATATGTTTTTGTTAAAGTGCAAATACGACTTCTTCATTTGTGGAAAAGTTGTTCTCACTTTATGTGCTTTCCCCATTGCAAACGGATGAAGTCTAGCCTGAGTCCTAGGCGTAACTACAGACTGAAAATATACAAATGTTTGAAGATTACAATGTTTAAACTTTAACAAATCTGCTAAATTGGATGAGGAGTGATGTTTGGTAAATCAAACTAAACATAATTTGGGTACTGTATCATGAGAGGAGAGTACGATTTGTAATAACACGGTCATCGGAACTCTATCTTGCTGGGAACACTGCAACCTCCAGCATGCAAGTCCAGTGTGCTAACCCTGCACCACCTCACTCAATGAGTCTTTAAAAGGATTACAGGCAGGTCAGCAATGGTATTATCAACTATAGGTTTGCCAATAGGCACAGCAGCTTCTTCTGAGGCATCATCATCATCATGGTGGTGAGCTTTTCCCAATAGTGGGTTGGCTCTCTAACCTTTAGGTGTGCCATCTTCTTCCACATCCCACAGTAGTGGTGATGCTGGCAGCTACACTTTCCATTTGTTACTAGTGTTGCTCATCCTTACTAGTGTGCAGGCAACGCAGAACATGTGATTTTGGGTGTGTACAGCTGCTGTGGCCTTAAAGACTTTACAGCCTCAGTCAATCGTGATTTTTGTGCCGCCACTGTTATTGCAGGTGGGTGCCTTTTACCTACCTGATGTGCAGTTATTGCCAGCAGTTTCTTTCGCATTTAACTGGTGCTTCAGGGAAGGAAGAGTGATAAATCACATGTCTGATCCTCTGTCAACTTAAGTACTGAATAAGTCCTCCCTTCTGCCTATGGCAAGTGCCATGTGTACTGAGTTCTTCAACAGAGAGTGTTTTCATTTCTCCAAGTAGTCAGAATCTCAGTCTCTTCTATAGGTGCAACTGATACCTGTAGAATGACCACTTGGTGTTCTAATGTTTAATAACTACTCTACTAAAAACTGTTCTTAAATACTGTTATTAACTTCATTATACAACAGCATGTGAACTCAGAAACAGAGACGGTCACGAGAAATGGTGGTGATGATTCAAAGCCTGCAGAAAGAAGTCTGTGCCTGTACATATTATGCATAAAGTTCTGTATAGATATTTTGTTTGTTTCTAGTAACTTATACCCCAAGAAAAGCAACAAGGTCTTTTTTTTCTTTTTCTTTTTTTTTTTTTTTTAGTTTCAATGTTAATTTTGGACTATGCTGAGACCCATTTTGGAGTTTAAGTAATTATTCATTTTGTTCTATATGGACATAGCACAAAAGCTGTCATCTATGCCCCAGAAAAAAACAATTAGGCCTGAGGTTATAATAAATATGTGGTATAATCTAAGTACAAGTTCACCAAAACAATCAATAAAGTATAGCTTACAGCCATTACATTGGTTTATGGGCATTTTCTGTCAAACACAAAATAAGGTAATGTAAGAATGAAGAACATTTGTTGAGCATTTTATGAATTGGTTGCAAAGGTTCAACACATAAGAGACTTGTCAAGGGGAAAGTCATATCCTATCAAACCCATAAAATGTATAAAAAGACGAGTCTCTCAACACCTTCTTTCCAAAGCAAAAAGTTGAGAGATCTCATCTAAAACCAAGTCAGTTATTTTAGTTAGTATACATGGAAGTGCCTATGCAAAAATATTGTCAATTTTTTTTCATGTAATTATTTACCTAACAACAATAGTAACAATATCAATATTACAGTATTTTGGAAAAGATAGGCTGCTACTCACCACAGATGCCCAATGAGCTGCAGATAGGCACATGTAACAGAAAAACAAAAACTCAAGCTTTCAGCTGTTAAGCCTTCGTCTACCAGAGAACATGCATACACACACAAACACAACTGTCGTCTCCAGCTGTTGCGTACGGTTGGGTTTGTGTGTGTGTGTGTGTGTGTGTGTGTGTGTGTGTGTGTGTGTTCTCTGCTAGATGAAGGCTTAACACCCGAAAGCTTTATTTTTTGTTTTTCTGTTATGTGTGCCTATCTGCGGCTCATTGGGTGTCTGTGGGGATTAGCAGCCTGTCTTTTCCAAAATATTGTTGAATAC
Organism: Locusta migratoria; assembly: GCA_026315105.1. NCBI lineage: Eukaryota > Metazoa > Arthropoda > Insecta > Orthoptera > Acrididae > Locusta > Locusta migratoria. The sequence goes on from CM048744.1 coordinate 674,033,932, forward strand.
TTCAAGGTATTTCCATTGTTCAATATTAATATTAAGGCATATTTATTGGTAAAATAAATATGATGACTTTGCAATCACATGGAAAAGTACTCTACAGTTTAAAAAAGGCTACTTGATCCTTGTGTAAGTTTCATTTATTATTTCATTATGTTCAATTAGATAATGTAATTTAGATTATTATATCATAATGTTGCTGTGAATTGCTAACCATTATAATACTAATTATGTTTCAATCCTTAATTCGATTGTTGTACACAGCAACCATTGATATAATTATTGGGAATAACGCTGTGTTCCATCACAATAAATCTGTTTATTAATCACATATCGATCTGTGATTAATAACTTAGATTTACTGTGACAGAACGCTGTGTTATTCCCAACATTATAATATTTATTGTTAAGTCATTATGTTGCACTGTAAATGTAAAGTCGTTCCACTTATTATGGAAATAGAAATTTCTAATGCTGTTATGGCCACAATAAATGTAGTTAGGAAAAACTGCAAAAAAAAAAAATTATTACAAAATTGTTGCCTAAGTGCTTACATAGATGACAGCAGCCACGATTTTGATAGGGGGTGGGGAGGGGCTGATTGTCTTCATACCCCAAACTGCACTTGTTTTCTCCCTCCCTCCCTCCCCCCCCCCTCTCTCTCTCTCTCTCTCTCTCTCTCTCTAAGGTTAAGAGGAAGCAAGTGTAGTCCTGTGGTGGGAGGGGGGGGGGGGGGGGAGGACTCACCAGCCCCGTGCTTACATGGATCCTAAATAAAATAATTGACTTGGTTTTACACGAGATCTCTCAACTCTGAGATGAAGAGGGTGTCTCATGTTTTTGTACATTTTATGTTTTTGAGGGGTCAGATATTTTTTTTAAGGTAGTCCTCCTCTCTCTCTTCTTGGATAATATTTCTTGTAGATCATCTATGGATTTTCGTAAAGCCTTATCACTTTCTGTCTTGGTTTTACTCAGTAGCTTTGATGTAACAATTTTTGGCAAGTCTGGACAGTAAGCCCTTCTAAGTTGATTATACTTGGCAATTGTGGACTCTTCAAGTTGACATTAATTTTATGTAATCCATGGAGACTTGTCACTCTCAATTAAATGCCATATGCGCTTGTCCACATGTGAACAACAAAGAACTGATGCAATTTGGTATACTGTTCATATTTAGCTCCTGATTTTTGTATGTGGTAATAGAATAGGACAAGTGTAAATGAATATAAGTCAGTGTAACAGTGGATAACATTGACATTTCTTTCATGATGAACAATGCCTCTTCTTTCAAAACTTAAATTAGCACTTGGAGAACTTTGTCAGAAAAGGGCTTGTACTTACATGTTTAAGTTCCACAGAAAGTTGCAAGAATATCTACTGTCACATGGATTGTAGGTATTCCAGTCAGATCTCTGATTGAAATATAACCACATTTGAACCCAGACTTTCAGTATTTTTAAAAAATTAAAAAGCTTGTTGCAGTGCCACCAGTTTTGAAAGTCACCTGGATTGAATAATCTAAACACAATACAAGATTTTGAATACAATAATATCCAGCTGGCAGATAATATATTATTATCTATGCAAAGGCTACAATGAAAAATGATTGATGGAAACAATTATTAAGTAGTAGTTTTTCCCCCATCAGTCTTCTGACTGGTTTAATGTGACCTGCCACAAATTCTTCTCCTGTGCCACCCTCTTCATCTCAGAGTAGCACTTTAACTCTACATCCTATTTGTTCAATGTATTCCAGTATTCAACAGCTCCCTCTAGTACCATGTAAATTATTCTTGGCCCTTCTTTTTTCTTTACTAATTCAACAAAGAATCACCTCATTCCTTATCATTCCACTTAATTTTTGACATTCTCCTGTAGCACATCAACTCAAGAGCTTCCTCTTTTATTCTGGTTTTCCTGATGACATTGTTTCACTTTCATACAAAGCTGTGCTCCAAACTTACATTCTCAGAAATATTCTTCCTCATAATAAGACCAATGTTTGATACCAGCAGATTCCTCTTGGCTATGAATGTCATCTTAGCTTTCGCCAGTTTATTTTTAATGTATTCCTTGATTCGTCCATCTTAGGTTATTTTACTTCCAAGGTAGCACAATTTCTTTGTTATTTTGCTGCCAAAGAGAAAACAAGTCTAAAGTATCAGTGCTAATGACAGTGAGACGAACAAGTAAAACTGTCAAAGCACACATTTATGGCAAGAAATTGAGAATCGTGATAAAGTATCAGTATATGACAGTGTTATTTTGTTTTAACTGTTTATACAAGTACAATTTATCAGAAGAGGCATACTTAAATTACACATAAGGCAGACTAGTAATTGAGTGTATAGTTACATTAAGAACAAAGCATTTTAGTTTTGCATTTAGCTTGGTGAAGAGTATTCTCATGTGCGTTCTCAGAGCAAACTTTACTACACGCATGTAAATATTTCATCATCGCCTACCTGTTGCTTGCATTGAATGTGGCAATAGAACCCTTTATTACTAATATATGTTGCGACGAGCTGCAACAGGCACATACAAAAGATACACACATACAACACTTTCAGCTATAGGCCATGGCCTTCTTCAGAAAATAGAACACTCACACAATCACACAGGCACACAACACAGTCGTACAACCATCACCTCCGGCTGCCGCACTTCGAATCACGCTCTGCGGTGAATCGGGGAGGGGAGGGGGAGGGGTGGGGAGAGGGGATAGGAAGGTTACGTCATGGTGGTAGGGATGGGTTAGATGGGAATAACAAGATGCAGCTTAGGAATGGAGTGGGGAGGCGGGTGAGGGGAGAAAAATGGAAAAAAAAAATAAAATAAAATAAATATACAAAATGCGTGCACACTGTAAGTACAACAGGAACACACACACACACACACACACACACACACACACACACACACACAACCCTCCCCCCCCCCCTCTCTCTCTCTCTCTCTCTCTCTCTCTCTCTCTCTCTCTCTCTCTCTCTCTCTCTCTCTCTCCTCAGGTGGCCTGGCTTCTGATAGGGTATGATGAGCCTGTGACAGGACTGGAATAGGAAGTGCTGTGTGGGTGGATTGGTCAGGTCTTCCACAAGGATATGATCCCTGTGCCGGACTGACCCCATCCCCAAAGTCCAACAAGATCTCCAATCCTTACTAAAATCCTACGTCCCCTCCCAGAAAGTCCCCCCGGAATCCATCTCCCTCCTCACACCAGCTGCACCCTGCACACCCACCTGCTCTCCAAAATCCACAAACCTAATAATCCTGGACGCCCTATTGTGGCTGGTTAGTGTGGTCATACCGAAAGAATTTCAGCCCTAGTTGACCAACACCTCCAACCAATTGTCCAAAATCTATCTTCCCACATCAAGAATACCAATCATTCCTTCACGATTCTCTACCATTCCCACCCCTTTGCCTCCTGGATCCTTACTTGTCACAGTGGATGCCACCTCCCTATACACCAACATCCCAAATGCCAATGGCCTTGCTGCTCTGGAACACTACCTCCCCCAATGTCCCTCTGAACTCAAGCCTGATACCTCATTCCTCATAACCTTCACCAATTTCATCCAACTTAACAACTACTTTTCCTTTGAGGGGAAAGTTTACCATTAAATCCAAGGCACAGCCATGGGCACCCGCATAGCACCCTCCTATGCCAACCTGTTTATGGGCCATCTGGAGGAATTCTTCCTAGCATCCCAAAATCTCAAACCTCTGGCCTGGTTCAGGTTCATTGATGATATTTTCATGATCTGGACTCAGGGCCAGGACACCCTATCCTCCTTTCTTCAGAACCTCAATTCCTTCTCTCCCATCCACTTGACTTGGTCTTCCTCAACCTACCATGCCACATTCCTAGATGTCAACCTCCACTTCACTGATGGCTTCATCCACACTTCCGTCCATATTAAACCTACCAACCACCAACAGTATGTACACTTTGACAGTTGCATCCCTTCCACATCAACAAATCCCTCCCTCACAGCCTGGCCACCCGTGGACGGCATATCTGCAGTGACAAGAACTCCGTTTCTGAATATACTGAAGGTCTTACAAAGGCCTTCACAGATAGAAACTACCCCACAGATCTACTCCGCAAACAGATCTCCCGTGCCATATCCTCACACACCCCAAATCCTCCTCCTAATACCAGTAACCATCCACAAAAGAGCGCTCCCCTTGTCACCCAGTACTACCCTGGACTCTAACAACTAAATTGCATCCTTCGCCAAGGTTTTGATTTTCTATCCTCGTGCCAAGAAATGAGAGGCATCCTGGCTAAGATCTTTCCCACCCCTCCTAAAGCGGTGTTCCGTCGCCCTCCCAACATCCACAACATCCTAGTTCATCCTTACGCCACCCTGAAACCCAGCTCACTGCCACAGGGATCATATCCTTGTGGAAGACCTGACCAATCCACCCACCCAGCACTTCCTATTCCAGTCCTGTCACAGGCTTATCCTATCCTATCAGAGGCCGGGCCACCTGTGAAAGCAGTCACGTAATTTACCAACTGTGCTGCAAACACTGTACAGCTTTCTATATTGGCATGACCACCAACCAGCTATCCATCAGGATGAATGGCCACTGCCAAACTGTAGCCAAAAACATGGTGGACCATCCTGTGGCAGCATGCAGCGGAGCACATGCTTGATTTCAATGGCTGCTTTACAATCCGGGCCATCTGGATCCTCCCCTCCACCACCAGCTTTTCTTAACTGCACAGATGGGAGTTATCCCTACAATACATTCTCCGATCCTGAAATCATCCAGGCCTCAACCTACGATAACTTCCCTATTTTTTCTCTCCAAACCTTACAGTTCCTACCTCTCTCTATCCCAAACCTCACCTATTTGAATGGTGCGTGAATGTGCGATCATGTGTGTGTGTGTGTGTGTGTGTGTGTGTGTGTGTGTGTGTGTGTGGTTGGTCTTGTGTACTTGCAGTGTGCATGCATTTTGTATATTTATTTTACTTTATTTTTTATTTTGTTCATTTCATTTTATTTTTCTCCACTCACCCACCTCCCCACTCCATTCATAAGCTGCATCTTGTTATTCCCATCTAACCCATCCTCACCACCGTGACGTAACCTTCCTATCCCTTCTCCCCTCCCCTCACCACCCGTCCACGATTCGCCGCAGAATGTGATTCGAAGTGCGGCGGCCGGAGGTGATGGTTGTATGACTGTGTTGTGTGCCTGTGTGATTGATAAGTGTTCTATTTTCTGAAGAAGGCCATGGCAGATAGCTGAAAGTGTTGTATGTGTGTGTCTTTTGTATGTGCCTGTCACAGCTCGTTGCCACATCTTTGCGGTGAGTTGTAAACTGTCATTACTATATTATTAATTCCAACCTGGACTTTCCATTATTATAATATATGTTGCAATACACAAATTGCATCTATATTTATACATAACTGTATAAACAAAAGAGAAAATGTGCAAACAGTCCTATTAGTTTATGTATGTATCTTTGTTAAATAACTGTCCCTTTGGTTGGTATGTGTATAATCTTGATTTTACAATCTGCCAAACCTATTAATTTAATTTCATGTTGTGAAATGCATTAATATTAATTCCCACTAATCTTACAATAATGCTTGTCTTGTGACCTTAACAAGCCAATACAGTGTCACATCTGCTCATTTTCTAGAACTGGAAATTAAGTTATGAAGTAAACCTGTCGCATGGAGGAAATACATCCTCATCCTTTTGGGTAAATGCCTATTATCTTCTTATTGTCCAAAAGTGACAAAATTAACCATGTGGCTCTTATTTGTTCAGATCACATTTGGCAAGCATGAGCAATTTCACACACTTTTAATCTGTGATCCTCCATGACCACTGTGTGCACTATTGCAATGATTCTTAGTAGTAGTGTCATCTTGGCCAACAACTGTGCTGATCATTTAAGTTCTCCCAACACAATTTAAATTCATTTGTCCACTTGGCAACAGTTGAATATAAAGGAGCAGAGCCCCCCAGTGTATTCTGAAAATAGGAATGAATGTCCTTTCCTTTCATACCTTTCTTTACAAAGTACTTAAACATTACTCAAATCTTGATCCCCCCCCCCCCACCCTCTTCACAAATCACTACACGGGGACAGCAACAGATCCACACAACTGCCACAGTTCTCTTCCAAAAGCACTGATGTGGCACATGTTTACAGGAAACAGTCCAAACGATATCATGTGAACAACTCATTGTGCTACTGTTGACCTCTTGTGGTGCTTCCAAGAACTTTTCAAACCATCCTTGTGTAATACTGTACTTGGCCAAAAATCACACATAATTATGAAATTGTACTGGGTACATCATAATCTATTGTAATGTGTGGCTAGTCACACAGACAGAAGTTCCCAATTTAATTGTCATAAAAAACACACAGAAATCAAAGTTATAAAGATTAAATGAAATAAGGTAATTACTCTAGTGATATTTGATATAAATTAGGTCACACTTACCTCAGTCTGGCCATTAGTACAGCTGTGTCAGAATTTGGGCTCTCCGGACAGCTCTTAACCGAATTACTCTGCAGTTGTTGTAAAAGATCATTGAAAGCTCGAAGGTCATTCTGTAACCAACAGATGAAAACCTGAACAAAACACACACACACACACACACACACACACACACACACACACACACACACACACAGACACACCCGGGGCGGGAGGGGGGGGCTTTAGCTACTCTAGTATTGGTTTATTTCATACTTAATCTTTCTTAATAATCTGCTCCAAAGATTCTTGTCACAAATGAAGGAATTTTGAGATTTAACCTCGTCTTATCACTCCTATTTTCATCCTAATTGTCCAAACAAACGTTTCTGGGAGCTATTTTTACTATATTTGTACTCTATCTATTTTTTTTTTTTTTATTATTGAGATTTTCCTCATTACAGAGGTTTACCTCCAACATAGTAATACACCCAGAAATGAATTTACCTAGTACATAAGGGTTTACACTAATTATTCACTATGTTTCTCCAGGTGTCTCTATCTTGTGTGTCCTCTTCTTCTGCGCCCAGTCTCCTCATTGTGAGCTGTACATTTTGGATCCAGGTGGTCACAGGTCGTCCTCTTCTTCTTCTCCCCTCAGGTTGCCACTCCAGTACCAGCTTCGGTATTCTGGTGCCCTCCATTCTTCTTACATGCCCGTACCACCGTAATTTCTTTCTATCCATCACCTCATCTATTCTTTCTATTATTTCCATCCTCTTTATTACTTCGGCATTTCTTCTTTTTTCTTTCCTGGAAATTCTGGCTGATCTTCTCCAGAAATCCATCTCTAAAGCTTGTAGTTTCTTGGTGTGCTTCTGGTTAACGGTCCAGGTTTCCGCTCCGTACAGAACTGCACTCTCAAATATAGATTTATATATGATTTTTTGTTCTGTTCATTACATTTCTGCTCCATAGGACTGAGTTGAGCATTCCAATGACCTTTCGTCCACTGCTAATTCTTTTATTAATCTCTGAGTCGGATTTTCCCTCAGTTTCTAAAATGGACGTCAAATAACAGAAAGTGTTAACTTTTTTGATTTTCTTTCCCTCTATGTATAGTTCAACTGAATCATTAGTCAAGTATTCTGTTTTTTGATAATTAATCTTCAGACCCCAATTTTTGTATGCTATTGCTAGTTGATTACACATGTAGTTTGCATCTTCCCCGTCTTGTGCTATGACAATTTGATCGTCAGCAAATAATAAATGATGTAGATAAACTCCATCTCTTATTTCTAGTCCCATGCTATTACATTTCTGTGACCCCATTCTAAGACAAATATCTATATAGATTTTGAATAATGTTGGTGACATGGGACAGCCTTGCAACAGACCTTTGCTTGTTCTAAATTTCTGTGAAAGTGTATTACCAATTTTCACTTGGAAAATATTATCTTTATACATCTGTTGTATTATTTTAATTAAATAAGTATTTATGTTTGCCATATGTAGTGCTCTCCAGAGTAGTTTCCTTGGAACAGTATCATACGCTTTTTCTAGATCTATAAAAATAAGTCCAACATTTTTCGATTTTTCTCTATGTTTCTCCAAAATCTGTCGTAATGTGAAAATATGGTCTACACATGATCTACCAGCTGTGAAACCGCATTGTTCTTGTTGGGTTCTAAATTTTTTTTTCCAGTTTATTTTTAATTATTTTCCCAAAATCCTCATTAGGGTGTTTGTAACACAAATTCCTCAATAGTTTGAGCAAATTTTGCGATCCCCTTTCTTAAATATGGTACTAATATAACCCAGTTTCATCTCCTTAGGTACAGAATCTCCACGTAACACTATCTATGTAACTGGATCTATAAGCCTTCAAATAACAAGAGAACATTTTAGTACTATGAGTAAGTTACAAATGCAACTGTTATGTATGAACCCATTTTTGGAACATTGTATTACACATTGGTAAAGTATATATGGTACAATGAAGAAAGTGATCCATTTTTAATGGTCATGTCACGTATCTGCAGTTGAATCAGTGGCTGCTGCAGTTATTCCATTCTTGTTGCACTCCATGTGAGTGCCCAAACACGCTGTTCTTAAACATCATTTCAATGAAATGTTTTATGTTCAAATAAATGAGTAACTTCTAATTTTTAATGTAAGTGAGGTTCAATAGAGGTCTGTTTAATGTGAAATCACCTAGTGACCACTGCCCTGATATCACAGGTAGTTGTGAAAATTTGATGTAACAATGTATAAATAATAAGGTTAACATAATTGTTCCAGAATTTATTTATCCATACCAGAAACTTTTCCATCAAAGTCAAGTTTCTTAACCACAATTTTTATTTTATGTAAGTTTTCTCAACATACTTTCCAGCAGAAAAAGAAGAAAAAAATTATACGGGTGGTATTTTCTTTCTTGCTAGACCTCATATCAATTCAGTAAAACTGTAACAATAGGATAGGATATGATGATTAAGGACCCAACATCTAAGTCTTCAATATCAGCCCATGAATAGACAGAATAGTCAGAAAATTACACAAAAACAGGAAAAGAAAACAGTAAGAGAAGTAAAATGTAACAAAAATGAGCAAAAACAGTGCGCGCCTACACTGAAACACAAAAAGATTGCATCTCAAGACGTTAGTTTTGACTTAAAGGAACGAAGTAACTGAAGAAAAAGAAGCTGAAACAACATACTAGATTATAGCTGACTGATCTCAGGGGTAAAAAGGATTAACCCCACACCCCCTACAACACACTAAAACCTACAGCCAAAAGGCTTCAGCTACAGTCCAAACACATAAAAAAACTTTAAAAATTTTACTACGCTCACCTCATCATCAGGTAAAATAGAGGGAAGATTCCTACACCAATTTGTTTCTGCCCTCCCAACACTATATAAAATGCATTCAGTTAAAATGTGATAACAATTGAAGGTCCATTAAGGAATGTTAATAATAATATGTAGATAGGGAACAACTCACCATAAAGATGAATGTTGAGCCGCTGATAGACACAAATAAAAGACACACTGTGTTGGTTGGCCAGAGATGGCTGACATGTGTGGATGAGTGATCATGTGGATTTGTGCGTCTTTTATTTGTGACTGACTGCGGCTCAACGTTCATCTTTACGGTGAGTTGTTCCCTATCTACACATTACCATTAACAGTTAAAATATGACATACATTTATTTGTATGCCAGACAGTATGTAAGGGAGGATCCTTTGACGGGTAAGAAACACCATATGTAAGGAGATGGTGCCAGATTCAGAGATGGATAGTCACTTCATTCCACCTATGAGGCAGACAGGAGGATATTTTCACTGATCACAACATACTGTCCATCACTGACAACCATTCCTTTGCCCACAACTGCATGAACTGCTGCCGCAACAAACAAACTTCCTGCAAGAGAATAGCACACTGTGTTCTCTGCACGCCTCCTTGACAGTCTGATCAGCTTTCTCATTTTCTTGAAGCTCCAAATGCCATGGCAGTCAGCAGATTAGATTAGATGTACTTTTCATTCCAGTTGATTTAAATTGAGGAGATCCTTTCGGATAAAGAACATGTCAAGAAACAAGATATACATATAAATACAAAATGAGATCAGATGTGTTAATGTAACTTCCACAGATCTCAAATGTAATTGCTCATGTGGTGTGGAATTGGCCAAAGAAAACAAATTTTTTAGAATATTCAAATTTTAAAGGACATAAGACTTGTTACTACATGTTGAATGTACTAAGGGCATATGACAATTATTACAATTTTTAATGCTTGTTTCAATGATCACATTACTGTACAAGATTAGTACTGAAGTCTGAACACAGAATGATAACTGCTTCCCTTCCTTCCTCCAGTATGTACAGTAGGTCATGTATCTGCTGTGTCAAACTCTCAACTGAATACAGATTCTGCAACAATTTTAGTGGATTAGGGAAGTTTATCATGAACATGCCAGATTTGATCCAGTGCCTTTGGAATCTAGAGAAGCCCTACTGAAAAAATGGTATACCAGTATTTGTTGGGAAGGTGAATCCTCTTAACAGCAAATGGGAAACATTATATAACAGCTGACAGTTCCCCGTGTTTGGAACCGTAAGTGTAGACCGTTGAAAAACTTTGATGTCTGTGTAAAATAGTTAAAAACACGGACTGAAGATTAAAATCCGAGGTTTGATCTTTGTTAAAATTTGTCATGTCCAAACTGAGCTTGGGCCTTTGGAGAAGCCAAGGTGGAATTCTGCTCCAACCATGATGTCAAACATTAAAAACTACAAAAACACATTCCCATACCACTGACACCTCTAAACCACTTCTGTCCCCTCTCCAAGATATAACTACAGTATAATCCTTTATATTCACAACCCATCTTTACCAAAATCTCTTGCTCTCAAGCATCTGAGAAGCACTCCAGATTTCACCTCTGTATGTTATCCAGCCTGAGATTCTACTGCTTCCTTTAAGCGCAACTATCCAACCTCTATTTAATAACAGTGTTCCTCTTCGTGAACCCTTCATAGCATCCAGACCTTGCCTAGCTGACCTTTTGAACTAGCTATATCCATCAAAACTCCACAACATCCAGAGCCAAAACAATCTCAGAACACAGTTGTTGACCTGTTAACAAAAACCTTAAAACCCTCAGAAGTTTCAGTGTTTTCCAAACATCTTACCTTCAGTCCTACATTCCAATTCAACCAAATTGGACTTGTCAAAGGTCTACTTCTTTTTTTCTGGTCCCTATGATTGAAAAATTACTTTGCCAACCTCTCTGACCAAAGCCAACCTAATCCCAGCACTGAACTCTGCCTTTCCCAGTTCATACAACCATCTAACCAAAATCAACCAATGCTTCACCCTAACCCTCCCTCCCAGTCATCCTACAAGAATTCCTCAAATTATGTTGTGACAGAATCACCATTCTAACATTCTAAAAATCGACACACGGCTCTTCTCAGAATCTCTCTTCTCAATACAGCCCCCTCTGCACCCCAACACCACTTCACATACCCATCTTCTACATGCTCCCCAAAATCCACAAACCAAATAATCCTGGACACCTGTTGTGGCTGGTTACAGTGGCCCCAATGAAAGAATTGTGGACCCCACTGACCAACACCTCCAACCAATTGACCAAATTCTATCTTCCTAATCAAGGATACCAACCACTTTCTTCACTGACTCTCCAGCATCCTGACAAAATGTAACAAACACTTGCTTCAAGAATCATGAAGAAAAGTTGTATACATGGAAGAGACCAGAAGACGCCGAGAGATACCAGACAGATTTTATAATAGTAAGACATAGAGACTTTATAATGGTACAACATAGATTTCAGAAGCAGGTTTCAAACTGCAAGACATATACAGGGGCAGATATAGACTCTGACCCTATCTTGTTGGTTATGAACTGTAGACTGAAATTGAACAAACTGAAGCAAGGAAGGAGTGAAGTAGATGGGACCTGGATAAACTGAAAGTACCTGAAGTTATTGAGAATTTCAGAGGGAGATTTAGGCAACAATTGACAGAAACACGAGGAAATAAAGCAGTAGAAGAGGGATAGATGAGATGAAGTACTTTGAGAGATGAAGTCGTGAAGGCAAGATCTGACCAAATAGGTAGAGGCAAGACCTACCAAAACCTTGGATATCCGAGAAAATGCTAAATTTATATAATAATGGAAAGTCCAGGTTGGAATTAATAATATAGTGAGGACAATTTACAACTCACCGCAAAGACGTGGCGACGAGCTGCGACAGGCAAACACAAAAGACACACACATACAACACATTCAGCTATCGACCATGGCCTTCTTCAGAAAATAGAACACTCACGCAATCACACAGGCACACAACACAGTCATACAACCATCACCTCCCACTGCCGCACTTTGAATCACGCTCTGCAGCGAATGGGGGAAGGGAGGGGAGGGGAGGGGAGGGGGAGGGGATAGAAAGGTTACGTAACGGTGGTGGGGATGGGTTAGATGGGAATAACGAGATGCAGCTTAGGAATGGAGTGGGGAGGCGGGTGAGGGGAGAAAATAAAATAAAATAAAGTAAAATAAATATATATATAGAAAATACATGCACACTGCAAGTACACAAGACCGCATACACACACATACACATGCACGCACGCACACACACACACACACACACACACACACACACACACACACACACACACACACCACTCAAAATAGGCAAGGTTTGGGATAGAGAGGTAGGAACTGTAAGGTATGGAAAAATATATATATAGGGAAGTTATCGTAGGTTGAGGCCTGGTTGATTATGGTATCGGAGAATCTATTGTAGGGATAACTCCCATCTGTGCAGTTCAGAAAAGCTGGTGGTGGATGGGAGGATCCAGATGGCCCGGGTTGTGAAGCAGCCATTGAAATCAAGCATGTGCTCCACTGCATGCTGTGCCACAGGGTGGTCCACCTTGTTTTTGGCCACAGTTGGCGGTGGCCATTCATCCTAATGGACAGCTGGTTGGTGGTCATGCCAATATAGAAAGCTGTACAGTGCTTGCAGCACAGTTGGTAAATTACGTGGCTGCTTTCACAAGTGGCCCGGCCTCTGATAGGGTAGGATAAGCCTGTGACAGGACTGGAATAGGAAGTGCTGGGTGGGTGGATTGGACAGGTCTTGCAGCGGGGTCTTCCACAAGGATATGATCCCTGTGGCAGTGAGCTGGGTTTCGGGGGTGGCATAAGGATGAATGTTGTGAAGGTTGGGAGGGCGACGGAACACCGCTTTAGGAGGGGTGGGAAGGATCTTGGGCAGGATGTCTCTCATTTCAGGGCACGAGGATAGAAAATCAAAACCTTGGCGAAGGATGGAATTTAGTTGTTCGAGACCAGGGTAGTACTGGGTGACAAGGGGAGCGCTCTTTTGTGGATGGTTACTGGTGTTAGGAAGAGGATTTGGGGTGTGTGAGGATATGGCACGGGGGATTTGTTTGCGGACTAGGTGTGTGGGGTAGTTTCTGTTTGTGAAGGCCTTTGTGAGACCTTCAGCTGCCACAGGGATCATATTCTTGTGGAAGACCCCACTGCAAGACCTGTCCAATCCACCCACCCAGCACGTCCTATTCCAGTCCTGTCACAGGCTTATCCTACCCTATCAGAGGCCGGGCCACTTGTGAAAGCAGCCACGTAATTTACCAACTGTGCTGCAAGCACTGTACAGCTTTCTATATTGGCATGACCACCAACCAGCTGTCCATTAGGATGAATGGCCACCGCCAAACTGTGGCCAAAAACAAGGTGGACCACCCTGTGACACAGCATGCAGCGGAGCACATGCTTGATTTCAATGGCTGCTTCACAACCCGGGCCATCTGGATCCTCCCCTCCACCACCAGCTTTTCTTAACTGCACAGATGGGAGTTATCCCTACAATACATTCTCCGATCCCGAAATCAACCAGGCCTCAACCTACGATAACTTCCCTATATATATATTTTTCCATACCTTACAGTTCCTACCTCTCTATCCCAAACCTCGCCTATTTTGAGTGGTGTGTGAATGTGTGATCGTGTGTGTGTGTGTGTGTGTGTGTGTGTGTGTGTGTGTGTGTGTGTGTGTGCATGTGTATGTGTGTGTATGTGGTCTTGTGTACTTGCAGTGTGCATGCATTTTCTATATATTTATTTATTTTACTTTATTTTATTTTATTTTCTCCCCTCACCCGCCTCCCCACTCCATTCCTAAGCTGCATCTTGTTATTCCCATCTAACCCATCCCCACCACCGTGACGTAACCTTTCTATCCCCTCCCCCTCCCCTCCCCTCCCATCCCCGATTCGCTGCAAAGCGTGATTCAAAGTGCAGCAGTCGGAGGTGATGGTTGTATGACTGTGTTGTGTGCCTGTGTGATTGCGTGAGTGTTCTATTTTCTGAAGAAGGCCATGGCCGATAGCTGAATGTGTTGTATGTGTGTGTCTTTTGTATGTGCCTGTCGCAGCTCGTCGCCACGTCTTTGCGGTGAGTTGTAAAGTACTAAATTTAATAGATGAAAGGAGAAGACATAAAAATTCAGTAAATGAAGAGGGAAAACGGAGTACAAATGACTAAGAAATGAGATTGACTGGAAGTGAAGAATGGCTAAGCAGGAGTGGCTAGAAGCGAAATGCAAGAGACATTGCTGTATGAATATCTAGAACTCAGATGAAAAACCATTTCTCAGTAAAGAAGGGAAAGCTGAAAGGTGGAAAGAGTACATTGAGGCCCTCTACAAAGGAAATGAACTTCAAGACAATATTGTAGGAAGGGAACAGGATGTAGATGAAATAGGAGATACTATACTGAGAGATGAATTTGACAGAGCAGTGGAAGACCTAAGCTGGAACAAGGCATCTGGAATAAATGGCATTCCCTCAGAGCAACTCTCTGCAAGAACCAGCCATGACAAAACTATTTCACCTGGTGTGTAAGATGTATGAGACAGGCGAAGTACCCTCAGACTTCAACTAAAATGTAATTTTATAATAGTAAGACATAGAGATTTTATAATGGTACGACATAGATTTCAGAAGCAGACAGGTGCAAAAATTATAAAACTGTCAGCTTAATAAGTTATGGCTGCAAAATTTTAATACAAGGATGGAAAGGTTGATAGATGCTGACTTAGGGGAAGAACAGTTCGGATTCAGGAGAAATACAGGAATATGGAAGGTATTACTCACCTTTCAACTTACCTTATAAGATAGATCAAGGAAAGGTACAATTGTGATTGGTAGAGGTTGTCCAGAGCCAGAGGAGCTCATGTGACAGGTGGACCAGTAATCTTTAGTGGATCAGGAGGGGTGGGGCCAGTGAATGTTGATCAACAATCAAAACAATCAACGGAAGGTGGAAGTGGTTGGTTGGTCCCACATTGTGGGTTTTTGGGGATTCTGAAGACTAGAGGATTTTGGCAAACATGCAAAGTTGGTGTGTGGCTGTGTGTGTGTCTGTATGCTGTAGCAGCCACATTTTTTAAGCAGTATAGCATGCCCCGGAAATTATGAGGTGCTATATTGTGATGCTTCTCATGCCGTCCAAGATTTTAAGGTAGTGCAAGATTGTGTTAATAATTAACGGTATATTTTTGTGATGCTTGATGACTATTATTGCATGGGCTAATGTTTGTGTTTGATGCACAAGCATAAAAATTGCTCCAATACTTTTACTACTGGGAGCTGAGATTTGGATTCCTTAAAGAGTGAAATTCTTCTGAGTACTTTCAATATCTTTCATCTGTATTGTATAATTCATAAAGGGGGTGGTTTAAATTTTATCTAATTACATGTGGGCCTTAATTTATTAATTTTAACTGTGCAGTAAGGCCACTTCCTATTTTTGTATAGTTTCACTTGGCCTTTGGCTAAAATATGTATGTTTCACCATCTCTTACACACATGCACAATAATAATAATAATAATAATAATAATAATAATAATAATCCCTTCCATGTGGCCTGGTCACCTGAAGACAACAGTATTTGCAGTGACGATAACTCCCTTGCTCAATATACTTAAGGTTTCGAAAAAGCCTTAACAAACAAGCAATGTAATGCAGACCCAGTCTGCAAACCAATTTCCTGTTCCATCTAGCCACATGCTACTAATCCTCCATCCACCCCCAATAACCATCCAGAACCATGTAGGAGACCATGGCCAATGTGCAGATTTGAGTTTTCTTCTTTAGTGCTGGCTGAGTCAGTTTGTTCAGAAAGGGAGACTGTGTCAGTCTGCTGCCATTTGTCATGCAGAATGAAGTCAAGGAGTCTTACTGCTTTACACAGTGCGTTATTGCAGTCTCGAAGCACCTGACATTGTAGTTGCTATTAATACTTCTCTACTGATTTTAAGAGAACTATTCTATGAAGAATTTGATGTTTGCACATTGCACATACTGGTGTCTTCAATCAGTGAAGGACTACCAACCAGCTGCCCCTCAGAATGAAAGACCATTGCCAAACTGTGGCCAAAAGCAAAAGCCATAACTGATCGCAATTTGCGATTTATTTCATTCATTGAATGCTGTAATGTCGTCAAAAATATATAATTGTATACAAGCTGAGGCTGGGTTCCTGACAACAATTAATTGTGTCTAGGTACCACATGGTCTGTTATCCCTAATGTGGGAATACAGTATTGTGGCTGGGAGGATTACAGAACAAATATGCTGTGGTATAGGAAAGAGACAGCGTCGCGAATGGAGATTTGGGTGTGGCGGGAGACGTGCAGGGAAGAGTCCTCTGCAGTCGGGCTGGTCACTGTGTCCTCAGTGGCAGAATGGTCAACATGTCTGCCTAATAAGCAGGAGATCCCGGGTACAAATCCTGGCCAGGCACAAATTTTCATTCGCCGCACTTTGGTATTCCATCTACACCTAGTACAGTAAAGCCATAACTGATCGTAAATTGCTATTTATTTCATTCATTGAATGCTGTAACATCGTCAAAAATATATAATTGTTCAATGTTAGTTTGTATTTGCAGAGATAAGACTGTGGCTCACAATTCAAAATTCTTCTGTTACTGAGGGAATACACAATCTCGACAGCATTGCATTTTTGAAGAAAAAAAATACACTTCAAGCTAATCCTCCAAATTAGAATTTTGCCATGAGAGAACAGATGGCCAAGAGTAGGAGAAAGAGGTGGAGGTCATGTTGGCACAGTTGAGACTAGGTTTCAAGTAATTCATTTACTTTGGCATCATTTACTCTTCTGGAAGCTGCACGAACTACTTTATGAATAAAATGGGTGACATTATATTCTAAAACTAGTAAAATTCTGAATGGAATGTAAGAATGGTACTGAAAACATACTTACAGATGAAGAGGCATCTTCAGATGTATAGTGTGTTACTCCATTTGCGTTATTGCTGTTGCCCGTAGAACGATGTGGTGAAAATAGCTGAGGTATCGTGGGCATCGGTTCAACCCACGATTGTGTTGCATCATTTCTCACTGTCACGGGTGCACTGTTAATGAGCCTTTTTGCCCGGTTGCCGTTTGTACCAGACGATGTCACAGTTACAACAGTTGTGTTGCTGCTACTGCTGGTGCTGCTACTTCCTGTACACGGGAGTTCTACAAGAGAGCTGCAAGTTGTTGAGCAACCATTCACACCAGCCAGCATACCTGCATATATAAAGAAAACATTTCAAAATATATCTTTCATTCTAAATTGTAGTGTGCACTGTAAACAAGATGTTTGATTCTAAGATGGTATACTGACTGAAATCATATTTACTGATTGCTTGTAAGGAAATGTAATTCATCAGAGATACTATTGTATTGCTGTTTTTGTGCAGATCAATGATTCATCTACACATAAGATTTAAACACACAAAACAGTAGTGATTTAGAACAATTTGACCCAGCACTGTTCAAACACTAGTCAAATATATGAGAGTGGGTGTGGTCAGCAGGGTGGATGGGGGAGGTAGTAGATGGCGGCAGATTGGGGGGGGGGGGGTCCTTTCATTCTCTGAAAATGAACTGCTGGAGTTTAAGGAAAGTGAAACAATTAACAGGCAAGTAGAAGAAACTGTTAGTGTTTGGGGAAGACAATATAGTTGTTCACATTTATCAAATTATAAACATGAGAAATAGGTATAGGCATTTACACAAATGCCGTCATGGGAGATGGAGGAAGGAGGTAATATAAGATATTCCACATACTGGCAGCATTCATGTAAGTAGCTCATGCCAATACCTGGTGTGCAAGGAGAGAGCAACTACGAAACTAGCACATAACACATATCTCTCCCCTTCATTGTCCCCTCTGCCTAATTTTTAATTTTCTTTTTCTTCTTGCTTCGCAATGACCATTCTTAATTACACTATTTAAATTAAAATTTCCCTTTCCCTTTGCTTTCAAAGGAGCCTTTGATATTATTGAGGGATGAGAGATGCCACAGTAACTGTTTCAGCCCAATATCTCGGTTTTTTTATGTAGTCAACAAATCGGTGAGGAAGACCAAACATATGGAAGTAACTCCACTTTACAGATGTTGCACATTACCTCAGTCAGTTTACCTGTTACCTTGTTTTTGGCATTCTTCCACATTTTGGCGACTATCAACTCTTTAGCCTGTTGCTTTTTGTTCTTAAGTGAATGAATTGTCTGTTTAATTTCTTCTCTTGTAAGTGGTGATGAATCTGCATTGATCAGAGTACTGTTTCTTTTTTTTAAATTTTCAATTTAGATTTTTATAGAGGATGTCAAAATAATTTGCCTGAATAGGATAATTACACTTACTGTTGCAGACAATGTCACTATCTGTTACTGTAAAAAGTAGACTTGGGGAATTGTAGTTGCTGAAATTTTGTTTGCAAGTCTTATGCAAGTTTCCAATGATTTCTTCTTTAATCTTCCTCACTCTGTAGGTGGTTCTTGTTGAAAACACATTTTACACTAAAGATAATTTTAACTCTGTATCTTGCCCAGTGACCATAATTTCTCTGAGATTCATTTCTGCCAAGTAAGCTGTTTTGCCTCAAAAACAGATCACTTTTGCAAGTCCACCATTGAAGTCATGCTAGAGGGACTGTTTCATTGGCAATTTCCACTAGCTCTTCCCACAGTCAAATCTACTTTCAGTTTCCCAGTTTCAACTTCATCCATTCTATTTTCTAACTTCCAATGATGCTGTAATTGAATTCAAACATCATTATACTGTATGCTGCTGTAGTTTCATTTCTGTTGTTATTAAGGGTGATAATATTAATTAGAACATTTATGGTGTTACTCTGTAATGAATTTCCCTATGCAAAGGAGTGAAGAACAATTATCATAGGAAATAAGTTTGTTACTGCCTTACAAATTTTGCCCTTAGCAATACATTTGCTTTTAATGTAAAATTGTGCTGAAATAAGTTCTTGGACTAGGTGCAAGTTACCAGTAATACTGCAGGTAATTAAAACCAAAATCATCATGGCAATTTTTTCACTATGTGAGTACTGAGATTTATTTAAACGTAACTATCATGTGAGTAGCACATAAATCCAGAGTGCTCTGTACAGAAAGTCCAACAGATCAGTGTGGCAAAAAATTCAAGGAAATGTGACAAATCAATTCTGGTTACTTACAAATACTATAATGACATTTGAAACGTAACAGAGCACTTAGGGAAACACCTAAAGACTGTATGTTTGCATACAGGCAACACTCTAATACAGTATGTAACTCTTATAAGAAAATCCCTGTATATTAGCGCTATGCTGAACTACAGATATCAGATAACTTTGGTTTAACAATATTCCCAGATTGTAAACCAACCACAAAAATTAGTAACTGCTTTTTTGCTTTCTACAGTATGTCTGCCTAGGTGTATTTGTGTCTGTGTAAATGTGTGGGTGGGTGTGTATTTGTTTACCCTCCTTTTTTCCTCCAAGGTAAGTCTTTCCTGTCCCGGGATTGGAATGACTCCTTACCCACGCCATTAAAACCCCCATCATTTCCTTTCCCCTCTCCTTCCCTTCTGCCTGACGAAGCAGCTAGGCTGCGAAAGCTAGCGTTTGTGTGTGTGTGTGTGTGTGTGTGTGTGTGTGTGTGTGTGTGTGTGTGTGTTTGTCGCGCGCGCTATTTATTTGTGCTGCTATCACACCTGTGCTGCTTCACCTGGTGAGTAATCTTCATATATTTCATTATTCTGATATTTTAACAAAGCGTAAATGATATCCCAAATTTTAACAATTGTAGATGACCAATTCTGAATCCTTTTTACACTTTTTAATAAAGGTGATTGACCTTCTGTCAATATTTTCTCTCCACTGATGAATTATAATGAGAAAAACTGCTTGAATCACTGAATTGTGTGTCAAAATGAAATTTGCTGTACCTATCCACCCAATAAGGAGTGACTGCTGCTGCGTTTTAGGAGCAAATAAAGAACTAAAAGGTAACCCCTTGACTGTAATGTCACAAGCTCATCTCTAGTAAGGTTCATTTGAAAGTATCGTGTTAGCAATTATGACAGAAAAAAAATTAGCTGCTAATGACTCACCACACACATCAGTAGGGAGACAAGAAAATGAGTAAAACCCGAGCTCCTTCCAGTGTGTTGAGTGCTCAAAAAACTTATGGGTATACAGTCAGTTGGTGGAATCAATGATGGCCTACATTTCTGCTGGAGCACACCCAATCATTTTCAAGGCAACTGGTATATTGACATTTAAAAGCTTAAGTTTTCAATGGAAGTAGGAAAGATACTACAACAACGAACAAGCAAGCAAAAGCTGCATCACACAAACAAAGATGATAAATATTAGAAGTATTGATAGTAAATATTAGTGATCAACGAGTAAGGCCACATTAAATGTATGTCCCTCTGTTTTTTGGACAAAAGCGAGAGAGAGAGAGAGAGAGAGAGAGAGAGAGAGAGAGAGAGAGAGAGAGAGCTATGATGCAACACACTCACGTGTGACAGTCCATTACCGTTTATTAGTGTATGGGTTATGTGTGAGTCATCCACTTCTTCGGCTAAAGTGCACAAACATGCTAAACAGCAATAGTGTATGGATGGGTGTCACTGGGGAAAGGAATGGCATCAGATAGTGTTTTCTATTTATTAAACAATGATGGCTGAAATTTGGTTCACTGCAAACAGGGGGAGAAGTATTACAGTGAATGCATTCACCCAAGACATACAGAGCCAACTCAAGGCTTTATGGTGTGGAGAGCTATTGAGTACAACCACTTATCACAACTGGTGTGTGTCCAGGACACTGTAACCAGTTTGAACTACGTGAATGACATCCATGAGCCCATAGCCATAACATTACTGCATCATAGCAGACAATTCACAACTATTGTTGCTGCACGAATACGTGCCTTCTTAGAGTCATAGGATGTAAGCCTTTTTCTCTCTCAGCTTGTCTCCAATCAAAAAATATATGTGATACGGTGAAACAACATGGCCTTCTTCAGAAATAGAGCACTCACGCAATCACACAGGCACACAACACAGTCATACAACCATCACCTCCGACTGCCACACTCGAAGTGTGGCAGTCGGAGGTGATGGTTGTATGACTGTGTTGTGTGCCTGTGTGATTGCGTGAGTGCTCTATTTCTGAAGAAGGCCATGGCCGATAGCTGAATGTGTTGTATGTGTGTGTCTTTTGTATGTGCCTGTCGCATCTCGTCGCCACGTCTTTGCGGTGAGTTGTAACTGTCCTCATTATATTATTTATTCCAACCTGGACTTTCCATTATTATCTTTTGTTCTTTGTTATTTATGAATTAAGGATTGAAGTGGATCAAACTGCAATTACCTCTGGATTAAGAAGGAACAATTGTGTAATCGCTCTCATAATATTTAGGTCTTTTGCAACAAAAAATTAAACATTTTTTCTTAAATCATTTCAGAAATATTGTGACAGTTATTAATTGGAAACTAATTCTCTTTCTCTGAATACATCATCCTCGATTCTGGAGTACAATTAGGGTTAAGTAAACTATCTTTCAGAATTACAGCTCTTCTAGCATATTTACAAATGAAGGTAACCTTTATTTATTTAAAGACCATGAATCATTAATTGATACACACAATGATTTTATTTTATAGTAAAATGTGGATCATACCTAAGTCGAAACAAGGCCCCTGGGTTAGATGATATCCCGTCAGAGCTACTGAAGTCTCTGGGAGAACCAGCCATGACAAAATTGTTTCACATTGTGTGTAAGATGTATGAGACAGGTGAAGTACCCTCAGACTTTAAGAAAAATGTTATAATCCCCATTCCAAAGAAAGCGGGTGCAGACAGGTGTGAAAACTACAGAACCATCAGTTTGATAAGTCATGGTTGCAAAATATTAACACGAATTATATACAGAAGGATGGAAAAGCTGGTAGAAGCCGACCTCGGGGAAGATCAGTTTGGGTTCAGGAGAAATGTAGGAACACGGGAGGCAATACTCACTTTACGGCTTATCCTAGAAGATAGATTAAGAAAAGGCAAACCTACATTTCTAGCTTTTGTAGATTTGGAGAAGGCTTTTGACAATGTTGATTGGAATAAACTCTTTCAAGTTCTGAAGCAAGCAGGAGTAAAATATAGGGAGCGTAAGGTTATTTACAACTTGTACAAAAACCAGACAGCGGTTGTCAGAGTTGAAGGGCATGAAAGGGATGCAGTGGTTGGAAAGGGAGTAAGACAGGGTTGTAGCCTTTCCCCAATGTTGTTCAATTTGTACATTGAGCAAGCTATAAAGGAAAGCAAGGAGAAATTTGGAGAAGGAATTAAAGTTCAGGGTGAAGAATTAAAAACATTGCGTTTTGCCGACGACATAGTGATTCTGTCAGATACAGCAAAGGACCTGGAAGAGCAATTGAACGGAATGAACAGTGTGCTGAAAGGTGCATATAAGATGAACATTAACAAGAGTAAAACTAGGGTAATGGAGTGCAGTGTAAGAAAATCAGGTGATGCTGAAGGAATTAGATTAGGTAACGAAACAATAAAGGAGGTAGATGAGTTTTGTTACTTGGGCAGTAAAATAACAAATGATGGTCGCAGTACAGATGATATAAAATGCAGAATGGCAATGGGTAGAAAGGCGTTTTTGAAAAAGAGAAATTTGTTAACATCGAATATTGATTTAAGCCTAAGGAAGTCCTTTCTGAAGGCATTTGTATGGAGTGTTGCCTTTTATGGGAGTGAAACATGGACGATAAGCAGTGTGGACAGAAAGAGGGTAGAGGCTTTTGAAATGTGGTGCTACAGAAGAATGCTGAAGATTAGGTGGGTGGATCGCGTAACTAATGAGGAGGTACTGAACTGAATTGGGGAGAAAAGAAATTTCTGGCATACCTTGACTAAAAGAAGGGATAGATTGGTAGGACACATTCTTAGATATCAAGGAATTGTGAATTTAGCGTTGGAGGGAAGTGTGTGGGGTAAAAATCGCAGAGGGAGACCAAGAGACGCGTATAGTAAGCAGATTCAAGTGGATGTGGGTTGTCGTTCTTATGAGGAGATGAAAAGGCTTGCTCAGGATAGAGTAGGGTGGAGAGCTGCATCAAACCAGTCTCCGGACTGAAGACCATAACAACAACAACTGAGATATGTTGTCAAATGAAATCATCCAAGAGTATCTGCCATTACAGCAATGGAGAAATCATAATTAAAAAATATATTTGAGGTCAAACATGAATGTCTATAAAGACTGTGTAGCACATTTACATACAAATTGTATTTGCATACAAACTTCAGATCTGTTATATTTGTGGCCTTACACAAAATCTTTTCTTACTTTCACTGGCAAAAGGTCATTAATTGTCATTTACATCAGAGTGATCTTTTCCCCTCCTTAATTGTAATATCAGCTTTAACAGAAATAGCAATGATGGTGAACATAACTTTCATTCTCATGCAAAGCATGTATTACATATAGTCTTTCTCACTACAACACAATTACCCTAACACAGACAAGACAAAATACATGTTTTAACACATCACAAAGGTCAGTTCTGAACATTTCTTTGATGCCAATGATGTCTATTTTGGTAAGTGGAATACACAAGTCTTATACAAAGTTGTTCCCTGCACCTCCCGGACACTTATTTCTTGACACCCTCCTGACGCCCATGGAGAGTCAACAGCAGGTAATATTTTTCCTATAATAATTATTAATCCAACACTTTCAAATATGTCATACTAGTAATTGAACTTGTAACATCACACTGAAGGTATTCCTTCTAAGACAGTAAATCACACTACTTACATTATGAGGCGAAGGAGCACAGGTAGTGATAGTAACAAATAAAACACACACACACACACACACACACACACACACACACACAAATGCAAGCTTTCACAACCCAGTTGCTTCTTCAGGCAGAAGGGAAGGAGAGAGAAAAGGAAATGATGAGGGTTTTAAGGGAGGGGGTAAGGAGCCATTCCTATCCCAGGAGAGGAAAGACTTACCTTGGGGGAAGAAAAGGAAGGTGAACAAATACACACACCCACACATTTACACAGATGTAAGTTACACCTAGGCAGACATATTGTAGAAAGCAAAGAAGTTAAGAAGTTAGACAGAGATACCACTTGAGGCAGAGGCTCTGTCCAAGGCAAAGATGTTAAGATGTTGAAGATGATGAGCGGGAATTCGAATTTAGTGGAGGTTGAGACCAGGTGGGTAATGGGAAGAGAGAATATGCTGAAGGGCTAGTTTCCATCTCCGGAGTTCTGAAGGATTGGTGTCGGTGGGAAGTATCCAGATAACCCAGATGGTGTAACACTATGCCAAGATGTGCTGGCTGTGCTGGCTGTGCCCCAAGGCGTGTTTAGCCGCAGGGTGATCCTCATTATCAACACGGTCGTGAAGCCCTTGTCAGCAGGGAGAATGAATATGGAATGGTCAGCCTTCAGATCACGGATAGCTCGGGATTCAGCTGCGGTAATGTTGGGAGTAGGATTAAGGTTTCTCAGGAAAGACTGGGAGAAAGGTTGGAAGT
Organism: Locusta migratoria; assembly: GCA_026315105.1. NCBI lineage: Eukaryota > Metazoa > Arthropoda > Insecta > Orthoptera > Acrididae > Locusta > Locusta migratoria. Next base: position 674,058,887 of record CM048744.1, read on the forward strand.
AAGGAATTCCTGGAAGGTTTGAAGAGGGTGATTCTGAGGAAGAGCAATTGGGTCTCGCCGTGACGGAGGACGGAACTATTCCAGGCAGAGTTCAATTTGAATGATGTCTTGGGAAGTTGGATCATGCCTGGAACAAGCCTGAGAAACCTTAATCCTACTCCCAACATTACCGCAGCTGAATCCCGAGCTATCCATGATCTGAAGGCTGACCATTCGTTCGTCATTCTCCCTGCCGACAAGGGCTCCATAACCGTGGTACTTGATCGGCAGGAGTATGTGGCAGAGAGACTGCGTCAGCTTTCAGATAATACCACATATAAAGTTTTTCAAGGCGATCCCATTCCTGATGTCCAGGCAGAGCTTCAAGGAATCCTCAAACCTTAGGCCCCCTACAAAACCTTTCACCTGACTCCATTAACCTCATGACCCCACCGACACCCCCACCTTCTATCTTCTTCCCAAGATTCACAAATCCAATCATCCTGGACGCCCCATTGTGGCCATGTACCAGCCATTCCACATCAAACGTTCCCTTCCCTACAGCTTAGGTCTTCGTGGCAAACGAGTCTGCTCCAGTTCTGAATCCCTGAACAAATACACCAATAACCCGATAACAGTTTTCACATCCCGCAGCTATCCTCCTGATCTGGTACAGAAGCAAATTGCCAGAGCCCCTTCCTCATCCTCCCAAATTCAGAACCTTCAACATAACCCCAGAAGTGCCCCTCTTGTCACCGGATACTTTCCGGGACTGGAGCGGACTCTTAATGTGGCTCTCCAGCAAGGATACGACTTCCTTAAATCCTGCCACGAAACGAGAGCCATCCTTCATGACATCCTCCCCACTCCACCAAGAGTGTCTTTCCACCACCCACCTAACCTCTGTAACCTCCTAGTCCATTCCTATGAAATCCCCAAACCACCTTCCCTACCTTCTGACTCCTACCCTTGTAACCGCTCCCGTTGTAAAACCTGCCCTATGCACCCTCCCACCACCAGTTACTCCAGTCCCGTAACCCGGAGGGTGTACACGATCAAGGACAGAGCCACTTACGACAGCACTCACGGGATTTACCAACTGACATGCCTGCACTGTGAAGCATTCTATGTGGGAATGACCAGCAACAAACTGTCCATTCGTATGAATGGTCACAGGCAGACAGTGTTTGTTGGTAATGAGGATTACCCTGTGGCTAAACACGCCTTGGGGCACGGCCAGCACATCTTGGCACAGTGTTACACTGTCTGGGTTATCTGGATACTTTCCCACCGACACCAATCCTTCAGAATTCCGGAGATGGGAACTAGCCCTTCAGCATATTCTCTCTTCCCATTGCCCACCTGGTCTCAACCTCTGCTAAATTTGAATTCCCGCCCACATTCTTTAACATCTTAACATTTTTGCATCGGTTCTCTGGACAGAGCCTCTGCCTCAAGTGGTATCTCTGTCTAACTTCTCAACTTCTTTGCTTTCTACAGTATGTCTGCCTAGGTGTACTTGCGTCTGTGTAAATGTGTGGGTGTGTGTGTATTTGTTCACCTTCCTTTTCTTCCCCCAAGGTAAGTCTTTCCTCTCCCGGGATTTGAATGGCTCCTTACCCCCTCCGTGAAAACCCTCATCATTTTCTTTTCCCTCTCCTTCCCTTCTGCCTGAAGAAGCAACTGGGTTGTGAAAGCTTGCGTATTTGTGTGTGTGTGTGTGTGTGTGTGTGTGTGTGTGTGTGTTTTATTTGTTACTATCACTACCTGTGCTCCTTCGCCTGGTAAGTAGACTTCATCTACTTTTTTTTTTTACATATATTTTTTTTGTTAGGAAGTTTTCCTCTATAATATACTTACATTATGAGCTGGACAATTAGCATTCCAACCAGGTAAAAATCTGAAACACTTTCAGATCATGCATCCAAAATAGATAAACTATTGAAGAAGGCCAATTCTTAACAGATGTGGAACAATTTACGGGTAAAACACAAAATATGGCCTACAGTTTTTTCCTTGTATACAGTCAAGTATGTCTTATCCATTGAAATAAGAATGAATCATTTCTTACCAGGTGGTTCAGACAGTCTGTGGTGGCTTTCAGCAGGTGACTTGTCAGTAGCTGCTGTTATACAGGCCATGTCCAGCTGCAGCGTATCAAGGACACTGCTTGCAGTTGCCAATGGTTGTCTACCTGATCGACAAGTGTTAATAACACTCATGTTGTTCCCATTGTGCCTGGAATAATTAGCAGCACCACTGCTGCTGCCTCCTGAAACACAGAGCACATAGGAACATTGATTTCCACTTTGCACTGAAGTCAATTCAAAATGTGTTGTTGAAACCAAGTACATAAAAATGTTTCTTCACTCTTGCAAACAGAAATTACTGCCACATGAGGATATGCTATGAAATAGCTGACAATACATGATCATCAAAGTAATATGGTATAAAGAGATTCTATTATACACCAAAGGGAGAGGAGGGGAGAAGAAACAAGAATGTACGAATAGGAGTGGGAAGTCAAGAGGGGGAGAGGGAAAGGGAAGGAGAGCAACAAATACTGCTTAAGGTTGTAAAATTATAATTCATAGATGTGTTATATACAGAAACAATAAATTTTAATGAAGAAAATCACTGAATTTCATACCTATATTCTGACAACTAGAGAGATTACCCCTCTCTGCTTTTGCATAAATAAATAATGTTATTACTTTTGTTATTAGTTTTAATTACTTAGTTTTTTCAAACATTTAATACAATAAAAAATTCCCCACAGAGATGATAAATTATTTTTCAAAATTGATAGATTGGCAGGCCAGTACTTACCTTTTCGCTGTACCGCTAATAGTTACACACAGAAAAAAGGAGGAAAATAACAAGCTTTCAGAACTGTGTTCCTTCCCCAGGTGGAGAGAATGGAGAAAAATAAGAAAAAAGGAATGGGATAGGAAAGGAAAGGTAATTCATGACTTAGGTCATTAGGATGGTGTTAGAAGATTGTGGAAGTCAGAGATACTGACTTCCACAATCCTCTAACACCACCAACTCTGTTGGAATCAATACTAGAAACAAGAATAACTTGCATAAAGATTTAGTCACTTACTTTGGCTTAGAAAGGTGTGTCGAACATTCAGCAGTACACATTTTCAATAATATGCCAGCAGACATAAAATATTTAACTCACAATAAAGTACAGTTTGAAAAGAATCTAAAGGATTTTTTAGTGGCCAACTCCTCCTACTCCATTGATGACTTTCTTACCAGAAGTGATTTATGTAAGTTATTGTATATAATATTCACAAATATGAATACTGTGTTCAGGCAACATTCTTTTTGAAAGACAGTTGAAGAAATTTAGAGTCAGAATTTGAAGTGGGCAGTAGGTCGATTCTGCTTCCGCCAACTTATATTTTGTGTAAAGACAACAAAGATCAGATCAGAGAGATTAGGGCTCATACAGCTGCATTTGTTTTTCTCTTGTTCTATATGGAATGGAACAGGAAAGCAAGTAACTAGTAGTGGTACTAGGTACCCTCCACCATGTTCGTTTGGGTGGATTGTGGAGTTTGTATGTAGATGCTGAATCTACTGCTGTGCATGAATGAAAGCTGAGTTTGTGACACTATTCCCCCATCTCCAGCCAGTGGTACCATTGGTTCACAGCTTGAGACTGTAGTCAATGGGCATAACTGTTTAAGACAAAACCCAAGTATTCTCCAGTGAGTCTACAGCTGTCACTAACCCAGTTACTGCTTGCACTGGACTTCACTCCTCACTTATGGGTGAATGGAAGATCATCTCAGGCACAGCAGGCAGTGAAGTTGTCCTACAGGGTCAATCGGGAGACTTCCCTGATTTGTATGAGAAAAAATTGCAGGCACTATATATGGCTTACAGTGTCCCTGAGCAAGATGCCAGTGTTTGTGCTACTCCAGAGAAAACTGATGAGCCTGTAATATCCGGGTAATCCCAGAGGTTGGGCTCACTTCTAGTCGGGAGCTCCAATGTCAGAAAATGGTTAGTTTTGTCAGGGACAAGGACTGCCAAGTAAGGGGGAAAAATCCTTTGTGCACTCTGTTTGCAGATTGGGAAGAGTCATTATGGATGTGGAATAGATCCTTCAATAGATCCAGGACACAACCAGCTGCAGGTGGTGCCTTATGTTGAAACCAATTATGTGTGTTGCTTTAAATTGGTAGCCTGCTTCTGGCATGTCATAATTAAAGTTAAACTTATAGAACACTGTAATAATAACACCAACAATGTGAAAATTGATCAACAGATGTGTCAGAATCTGTAAATAAAAACACCTGTCATGCACAAGACTCGAAGTTGGTATAAACATGCCGGATACATGGCTTTTCATGTTTTTGAGTCTGAGGTGTTCGACAAGACTGTCTCAATGCAGAATCACGCTCTGCTTGTAAAGCTGTTTTACAAGAATGATGACTGGGCCAGTGGCATATCCAGGATTATGGCCGGGGGGGGGGGGGGGAGAGGGGTCCCAAGGTCATTCCGAGCTGATGTGATTTCTAAAAGAAAGAAAAAAGGTCACTGTGCCTTTACTCCCTTTGTATTTGCTTCGAGGAGGATCTGGGGGGAGGCTGCACCATGGTCTGCGGGGCTTTGGTGAGGGTCTGGCGTGGGCTACAGCATGTTCTGGGGAGGTTCAATGAGGGTCTGGAGAGAGGGGGGCTGCAGCCGGACAGCACCCCGCCCACCGGATACGCCACTGGACTGGGCACAAGTCACTCTGCAGAAGTTCTGGGCACTGTAGGGTCTGGAGAAAATGATTCAGAAATTCAAAAATATGGGTTCCTTTGATGTGCAACCTGGTAGAGAAAGGAAATGAATTGATTAGACATCAGTGGAAGAAGTGGCCATAACAATGCAGGAGGAGATTTGTAGTGTTGTGTAAACAAGTAGTGCACAGATATTTGTCAGAGCATTGGACATACCTGAGAGCACGGTTTGTAAAATCTTACAAAACATCTTTGAAAGTTGGCTCAAACATTTTGCAAATGAAATTATGATAAGGAAGTACAGATTAAATAAATAAGTGGTAGTCTCTTAAAAATAGTCCACATAGTTAAATAAGGGTTAATGGTCACTGTGAGACAGTATGGGTAGAGGTCATACACGAGAACTGTAATAATCTAATTAGTTACTTTTACTGAACTGACTCAAATTGTAAAAATGTAGAAAGGCTGAAAGAAAATTTGAGTATAATTTCAAACATGTACCAAACTCATACAATTAAATTTGGTGGTGTCTTCAATTAAATCTCAGTCTGTTGGTGAAATTAAATTTTTAAATCTGGAGATATGCATAAAACATTGTCCAAAGTTGTTATAAACAAATTCTCTTAAAATTGTTTTGTGCAGTTCACAAGCCAACTCAAATAGTAAACTGTTACAGAAACACAATTCACTTCTAAGCAACAAATAATTCTGAGCTCATAATGAGCATGTCCACCAGAAGTAAAAGAAAATCTATCTATACATAAAATCACACACACAGCTTCCAGATACACAGTACCCACTCCTTCAAAAGTAGAAATGTAAGTGTAGATATGATGTGCTTCAAATTCAATCAAAGAGTATTGACAGCGATTGACAGACATGTACAAAGTAAATTAATGAAAGATGGAACTGATCCCCTGTGGTACACAAAGCAGGTCAGAACACAGTCGCAGAAGCATGTGAAATTTATCAACTGCTGAATCCACAAGATAGGCAATCTTTTCCAGAAGCTTGAAATTTAGCATGAACTTCAGTATGAGTAAAGCACAATAGTGTCTCAAATTTTGGCAGAAAATCCAGAGAGATTCTGGGCATACATAATGCAACTAAAAGCCAAACATGATCAATACCTTCAATACACAATAGCAATAGTGATGGTACCTATCAGAGTGCTTCCAAAGCAGAGTTACTAAACACAGCTTTCCAAATTCCTTCACTAAGAAACTATGAAAATCAGGTTACTTTTAAACACTTTGTAAAAACAATATTGTTAAACTCATTTTACATGCTTCATTATTTAATTTTAAATGAGGTATAGACATTACCAGACGTATAAAGAGAAGTATTCCACAAGGCTTGCTGCTCCTGTAAATTTGAGCTGTTTCTATCTTGCATCTCAAACAAATGTAACAACATTATTTCATCTTCAAGACTTTCTGAGACAGATGATTTAGATCTCCTGAAAAAGAGAAGATATTGCTGTTTATTTCAAGTTATTTGTTATTATTAAATGACAAGTAAACTGTCTTCTAATTTTCTGTAAACTAAAACATATTTTTCCTTTTTTTGGAGGGAAAGGTAAAGACCAGGAACAGATAATAGAAAGAGACTTTAACAGATATGTGTGTAGGTTTTTGGACAGCTCAATCTTGTCTAACAAAATGTGCATACAACTTCTCCTATACTTCATAAACATAGAAAATAAGTGTGTAAAACATAAAGAGCAAAATTTGTTGAGTAACTTGCCACCTATATTTCCTAATTTTAAGTGGGCTGTGGCAGTACAGAATTAAGAACTGCATATCAGATATGTCACTCAACACAAAATATAGTATCAAATAAATGTATGAGAGCTTTGAGAATGGCACTGTTGTAGCTACTGCAATACATAAAAATATAAAATAATGAGTCATATATGCTGCTCATTATATGCCTTCAATATAGCAAAATTTTAGTACTCCTGATGGTCAAATATGAAAGAAAATGATCTTTAAAACCTTTATCAGGTATGCAGTTTGTACTGTAATATTCACACACATACAGTTTTTATTTTTTCAGGTTAATCGTTAATGAAAATGGCAATATCTCAGCAGATTGCACAGTGTGTGCAGTGATTGAGAGAGACCAACACTCAACCCTAGGTCCACTTCGTAATACAGAAGTAATCACCACCATATCCAACCATCAGGTTGAGGTAGAAAATGATAAGACATCTGGAAGTGTTATGAAGACGACAAATTCTGGGAATCTGAGCACGAATGATGCAGATGTTGTACAGATAAAAGAGGCTTTTATCCGGAGCCCAAGCACATCAATCCATGAAGCATCTCAACAGTTGCAGCTCCAAGAACCATGGTCCTCAAGATGATACACATGAGACTTAGCTTCATGCCTAGGAAGTGTACTTGTGGCATTTGCTTCATCTTGCAAAAGGCCCAAGTGCAAAGTATTTTTAATGGAGAGTTAAAGTTGCATCAACAATGAACAAGTGAAAAGAGAAAGTTAAAGGGTAATGCTGACATTCACAGTTGAAGCTGCCACATACCAGGGAAGGTAAACTGACACAGAAGACATAGACTGGGGATCTGGACCTCTAAAGAGCCTTCACCTTAGCATGTGAATTGAGCACAACAGTTAAAAGGTTCATGATGAGGAAGGTTTTTCTTTGGAAAGGCATTAAAAAAGATCTTGACTATTTATTTGAAGATGCTTCACACATATCAAAGAACTGCAGCTGACACCAAGCTATGGCAGGACCTTGCTCATCAGGAAGACTTTTTGTTAACATTTTCATGTCATTGGATTGGAGGAGAAGAACTAATTTCGAGTTCCTCAAAGTTTCATGGCATAACCCCATAAGATTGTTTTCTTTGGAACATGCAAAGGATACTGTCTACCAGACCTCGGTGTGAGACCTCCAGAAACTGTGAGCTTGCATCAGAGCAGTAACTGCACATATTGACAAAGATGTGCAAGGACTACATTGGAGGCAATTGAAAATGACTTTGATATCCAGCATTCTGCATTTGTAGTAAACTAAGTGGCATGGTTGCTAGAAAATTAGGTGTGTGTAAAGATTATGATGCAAACTGTTCCTCTATAGTTATCCTCAATTTTGAAAGGCACATAATGTTAAGAACATGTTTGAATACTTTGTAGGAGTACATGAACAATGCTACATTTTCCCCTCCTGAGGAAACTGCAATTCTGACTCAATATTTCATGCTGAACCAAAGTATTGTTTGGATGCTAATGACGTTGTTGTTATCGTTGTCGTGTTGTCGTCATCATCTTCAGTCTGCAGACTAGTGTGATGTATCTCTACATGCTATCCTGTCCTGTGCAAGCCTCTTTATCTGAGAATAAGAATGGTAACCTACATCATTTTGAATCTATTTACTGTATTCATCTCTCGGTCTCCCTCTACAATTTTTAGCCCACACATTTCCTTCTAATGTCAAGTTGACAATTCTTTGATGTCTCAGAATATGTCCCACCAACCTGTTGTTGTTGTTGTGGTCTTCAGTCCAGAGACTGGTTTGATGCAGCTCTCCACCCTACTCTATCCTGAGCAAGCCTTTTCATCTCCTCATAAGAACGACAACCCACATCCACTTGAATCTGCTTACTATACGCGTCAACCTATACCTTCTCTTAGACAGGATATGCCGCAATCTCCTTTTCTTCCCAATTCTATTGAGTACCTCCTCATAAGTTACGTGATTGACCCATCTAATCTTCATCATTCATCTATAGCACCACATTTCGAAAGCTTCTACCATCTTTTTGTCTGAACTCCTTATCATCCATGTTTCACTCCCATGCAATGCTACACACCAGACAAATGCTTCCAGAAAGGACTTCCTATTATTTAAATTAATATTCGATCTCAATAAATTTCACTTATTCAGAATCGCCTTTCTTCCCACAGCCATTTTCCATTTCATATCTTCTTTCCTTCCTCCATCAAACATTATTTTGCTATGCAAATAACAAAACTCATTCACTACTTTCATTGTCTTAGTAGCTAATCTAATTAATTCAGTATTGCCTGATTTTCTAACACTAAATTCCATTAACCTTGTTTTACTCTTGTTAATGTTAATCTTATACCCTCCATTCAAGCCACAGTCCATTCTGCTGAATTCCTCTTCCAGGCCCTTTACTGTCTCTGACTGAATTACTGTCATCAGCAAACTGCACATTCTCTCTCTCTTCTCAGTGAATTTTAATTCCCTGTCAGATTTCTCCTTGCATTCCTTCACATCTTGCTCAATGTACAGATTGAACAACATTGGAAAAAGGTTACAACCCTATCTTACTCCCTTCCCAACCCCTGCGTCCCATTCATGCCCTTATGATCTAATATCCACTGTCTGGCTGTTGTACAAGTTGAATATAATTTGTTGTTTTAAAAAATTTACTCTCCAAATGCCACCAGTAGACATCTCTCTCTCTCTCTCTCTCTCTCTCTCACACACACACACACACACACACACACACACACACACACACACACACAGAGAGAGAGAGAGAGAGAGAGAGAGAGAGAGAGAGAGAGAGAGAGAGAGAGAGAATAAAATGTGCAAACTACTGGAGCCACTGGATGCAAGGTTGATGGGAAAGGAATAGGAATGATTAGAAAGGAATAGGGATGGAGGAAATGAACTGGTTAACTTTAGGAAATGGGAAGAGTTATGGTAAAGTCATCCAAAACCCATGAGCATTTACCTCTCATCCTGTCAGTTAAGTCTTCTATGACCTCAGGTTGTGGGTGACTTTTCTTTAACTTTCCCCATTTCCTAAAACCTCACCAGACCATTTCCTTAATTCCTCATCCCCTCCCTTCCTTTCTTCGGCCAAACGGAGGAGACACTGACTCCAAAAGCATTGTACTCTTACCTACCCTTTTTGTATGTTTTTTCTCCTATTGTCATTCAGTGAGTAGATTTTGTTATATATCAAATTATATATCCAAAACATGGTAAGACAGAGATTTCAGAACCAGATTCTGAACTCTAAAACATACCCAGGGGCAGATATAGACTCTGACCATACCTTATTGGTCATGAACTGCAGGCTGAAACTGAAGAAACTGCAGAAAGGTAGGAAAATAAGTAAATGGGCCCTGGATAAACTGAAGGAACCTGAAGTTCTTGAGAATTTCAGAGGGAACTTGAGGCAACAGTTGACAGAAACTGGAGGTAATAAAACAGTAGAAGAGGAATGGCTAGCATTGAGAAATGAAATAGTGAAGGCAGCAGATTACAAAATAGGTAGAAAGGCAAGACCTACAAACAAATCCTTGGATATCACAGGAAATACTAAATTTAATTGATGAGAGGAGAAGACATAAAAATGCAGTAAATGAAGCAGGAAAATGGAGTACAAAAGACTAAGAAATGAGATTGACAGGAAGTGAAGAATGGCTAAGCAGGAGTGGCTAGAAGACAATGCAAGTATGTGGAAGAATGTATAAATGGGGGGAAAATAGATACCGTCTACAGCTAAATGAAACAAACATTTGGAGACAAGAAAAGCAGCTGTATGAATATAAAGAACTCGGTTGGAAAACCAGTTAAAATTATAAATTATAAATGTGTATCTCATTTAATTTGCTTTTTGATAATTTGTTTTTCATAACTGAATTAAATCTATTCACAGTTGGAAAGAACATGTTATCAAGCATCCAGAAAATCACGTTCGGTTCTCCAATGTGTGCTAACAAAATCTGTAAATGACGGACAAATTTGAAGGAATCAACCTACACTGCAGCAACCTAATGTCTGTTTTTTGCTGCATGTATTTTATATTTTTCTATTGAAAAGTTGTATCCCACTTTATTGCAATGAACCTAGACTCAACCACGGAACTGAGGTTCTGCAGCCATCCTCACCTGCTGTTGTTCTACGATCAGAGATCAAGCTGAAGGATAATGGCCAAGTTTGCCTGCACCAGAAAGAAAAGTACCTCAACATGTATGAGATAGCACAAGGCAATATTGTGAGAAATTACTTATCAGTTTAAAAATAAAAACCACACGCAACATAACACGGGGACAGGTTGCTACATAGTAACCTGTTGACACAGTAGATTCCCTCTAATTTGTCAGCCATTTTCAGATTTTTTAGCACACATTGGAAAACCGAACGTGACTTTCTGGATGCTTGATAACATGCACATTCCAACTGTGATTAGATACAATTCAATTATGTAAAACAAATGATCAAAAAGCAAACTAAATGAGATACACATTTATAATTTTACAAAAATCGAAAGTTTTAATTCAGTTTTGTAGAAATCAGTACCTGAATGATATTTTACAATGGGAAACCTTATGTTACTAAGTAGTTGTGTGCAAAATTTCACATTTATCGTAGTTTTCATTAAAGAGAGATAAAAACCTTTTTCGCAGTACTATTTTTCAGCCTAGTTCGCTTCAATTTATGTAGAATTGTCCATCAATGTTGAGAATTAAACCCATGTGTCTGTGGTTCCTTAAAACATGTTGATTCATATGAGACTGGTTTCGAAGCTTTTCTAGATACCGTATTTGTAGAAGAAGTGTCGAATATACCCTATTTTCACCTTCTCACATAAATCTTCATGTTTATGACAATTTTGTAGAATATTGGAAAATAGTAGGAGGCTGAAATTTATTATGCCACATCCCCGTGCTGCCAACCTATTAACTACAAAGTTTCATGTTCAGCATGCATTTAGTTTAGCAGATATAAGAATCCAAAGTTTAACACTTTTTTCATACCGTGAAAGTTACAAGTTCCACTTTGAATCAAATTATCTAGCATTGTTAGCCCGTGTTGGATGATAAAATACACTTTCATATGCAGTTAAAATAATGGTATTTCTAGTCAGCCCAGTTTGGAAAATTTTATACAACATAGTTTTTTGCAAAATAAGGTAAAAAATACAGCATTTTTGATTTTTTTTTAAAAATATTCAGCTTTGCAGTTAATTAATTCAGTATTGGAAAGCGATACCTAAATGAAACTTTATGTTTTTGTACCTTCTATTGTTAGGTTACCACATGCCAAGTTTCATGTATGTCATAGCTTTAGTCCCCGAGATATAGGGCGCCAAACTTCGAAGTTTCTTTGGGCGCCGATTTTTTTAGCAACTTTGGCTGAATTTTTCTGGCTGTATATGGCACGTAACATTATTTTCATAATTATTCCCAAGAGAATGCATTCAGTTGTTCAAGATGGCCAAATGTCATTTCTTTCAATGAAACATTGGCCCAGTTACAGCTACTCGAAGTCTTGAAAACTTCATGCTTGCCCTGTGCAAAGTCACACACGGTGTCAAATGACTGACTATATCTCGGACAGTATTGCTTCGACAAGCCTTAAAATTTACCAATGTTCATCAGGGACATGTGCAAATGTTCACTAAAAATTTCATTGAAATCTGTGATGGTCGAGCAGGAAAATGTTTCAAAATTAGGCGATTTGACATGGAATGACCCCTCTCTGCACAGGGATACCTCCAGCTTACTTCGCCCCTAAAGCTATTGGTCAAAAGTTAAGACACAGTGAGATGTCAAAAAAGGAGCCTTACAAATCTCTAGGTATATATAATATTTCTAGAAATAACTGCTCTGCAAGATATATAGGCCAGAAAGGGAGAACTTTTGAGGTGAGGTTCAAGGAACACACTAGCTCTTCTAGTACCAAGTCAGTTTAGGGTGTACACCTGAAAGAAACAGGTCATTTAATTATTGGTGTAGCCACAAATTTGAAGGTTCTACACTGGGAAGAAAAAGGGAATGTATTAAATGTTTTAGAGGAACTTACAATTTTCAGGGCTTTAAAGAATGACCCTGAAAATATCCTTAACTGCCAAGCAGAATTACGCCACGGTAACCTGGCTAATTTTGATTTTCTAAAGTATGATGTAACTTGACTTTTCTAGGGTTTTAACAAGTAACTGTTATTTTTATGCATATATTTTTAGGCGTGTTAGACCTTGATCATGTAAAACTGCTAGGTGTGAATTCTAGTAGTTGTGTATTATATTTCCTTATGTATGGCTAGTCCCCACAATTTAAATAAGGTGCTAGTAAACCAAGGTGCGCGTCAGTGAGCATGCGCATCTCTTCGTGTTGGGCTCAGCTGTGCGACTCGTGCCCAGTCTGATGGCGGAAACAACAATAATGCCTCCTTCCCTAGCTGTCTCCTCTGGAGGTAAAGTGCTAGTACGCTAACAGATATTAATCTTATTTTACCCCATGATGCGGCTTTTATGCTGAATACTGTTCTTAGTGTAATGTTTCATATCAGAAGTAGGCCACTGGCTGATGAAAATGTACTGTTTTAGGTATGGGATTTTATTCGGTTTTTAATACATGTTGATGGAGCCCCACTTTTTCGACAAAAGGGATTATATAGATGGTTTTGTAGGCAAGTCGGTTACAACTCAAGAATAATGATGGGGATCATCTAGTTTAGAGTCAAAGTAACATATGGTTAAGACCTCAATTAAATAAGCACCTGATGATGCAAATTTAATTAGCTAAACTGGTCGTGAGTTCTTAGTAAAGAATTTTTAACAGTCGCAGCGGTGTGTTAGCAAGAAAATGAATCAATTCGACTGTGGTTGCCCTATGAATAAAGTATTGTGACTGTAAATGTTCTACAGCAATAACAAATAACAGTGAAGTCTATGAAAATCTCATCACTGATTATAAAATGTGAGTTATATGCAGCCCATGCAAGTACATAGTATTGTCTCATTGCACTCACTCCTGACAATGGTTCTGACCTAATATGTAGTGACATGCAACATCTCTGGAAATACATAAAAGTAAATCTGCTGGTAATGGAGAAATAAGCAAAGCATGATTCTTCTGTCTCTAAGATTGGGAAAGAAGAAGAGATAACTGTTGATTGGGAAATAGGCATCATAAATCCCAATTTTTAAGGAAGAGAGATCTTCAGTTATAGAGGTATCACCTTTTATGAAAGAAATAGCTTTCACACACAGATTCACTCACATTGATGCCTTTTATATGTATCAAAGACCATCGAAAGTACAATAATTTTGCAACTTTGTTCTTAAGTTATGACCAGGATCATCAGGATAGAAGGAAGTACCAATTTTCCGGTCGAAATACAGACCGTGCATAGAATGACGGTAAATACTGTCCTCCTTTATCGAAATGAAAATAAAGATATTGTGAAATACGAAAAGAAACTCTGTTAGTTACATCATAACTAAACCAATGACTGAAGAAGCTACAGCCTACATTGTACAATACAATGTGTAAATTATGTAGCTTTCAAATGTCATCGAAATTGGTTTGGGCTGTTTGAAGACATTGATGTCTTGTAAAATCACTGTATTCATTATGTTGAATCGTATTACATTCAAAATATCAACCATAAAAAGTATTTTAATAAATGTAATAAATTTCAAAAGTCAAAGAATAAATAGCTTTTCCAAGGAGTCTCCAAGCATTTCAGAAGCTGTGAGATATATGGTGATGCTCAGCTGTTCCATCTTCTGAATTATATACTAAAAATCAACAAATATCTTGAATTACACACTTTCTAAAGTAGCCTATGTTCTTCTTCAGCCTTCAAGCTATATCCATACTCAATTTCATCAAAATTGGTTAAGCCGTTTAGTTGTCAAAGCTTAACAGTAAGGGCTGTTTTCACATTTATAATATTAGTATCGATTATAGACCATAAAATAAGACCTCTTACTGAAGCAAATTCTTTGAGGGAAAGTATTTATTTAAGACCGGGAGATCATCAGTGGATTTCAACAGATGTAAAAGTATTATAAACACAACTAACACCTGTAGGTAGGCTTTTTGAAGATTGATAAGCAATGGATACCGTGAACAGGGTGAAGGTGTGAGAAGCATTGAAGAAAATTTGAAATACTGATTAACATGGTGCACTTGATCAAGAGCTTGTATGAAGATACAGCAAAAAACACCACCCTATGAGAATGACAAACCTTTGACACAGTCGTAGTGCGCTTGCCCGCGAAAGGCAAAGGTCCCAGGTTCGAGTCCCGGTTCCGGCACACAATTTTAATCTGCCAGGAAGTTTCATATCAGTGCACACTCCGCTACAGAGTGAAAGTTTCATTCTGGAAACATCCCTTAGGCTGTGGCTAAGCCATGTCTCCACCATATCCTTTCTTCCAGGAGTGCTAGTCTTGCATGGTTCGCAGGAGAGCTTCTGTGAAGTTTGGAAAGTAGGAGGCGAGGTACTGGCGGAAGTAAAGTTGTGAGGCGGCATCATGAGTCGTGTCGGGATAGCACAGTCGGTAGTGCGCTTGCCCGCGAAAGGCAAAGGTCCCAGGTTCGAGTCCCGGTACCGGTACGGTACCGCAGCTTATGAACCAGCCGATGGGATCACAACCAACTCCCCCAGCAACGACGACGCCCCGCAGAAGAACAGACATCTGGAGGACAGAAGACAACACATCACTGTGTTCCCACTGTGGGCGCCTTGGACATGTCATACACTACTGCAGAGAGAGAAGGCGAGTATTCGATGATTATTTTGCTGCAAGACAAGGTCGATCCCTGATGCGCCGCTGCTGTTCAGCACCACCGTACAGAGGTACCAGCCGCTCCCCTAGCCGTCGCGCCCAAGGAAACTAAGCAAGGCAACCATCTACAGAGGTGAGGCCAACGCAGATGAAAATCCTCCATGGACAACAACTCACAGAGTAGTTCGCGAACGCTTAACTCACTGGCTGGCTGATGGGGTAGAGCCCACCGCCACACAGCGGCAGCCACTGAGCTACACGATCGCGACCTACTCTGAGTGATGTGACATGGCACGGCAGTGCACAGGCCTTCTCTTCAGATGGTGTTAATTGAACAATCTTTTGTTTTATTTCTTTTGCTTCGTTCGTTGGTTCCATCAGATACTTTGTGGACGTTGGTCCTATTTTGATCGTTTTGGATAACTCAGTTCTCTCGTTACAGAGGGTGTCGAGCCATCATGCTGACAACCCTCTGACCGAGTGCGCTGAGCAACCGCGCCCTAGGAAGTTCTGAACCACTGTCTAATATGTTCGTACATCACAAACTAATTCCTCACCTATTACGCTATGGTGAACAGCTGCGAGAGTAATCCGTGCTTCTTGTACTATCAATGGCAGGTGTTAACTAACTAACCAACATTAGATTATAATTCATTGTTCTAAGAATGATGTGTTTTTGATAATTTCAGTGTGCCATTGCTTTGAAATGACAACGCTTGAGTTATAATAAGAAAATCATCAAGTAGAGAAAGCAAGATGGCGTACGCAAAAGAGATTTTTTGGGAGAGGGATGTCACGTGACTGAATTAAGAACGCCACATATACGCTGTGTTCCATCCAGGCTATAGTCACTCGGTCCAAACGCCAACTGTACCCTATGTTTCGTCCCAGCCTATAGTCAATGATAACCAGTACAGGCAAAGAAAATAAACCTTAGAACTACCACGGCAAGACAGGTGATAATATTTTAACGGAAAAATATAACGAAAATATGGGAGAGATATTAAAATGATAGTTCAAAGAGGTAAAAGTTCAAAAAAGAGTATGTTTGTCAAAGCTAAACTCAAACATCATATAATTTTGGCTGTTTGTTAAAATACGGTCAGAAAGAATATTGTGTATTGGGTGCATAAATATTACCACAATTTAAAAAAGGTATAGCAGCCAACAAACCGAAGATTGGTGTGAATACCACAGTGCCTTTACTAGGCATGGTCCCTCTGGTGGTATGCCGTTGCCTTCCTCCGACCTTCGAACTGACTTACCCAGCCAGTTTATAGGGGGACCTACAGTTTAAACGTGGGTTCCGAACCACGGTGCTACTCGATAGTAGAGTCGTAATCTTATCACCATATTTTTTTTATTGTATTGTTGTTGTTGTTATGGTCTTCAGTCCAGAGACTGGTTTGATGCAGCTCTCCACCCTACTCTATCCTGAGCAAGCCTTTTCATCTCCTCATAAGAACGACAACCCACATCCACTTTGAATCTGCTTACTATACGCGTCTCTTGGTCTCCCTCTGCGATTTTTACCCCACACACTTCCCTCCAACGCTAAATTCACATTCCTTGATGTCTAAGAATGTGTCCTACCAATCTATCCCTTCTTTTAGTCAAGGTATGCCAGAAATTTCTTTCTCCCCAATTCGGTTTCCAGTACCTCCTCATTAGTTACGCGATCCACCCCACCTAATCTTCAGCATTCTTCTGTAGCACCACATTTCAAAAGCCTCTATCCTCTTTCTGTCCACACTGCTTATCGTCCATGTTTCACTCCCATACAAGGCAACACTCCATACAAATGCCTTCAGAAAGGACTTCCTTAGGCTTAAATCAATATTCGATGTTAACAAATTTCTCTTTTTCAAAAACGCCTTTCTACCCATTGGCCATTCTGCATTTATATCATCTGTACTGCGACCATCATTTGTTATTTTACTGGCCCAAGTAACAAACTCATCTACCTCCTTTATTGTTTCGTTACCTAATCTAA
This sequence comes from Locusta migratoria, assembly GCA_026315105.1. Taxonomy (NCBI): domain Eukaryota; kingdom Metazoa; phylum Arthropoda; class Insecta; order Orthoptera; family Acrididae; genus Locusta; species Locusta migratoria. The sequence continues at coordinate 674,076,134 of CM048744.1, forward strand.
TTCCTTCAGCATCACCTGATTTTCTTACACTGCACTCCATTACCCTATTTTTTTATTATTTAGACTATTATTTTGGTCCAAATGTTTGCAAAACTTATAAAACTACAAATCTAACTTTGCATCTTCATCAATGTAAAATGGCAAACAGGTGGCTCCACTCATGGCTCCACTCACGTCTCTCAAGAAACTTAATTTTAGCATTCAGACTAAAACACAGCCACACGACTTTTTGAAATGCACGAGTGTAGCACTACTAACATGCGACTGCAGCACCGGTAATGTCATGTCCATATTGTGAAGTAACTGTAATGAAGCAGAAACTGTTGGTAGTGTGATGTTGAAGACAATGACAATAAAGATCAATACAACAGATTTGATCAATGATGACTGAAAAGTGGGCTGCTATCTGGAATCTGAAATACGAAGATTAGAGCAACAATATTGTAAAGAAGAATGCATAGTCACAGGGAAATTTGACAAAAATTTCACTGACATGTCCAAAGCAGAGAAAAATTAATTGGCAAGTAAATTAATGCTTATTTCCACCAAATATCAATAATGAAAGAAATACCTGTGCAGTTTAACCACAAACAATGTTCAACTGGAGGCTCACTGTGTTGCTATACCAGGACAGACTTGGTAAACAAAGCAAGGAGAACTCTAATAGCCATTTCATTTAGTGCCCTGATGGAATGAACAAAGTAGACATTGTTTACTTTCTCTGTACCTAATAAATAGTGAGACACGTCAGACTTTGTGTGTGTGTGTGTGTGTGTGTGTGTGTGTGTGTGTGTGTGTGTGTGTGTGTTTTTGTTTTTTTTTTTTTTTTTTTTACTAACCTCAGTGTCAAAGTATCTAGTATCTTCTGGTGGAATGCCATGTCTCATAGCATGTCCTTTTTTCCCCAAATAATTTTGTTAATTCCATGAATTTTTCAACATACCAAATGAAGAACAAAAATTGTCATCTTGTTGCATATCTACAAGTAATGTGTGAAAAAGTCTGTGAGTGCATGTTTCTAAAACCAGTGGACGGACGCAGAATTTTCTTCTTCTATTTTTGTGTTTATTCTTCCTCTGAATAAGGGTCATAGCCAGAATCAAATCAGCTGTGTACGAGTATAGCCAGAATCAAATCAGCTACATACATGTCCACTGCAAGACTGACAGATTTTATACAAAAGGCGAGCAGTGCTCGAAGTGCTGCAAAGATGCGTTTGTTGCACCACTAACACGCATCAGCACCGCTAATGCGCTCAGCAACAGTGCCACTAACGTCTGTGAAAGGGCTGTTTGCAAACCACTGAGTGCTGCTGCAAAGTGGCTGTGTGTGAGGCCAGCCTTATACCTGTGAGCAAGAGGAAGTAATAGGCAGTAGCATTATCACTGTGGTGAGCTGAAAGCTGAGAATTCAGGAAGCATGTATGGCTAGCCTAATTGATTAAGGCAACTGCTGGCCCAAAGTGGAAAATCGGAGTCCATATCCTGCTCTAGCACAAATTTTCAACTTCGTCATAGGTATCTGAATACTTCAAATTCATAAAAAGATGATGCAAACTTTGGTGTAACACACCACATCAAATATCACCAGCCTCCACTGAATAATAATAATAATAATAATAATAATAATAATAATAATAATATGTAGAATATATGGAACTTGGGTCTGTTTCTTGCTAAAAAGCAGCAAATAACACTCTAACAATCACAAAACATAAAGAACTCATTGCTGTAAAAAGGTGGACCTTGTCCCTACTGCAAATTCCAGAGTCAATTAGGTGTAAAATTGTGAATGGCTATCACATTAATCTTTTTCATACAACACAGTTATGAGATAAATATACTTTAGATATTCAAAACTCACCCTGCTGTTCCTAAAGTCCCACTTGGTGTTGTTTCACGATCTCTGAACAACAGTGGTTGGGTCAGAGAGTACTCCACATCATTTTCTCCTGTAATTTATATGTATTCAGTGAATCAAGATAGGTGAAGTGCAGAAGTCACTAGTAGTTTGGGTAACATGTTATCAAAAAACAGTGTTTGAAATAGTTTTCAACAATAAAATATTTTGAATGCAATACAATAACTGGAGTACATCTAATGCCTTATGCCGCTGTGGATTACAAACTATATATGAAGAAAACAAACAGTAATGAAATACACAGCCTACACATAGTGTCCTAAAAAAGCACATTAACTGTTTTGTAAATTACATTCTTCACAAACATAGTATAATTAATATTAGTCACACATATCACAGCATATACGATAAGCCATTTCTGGTGACACAGTCAGAGTAACTATTACAACACAATATTGCAAAAAGGCATCTCAAAATTGTGTTACAATATTGGATTACAGTCAAACCTTCGAAAGTGCCAAGTTTTACACAATATACTGGACATAATTATAAAAACAGAACTATACAAAGATTACAACAAGAAGAATGTTGTTTTGAGGGAGAATATTGATACACTGTTTCTTCGCCCTGAACTTTAATTCCTTCTCAAAATTTCTCCTTGCTTTCTTTTATAGCTTGCTCAATGTACAAATTGAATAATGTTGGAGAAAGGCTACAACTGTGTCTTACTCCCTTCCCAACCTCTGCATCCCTTTCATGTCCTTCAACTCTGACAACCGCTGTCTGGTTTTTGTACAAGTTGTAAATAATGTTCCATTCCCTATATTTTACTCCTGCTGATTTCAGAATTTGAAAGAGTTTATTCCAATCAACATTGTCAAAAGCTTCCTCCCAATCTACAAAAGCTAGAAATATAAGTATATCTTTCCTTAATCTATCTTCTAAAATAAGCCGTAAAGTGAGTATTGCCTCCCATGTTCCTACATTTCTCCTGAACCCAAACTGATCTTCCCTGAGGTTGGCTTCTACCAGTTTTTGCATCCTTCTGTAAATAATTTGTGTTAATATTTTGCAACCATGACTTATTAAACTGATGGTTTTGTAATTTTCACACCTGTCTGTGTCTGCTTTCTTTGGAGTGGAGATTATTACATTTTTCTTCAAGTCTGAGGGTACTTCACCTGTCTCATACATCTTACACACCAGGTGAAACAATTTTGTCATGGCTGGATCTCCCAGATACTTCAGTAGCTCTGAGGGAATGTCATCTACTCCCAGGGCCTTGTTTTGACTTAGGTCTTTCAGTGCTCGGTCAAATTTATCTCTCAGTATAGTATCTTCTATTTTATCCTCATCTACTTCTTCTTCCCTTCCTACAGCATTGCCTCTAAGTTCATTTCCTTTGTAGAGCCTCTCTATATACTCTTTCCATCTTTCAGCTTTCCATTCTTTACTCAGAACATTTTCCATCTGTGTTCTTGATATTCATAGAGCTGTTTTTCTTGTCTCCAGATATCACTTTTATTTTCCTGTAGGTGGTATCTACTTTCCCTTATTTATACATTCTTCTACATCCTTGCATTTGCCTTCTAGTCACTCCTGCTTAGCTATTTTGCACTTTCTGTCAATCTCATTTGGTAGTCGTCTGTTTTCCATTTTGCCTGTTCATTTATTGCATTTTTATATTTTCTCTTTTCATTGATTAAATTTAGTATTCCCTATGATATCCAAGGATTTTTGTAGGTCTTGCCTTCCTACCTATTTGTCCTCTGCTGCCTTCACTATTTCATCTCTCAATGCTACCCATTCCTCCTCTACTGTTCCCCATTTCTGTCAATTGTTGCGTAAAGCTCCCTCTGAAATTCTCAAGAACTTCAGGTTCCTTCAGTTTATGCAGATCCCATCTCTTTATTTTCCTACCTTTCTGCAGTTTTTTCAGTTTCATCCTACAATCCGTGACCAATAAGATATGTCAGAATCTATATATGCCCCTGGGTGTGTCTCTCAGTTTAAAACCTGGTTCCGAAATCTATGTCTTACCATTATAAAATCTATCTGGTATCTCCTGGTGTCTCCTGTTCTCTTCCACATATACAAACTTCTTTCGTGATTCTTAAACCAGGTGTTTGTTATAATTTAATTATGTCCCATGCAAAATCCTACCAGGTGGCTTTCTCTTTCATTCCTTTTGCCCACACCATATTCACCTATCTTTCCTTCCGTTCCTTATCCTTGTACCGAATTCCAGTCTTCCATAACAATTAAGTTTTCCTCTCCCTTAATTGTCTGAACAATTTCCTTTAGCGCCTCATACATTTCTTCGATCTCATCGGCAGAGCTAATGGCATGTAAACCTGTACTACTGTGGTTATGTTGGCTTCGTATCTATATTGACTACGATAATGCGGTCACTGCACTGCTCATAGTAGTTTGCCTGCATTCCTATTTTCTTATTCATTATCAGACCTACTTCTGTAATACCTCCAACTGATTTTGTATTTATAACCCTGTATTCACCTGACCAGGAGTCGTGTTCCTCTTTCCTCCAAACTTCACTAATCCCCACTATTTCTAAATTCAACCTATCCATTTCCCTTTTCACATTTTCTCCAATCCATAGAATGCCAGTGTTGTCTTTCCTGATGACCACATCCTCCTGAGTAGTCCCTGTCCGGAGATCCGATTGGGGGACTATTTTACCTCCGGAATATTTTACCCAAGAGGATGCCATCATATATTCATACAGCACAGCTGCATGTCCTCAGGAAAAGTAACAACTGTAGTTTCCTCTTGGTTTCAGCTGTCCACAGTAACTGCATGGCAAAGCCATGTTAGCTGATATTACAAGGCCAGCTCAGTCAATCATCCATGCAGCTGCCCCTCTGCAGGAACCACACTTTGTCTGGCCTCTCCATAGATACCCCTCCGCTGTGGTTGCACTTATGGTATGGCTATCTCCCCACCTCGGCAATGTCTGTGGTTCATGGGAGTGGATTTTTTGAATATTACTATTAAACGAAGGTGGATCTTTCCCAGCTTTGATCCACTTTGTTGGCAGATATTTCTCCAGTGCTTTATTGCAAAGCATTTAAATTTTTCCCATAATTCCTCTACATCCTCTGTACCTGAACTGCACGATGTCCATTCACTCTGTACATCAGACATTAACATTGCTTATCTGCTCTTTCTAGTACAAACACTCTACTAGGCAGCAAGAAAGAAGTCATAATGTAATTCAGTTGGCTAACAGTTTGTACACAAGGTACTGAATTGTGATAAGTGGCATTCTGCAAAGATGACCGGTGAGTAATATGTACATAAACAAAATAAACATTGGCATTAGGGTACAGTGTGACAAACTTGCTGATGCTGATCCTCATTGATCCAAACAAATTTCTCAGTAGCAAGAGTCTGAGCAGGGATGGCTTGCGCCTAAAGAGATGAGGCACAATGACCTTCAGTAAAATGCTTCTGGACAAATGTAAAATAATTAAAAATAAAGGAAACTGATATGATCTGCAGGGGTTGATTATGAAAGGATATCATGTGAAAATAAATAAAAAAACGAGAATGTGATTGAATTGAAGAAGCAATTGAACTAACTCAAAGTGACGGCACAGCAGAGGAGAGAGGAAATACAAAATGTGGTGGTATTGATAATTTGTTCAGCAAAATAACCAGTCAGAATTATTAACATAAGCACAGAATTGATTTATGCACAATCAGACAATGGAAATTCCAGGAAGGATTCAATAATATTTTTGCGGATGATAAGTTACTACTCATCACAGAGATGTCCTGATGAGATGCAGAGAGAACTCATATCATAAAGTTGTATATCAACTCACCATAAAGAAACTCGCAGAGCTGCTGACAGACACGAAAATAGATAATCACATTCACACAACTTAAATTTTCGGCCATGCCCTTTGTCAGAAAAAAAAAAAAACACGTACATTCACGCAATCACTCAGACAACTATACACACACAACTATCATGTCCGGCCACTCCAGCTGAACGGTTGTGTGTGTATAGTTGTCTGAGTGATTGCGTGAATGTATGTTTCTTTTTCTCATGAAGGCCATGGCCAAAAATTTAAGTTGTGTGAATGTGATTATTTTCGTGTCTGTCATCAGCTCAGCGCATCTCTCTACGTGAGTTGTTACCTATCTTCCAGTATTGATGTTCCTTATCAGATTTACCATTGTTACAGAAAGTTGTGAATGTTGTGTGCTTTTCTGCAGCTCATAGGGACGTCTGTGATGAGTAACAGCTTATCCTACTCAAAAATATTATGTGCGATCAGTGAAGAGAAACAGTTTTAACTGGCAAAAATTGAAATTAGGGACCAATACAAGTGTATGAATATGATTATTTTATGTATATACAGATCTTCCACTGGAGATTCAACATCTTGTCTAAACTAAATCATGTCGAAACAGCAACATACTCATATTCAAAGACCTAAATGTGAATAAACTGAATCCTGATGGTACATGGGACTCATTACTAAGCCTCACTCAAAGTTTCACTTTTGTATTAATGGTTAATAGTTCAACAAGAATAACAAACAATTCAAAGACAGCTATGGATCAGGTGTTAATATTTTAGGCAAAGAAACAGACAAATATTAAACACTGCCAACATTTTTTAAGGTACCATCAAATGGGGCGATTTCAGACACCTGGGTGATTTCGGACAATTGGTTAATATTTTCTTTCCTTCTGCATAGCAACGAATTAGCACTAATTTCCACCTGAGTGGGCTGCTTATTTTATGCACGAGACTATAATTCGCGCTCTCGCATATGGATCGATTGTTTACTGACGCAATAATCAGTCGGAAAAGTATTGTAGTGTCAGTTGACCCGGAAATTTTAAAGATAGCAGTTGGAGATATTCAGAGTGGTAAATTAACTAATAGGAAAGCCTTTAATAAGTAAAATTAGTTATCTCTGCCCTCATTCCTCATTTTAGTGATGGCTGTCTTTAAAATAAGTTAAAAGTCACTAAAATCAAACAGAAAGAAAGTAATTAAAAATGTTCAGTCTTTGTTGCAATATTTTATTATCCAATGACGCGTTTCGCGCTGTTAGCGCATCGTCAGACTGGAAAAATACAAAAAAAAAAAAAAAGTCAATTTGTGTCCAAAATCACCCCATAAACTTCAAAACACCGGACAGAGTTTGAAAATACACGTATCCGAAATCACCCCCAGTCCATAGGGTGATTTCAGACACTTTATTTGTCCATCTCAGATGCACATAGACGTCCTGTTTCTAGGATATTTTATTAGTTATACATATACCCCACAACTTACATAAAAAACAAAGCAATCTGTCAAAACCTAAAAAAGTTAAAGTTGAAATAATCTCAAAACTGTCCGAAATCACCCAGTTTGACAGTACATAAAATGACTAGGAAAGTATTACTTGCAGCAAAGAGCTCTCATAACTCCAAACTGATACTCACTGCTGTTAACAAAAGCAAGGCACTCTGGAAGTTTGTAAAGGAGGGGGGAAAATGAATCTTTCAAACCAAGAACCAAGAGGAAGGAATTTAAATAAAAAACATAACATGTTTGGCAAATTATATAAACAGCTATTTTAGCAGACCAGAAACAAAATTACATGAAATATTTTCAACAGTCTCTCAGCTCAGAAAGTTAAATAATGGTATGGTACATTCAATGGAGTTACTCTCCACAATAAAGGAAAATGTCTACAAAATAGTTTGTAAACTGAATTTCCAAAGAGCATTAAACACGGGTAAACAATATTGTTTTCTGATGACTCAAATGTTTAAATCACTCATGAATTAACAGAAGTATTAGAAGAAAAGCCGAAGCAACACTAAACGGTGTATGTAGAATGTATGGACAACACAAAAATTTCTCGGTTTGTTTGTTGATAGTCAGCTAAAGTGGGAAGAACATGTTACAATAATTAGTAATAGTAAATAGAATATTGACAGCAGGCTATGCTATTAGAAGTTTAACTACTGTATTTGATGTTTCATGTCTCCGATCTGTGTGTTTTTCTTATATCCACTCTGTTATTAGTTTTCTAATCTGTCTATCTATAATCATTTGATAGATAGATTAGAAAAAATGATAACATCTAAGAATCAACTATGTTAAGAAAATTCACACAAATATAGGGTTATCCCATTCTGGGGACCCGTCTCCTACAAATTGGCGAGACTATTTAAAAAAAGAGACGTTAAAACTGCTTTTAGAACAGACAATAAATTAGAACATAGGCTGAAGCATAAGATTGATACAGGGAGAAATGGATGGGGAAAGCGGGGGTATACAAAATAAGGTGTAAAGATTGTGAAATGAAGTATATATGACAAACGAGAAGGAATTTTAAGGTGCGGTTTAAAGAGCACAGTAATATAGAGAATGGCTCATCTACAGTGGCAAAACATCTGAAAATTGAGCAACATTCGTTGGGCTCCATAAATGATAGTTTGAAAGTCACGCACTATGAGGACAAAGGTTGGTTACTATCAAATCTCGAAGAAATTGAGATCTTTTGTGCATTACGAGAGGATTCTAGCAGCATGCTCAACAAAAAGACAGAACTATCTAAAAACCATTCCTGGGCACATTTTAGCAACCTCCTCCTTGAGAAACACTGATGTGTGTGCATGTATTAAATACCAACTTCTTGCTTTTACCTTCTCTGAAAAATTTAGAACGTAGTTCTGTTAAAAAACCTTTAATTTAGTGACTGATTTTAAGAATAAATGTTAGGTATCTTGACTAGAATATTCTGGCTACCAATGCCAGCGGTGAAGCATGTGGACAATCTTTGAAGTTGGATCAGTTGTCCATTAGTACACAACTTGCTGCCATCTAAGCAACATGTGGTACTGCGCAATGTTTTACTTTTGACAATGTACATACACAGCTATTGTGTTTAATGATGCTGCCTAGCAGCAGATAAGTTTTATGGTAGGTAGATTACTTTCATTGGAATATTTGTGGTGTAGTCGTTTGTATATAGTGTCCTTATTATTCTACGTTTCCTTGTTTTACAGAACTTGATGATGGGATAACGTCGTCCCAAAACATGTCGTGTTGAATTGACAACTGGAGCGTGAAGTGCAGTAACAATTGTGGAACAATTGTGTGATGGCGTCTAAACAGATCACCATGGATTTGTCAAGTTGACACTAAATATGACTTTAGTACAATACTGAAGACGTTTTCATCATGTATTATCAATATACATGAAGTAACACAAATGTTGTGATTTCTTATTAATGTCTTTGTTCCTTTAACTTCTGTTCCCGGTCTATTCGAATTTTGTATTTTTTAATAAATGTATAAAAACATACAATACATTACTTCTTTACTGCTGCACCATTTTCACAGCTTTACCTTCAGTTTTTTTACATTTGTTTTCCTCACCAACAATGAGCTTCAAGATTTTGCAAAATTATGAAGGTTTGAGATGCATATCGATGATGACACAGGCAAAAGATTTGGTTCAAATTCATGAATGAGTGGCCCATATACTATTCTATTGCTTAAGGATTAAATCGTTATTAATACGCAAGTATTTCTACGTACCTGACATTGTCTCATCATCTACATCATTTTCATCATTTGAGTTATCCTCTGTTGTTGCTATTGTTGTATTGTGTTCACACTCATCATTGAATATGTCAACTTCACTAACGTCCTGCTACAATGAAAAAGTGAGATATCAGTGCTTACAGATTACTATTGAACCCACTGAACATTAGTCTTATAGGAAAATAAAGAAATTATACATCAAATTTAAAGAGCAATCTTGTTTAGAATAAAGTTCTAATTGCTAAATTAATGTTAAAGCACAATTTTCTGAGAGAGAGAGAGAGAGAGAGAGAGAGAGAGAGAGAGAGAGAGAGAGAGAGAGAGAGAGAGAGAGAGAGCAAAGAAAAGGCCCATCAAGTCATTAAAAAAATCTTATACTTAAACAGATACATTTGAAAGCTAAAGGGTGTTGAAAGAATCAATTGTACATGTAGATGCATAGCATAATACACCAATGTCTGTATTTTCTTTCTCTGGTATAGCCTCCTCATATAATCATGTTATAAACACCCTGAAAAAGTTTCAAAGTTTTGATAAGGTGAGTTTTAACAGGCATCATGTATTTCATGAAATGCATCTTTAACCATCAGCTGTTTATTAAATTCTTAAAATTGACTAGTTTCAGTCCAAGACCATCATCATAGTTAAAAAGGTATTAAAACAGTTTAGTCAACAGCATTTAAAAAAATAACTGGCTGAAAACAGCAAGAGTCACTTTCACTAAAATTATGAAGGTCATAATGGATTATCATAGCAATCAAACAAACATAAAATATGAGAATGGACTGTGAATAATAAGGAGTGAACTGTGCTAATTACATGAGTCAAAGACCATCATAAATCTCGTATTTGTAATATATTAGTTTTTGATGCCCAAAATGTCAACTTGGCCAATTTACTATAATTCCAATTGAGTTCTGCTTTGACAAATAAATGTGCTCAATTAAATTTTGGGAACAGTTCCAGATGTATGTGACTTGCTGCACAATTTTATGTGTGGTCTTCTGGCCATATTCAGGTGATAAATAATCAAGAATGCTTTGAATTCACACATTAAAGATTCCACAGCACATGCAAGTGTATTCAGCTGCTGTTGCTGAAGTGATAACAGCACATGCACTTCTGCTGATAGTGTGTGCACTGTGCCATGTGCCCTCTGCGGAGAAGGCACACTGTATCAATATCAATTTGCTTGTCTTTGTGTGGTAAATATGCACAATAACGTTTACTTTGGAAAGTATGAAGTTTTTGTATGATGGATTCCATGCAGAATTTAGCTGGAACTCAACACCATGATTGATGAGGATTTCCTTGACCAACAGACTTATTTCCAACAATTAGTGGATGATAGAGCTCCAAATGATTGATATTCATGCCACAATTTTTGTATCATTATGTTTCATCAAATGATCAGTAGAGATTCCATGTTCAGTGATAGTAGGTTTTGGCATGAAGTAGGCAAGTAAGCCGTTGATATTTCACAACATGATTCTACACAACACACGTCATCTGCCCTTTATAATATTTGCTGCACTGCAGAATTCCGAGTTGTATTTAGCAGATCTGAAACCAGACAATTAATATTTTCTTACTGTTCAGCCTATTTACACTGAAACATGTCCAATTTATGGTAGACAAGCAGTCGCTTTGAAGGCTTCATTGTCTTCTTTATCCTGCCACATTTATACATCTGTAGGATACTCTATGCTTGTGAGATGAGTATCCATTGTTCCAAAACACGTTTTGTATTTGTTCCAGTTCTACTTGCATAATAATGGCATCTCATATAGTACTGATATGATGACTAAGGTCTTCATAATACCCATCATTTGTGCCTGTTGGAGTCAACTTATAGCTTGTAAATACGGGTGGGTTTGCAGAAGAATGAATACTCAAGTGTGTAACATTTGAAGTACACCTCCTAAAAATTTAAACAGTTCGAGGAATATCATATTATAATTGTTTTGTGTTGGAAATTGTTTTTGTAATTGCTTTCAGCATGTTAGAGCACAGCCCTTCAGTGTCAACAAAATCTCAAAAAGTTAAGTATCTTCTGTATGAATTTTGGTTTTACTGATTTGAAAATATCTTTAAGATGTTCTTCCTTCCAAGATGACAATAAGAACAGTCTTCTGTCAAGAATAGACATTGACTAGTTATGACATTGTAAACACACTATTTAAAATTAATTATTCTCCATTCACGTCTTACAGCATTACATATCAATGCACAAAAACTTTTTCTTATTAAAACAAAACATTAATAAAGCACCCTTGAAATGTATTTGTATCTGGAAACATAAGAACAGATGAAACAGAACTCTTTTGAACTAGTACATGTGATGGTTTGTAACTAATATAAGAATTATGTCTGCTACAAACAAAAATGAAGGAATCAACTGCTCACCTGCAAGAGGGAGGGTGGGGAAGAAACAAATAAATATTAAAATCTGCTGAGAAATGTTTACACTTCCTATTGTACACCATTTGTTGGCTGTCCACAATATTGCATACTGGTAGTGCAAGAAAAATGGAACTAACAGAAAGAAGTTATTTACATGCATATCACTACAATATTTCTTTATTCACTATTTCATTCTCCTTGACACACACACACACACACACACACACACACACACACACACACACAAAGCACACATGTACACGCCTGAGCAATCCGCAACACTACTTTCTAATAGCACCCTTCAAATTTTTAACACTTTCAAGCTACTATTCAATGTAAATATGTTTTCCTCAGGCACAAAAGCTTAACCTGTGAATATAACACGTCATTTTCTGAGTGAATAATCTGAAAAAAAGTCATTTAGTTGAGTAATTTTCAAATAGTCAAGTAAACACAATAATTATTTTTTGGGCCATTCAGGAAAGCATTCCATACCCCAAGCAGTCAGTCATGTCTCATACCTTTTTCTCCCATTCATAAGTCAAATTAATCATAGCTGTGGAAATGCAAAGGAAACAGGTACGAAGACTGTTTAACCTTGCGAGGCGCAAAGGACAATGGGCAAAGTACCGTGAGGCCCTTGTCAATGACAACCTTGCCATCAGACGGGCAAAGGAGGCATCCTGGAAGGTATTCTGTGAGGAAGTGGAGGGCACGGCTGCTCAAGTGAGACTTCATAAAATCCTCACTAGGGTACCAACTAATCCAGGAGGAACATTGAGGAAGGAGGATGGGGAGTATACAAAGACGACATGAAACGCTGGAACTGCTCCTCAAGACTCACTTTCCTCAATATACTCTGGTGGATAACTCAGACCAGAATATGATTCCGGAGAGACAACGGTTCTCAGGTATTCGCAAAGAGGATTGGGATTTGGCCAAGGAGTGTGTCAATTTCAGTAAGGTCCGATGGGCGGTGGGAAAATTTCAACCGTTCAAGTCACCTGGCCCCGATGGAATCTTTCCAGCTCTCCTGCAACAAGTGGGAGAAAATCTTATTAAATTCCTATGCAGGTTATTCAGGGTTAGCCTAGCAGCAGGAATCATTCCCAATGCCTGGAGGGCAGTGAAGGTTGTCTTCATTCCAAAACCAAGGAGAATTGATCACACCAAGGCCAAGGATATGAGACCAATCGGCCTGTCCTCCTCCATTCTAAAGACATTGGAAAAGCTGGTTAATGTGCATGCTGGAGAAAGATGGTTAAGTAGGGCTCCTCTACATTCAAACCAACATGCATATCAGCCAGGTAAATCATGTGAGACAGCTCTCCACCAACTTGTTGGGAAGGTGGAGAAAGCACTACACTTTCACACTTTCAAGAAATCTTCCTGGACATCGAGAGTGCTTTTAGGAACACGACCTTCGATTCCATGGTTAGGGCAGCAGAGGTGCATGACCTAGGGACCACTATATGTAGGTGGACTAGGGCCATGCTCAGTGGAAGAAAGGTAGAGGCTACCATGATGAACGAAAAAAATGGTAATCAACACCTCTAGGGGTTTCCCGCAAGGAGGCGTTCTTTCTCCTTTATTGTGGAATCTAGTGGTGAATGATCTCATTGGAGAATTAAACTCTAGGCAGTTCTTTTGCCAAGGATACGCAGATGATCTTGTCATAGTAATACTGGGAAAATTTGCTGACACAGTCAAGAATATGGCACAAGGTGTGTTGGACATTGTGCAAGACTGATGCAGAAAACAGGATCTGGGGGTTAGTCCTAAGAAGACTGTTGTTGTACCATTAACAAAGAAGCATATCCAACATTCAAGTATGAATCTAAAGCTTTTCAATGAAGTGCTACTTGTGAAGGGGCCAGTGAAATATCTAGGGGTTACCTTAGATGAGAAACTGACATGGATCCCTCACATTAGAAATATTTGCTCCAAGGCAAAAGGTACTCTGGTAAGTACCAGGAGAGCTTGTGGCAAAAATTGGGGCCTGAGCCCCAAGGGTATGCACTGGATATACACCACAATGATTAGACCCAGGATCACCTATGGGGTGGTCGTGTGGTGGAAGAAGGTAGAACAGCAGCTTGCTGCTAAGGAGCTTGGTAAGGTGCAGAGATTAGCCTGCTTAGCTATAACAGGCGGAATTAGCAGTACAGCAACTGCTGGGATGGAAACCATGTTGGATATGCCCCCATTACACCTTTGGGTCAAGATGGAGGCGGCAGCTGGTGCCTACAGACTCAAATCTGTCAACAACTGGAACTCTTTGGGATATCCAGAATCACACACTAAAATAGTGAGCGAGGTAAATATAGGAAAGGTTGGGAAAATGCCAGCCGACTATATTATAGCCCCATACTGCTTCAACAAGCCTTTCAATATAACAATTGGAAGCAGGGCGCAGTGGGAGAAAATAGTTCCGACACCGGGCGGGGGATGTTGTCTGGTTCACTGATGGGTCAAAATCAGACCAAGATGTTGGGGCCGGGGTATACGGGGTGCAGCCAAGAGTGGAGGGCGTCATCTCTCTAGGGAAACTGGCCTCAGTATTCCAGGCCGAAATCACTGCCATCAGGGCATGGTGGAGGAGAATTTGCATAGGTGCTACAAAGACCGTAGCATCTATATCTATTCAGACAGCCAGGCAGCCCTGAGATCACTTTCAGCTCCTGCAACAAGGTCTAAAATTGTTGCAGAATGTTACAGGTGGATATACAGGGAGCGATACCACAAAATCAACTTAAGTTTCGGTGCGGGCAGTGGCGGGTTGGACCAAGACTGTTTTGGCTTCCCTGAGAAAATCAAATCAAATCAAATCAAATCAAATCAATCATAGCTGAATGACATTCTTATCCAATGCACATCTTCTCTTATGATGCTTTGGAACTATTAAGTGAAGCACACAAATTCTGTATAATAAAAAAGTAACAACAATAAAATAAGTGTAGCTTGAATCTTACTTGAAAGATGATCTTCGAGCCACAAACACACACATGCAACCAATCTCAGACATAATTTTCTGCCATAGCCTCGTTACCATAGTGACCGCGCAATCGCGCCCACACACACACACACACACACACACACACACACACATTCATAGAATCACAGGCACAACTTACTAACACACAAAAATCATCTCCTGCTACTGTGTTGCAAGTCACGCTCAGCACTAATTACAACTCAAGAGTGAAGATTGGAGGAAACAAGATGAGGGTTTGGATAAATATACCATACAGAGTACATAGGTACTGGTGGTTGGAGAGGGATGCAGCTTATGAAAAAGGGCGGGGGGGGGGGGGGGGGGGCAAAGGAACCAAATGGGAAGGAGTAGAGAAGAGTAAAAATATACCGAAGATAGTTGTTCACACAATGTAGGACAGAAAGGGTGGGAACTTTGGATGTGGGATATATGGGAACAATTGGTTACATTTACATCTACATTCATACACTGCAAGCCACCATACGATATGTGGCAGAGGGCACTAGCATATCACTGTCACTTACTCTTTATTCCAACCATGAATGGATCACAGGAAAAATGATGGTCCATATGCCTCAGAGTGGGCTCTACGCTCTCTAATTTTCACCCTTGTGGTCGCTTTGCAAGATATACATAAGAGGAAGCAATGTATTAGTTGACTCTTGATGAAACATATGCTCTCTGAACTTTTACAGAAGTGCATACCATGATACTGAAAGTCTGTCTTCCAGTGCATGTCAATGGTGTTTCCTAATATCTGTGACTGTTTTGTTCTTACTAAATGAGCCTTTAACAAAGCACGCTGCTCTATGTTGGATCCTTTATATGTCCTCTATCAACTTCACCTGGTATGGATCCCACACTAATAAGCAATGCTATAGCGCTGGCCAAATGAGAATTTTGTAACCTATTTCCTTTATTGATGGACTAAACTTCCTGAGGATTCTTCCAATGAATCTCAGTGTGACATAATGATTGCTTTTATATGGTCATTCCATTTCAAATCTTTCCTTATGTCTACTCCCAGATATTTTAAGGAAGTAACTGATTCCATTGGTTGTACTGGTTTGTTTTTTTTTTGTACCCAATCCTAAGGTAAAGCAGCCAAAGACCTGAAGATGCTATGCTAGGAATGGTCCTGTTTGTAGGTGGTATGCCCATTGTCTTCCTCCAATCTTCAAACTGACTGACCCAGCCAGTTATAGGGGGACCTACAGATTGTCATGGTGTCCAAACCATAGTGCTACTCAATATTTTTCACATTAGCAACATTGCCAGAGGCGAAAGAAGTGAAAAGTGACAGATAAAAATTCAAGGATTAGCAAGTTTACACTTTAGGTTTTCAGTAGCACTACTGCAAGCAAGAATTATGGGTATGGATATGAGGTTGTGGGTGCACAACAGTGAGGCCCTTAGTGCCCAAACAAGTGTAATACAAGATGATTGTGAAAAAACGGAGTATAGCCAGCAACAGAATTAAAAGAAGACACAGCTAACTAAATATTGTTGCAGTTAAAGTAAGACACCAAATACTACAGTGACAAGTGAAAATGAGGATATCGGATACAAAAGGGAATGGTGGACAAGTAGTTAAAACAACTTTGCAGACGACAATGACTGGCTGAACACACTATGAAAGAAAGATGAGCCAGCCACTATGCCTCACACTAAAACTTCCAGCCTAAAAGCTCTGGGCAGAGTCTGCACAAATCACAAAGTTTTAAAACTCTTGTCACACTCCCCTCACTATAATCTGAAACAGAGGGAAGATCAGTACTAAGATCTGCTTCAGCCCTAGCAGCACGATATAAAACACATTCAAATGAAATGTGGTGCATAATTATCTGTACACCACAGGCATTAGATGACACGGAATCATCATGATGGAGTAAGAAACCACGTGTGAAGGGACAGTGCCCAAATATGGAAGCAGGTTGGGTCAGTAACTGGCAGGAGGACCACCATGGTCAGATTGTTGGTTTCACCGACTGCAGCGTATTCGCCATCACTGCCAACCACTGCTCTCCCCACAACTGCATTAATCTCTGCCACAAGAAAGAGAGGCTGTCCTGCAAGGGAATAACACACTGAGTTACAAGATAGTCTCTACAGGGTCCTTGGAAGCCTAATCAGCCTCTTCATTGCCCCGAATTCCCAGTGTCCCAGTACTCTGTAGAATGACACTTGCTTCCCCCACTGCTGGAGGGAGTTCAGTCAGTCATGTATAAGCTGGGTGCGTTTCTCAGCTGGGTAAAAATGATGTAGAGATAGTAGGTCACTTAGGGAATCTGAGCAGATAAGGAACTTTGCGCCCCATACCCGCTGCATTTGCTCCAATGCCTTCAGAATCCTGTGTAGCTCTACTGTGAAAACAAAGTAAGGCATAGGGGAGATGAATCCAGATGAAATTGTTGGGGAACACTATGGAACAGCCCAGCCCTGTTTCAAAACATCTATATAAACCACTGTAGAATCGCGATGCTCATCTAAAATGTAAAAAAAACATAGACTGATATGTAAAATCATACACATGATGCAGAAGTAATACTATTAATTGCTATGGCAAACAAAGTCACTCTTAAAACACTACCTTGAGAGAGACAGTATTCTTGCTCAAAGTAGTCAGAGAGGATGTCACCAACTCAATACCTAAAATAATGTGAAGAAAGAACCACTAAATAGAAATGGGAAGACAACCATGAAATTTCCATTTATTGAGCTGCCTGAGGATAAGATGCCTCCAAGCTGTATCACAGGCCTTCTTGATATAAAAAAATACACTTAAAAGGTGAATCTTTCGTCGGAAAGTCTGTTGTATAGCCACCTCCAGGAAGGCCAGGTTATCAGAGGTAGATCGATACTTCTTAAACCCACACTGAAGGCAACTAAGAAGTTGCCTGGATTCTAACCTAGGCTGTAGTTGACCATGCACTCTAAGGTGTTTCCCAGGAAGCTAGCGAGGGCCACACTATGATAAGTGTTTGAGCATGTGTCGTCTTTCCCGAGTTTTAAATGAGAAAGTTGGCAAAGCGACCTGAAGCCCAAATGAAATAAAAAAGGTTGAGGTAAATCATTCTGTTTCGCTCTCTAAGGTGGCTTAGCATGCTGTAGTGGATTCTATTATGGCCAGGGGACACATCTAGAGCCACACACACTGCAGAATCTGGTTTCCACAGGGAGAAGGGTGGTCATAATTCTCAGCAGTGGCAGACCTGAAGTCCAAAAGGTCCCTCTCAGCAGCCACTCTGTGGTACCAGAATTCTGGAACCTGACTGGCAATGGAAGTAATGATAGCAAAGTAGGCAGCCATGGTCTGCGCAATGTCTTGTGGGATTGTTTGCAAAGTACCATTGCTCTTTGCTCTTTACAGCACCTACTGGGCACCTTCCCCCTATCCCAGAAATCCTCCTGATGGTCTCCTATAATTTAGTACTCATTGTTGAACGAGTTAATGACATTCAAGAACTGTTGCCATGACCTATTCTTGCTCTTTCAAATAACCTGAAAACACTTTGCCCTTGCCATCCGAAAAGCAGAAAGATTATCTATAGTGCTGCAGAGCTGCTCACCTGGTCCTTGTGGTAGAGTGGCATTTCTCATTCCACCAAGGGACAGGTGACTTTTTGGATGTCCCAAAAACCGTGGAATATATGTATCAGCAGCACAATAGTTCATCTCAATAATATGGTACACCCATTCATGAACACTGTCAAAATGTTCAAATTTAGCAAGTTGGCTGTAAAGTGTCCAGTCTGCTCTATTGAGCATCCATTGTGGTGTGTCTTTCATGCTCCATTTCACCTGGTTGTTGAATTCAGATTGAGAAGTGATGACCACCCAGAAGTTCATCTACCACATGCCATCAAGTAGCATGGGCAAGGGCTGGAGCAAACCGTGAGATCGATGGAAGAGAACGACCCTGGCACAGTGCAGAAATGTGTAGGCTTACTGGTATTTAGTATGTGCACGCTAGAATACATAAGAAGCTTCTCAACGGATCTACCCCTGAGACAGCTAGTGACAGAGCCCAGAAAGCAAGAATTGTTATTCTTTCATTGGTACCCTGCAGCTGCTGCTTCGGTCTGAGCTGCAAGTGTTTTGCATGGCAGCACTTTATAATTTAGGCTTGTTTCGTCACAGTGAAATGTTCTCTGGCCACACTTTATCATTTAAATCATGGAACTTTTCTCTAAAGATGTGTTTTGATTATAGCTGAGACTTTTTCTCCACAAAAAACGAGTTTTCGTATTCCATGCCTTTACTTTCAGCGGTCCAACCAGCCAATGATGTCTGTAAAGTTAGTGTCACCTCCATTAAACTCCTTATGTAACTGCAGGGCTTTTTGATTCAATATTGACGTAGATATTGGCAGAAATTTATCCCCATTATGGGTGAACCAAAGATACAAAGCCTCACTAACTATTTGCTACTCAAATAGTCTCATATCTTTCCTTTCTTCTAAGGCTTTGGATGTCCCTATCTCTGAACACCATTTTTCTATTTCCACTCTGTTTTTCTTCCAATCACCTACAGTTACATGTCCAACACCTTAATCTTGGGCCACTTTTAATGGTGATTCACCTTTGTTGAGCCTGTTAATTGCCTTCAGTTTATTTTCCGTCACTACACAGATATGCATGGAGTGGTTTAAGGCACTAGCGAGAATGTGTGCAGTCAGACCTTACTGTGACAATGACTGAGTGACAGTAGTAAGTCGTACAGTAGAAAATTATGTACACACTGTACGACTCACTACTGTTTGACCTGTTACAGTACTGTCTGGTGTAAATATAAATTGTCTTACATGTATGGTAACACAGAATGTCGAATAAGCAAAGGTCGGTTAAGCGAGACTCTACTGTACATGTTCCAAAGAGTCTTGTACAATGTTCTTGAACTTTGGCCACTGATGCTCAACACTGTCAATATTGAGATGAGATTTTCATGTTGAACTGTCAAATCTGTCAGTCCGAAATCAGTGTCTTGTTGGTCTTGCTAACAGCAAGATCTTCCTACCTTTCTTCACGCTCCTGTTTACACCGATAGTCAATGATGTAATAGTCTTAGAATAAATGATTCCGTGATCTGGGATAGCTCAGACAGAAAGTTTGGGTTTGTTTGTCATCAGCAGGTTTTAGATATTACCTGCATCAGTTGGTTCTCTATTTAACTGCACAAGCTAATTCTCAGATAAAGCACTTCATCCAAGTCTCTATCCCTGCCACCTGTACTAAACATAGGAATCTTCCAGTCAATAACCAACTAAAACAATAACATGGTTTCATTTTCTAAACTTCCCCTCAGATGCCACTACTGCTGCTACTGAGGAAGGACGTCTATAAAAGCATCTCATGTGCAAGATAGTCCACTTTCAACCATGATTTTCACCCAATAATTTCATATTCCAAATCTGAACTACTCTCTCTAGATATTGTGATGTGTCATGATTGAACATAAATAAAACAAAAGGTTTTAGATGTTGACAAGATGCGGCATATAGAAGTTTAAAACCCAAAGGTCCACTACCCACAAAACTTACAGAATACCCTTGACCGTCTATACATCAATCTCACTCCATGGATTATTCTATTGTGAGCAGTTCAGATACAAGGTAAGTCCCATACACCCACCAATCATTTACAGCGACAGGTTTTCCCACCCTGTAAAAGGCAGGACCTCAAAAGTGAATTAGTTAATTTACAGATGAAGTTGGCTGGCCTACTCTTCACAATGACTCCCTCTTCAACTTTATCTACTCTGGCTTATGCTTGAAATGTAAGTAGTCTGTCATTTACTTAATTCATCTTATCACATTACTGAAGATCAAAAATTCACCTTCTTCTCTACCCCCCCCCCCCCCCCCACCCACTCAGTTGTCACTCTCTCCTGAATTACTGAATATGAATGAAGGTTAATGTAATTATCAATTTAAGCAAAAAATATGGTTAATTCAGGACAAAAAAGGAAGGAAGGAAGATTAGGGTCAAATGTCCTGTCAACATCAGGGTCATTAAAGACAGAACGGGAACATATAGTTTTGTCAAAGATGGGGAAGGAAATTGGCTGTGTCCTCTAAGAGGAACCATGCCAGAATTTGCCTGGAGTAATTTAAGGAAATCATGGAACACCTAAAACAGGATGGCTGACAGCAGATTTGAACTGGCATCTTTGCAAATGTAAGTCCAGTGCATTACCACTGGAGCACTTCAGAATAATAAATTTGACAAAGTTCTGGCAATTACACAGCAAGGAGCATCAGAGTTCTTTTTAAATTATGTTGATGTAGTGATTTTAGATACCTTAGGTGTTGAGAGATTTTAATTATACACAGAAAAAGATGAATCACTATTATGAGGAAATAATGAAACCTAATTACCATTTATATAGTTATATTAAATACTTGACAAATCAAAGGTTTTTGCAATGAGAAAAATGCAAAATACAATTGATCAACATCATGTGGCCTAATTACTACAACAGAGATAGTATCAAAGGTTAAGGAATCAATCTGGAAGCAAAAACAAAAGCAAAATGTACCATATTAGAGATTAATGAACATTTTGAGTAACAAGGGAATATATTATAAAACATTTATACACGCTACAAAAAACTGAAGAATGAAATTACTAATAAAAATTAATCCATAATATGGTCACCAGCCATACCTACCTCACTATCACTAGAACTGCAGCTGGAAGTATTGACAGAAGCTAATTCTGGAGCAGACTGAGACATTGGCACTGGAGGCTCCCGAGGCTTTGGAACTGAGGCAGATTTCACAGGTGAATTTTTGGCTGCAACCCCTCTTGCAGATGAGGCATTAGCACTAGAAACAATAGCTTGTATGGAACATGTTACACAACTCACAATGTACAATTTTACGGGAGTAAATTTTACCTATTACCAGAAAGAAAGAACTAACATCAAAATTATCTATTATCTTTTGCTGTTCTACTGATGACAGAAAGGGGAGAGGGAAGGAGAGGTGGGAAAATAGTGAGAGATGTGGGGGGAGAGGGTGATGGGGGGAGTGGGTGATGGGGGAAGAGGGTGATGGGGGGAGACGGTGATGGGGGGAGACGGTGATGGGGGGAGACGGTGATGGGGGGAGACGGTGATGGGGGGAGACGGTGATGGGGGGATGGAGATGGAGATGGAGATGGGAGGAAAGGGAGATGGGAGGAAAGGGAGATGGGAGGAAAGGGAGATGGGAGGAAAGGGAGATGGGAGGAAAGGGAGATGGGAGGAGGGAAAGGGAGGGAGGAACGAAAGGGACGGAGAAGGGAAAAGGGAAGGGGTGGGAGGAGAGGGGGAGGGAGGAGTGAGAAGAGGGGGAGTGATGAGAGGGGGAGTGATGAGAGGGGGAGTGATGAGAGGGGGAGTGATGAGAGGGGGAGTGATGAGAGGGGGAGTGATGAGAGGGGGAGTGATGAGAGGGGGGAGTGATGAGAGGGGGAGTGATGAGAGGGGGAGTGATGAGAGGGGGAGTGATGAGAGGGGGAGTGATGAGAGGGGGAGTGATGAGAGGGGGAGTGATGAGAGGGGGAGTGATGAGAGGGGGAGTGAGGAGGGGGGAGAGGTAGGGAGGAGAGGAGGGGGAAGGGAGAGGGGAGGGGAAGGTGTAGAGGGGGAGAGGGAAGGGAGGGGGAGAGGTAGGGAGGGAGGGGGGGAGAGGTAGGGAGGGAGGGGGGGAGAGGTAGGGAGGGAGGGGGGAGAGGTAGGGAGGGGCGGGGAGAGGTAGGGAGGGGCGGGGAGAGGTAGGGAGGGGCGGGGAGAGGTAGGGAGGGGCGGGGAGAGGTAGGGAGGAGAGTGGGAGAGGTAGGGAGGGAGGAGAGTGGGAGAGGTAGGGAGGGAGGAGAGTGGGAGAGGTAGGGAGGGAGGAGAGGGGGAGAGGTAGGGAGGGAGGAGAGGGGGGAGTTAGGGAGGGAGGAGAGGGGGGAGTTAGGGAGGGAGGAGAGGGGGGAGTTAGGGAGGGAGGAGAGGGGGGAGTTAGGGAGGGAGGAGAGGGGGGAGTTAGGGAGGGAGGAGAGGGGGGAGTTAGGGAGGGAGGAGAGGGGGGAGTTAGGGAGGGAGGAGAGGGGGGAGTTAGGGAGGGAGGAGAGGGGGGGAGTTACGGAGGGAGGGGGAGAGTTACGGAGGGAGGGGGAGAGTTACGGAGGGAGGGGGAGAGTTACGGAGGGAGGGGGAGAGTTACGGAGGGATGGGGAGAGTTACGGAGGGAGGGGGAGAGTTACGGAGGGATGGGGAGAGTTACGGAGGGAGGGGGAGAGTTACGGAGGGAGGGGGAGAGTTACGGAGGGATGGGGAGAGTTACGGAGGGATGGGGAGAGTTACGGAGGGATGGGGAGAGTTAGGTAGGGAGGGAGGAGAGGGGGAGAAGTAGGGCGGGAGGTGACGGGGAGAGGTAGGGAGGGTGGAGAGGGGAGAGGGAGGAGAGAGAGGGAGGGGGAGAAGTAGAGAGAGGGAGGGAGGGGGAGAGGTAGGGAGGAGAGGGGGAGAGGAAGGGAGGAGAGGGAGGGAGGAGGGAGGGGAAGTAGTAGAGGGGGAGGGGAGAGGAGGGAGGGGAAGTAGTAGAGGGGGAGGGGAGAGGAGAGGAGGGGAAGGGAGAGAGGGTGGGAGGGAGGGAGGGGAAAGGTGGGGAGGGAGGAGAGAGATAGGGAAGGAGGGGAGAGATAGGGAAGCAGGCAAGGAGGGATAGAGGGACAGAGGGAGGGGGAGAGGGACACAGGGAGGGGGGGACACAGGGAGGGGGAGAGGGACCGAGGGAGGTGGAGGGGGACCGAGGGAAGGGGGAGGGGGGGAGAGGGAGTGGGACCAAGGGTGGGGGAGGGGGGAGGGGGAGCGGGACCGAGGGGAGGGGGAGGGAGGGGAGAGAAGGAGGTTCAGGAGTGGGAGGGAGGGAGAGATGGAGGGAGGGATGGAGGGAGGGAGGGAGGGAGGGAGGGAGGGAGGGGACAGAAGATGGGAGAGGGAATGAAGGAGGGGAGAGAAGGTGGGAGAGGGAATGAAGGAGGGGAGAGAAGGTGGGAGGGTAGAGAAGGTGGGAGGGGGAGGGAGTAGAGAGGGGGGAGAGGGTGACGGAGGAGGGAGAGAGGGAGGGAGGGGGTTATAGAGAGGGGGAAAGGGGGGAGAGATGAAGGGCGGGGTAGAGTTGACCTAGCCCTGAAGAAAAGCAAGGAAAAACTTTGGTGAATGATTCGGAGTTCAAAGAGTAGAAATAAAAACTTTGTGGTTTGCCGATGACTTGACAATGTAATTCTACCAGAGACATCAAAGAACCTGGAAGAGCAATACAACAGACTGGACAGTGTGTTGAAAGAAGGATATAAGACAATCATTAAGAAGAGCAAAACGAGGATAGTACCATTTAGTGTAAGAAAAGCAGGTGATGCCAAAGGAATTAGATTAGACAATGAGATAATAAAAAGTGTCAGATGAATTTTGTTACTTGGGCAGTAAAATACAGTAAAACCCCATTTTATAATCCCAGATTTAAAGTTTTCCCACAATTTACACCATTTTTTGTAGCTCAAGTGAATTTTTTTATATTCACAATGTTAATTTGCCACTGTTTTTGCATTGACATCGTTTTACCCTTTTTGAAATCATGTCCATGAAGAAAAAAATCACATAAACTGATGCTGCCATGGCATTCGCCTTAAAGTATAGTGTTTTTAAACATTACACAGTCAAGTTTCTTGACACTTTGCTTTTATTCAAACGTATATTTTGTGTTTCGTTGTTTGCAGTAAGCGCCTAGTGATTTACGACATGCTGGCTGATGGAAGTATGGTATCCCATCAACCATTGTGCCGATTATTTTGCATTTTGTTGTGCACAGTACATGGCTAGTGACTTACAACATGGTGGCTGATGGGAGTATAGCATCCCATCAGCCACCGAACCAATTGTCAGCTTGGCTTTGTTTATGCAAATTGCAATTTTTCAAGCTTTGCACAACGTGTTTTGAGAATTTATTCTTGTTGGGAAATGCAAATATTTATCTAAGTATTTTTGTGACATTTTATAACTGGTGAGACTGATGGTTTGCTTGTGTATGTTTTTTTTAGCACACTGATGGGCGCTTGGTACATTATAACCTCATAAAAAGCAACAATAGTGTGAGTTGCCGACCTTATGCAAATGTCGCAAAAATACTTATGCATATACTTGCACTCAAGAACGCGAATAAATTCTCGAATATCATCATGTGAAACACTGAAAAATACAAAACGAAGAGAACTTGTGTTGTTTTACTACGTATATAATTAATGCTGGTTAAACCCATGCTGACTAATCAATTATGATGAATAGAGTTACATAAAAAATTCTACTTCCCATAAAATTACTAGTTGCAGTTCTGCCTGGCACTTAAAATGGTAAAAATTTGGATAATATTTATTATTCCACGTCAAATCACCAAATTTTTAAAATGTTGAAGCTCAACTATCTTTAACTTTTTTTAGATTTTACCAGAATCTTGTTAAAGGTCTTAAAGGATGGTATACAAAACTTTAGGCTGATATCTAAAGTGGTCGAGGCTCTAGGGTCACTTTTGTGGAAGTGTGTCATGCGTCGCGCATGTGCCTGATGAACTTTTGGCCAAGTTTGCACTTTCATTGCTCAGCGGCTAAGGTACTTCACAGTTTCAAATCTGGGTTTCTAGATAAGTTTTTTGCAGAGAATTGAAACATAACATTATCATGGGTAAAGATTAAGTTGTTCTTTTTTTAATTTTTTTCAAAGTCGGGCTAAAATTTTGTGACCCAAAATTTAAGGCCGATTTTGGCAGTCCCTTACTAAACGACTAATCCGTTGTGCACCTTCATATTCCACTGTTTTGAACAGGTTCTGCTTGGTAAGTCAGTGTAACAATGGTAAAATTGTGCCTACTATAATTTTTGAGGTAATGATCCAGAAAGTTGTCAAAAAAAAAGGAACACAAAATTTGATCAAGTTTGGAGGCAAATATCTTCAAATAAATCACCTCTGATTTTAAAATTAATTGTGCCATTAGAAAGAGCAGCTTCTTCTCTGCTAGAATATTGATCGTTTATCCTGGGTGCTCTATGAGTTGAATGGTTACAGAACTTATCATTTGCAATTTATGCATTAAATAATAATGGAAAGTCCAGGTTGGAATTAATAATATAGTAAGGACAGTTTACAACTCACTGGAAAGACGTGGCGAGGAGCTGCGACACGCACATACAAAAGACACACACAGACAATACTTTCAGCTATCGGCCATGGCCTTCTTCAGAAAATAGAACACTCACGCAATCACACAGGCACACAATACAGTCATACAACCATCACGTCCGGCTGCTGAACTTCGAAGCGGCAGCCGGAGGTGATGGTAGTATGGCTGTGTTGTGTGCCTCTGTGATTGTGATAGTTCTACTTTCTGAAGAAGGCCATGGCCGATAGCTGAAAGTGTTGTGTGTGTGTGTGTGTGTGTGTGTGTGTGTGTGTGTGTGTGTGTGTGTGTGTGTGTGTGTGCCTGTCGCAGCTCGTTGCCACATCTTTGCGGTGAGTTGTAAACTGTCCTTACTATATTAGCAATTTATGTATTAATACACGAAAACATGGAAGCAACATCCATAGTTAACCTCCACTATTAAGTAATGCATAAAAATCAATGTACAAAAGAAACATAAAAATAAATCAGTGTTTACTTATATGTATCAAGATATCAGTAAGAACATCAATTTAACAACAGAAGAAGAATGTATTGTTATGCATGTTAACGTAATAACATTCACTTTCTTAGCTAAAAATTGCAAAGGTTACACAATCAATACACTGCAGTGCTTAAAAGTCTCAGCATGGTAGAACCACCTTAGTACAAACACAGTAGCAGTGACGACAGCACAAGGGTGGCGAGGATTTGTGGCCCGAAAATGCGGTGGCATAGAGTCGAACGTGGATTGAGGAAAACATGATGGGTACACAACTGTGTCATTTGGTGCGCGTCCACAACGGAAGAAAGCTTCACACTGCCGAGACCAATCAACAAAGAAGTTTTACCTGGGTGGGAACTGCTCTTTTGTCAGCGGTTGTCATTGGGCGCCCCGAGAAAGCAATAAACTGTTTCACCCAATGGGTGGATGCAGGAAGTGGCCACACAATAACTGCACAATCACATTACGCTCAATATTGTAGTAAAGTGAAAGCTGCACTTCCTAATAGTGCATTTTAAATTAAAATCAGAAGTGACCTATATAAATATAATGGCCTCCAAATTTGGTCAAATTTAGTGTTCTCTGTGGTTGTGGTTCATTTTTTTTTTTTTTTTTTTTTTCAGGCAACTTTATGAACCATTATCTCAGGAACTACAAAAGATACAGTTTTGCCGTTGTTTCACAGGCTTGTCATGCAGAACATACACAAAGGCGGCATAACAAGGTGTAAAAATAATATGCTGTATAAAAAGGGAATGCCAAAGTTTACCTTATTTTTTTGGTAATGGGATTTACATCTGAATTTAATTTAAAAAAAGTAAATAAACTACTTAATCTTTACCTGTGATAACGTTATTTTTGAATTATCAGCGCAAAACTGATCTAGAAACCTATATTTCGAAATGTGAAGTACCTTAGATGCAAAGCACTGAGAGTGTAAACTTGGCCAAAAATTTGTCAAATATGCATTTGCAGAGATCGGACAGTCATTTCCCAAACCGTTTTCCAAGTCAACTCATAGAGGACCCAGGATAAACAATCAATATTCTAGCAGAGGAAAAGCTGATCTTTGTAATGGTGCAATTAAAATTAAAATTGGAGGTGACGTATTTGGAGATATTTGCCGCCAAACTTGGTCAAATTTTGGGTTCTAGTTGAAAACTATAGAAGACACAGTTTTACCATTATTACACTCACTTACCAGGCAGAAGTTGTATACAATGGCGGAATATCAAGGTGTGTAATGGATTAGTCATTTAGTAAGGGACTAAAAGTTTGAATACTCTTCACCCAAGATAATGTTATTTTTCAACTCTCTGCACAAAACTGATCTAAAAACCTACATTTGGAAATGTTAAGTACCTTAGATTCAAAGCAGTGAGAGTGCAAACTTGGCTGAAAATTTGTCAAACATGCATTTGCAGAGATCAGACAGTCAGTTTTCAAACCATTTTGCAGGTAAACCCATAGAGGGCCCAAGATAAACAATCAATATTCTAGCAGAGAAAAAGCTGCTCTTTCTAATGGTGCAATTTAAATTAAAATTGGAGGTGATGTATTTGGAGATATTTGCCTCCAAACTTGGTCAAATTTTGGGTTTTGGTTTTCTGGAGGCAAGTTTCTGGATCATTATCTTGAAAACTATAGAAGACACAGTTTTACCATTGTTACAGTGGCTTACCAGGCAGAACCTGTACAAAGAGTTGGAATATCAAGATGTACAACGGATTAGTCATTTAGTAAGGGACTGCCAAAATCGGCCTTAAATTTTGGGTCTTGAAATTTTTGCCTGACTTTGAAGAAGAAAAAAAAAATAATAATAAAAAAGAACTACTTAATCTTTACCCATGATAATATTATTTTTCAATTCTCTGCACAAAACTTTTCTAGAAACCCAGATTTGAATGTGTGAAGTACCTTAGCTGCTGAGAAATGAAAGTGTAAGCTTGGCCAAAAGTTCCTCAAGCACATACGCGACGCATGACACCCTTCCACAAAAGTGGCCCTGGAGCCTTGACCACTTTAGATATCGGGCTAAAATTTTGTATAATATCCTTTATGACCTTTAACAACATTGTGGTAAAATTTGGAAAAAATTGAAAATGGTCAAGCTTCCACCCCTTGGTGATTTGACATGGAATGACCCTTATATAATAAACTTCCTGGTGAGTATTTTTATGACTATTATGTACATACATCACAAATGAATTACCAAAATGCAAGGGTGATACAGTAAGCATATTTTACCATTTAAAGCATTATTTCCCGCATTTTAAGTCATTTTACTTAAGTCCCTTGAAAAGTACAAAACGGTGTTCTACTGTAACTTACAATGTTATAATTTAATTTTCTTCAAAAGTGAAAAGCCAAGATTGCAAAATACTTTTTTATTTTAAGATGACCGGTTTTGGTGGGTTATGACATCATCGTCTCATCATATCAAATTCTACAAGTTGGTCATCTTATTTTTTAAAAATGCAGATAAAATAGTATGAGCAACATAGCACTTAGTCTAAATATAAAAATACCTAAGTTCAGCTAGCAAGAGACTATCAATGACATTGATGATTTTACAATTATAACACAGTTAACAGAAATGACAAAATATAGTGACGTATAACAACCACCTTACATCAGTATACACAGAAGACCACTTTAACTTTGGCTGAAACACTGATTATTAAAGTAATAGGCATCTTCCATTGTGATGTGAATAACACCCAGAAAACTTTTACGTCAACTAACTTACAATGGCTGCAGTCCAGATGATAAAAAATTTCTGAATGTCAATGTGAAGAAAAGTATTTCTAAAGAAGAGAAATTTGTGAACATTGAACATTAACTTAAAGTGTTAGGAAGTCTTTTGGGAAGGCAGTTGTGTTGAGTGTTGCCTTGTGCAAAAGTGAAAAATGGGTGTCATATAATTCCAACAATAAGAGGATGGAAGGTTTTGAAATGTGGTACTACACACTAATGCTGAAGATAGTGAAGATTATAAATGTAGATCATGTAACTAATGAGGTTGTACTGAACAGAATTGGGGAGAAAAGAAATTTCTCACATACCTTAACTAAAGGAAAGGATCAATTGGTAGGACACGTTGTAAGACATCAAGGAATTGTCAATTTGGTATTGGAAGAAAGTGTCTGGGGTAGAAATTGCAGACAGAGACCAAGAGAAAAATACAGTAGGCAGGTTCAAAAGGATGTAGGTTGCCATTCTTATTCAGAGATGAAAGTACACACACACACACACACACACACACACACACACACACACACACGATAGAGTGGAGAGCTGCATCAGATCAGTATTCAGGCTGAAGACCACAACAGTAATCCTGTGTAATTGTAAGGCCAGAAGTCCTGTTCCTGACACTGCATTTCACTAAGTCCCATAATATCTAACAGACTTCCCTTTTTCTGCCCAGATATGGAAACTGACATTCCATATCCCAAACTTTATACCATCAGTTTTGTTTTTTCTGATGTCATTGCTCCGAGTTGCACCACATGCAGATTCAAATGAGGATTACTTTACTTTTTTAATAAGGGTGGTGCAGGTTGGATTTAATAATATAGTAATAACGACAGTTGACAACTCACCACAAAGCTGACACATAAAAAAGACACACATACAACACTTCAGCTATAGGCCATGGCCTTCTTCAGAAAATAGAACATTCATCCAATCACACAGGCACACAACATACAACTGTAAGCTCCGGCTGCCACACCTCAAATCATGCTCTGCAGTGTGGAAGTAAGGGAATGGAGGCTGGTTAGGATGGTCGTGTCATTTAATTCGGACATGCACTGCAAGCCCGTGCTGTATCCATCCCCACCACTATGATGTAACTTTCATATTCTCCCTCCTCTCCCTTACTTCCACAATGCAGAGTGTGATTCGAGGTGCAGCAGCCGGAGCTGACAGTTGTGTGACTGTGTTGTGTACCTGTGTGATATGTGAAAGTTCTATTTTCTGAAGAAGACCATGGCCGATAGCTGAAGTTTGAGTTGTTCCAATGGTGTCTACTGTTTAAGTACCTCAACCAACAGTGCGTGTCGGGAACAACCTCATTACCACTTCTTTATGATAAGATTTTTTCATTTGTTAAATGTGTGTAATAAGAATGTATTTGCCAAATATAAGAGGACCAGATAGTCCCTGCCTCCTAACATAGCAACATATCTTGGCAGGTCTTCTTGGGTGTTAACTCTTTTCCAATCATCACAAGGGAACCCAAAATAGCAAACACTTCTCATTTAAACCATTATTAATTCAAGCAAGCAGTGTGTTACTTACTAGAACAAGTACAGTGTTTATTTTATCACTTAAGTATATACATACAAAGGCTTATTATCTGCCTTGTTTCTCCAACATATCCAGACAAAGAATAATTATAACATAGTAAAAGCTACGGAATATACATACAGTACATAGGTTTAATTTAGCTCGGAATAATTGTATCACTTGCACAGTGGATTCTTCGCTGATTCTTTTTCTTCTGCACAAAACCTGTACAGAGAAAAACTGGGGCCAGAAAATATTCTCCTACCACTTTGCTAAATTAAATATGACTCATTAATTAATTATACTCCACTTTCCTGAGCCTATAGCAGGAAACATGTAGTGTAAGCTGTTACACTACAAGTGTTGTATGTGTGTGTCTTTTTTATGTGCCTGTCACAGCTCGTTGTCAGTCTTTGCAGTGAGTTGTAAACTGTCCTTATTACTATATTATTACTTTATTTTGGAATATTTTATCTAAGATAATTTGTAACCATAGAGTGGAACTGCATTCTCTTGGAAAATTATGGTTGTAGTTGCCTGCTAATTTCCACTGTTCAGAGTACTAATACAGCAAAGTTATGTTTGCTAATATCACAAGGCAATAACCACTGTTTACAGACTACTGTCCCTGCAACTACTAAGAATGCTTCTTCAGGAACATGTTTGTCTTACCTCTCCACAGATAACCATTTATTGTGGCTATCAGCATCACTGTTGCAAGCAAGCCATCCCATCTCAACAAGGTCTCTAGTTCAAGTAAAGCAGAGAGACAGGGGGTGCATAAGAAATGAAAATAGTTTTTCATGCTGTTAGGAGATCTCAATCATTCATGTAGCAGGGAACATTCACTAGAGCAGTACGACCTTTCTTTCTCAATCCACTGTTGACTCTCCTTGCAGAAGCAAGAGAGTCACCCTGCCTTCCCCCTCCCCTACTTTCATTCTCCTCACTAACCTTGTTTCACTTAATCATTCATCCCGTTGTAGCTCTAGTAAAATACTGGTATCTCAGACAATGGCACAAAGTTTTTTTGGACATTGTCTGAAAATTCAGCAATGTTTTCTTTTGTGAACCTGTACCAATTGCCTACTAATTGCCTGAATTATGTGGCAATACCAACAGGTCATAGGGCCAATTGCACACGCACACACCCACACACACACACACACGCACACACGCACAGAGAGAGAGAGAGAGAGAGAGAGAGAGAGAGAGAGAGAGAGAGAGAGAGAGAGAGAGAAATGTTCAAATGTTTGTAGAGTCTATGGGACTTAACTACGGGGTCATCAGTCCCTAAACTTACAAACTACTTATGAACTACTTACAACTAAGGACGGCACAAATATCCATGCCCGAGGGGGGATTCGAACCCCCGACCGTAGTGGCCGTGCTGACCGTGACTGGAGCGCCTCAGTCACCTCGGCCACCGCGGCCGGCGGAGAGAGAGAGAGAGAGAGACCATAACATTCATATGTATATGTCTATCACTGTACAGCCAATTTGTCTAGTTTATTTGCATATTGATAGCTACGATTTAATGACAAGTATTTACTCTGCATTTCTCTCTTGAATTATTCTTAATTAGAGAAATGTACCTGGTTGCCGATGATTCTCTTCCAAGTTGTGCAGGTGGTGCTGAGATGGGTGATGAGGGCACAGTCCTGCTAGTAGAATTTATCCTTGGAGTTGAAGCAGTTGGTGATGTCACTGCACTTTCTGCCCATGCCACAGTTGCATTATTATTTCGTGCCATTTCAGCAGTTAATTTCTGCATAACACAGGTACAAAATGATCAGTGTCAATCAGATGCAAATAAAAGAGAATGAAAAACAGGGGGAACATTTCAATGAAGACTGGCCATTGTAAGCAGTTTCATATTGTGCTAATAATTTCTAGGTAAGTGTTTCATTATTATAAGGCTAGGGTGGGTGTGGTTGTGGCTGGGGGTGTGGTTGTGGCTGAGAGTGGGGTAAGGGAGGGGGTGCAAGGACGGGGAGGGAGCAGAAAACAGTTCAGTTATCATCATAATTTCATAATTTGGAAAGGGAATGATTTATCTAACATTAAACAGGGCCATTGGAGGCAGTGTTTCTGAAATAGTAAAGTTTGTAAACTGTCCATGTGCTGCTGTGGTTAAAGTGTACCATGTAGAGAATAATGAGGCTATCCAAAACTGCTGCAGAAGTAATCATTATGCATACCATATTTACTTGAATCTAACAAGGGGAGGCCATGACATTCAGATCACAGATTTTCTTCAAACTTTGTACTCTTTTAGCAGACCATCAGGAAAACATAATTTGCAAGAACTAAAGCACATACTTAACCCTTTCAGACTGTCTGGCTACAATTGTGTACATAACTTTTGCAGTGTCTAAGATAGATCACAAACATTTTTTCTCAATTGAAACAACATACATATGACTATGAGTGTTCAACCTTTACATCGTGCACACTTACTGTCAACTGTGGAAGAACACTATAAAAATACCAAGTAGTCAGTGTTGCACTGTGCAGCAGCTTGTGAACTCCAAAGAACACGCAAGTTGTGGGTTACTTGTATTCCACTGTACAACTGGAAAGTAGTAGTAATTATTTTGCATGGCAACTATTGAATGATCAGTTTATTTAGTACAAACGTTAGTGCTACAAAATTAATTACTTTAGTCCTTAAAAACAACCCTTGCTTTTCAGCATATGCAATTTTGTAGTATGTAAATGGATGCATACAACAGCGTAAATCTTGCTTCTAAAATCATTAAAAACGTAACTTACGAGGAATACAGCAAAAAATAGTTTCCTTCCTGCAGAAAAAAATCAGGTCCGAAAGGGTTAAAAGATTTTGAGATAAATCACAGAAGTAGTTTCACATGTCAAACATGTAAACGTGTGTTGCAGCTATAAGTAAGCCATAAGCGAGAGAAAGTGGTGGCCCAGTGGTTATCATTCTAGCGTTTCTTTTGGTGGATTGCCAGTTCAATACTAGCTCATACTGTCATTTGATTTATTTATTTTTTTCCTTCAACACTGGTCATATTATTGAAAGGCTATCATGTTTCAAAAAAAATAAACAGTGTGTGCATGTGCAAGACTCCCACAGTACACAAACACAACTTTTAACTGATGTTTTGAAACCACATTATGCACATGGCAGTCAACATCTGCAGTAATCTGAGAAGCGGAAGTCACCTCCATTTTTGCAGGAAAATGTAAATCCCATCAAAACATAAAATGTACAAAAAATGCAAGTCTCACAACAAATTCCTTCAACCATAAAAAGTCGTGAGATCTCATGAGAAACCAAGTCAATTATTTTAGTTAGTGTTCATAGAACCAACTATTCAACACTTCGTCATACTTTTTATCTAATTAGTTATCTACCAACATCTCTAGTGACTATATCAAAATAATACATTTTTATTTCTATAATAAATATAATGACTTGGCATTCGCACAATAATACAACATCAGAATAAATATAATGATTTGGCAATCGCACATCGTCATAATGACATATCAATAATTTATATTCCATTATGCAACCAAATGTCAACACATAACAATGATGTACACTAAACTGTGCATAGAGTTTTTTAAATACTAGTTTATGTTGCCTTGGGAAACCAAGTAGGTTATTTTAGTTAGTGTTCATAGAACCATTTATTTGTCATCTAATTAGGAATCTACCAAAATTTATAGTGACTATATTAGTATTATACATCTTTAATTCTGTAACACATATAATGACTTCGCTGTCGCACCATAATACAATGACATCAGAATACATATAATGATTGGCCAATTATATATCTATATATATAATTTATATTCCCCCTATGTAATCAAATGTAATTATGTAGGTATTAAATACCTCACATTTGTATAAAGTATTTTAAATATTAGTTTACATTGCCATGCGTTTGCCAAGTCATTATATTTATTATAGAAATAAAGATGTATAATTTTGATATAGTCACTGCAGATGTTGGTAGATAACTAATTAGATAAAAAAAATATGACAAGGTGTTAAATACTTGGATCTATGAACACTAACTAAAATAACTTACTTGGTTTCCCATGAGATCTCACCACCTTTTACATTGTTGATGTTGTTGTGGTCTTTAGTCCGTAGACTGGTTTGATGCAGCTCTCCACGCTAACCTGTCCTGTGCAATTCTCTACATCTGTGAATACTTTCGGCAACCTACATCCCTTTGAATCTGATTACTGTATTCGTCCCTCGGTCTCCCTCTATGACTTTTACCCCACACACTTCCTTCTAATGCTAAGTTGACAATTCCTTGATGTCTCAGGATGTGTCCCACCAACCTATCCCTTCTTTTAGTCAGAATACACCAGAAATTCCTTTTCTCCCCAATTCTATTGAGCACCTCCTCATTCGTTACGTGATTTACCCATCTAATTTTCATCATTCATCTGTAGAACCACATTTCAAAAGCTTCTATCATCTTTTTGTCTGAACTTCTTATTGTCCACGCTTCACTTCCATACAATGATACACTCCAGACAAATGCCTTCAGAAAGGACTTCCTAACATTTAAACTAATATTGGAAGTCAACAAGTTTTGCTTCTTCAGAAACGCTTTTCTTCCCACAGCCATTCTGCATTTTATATCTTCTTTACTTCGGCCATCAGAAGTTATCTTGCTACCCAAATAACAAAATTCATCTACTACTTTTATTGTCTCATTACCTAATCTAATTCCTTCAGCATCGCCTGATTTTCTGACATTACATTGCATTACCTTCATTTTACTCTTGTTAATGTTCATCTTATATCTTCCTTTCAAGACACTGTCCATCCCATTCAACTGCTCTTCCAGATCTTTTGCGGTCTCTGACAGAATTACTGTGTCATCAGCAAACCGCAATGTTTTTATTTCTTCTCCCTGCACTTTAATGCCCTCTCCAAATTTCTCCTTCCATTCCTTCACTGCCTGCACTGCCTTGTCAAAGTTTCTTGTTTACTTCTTGCAAGTGTTGTGTAAAGACAGCTGCAAGTGAATCACAATAACTTGCAGCAATAACTTCTCCAAGTGACTTGCTACTGCAAACCCAGCTAAAAAATAATTTGTATAGCCTAAGATGCCAAGACACAAACAAGATAGGTGAATATCAATGTATGCTCTGTTTTGTATACTACATCTTTGTCTAGTACATGATAGAATTTTACTTACGGCAGTGGTGGCATATTGTGCTGAAGTTGGCAACAACGACAAATGAGACACTTCGGGAAACCAGTCACTTAGAATAACAGGCATAGTCTTTTGTGTTAGCCATGAAGTAAATAAGTATTTCTGTTCTTGCTCTGCAGTTGACAGGTTCTTCTATGAAATCCTTATTTGCACCATAACATTTGCACACTACGCCAAAGGAGACAGTAAAATATAGCCTTTATGTAAAAACTCTAAATGTGACATAATTATATCAATTTATCCCTATTTCTTATGACTGTTATATCCGTACACAAATAATTGTTGATAGGTTGTTTAAAATGACAGGGAAGTCCAATAATACTGTATTCAGTAGTATCAGTTTAATAATGGGTGTCATTGGTTCTGCCGAGGATGGATTGTTTTGGCATCCAAAACACTGATATTCTTGGACATTGATGTTTTCCTTTCAATGTTCATTGTACATCGACATCTTTGAATTTTTGTTAACATTGATGTTCCCATCGATGTTTTTCTAATGTCGATCATCCCTAGGGCAGTAGTTGGTAGCACTTCAGTTTTTTACTCTCACTTTTTATTAGAGACGGAGAATTTTAATTGTCAAACATCTATTTCATTTTACCACTCTTATTGGCTACGTACATTCATGATAATTGTATTGTGGACATCCACAGCAAACCATCTTTCGAATTAAGTAAGTTTCATTGGTCTCCTGGTGAAATTATAGTAGAAAATCGGTACCTCAATTTTCAAGTTTGCATACAATGGCGTCCCCACATCTCTTACATGTTGTGATTTGAAACCAGCATCTAACATTTTTGGTCCCTGTCTAACGTTTTTGCCCTGTGTCATGTGACAAAATTTTCTACATAACGAGCAACAGTTGTATATTTATATCTGAAATCAAGCTACAATGTAGGTGTTGTTAGTATTGTTTCAATTTGCAGCAATTTAAGCTATATCTTACAGTTGATTCTTCATTCTCTAATCAGCTGGCACATGTCATTTCTGATGACTCTACACTTAGTAGAAAGGTAACGGCTACGTTAAAAAAAATTACGGCACCTGGAATCGAACCCATGACCTCCTTGATGTGAATCCAGTTATCACAAGACCACTAACAATACAATGCTTATAGCACCAAGATACAGATATTAATCCATCAACTGGCTGGGCTAACAGCAGGAAATTTAAAGGGGGGGAGGAACTACAGATCGTGGCAGAAACTCTTGTTTAGGTTAAGCTCAGTTTCTAGTGAGAAAGTCAGGCAAGTATAAAGATGTTAAAAAATTCCAAGATACAAAAGAAAGGAAATAATAATGTTAGTATATTTCATCACAATATTGGGAGATTAAAGAATAAAGTTGATTAGCTTTTAGTTTGTTTAGAAGATACAGAAACTGAGAATGTAACAGGTGTACTATATGCCAGTCTGTGCATTACATTGTCACGGATATGAAAAAGATACATATAAATGGGTACAAATTAGCTGCACATGTAAGCAGAGATAATATGGTGAGAGGAGGAGTTGCCATATATGTCAAAAGTTTCCACAATGTGAAAAATGTAGAAAAAAATTGTTTAGAGCAACATACAGAAGCATGTGCCACTGAACTTAAACTAAATTATGGCACTTTATTAACTGTAACAGTATATAGGTCCCCATCAGGGAATTTCCAGCTTTCTCTAGAAAACTTGGATGCATTGTTGTGCTATCTGTCAGACAGGGGGAAGCAAATTATCATTTTTGTGGATTTCAATGTTGGTTCCCTGAAAGAGTAATAGGAAGAATGGCCTGTACCTTTTGCCAGTTGCTTGGAACTTTGCACTGGATCAAAGTAGTGATAAATGCAAGCTAAGTAAGGGGCCAATGCCACTGAGTACTCAGCTGTTCCTCTATACCAGTTATGCCTATTACCATAACTTCCATTTGAGAGTTAGTGCAATCATCACATGAAGGTATGTCTGCATGGTCCTCCTGAGTTAATGATTTATTAAAGGTTAAATTTAAAACTTTAGCCTTCATTTTGCTGTCTTCTGTCACCACCCCAGTATGATCAATGAGTGGCTGGATAGAGGTCTTTGACCGCTTACTGATTTTACTTAGGGCCAGAATTTTTTCGGTTTCTCAACAATATCTTTTGGTAAGATATGAAGGTGGTAGTTATTGTATGCTTTGCAGTCACTCTTCTTATAGAAGCACAAATGTCTACTAACTTTTTTGCTTGATTTGATTTGCTTGATCTTTTCTGAACTGAGAGTGGAATTAACTTTGCTTTCTCAGCATTTTTCAAATGATGTTATTGAACCATGGTGGATCTTTCCCATCCTTAATCCACTTTATCTGTGCATATTTCACCAGCACTTTATTTACAATGCATTTAAATTTTCCCCATAATTCCTCTTCAGCCACCATACTGGGACTAAACGATGTCCATTAATTCCTTAAGTGGGATGCTAACACTGGTTTATTTGCTCTTTCTAGCACAAGAAATCTTCTAGCCTTCTTGAGCATTTTATTAACGTTGGTGACCATTGTCACAACATTACAATCACTAACCTCTGTCTCTACAGTGACATCATTCACAAGTAATTTGAACAACATGGACCTAAGAGTAAACAGTGATCTTCCTTTATGATATTTATTTTGTATGAACAGTCTGGATTGCAGACTGTTTTTACAAGATAAATTTCAATCCAAGGTCTGACCTTTTTGCACTTATAATGTCTAAAATATTTCCACTGTTTGTGGGCTGACAATTTAATTACTCAAACCAGTGTTATTGACATAGTAATCACTTACCTTCCTATCTGCAGTGTGTATATTATGAGATTTCAGCTAAGAAAAGCTGTCTCAAGAGAGGTTTGAGAGTGAGTAGCCTTATTCATGCATAGGTTCATATTGCCAAAAAGGGGTGAACCCTGTTCGTTTTTTCATAACAAATAGGGATATTGAAATGTTACTGGCAATATTATCCTCCTGAGCTGATGGCATGTTATAATATATGTTTTAGTAGAAGAAACGTATATTATGTATAGATACTTTGTAGATAATAACACAAAAGGTGTATGTAATACAAAGAAAGCTGAATTCTGCAGAAGTTATTTCAGGGTGCAGTTATGGGAATATATACACCATGGAGAATGAAACATTTACTAATGAGTAGTAGGAGGCATTTTAATGCATTGTCTAGCTATGAAACTGCATTAAAGATTAAAAAATGTCTTTCCTAAGTTGGGTTATACAATTTAAAGTCTGATAGAATTACAAACAAGTTGATTCTTGGGATTTTTATCATTCATCATGGTAGAATTGAGCATGATGACCGTATCATCACTGAAACCACTACAAGATTTTTCCTTTGATATTCAAATTGGAATCCTGATAGTCGGTCCACCACTGTGATATTCCTTGGAAATTTAATTGGACTGGTTCATCTAAAGTGTACATAATGAGTCTGCTGTATGGCAGTTCTGGAGAATCATCCTCTTCAGCTTGATTACCGACGACAGTTGTTCCTGTCATGGCTTCATCAGTATCATTACCATCCTTAGAGTCCTTTTACAAGGAGCCATTTTTGCCTATCTGCTCTACAGGATTCGTTTCTGTCGTTTCAACGACGGCTCATAATACTCAACTTCGTATGTGACATCTGACAGGCGGCATATGGCATGCCACAGACCAAAGTATCACTTTGGTAACTTTTCTGATAGTCCAACTTTCCATACAGTGGTAAATATCCATACCAGATCTCCTGGGCTGTACACAATAGCTCAGTTCTTGTCGTTATACCGGTGACGGTACTTCTGCTGTGTGTCCAGTGTCCTTATGTGAGCCAGCTGTCTTGCTTCTTCTACCCTGGTGATGAACTGTTTCACATAGTCATCCTAAGTGTCATTCGTCTGGAACGGGAACAGCGTATCATTGTCGTCTCAGCTTCACAGCCATGGAGCAAGAAAAATGGCAAGAAGCCTGTGATGTTTTGTCTTGCAGCAATATCGCACAGAACATTAAACTGATTGGAGCATTGTGGTGCAACTCTGTTACACAAAACCCCGAATTCCTAGGCTGCATTCTCTCCTCCCATCTAGTAGCTACTTGCTCCATATGGCAGCACTATATTCATCCCCACAGCTGCCTTGCATCCTTCCTGTTTCTCATTCCCTCCCATCCCATCACCACAGACCATTACTCAAAGGCAGCAGCTTGTGATGACAGTTGTGTGCCTGTCAAGTGCACCTGTTTGATTATATGAATGACTGTGTGTGTCCTTTTTCTGACAAAGGCTGTGGGCAAAAGCTAAGCCGTGTGTGTTTGTGAGTGTGTGTGTGAGAGAGAGAGAGAGAGAGAGAGAGAGAGAGAGAGAGAGAGAGAGAGAGAGAGAGACTTTTTTTTATAAATAAGTAGCTTCGTGTTTCTTAATATTATTCTTACCTATTCTTCTTTAGTCTGTTCTTTGTTACTGTGTTCAACCTCAGTCATGATGCATAAAGTAATGCTTTCTGTGGGACACCCTGTACCCTGTACTTGCTGATCTCAGTATGTGACTGTAGCCCTTAACAGCATGGTCTGAGAATATGCACTAAAGGCTATGAAAACCACTTGGTAATAGAGCAATAGAAACTCCTGGCAAGTCCATTATTACCTGGAACTGGCAAATACTAAGTTCATTTATTGTCTCATCAAATGCATCTGTTTATGTACCTACAGCACTTTGCAGATGATCTGCAATTTTAATTTTTGGTGGTAGAAAGTCCCATTGTTCCCCAACTTTGTAAAAAAGATTTATGCAGGGCAACACAAGCATGATTGAGCTTGTGAGCCCCTTGGCCCCTCAATTCTACCACCATCATAATCTTTACTAGCAACTGGTTTAATTACTGTGGATTAGGATAGCCTACCAATGGCTCTGGCATATCACAGTAACTGCAGCAACCATTTACTGAAAGGTGATGGTATATTCTACAATGTATGTGTTTCTAATTTAAATGCTAATAAGAGTGTGCAACAAACCCAATTACAAATGGCTTGCAGCACAATATCTGCTTTACAATTATTTTCTACCTACAGAATACACAAAATTATGGAAAATACACTAAATAAACTAAGAACTCACCTCTTTCAGTTCATTAATCTGAGCCAGATACTGACTCTGCACAGTTGTAAGGTGATGAATATACCACTGCTGGTCACGACACCTTTGGAAAAATGTTGGAGGACGAACTTGAAACCTAAATAAGAAACAGTGAGATAGTATAGTCATTATTTTCCTTTCTAATACACATCACTTGATGTGATGGAATATAAGGAATGTGGTAACAACTAACAATGGAAAGTTCATGTTGGAAATCAACAGTAAATGAGAATTTGTCGGAAAAAACATAACTCACACAATCTCACAGGCACACTTCACAGACAGATAACAGTCATCTCCTGCTGCTGCACTCCAAATCATGATCTCTGGAGAGGAGAGGGCTGTAAGGCACAACCTTAGGAGTATGTAGGTACTGAATGGATGGAAAGAGATATAGCTTAGGAAGGGAGTGGAAAGTTGGGAGAAGGGAAGCAAACCAAAAACACACACATGGCACACAGAATGGGTGAGGTATAGGAGTACTTTACAAACTGTTCAGTGTGGGGAAAAATGGGGTCATCATAGGTTGAGGCCTGCATAATTTTAGGATCAGAGAATGTACTTTAAGGCTAACTCCCATTTAGTTCAAAAAAGCTGGTAGTGCAGAAGAGGTGGACGAGGATCCCGATGGCCCAGGTTGTGAAGCAGGATTGACATCAAGCATATGCTCAGCTGCATTTTGTGCCACATGGTGGTCTTATCATGTTTCCTACCATAGTTTGATGGTGACTATTCATCCTAATGGACACCTAAATAGTGCTCATGCCAATATAAAAAGTTGTGCAGAGATTGCAGCAGAGTTAGTAATAGCATGGCTGCTTTCACAGACGACCCAGTGTTTGACGGAGTGGGATAAACCTGTGACAGGACTGGAGTAGTAAATGCTGGGTGGATGGTTTGGGCAGATCTAAAAAATGTTCAAATGTTTGTAGAGCTTATGGGACTTAACTATGGGGTCATCAGTCCCTAAACTTACAAATTACTTATGAACTAGCTAATACTAAGGATGGCACAAATATCCATGTCCGAGGGGGGATTCGAACTCCCGACCATAGTGGCCGTGCAGACTGTGACTGGCGCGCCGCAGAACGCTCAGCCACTGCGGCCAGCTGGGCAGATCTGGCAACGGGATCTTGCACAGGGGTACAATTCCTGTAAGAGGGGTCTGTGATTGGGACTGAATGGCTACTACTAAAATATAGCCAAAAGCAATGGGGACCACCCAGTAGCAAAGCATTCAGCTGAACATAACCAGCTAAAGTTCAATGAATTCTTCCCAATACAGGCTATCTGGATTCCATTCCCCAACACCAGCTTTTGTGAACTGTACTGATCCTTGGGAGTTATCTTTACAGTACAGTCTCAGTCCCAAATTAATCCAGGCCTCAACTTATTGTAACACATTGTCCCCATACAACCCACACCCACCAGTTTCCGGCCCCACTATCCTACACCTCTCCCAATCATTGTCTTGTTAACAACTGTCAGCACTACATGTATTTTCCCCTTTCACTACTCCTACCTGTTCTGCTCCTAACACACCCCCCCCCCCCCCCAAAATCACCCCACCCAGGAATGTAATCTGCTTTTCAAAAACTTAAAGATGACTTCTCAGTGAACCATGTCTAATGCCTTCTGACCCTTATAAACCACTGATCCTTGCTACAGATACTTCACCTGGGGGTATTGGCACATTTTGTCACACAATGTAGGCGGAACCTCTGAGCAACCCGTTGTTTTTGCATCCAAACTGCTCTGGCGAGCATTCATGGTGTCACAAAGTTGCACCAATTCTTTCATAGACAACATTACACATTGACAACAGACCACAAGCAACTGACCTCCTTATTGCACCTGACCAAATCTATTGCTGATCTGCCGGCTCAGAAGCTACAGCAGCGGGCATTGCTACTCTATAATTACAAGGACATTGTTTGTCAGTCCACTACTAACAAGGGGAAGGCCTCAGAAACAGCTAACTGATTCAGCTAAGTCACTTGTGTACAATCTAAATGAGAGAATCAGCCCTAAAGGTTATGATGAGTAATAGTCTCAAAACTGATAGTATTATTGATAAATAATATGTATGTAGTCAGCAAACACATACTTGCCCAGAAATTGAAGACAGAATCTTTTACAACTGTCGCTTATGTACCAACATGGTAAATGCTTTTCACCATGAATGCTGATAACCAGCTGGCTTTCAGCCTTGTTCATGAGCAGATTGGCTCGGCATGCCTGTTGCTTCATTAGCATGTGTTTTTTTATTTCACATCACAGCATATTACATCTCATATCTACCTTCCATTAATAATATGGTGCATGCATTTCACCAAGCAACACTTAACATTTTTTTGTCTTGACACTCATGGGAAGCCCCATGCTCATGAAGTTGAAAAGTTGATTTGCAAAGAAATTCGAAAACATCAACTGGGCATTATTGGAATCCGCTTTTCAGTCACATGTATGGTTGTTTATATTAAAATGACAAATGCTAAGGTGTGTAAGGCTGTTATTTGCAAACATGCCAATTAACTCAAGTTGTACCAATAGAATATTTGAACTTCCTTTCAAGTGCCACAGGAAGGTGTTGGCAAACTTTCATCACATACCGT
Organism: Locusta migratoria; assembly: GCA_026315105.1. Lineage (NCBI taxonomy): Eukaryota > Metazoa > Arthropoda > Insecta > Orthoptera > Acrididae > Locusta > Locusta migratoria. The sequence goes on from CM048744.1 coordinate 674,119,902, forward strand.
GTACTCAATAGTGTGTGACAAGTAAAAGTTGAATCACGGAAACACATGCCATTGTACTTGACAATTGGCGAAATGCTAGGCACAGTTATGTACAATGGTCAACTCTGAACATGAGCAGGCTGTGGCCAGGAGGGCCAAACAGATCGGAATGCACATAACCGTGCACAGTAGAGACACCAATTGTGACCACCCAGATCCCTTTCATCTGTGCCAAAGTCATCCATGCTTGTTTTCAAATTCTTTCTGATCTGCCTCTGTCATCCATGCTGGAGGCAGCAGATAATGATGAGAAACCTACCATGCCATCACCGATGTCAATTCCGAAACAGCACCAATGCCAATTCTTGGGCAGTCAAATCTTCAGAGTACAGTGGTTGCTCCTTCTGGTTTAATTCATATTGAACTGGGGGTCGTGCCTATCTCCACCTTCCTACAGACTGGTCTGGTGACTAATGTCAGCTGCCTGCAGTAGGCTGAATGACCCATCTGTAAACAATAATTACCAAAGGAGAGGACAAAACACGGCCATGCTTTCTCTGCTGATTCTCTGCTTCAAATGGATACCAAGTATGCTAATGTGGAGGGCATCGAGCAGCTGTCCGATGGGGAGGTGTTTGAAGTAGTTTTAAAAAAATGAAAAATGTATAGTTTCCACAAGATTCAAACATGGGTCTCTGCTTCCCAGCCAGTTACCTTGGCCATTTCACTGTTGGCTTTACTTGCAAAAGGTGTTTAATATGTGGGAGCATACACTGCAGTTGACGTTTCTGTCCTCTAATAATTATTTGTAAGTATGCATTTGTGGACCCCATACATGATGATGAAACATGCTCCACTTACAATTAAATGACTGTATAGGAGTGGCTAGAAGGCAAATGCAAGTCTGTAGAAGAATGTATAAATGAGGGAAAAATAGATACCACCTATAGGAAAATAAAAGAAACATTTGGAGACAAGAAAAGCAGCTATATTGCCACGAGAAACGACGAACACCGACTGCCGGCGTGGCGCAGGGGATAGCGTCACGGACTACGGTGCAGAAGGTCGCCGGTTCAATCCCGCCCACTGGCAAAAAAATTTATTTCTTTGTAATTAACAATTCCAGAAGGTTCTACATCTTTCTTATGTTCACTTGTAAATTCTACTTGTTTCTTATGTTAACTGTTGTTCTAATTTCTGGTAAATTCTGTCTGTGTATAAATAGCAGAGCACTCAGCATGAGAGGCAGGCAGTGCTGCGTGTATGTTGAGTTCGTAATAAACGTGCTTTGAGTATAAGTGCTGTGTTCAGTTGCCTTCGAAGCCAAGCCTGCTCCCATTGCAATACGACAATATGAATATAAAGAACTTGGTTGGAAAACCAGGGAAAGCTGAAAAGAGTATATAGAGGGACTCTACAAAGGAAATGAACTGCAGGAAGGGAAGAGGATGTAGATGAAGATGAAATAGGAGATACTAAACTGAGAGAAGAATTTGACAGAGCACTGAAAGACCTAAGTCGAAACAAGGCCCCTGGACAGGACGGCATTCCCTCAGAACTACCCAAGTCTCTAGAAGAGCCAACAATGACAAAACTATTTCACCTGGTGCGTAAGATGTATGAGACATGGGAAATACCCTCAGACTTTATGAAAAACGTAATAATCCCCATTCCAAAGAAAGCAGGCGCAGACAGGTGTGAAAATTACAGAACCACCAGTTTGGTAAGTCATGGTTGCAAAATTTTAACACAAATTATTTACAGAAGGATGGAAAAACTGGTAGAAGCCGACCTTGGGAAAGACCAGTTTGGATTCAGGAGAAATGTAGGAACAAGGGAGGCAATCTTCACTTTACATCTTATCTTAGAAGATGATTAAGGAAAGGCAAACCTACAGTTCTAGCTTTTGTAGATTTGGAGAAAGCTTTTGACAATGTTGATTGGAATACACTCTTTCAAATTCTGAAATCAGCTGGAGTGAAATTATAGAGAACAGAAGGTTATTTACAACTTGTACAAAAAACAGACAGCAGTTATCAGAGTTGAAGGGCATGAAAGGGATGCAGAGGTTGGGAAGGTTGTAAGACAGGGTTATAGCCTTTCCCCGATGTTATTCAATTTGTACAATGAACAAGCTATAAAGGAAAGCAAGGAGAAATATGGAGAAGGAATTAAAGTTCAGGGTGAAGAAATAAAAACATTGTGTTTTGCTGATGACATTGTAATTCTGTCAGAGACAGCAAAGGACCTGGAGAGGCAATTGAATGGAATGGACAGTGTGTTGAGAGGAGGATAAAGATGAACATTAACAAGAGCAAAACAAGGGTAATGGAATGCAGTCTTAGAAAATCAGGCAATGCTGAAGGAATTAAATAAGGTAGCGAATCAATAAAGGTGGTAGCTAAGTTTTGTTACTTAGGCAGTAAAAGAACATATGACGGTTGCAGTACAGAGGACATAAAATGCAAAATGGCAATGGGAAGAAAAGTGTTTTTGAAAAAGAGACATTTGTTAACATCAAATATTAATTTAAGCACATCAAGGACTTGTGAATTTAACATTGGAAGAAGTGTGTGGTGTAAAAATTGCAGAGGGAGACCAAGAGATGAATATAGTAAGCAAATTCAAATGGATGTAGGTTGCCATTCTTATGAAGAGATGAAGAGGCTTGCTCAGGATAGAGTAGGGTGGAGAGCTGCATCCAACCAGTCCCCAGACTGAAAACCACAACAACAACAACAACAACATATGGTGACGAATTGCAGTGATTCAATAATTTATCAACATTTATTCACAATGGCAGATTTTCCGCAGCTTCACTGTATAAGGTATGGATGTACTACCAAATGGTGAAATACAAGAATTTGTGTCAGGGCAAGACGCAAACCTGGGTTTCCCACTTTTCGTGAGCAGTCACCTTGCCATTCCATCCCTGTAATTCATCACTAAACAGTAATTTAAAAAATGCCTAGGTGAGGCAATGATGACAGCAGCGTAGTGTAATGCCTTGTTGTTTTCTCCCTTCCTGGTGCAGGAATATAGTAGAAGCTGCGAGTGCCAAGGATTGTATGTAGTTGACTCATATGTGCAGTCCGTGTGCAATACGGAAGTTTGGGTTGGTCCTGTAGTTGTGTTCAGGTAGGCTAATGCTAAGGCAATCGCTTGTGAAAAGTGGGAAACTTTGGTTTGAGTCCCAGCCTGGCACAATTTTTTGTGTATCACCAGCCATACCTTGTACAGTGAAGCTGTGAAAAATTCCCCATTGCAAATAAATATTGATAAACTATTTACAATTATCTATTGATCCTGTCAATTTTGAGTTGATTGCTTGTCATAACATTTAAGGGTGATTTTCTCAAAACCAGGGGAGGGAGGGGGAGCTGAGCCAAAGTATCTTAGAGACCTTTGTTTCAGGTTGTACATAAGCAACCTGCCAAGTCTGAGCCAAATCTGTTCGCCTTGTGAAAGTCTTTCCCTTGTAAGCGTGAAAACACACTTTCGTGCCTACACATCAGTGGAGTTTCAGATTTTCTTTCATTGGACCCATCTTCTTGTGAAACATTGAACTTTTATGCAATTGATTCGTGGACCACTGCTTCTCCTATAGCATGAGATCTGTAACTGAAACATATTTTGTATCTCATTCAGATCTGGTAACCAACTAACAGATTACAGATCCTGAAGTCTAATGTTACTTTCTGTAATGTTCTGCTTTTTCTATTCAGAATGGAGTTATTTTGGTACATTTGCCAAATGTACATGCTTGAGTCCTTACTCCTCACCAAGAGTACCAACCTTCTGTTTTACGCCAGCTCAACAAAGGTCATTGGGCTCTGCTCAAGACCAAACAGCTAGTTCATCATCTTTGTACACAGTTCAGACTTGACAAATAGATTCAACGCATCTGAGCTGGCTCTGAAAATACTATATCACCTCCACAATTAATTTCTGCTGAAATTCGGCAGTTTTGTACCCTCAATGGGAATAGACATTTGACTATAGCTCCTTTTTCACCTCAGAACAATGCAGAAGCTGAACATTTTGTTGGCACATTCAAACAACAGATGATGAAACTGTGTCAAGAACTTTCCAGAACTTTCTTTCATTCTTCAGTTCTTATCATTAAATGCCTTTTAACAACAAGTCTCAAGCAAAACATTTGCATTCACACCCTCATGGTACAATTTTATCCTTGTTTTATTCTCGTCTGTTACAATTTCCACAACAGTTTTCTGTCTTTGACCATGTAAATTTCCACATATAGAACCAAGCTTATACCTGCGAACCAGGTTACTGGTGCAATATGTGGGAGAGCACTATAACAATGTCCAAACTTAATTTGGTTGCATCATATGCCACCACCAATATCAGATGTGATGTCTTGAGTTTCCCTTTCATAGAATCTCCCAGAGGCAGAACACTTAGTTGGTCTATGATACTTTCTGCTGTACTGTTAGTGGGAGGATGGGAGGAGGGGGAGAATCCAGATGGCCCATTCTCCATACATCCTTGGTCCATCCCTATGCCACTCCCAACCCCAACCCCTCCTGCAAGACCTGTCCAATCCACCTGCCCAGCACTTCCTAATCCATTCCCATCACAGACTTATCTTACCCAATCAGATACTGGAACATCTGAAATTTTCAAACTGTACAGCAATCACTGCACAGCTTTTTTTATTGGCATGACCACTAGCCATCTTTCCATTAAGATGAATTACCAACACCAATCTGTGGTTAAAAACAAAGTAGACTACCCTATGGGACAACATGCAAATGAGCATACCCTTGATTTTAATGGATGCTTTAAAAGTTGGGCCTCCAGGATCTCTCCCCACCCCTCCACCCTCCCAACACCCAACCACCAGCTTTTCTGAATCACACAATGGAAAAACATTCTCCGATCCCAAAATTACCCAGGCCTCAACTTACAATAACCTCCTTTTCTTCACAACCAATAGTTTTTGGCACCTCTACCATACATCTCTCCAGTTTTGTGTTTGATCGTGTGTGTGTGTGTGTTGTGTGTGTGTGTGTGTGTGTGTGTGTGTGTGTGTGTGTGCATGCACCTTCCTTTTAATGATTTTCACCCCAACTCGTGCATCATTTCTGTGACACTCTCTCCCGTATATCATGATAATACAAAATGAGCTGCCCTTCTCTGAATTGATATGACAGATATCACTTACCGTCAATTACAATGTACCGTGTCCTTTCTGACAGGAAATCACGAATCCAATCGCACAACTGTGGCATTATTCCATAAGGTCGCAATTTGAAAAGAAGAAGTTTGTGAGGTACAGTGTCAAAATCCATTCGGAAATCTAAAAAGGTGCGAGCCCATTTCTCTTTTATTGCTTTGGGTGTGAAGGAGAACTGGCATCTATCATGTTTCCAAATCCATAAACGAGCAGCAAAAAATGAGAACATACATAACAGAAATCAGATCCTGATATGCGATGGAAATTCTGCAAAGATATGCATAAAAAATTGTACAGAAGAGATAAGAGTGCCTGGCCAATACTTACCTCAGCTCAGTACCACCAACAGTCTCTCTCTCTCTCTCTCTCTCTCTCTCTCTCTCTCTCTCTCTCTCTCTCTCTCTCTCTCTCTGTAAATAAGGGCTGATCCCATAAAATAAAGGTCATCTGGACATCCTATTCTATCCCCTTTCTCCTCTCTTCTCTTTCCTACTTGACAAAGGAAGGTTGTGTTATGTGTCTATCCCCCCCCCCCTTCTCTCTCTCTCTCTCTCTCTCTCTCTCTCTCTCTCTCTCTCTCTCTCACACACACACACACACACACACACACACACACACACACACACACAGAGAGAGAGAGAGAGAGAGAGAGAGAGAGAGAGAGAGAGAGAGAGAGAGGGATAGACATATAACACAAGTTTCCTTTGTCAGGTAGGAAAGAGAAGAGAGGAGAAAGGGGATAGAATAGGATGACCAAATGACCTGTATTTTATGGGATCGTCCCTTATTTACCCCAAGTGTCCTGTTGCCCCGAAAAAGTAAATATGGGACAACTATTGTCCTATTTTTTACTGACTGTCTGATATATTTTGAAATAGTGTGTTTTTCCACTAATGTACAGCACAGCCAAATGCAGAACCAATTGGTCATCATCAAACAATAAAGAAAATATGCTTTAACTCAAAGTGAATAAGACACGATTTTTTAATTTCTTTGGTGGGTACTGCGTTATGTTTTCCCATGACATGCAGCTTATCCACCTATAAAAGTTCAGTCATTAACAATTTCATAACTAGAAGACAGTGAGCTAAGAGAGAGTGATTTCTTGGGCATTTCATGAGACATTAATTGATTGTATCACAAAATGGGTATATGAAACAGCCATCAATGATACACAATAAGAATTTAGAAAAAATCTTTGGCATGTGAATAAGGTATAACATGAATAATCTGAAAAGGTACTTGACAGTTATCTCAAGTTTCCCTAAGTGATATATCCAGATAGTTTTAAGCATTTTTCTCAGGAAAGTTTTGAAGCAAGTATCAGTAAACAGGAAGGTTAAGAAAGAGTAACAACTTTTATATTTATGGTCTAACTTTGTATTAAAAGCAAGGTACTGCCTCCTTTGCAGGATTCATGATCTGACAGGTAATTTTATTTTTATACTTGAGAATGTGACTTTTCATAAGCTTTTGGCATGACTGTCCTCAGTTCTTCTTTAATGTATAATGTTCCAGCATGATTTTATTGCAATTGCATTAGAATGTTAGCAACATGACATTGCACTAAATCCACTTTATTCTACCAAACAAAGCAATTTTTAACACAGCAAGGAGAGAATTTTGTGTGTTATCAGAAATTCGCCACTGATCAATGAGTGATTATAGGTAATGGCACATTTTAGTTGCTACAAATATGCAGCAGGAACAGAAATGGCAACTTCAAGAAAATTAAATAATAGCAATGTGACTTTTCTTGCTTGTAAAAACTGGCACATGACCACTGCACAAACAATAATGTAAGAAGGTATATTGGTGTGTGGAGCACAGCAACATACATAAAAAAAAAAAGTCAGACAGCTTTCGAGCATTTAGCATTTCATTGGCACTAGTAGACACATATAACCACACAGACAAACAATTGTATATTCTCGAGGCCATGGGAAGTGACGTGTCTTGACACGGTTAAATTTGAGTGTTTGTATAGCTGCGTGTGTGACTGTGTGAATAAGGCCTAAATGCTCTAAAGCTAACTACATCTGTTTTCTTTTAAGGAATTTCAAATATTGACCTTTTAAAAAATTGTTTATACAGAAAGGTGAGTGAAAACATTTCTATATTGTATTCTAATTGTGGACCACAGTGTTATAAAAACTAAGTGAAAAAATTTGAAATTAAGTTTCAGAAAGGAGAGAAAGAAAGAGTGAGGGAGGGAGAAGGGGAAAGGAAAATGATAGGAGTATTTGCTCTATTTGTACCTTACAGTGCATTCATATAGATTTATAACTGGTTACTTTTCCTCCTTTAAGCATTTGGCACGAAAGGGTAGTTCAGTCGAATTTCTCCAAGAGAAGCCCATTAAGAATATTACAATTAAGAGAATAAGATAGAACAGTAAAATAAGTACTCACCTTAGAATTAGAGTATCATTTTCTGTGTTTAAATAACCTTCACTTGCAAGTAGATCAAGACGGAAGAATCTGTTGTAGCCCCAGCATTCTCCAATCTCAAAGTCTGATGCAAATTCACGGACAATATTCTTGCTAGCATCTACTGAACCTTGATGAATCATTTCAACTCTATATTCATATCTGTATTGGAAAAATAAAATAGGTTAAAATAAATCATTATTAATTACATTGACATGGTTTGTTACAAAGCAGTCATAATCAGAAATGAATATCTATAAATATGTATTACCCCATTTCTGTTTCATACCTTTTGATTTCATTTTCAATACAATCTTTGAGCACTACAACAGCTCGTTGGCATTGTATGTAACATTCCCCCTGTTCTCATTATTTATCTCTTTATGTAGAACCCAGATCCACTGGTTTTGAAACTAAGACGTGAATACTCTGGACAATTTCCAAATTTTTCATTTCTACATACTCTACCTCTTCTTTGGCACCAGCCTGCCAGAGTGACATTTACCAGTTATCCACCTCTCTAGCACACACTACTAAAGTATGCTTCTGCCCAAAGATTCATCTGGTCTAAATCCTGGTAGCAGACAAAGTTTTTAATTCCTGGCATTTGACCTGCAATAAGGAGACACGATAGTGTGAATTTTCCTATCACCAGGCACTGTAGCAATACTAATGTCTGTGTCACGTAGGAATGTGGCACAATTTTCAGCTGTACTGTACATCCACCTACAGCAAATGCTAGCACCCAATAAGATTTATTCTCCTTTCGAGTGGGCAGTATAGCGTTCCTGCTAGTGTATGAGAATCTGTAGCCTGCAGGTGGCACTACTGCCATTTCTTCTTGTGGTCTTCAGTCCAAAGACTGGTCTCATACAACACTCTGTGCTACTCTACATTGAACGCATTCTCCGAGAATTACTTCGAACAATTAGTTCATGAGCCAACTAGTATTGTAAATGGAAGTGAAAACACTCTTGATCTCTTAGCAACAAACAATCCTGAGCTCATAACGAGCATCAAAACGGATACAGGTATTAGTGAACACAGAATTGTTATAGCGAGATTGAATATCAAAAGTCTCAAAGTTACCAAAAATAAACGAAATGTATATTTGTTCCGGAAAGCAGATAGAAATAAAATTCATTGCTTCTTGAAAGATAGATTCCATTCGTTTCTAACACTAAATGTAGGTATAGACCAGATGTGGCTGAAATTCAAAGAAGTGGTATCGACAGCAATTGACAGTTTTATACCAAATAAATTAATAAAAAAAGGAGGTGATCCTCCTTGGTACACAAAACAGGCCAGGACACTGTTGCAAAAGCAACGGAAAAGGCATACTACATTTAAAAGAACACAAAATCCCCAGGATTGGCGATCGTACACAGAAGCTCGAAATTTAGCGATGACTTCAATGTGAGATACCTACAATACTCATCACAAGGAAACACTTTCTCAAAATTTGACTGAAAACTCTAAGAGATTTAATATACAAGGGGCAAAACACAAACAATACCCTCACTATGTGATAGTAATGGCGATCGTGCTGATGACAGTGCTACTAAAGCAGAGTTACTAAACATAGCTTTTAGAAACTCATTCACCAAAGAAGACGAGATCAATATCCCAGATTTCAAATTACGAACAGAGGCCATAATGAGTAACGTAGAAGTAGATATCATCGGAGTAGTGAAGCAAGTAAAATCACTTAACAAGACCAAGTCTTCTGGTCTTCTGTATACCCATTACATTTCTATCCGATTATGCTGAAGCTATAGCCCCTTACTTAACAGGTGTATACAACCGCTCTCTCAAAGAAGGATAGATACCAAAAGATTGGAAAGTTGCACAGGTCACACCTATATTCAAGAAAGGCAGTAGGAGTAACCCATTAAACTACAGGCCTATTTCATTGACTTCAATTTGCAGCAGGGTTTTGGAACATATCCTGTATTCAAATATTATGAATTATCTCGAACAGAACGATCTATTGACCCAAGGTCAACACGGATTTAGAAAATATCGTTCATGTGAAACACAACTAGCTCTTTATTCACACGAAGTGATGTGTGCTATCGACAAGGGGTTCGCAAATTGATTTCATATTCCTTGATTTCCAGAAGGCTTTTGACACTGTACCTCACAAATAGCTTTTAATCAAACCGCAACCAAATTTGCGACTGGATAGGGGATTTCCTCTCAGAGAGGACACAGTTCGACTAAAACAGAGGTGATATCGGGCATACCACAGGGTAGTGTTATTGGTTCTCTGCTGTTCCTTATTTACATAAACAATTTAGGAGAAAATCTAAGTAGCTCTCTTAGGTTGTTTGTAGATGACGCCATCATTTACCCTCTAGTACAATCATCTGAAGATCAAAACCAACTGCAGAATGATTTGAATAAGATATCTGTATGGTGTAGGAATTGGCAGTTGACTCTAAATAATGAGAAGTGTGAAGTCGTCCACATGAGTACGAAAAGAAATCCGTTAAACTTTGTTTACATGATAAATCAATCAAATGTGAAGGCTGTAAACTCCACAAAATACCTAGGAATTACAATTACTTCTGACTTAAATTGGAAAGAACACGTAGATAATATCGTGGGAAAGGCGAATCAGACTGTGTTTTATTGGCAGAACCCTTAAAAGATGCAACAGAACTACTAAAGAAACTGCACAAACTACACTTGTCCGTCTTTTTATGGAGTATTGCTGCCCAGTGTGGGATTCTTATCAGGTGGGCTTGACGGAGGACATCAAGAGAGACCAAAGACGGGCAGCTCGTTTTGTATTGTTATGATACAGGGGAGGCAGCGTTACGGAAATGATACAGGATCTGGGATGGAAATCATTACAACAACGGCACTTATCGCTGCGGCGTTGGCTACTTACAAAACTACAATCGCCAACATTCTCCTCCGAATGTGAAAATATATTGTTGACTCCCACTTACATAGGTAGAAATCATAATTAGAATAAAATATGAGAAATCAGAGGCCAAAAGGAGAGATTCAGGCGTTTATTCTTCCCGCACACTATTCTAGAATGGAATAGGAGATAAAATAGTATAACGGTGGTTCAATGAACCCTCTGCCAGGCACTTAAATGTGATTTGCAGAGTATCCCATGTAGATGTAGATGTAGATGTAGAACAAGCCTCATTGTCTCTGAATATCTATTGCAATTCCTTGTAAATGCATTTACTGTACTTGCCTCTTGTCTTCTTCTGCAATTTTCACCATCCCCCAGACTTCCCCCCAATAGTAAATTGACATTTAATTTATGTTTCTGAATGTGTCCTACGAATCAATTCCTTTTTATAGCAAAATAATGCCTCAAGTTTATTTTCTTGTCAGTTCTACTCAGTACCCCCCTCATTAGTTGCATAACATACCCATCTAATCTTCAGAATTCTTATTTAGTAGCATATTTCACAAGCTCCAATCTTGTTGCTGTTTGAGCTTCTTATCATGCATGTTTCACAACCATAGAATACCCACTCCTGACATCTTTTCAGAAAAAGACTTAAATAACATATAACAATTCTTGCCAGTGCCAGGCAACATTTAATACTTCAGCTATCTCAAGTTATTTTGCTGCCCAAATAACAAAACTCATTTACTGATTTTACTGCCTTATTTCCTAATCTAATAAACTTAGCAGTGCATTATTTTAGTTTGACTGTACACTTTTTTTGTTAATGGTCATCTTTTATCCTCCTCCCAAAACACTGTCCATTCTGTTTAATTGATCTTCCTACTCCTCAACTGTGATGATACATGATGATAGGGGTTTTTTGGGCCAAGTGTGAACAGCAAGGAGACAAAGGGCAGTGATCCAGCAAGTAACACATGCAGCTGAAGTGAAATACATAGGTGAACAGTAGACTTGAAGCTGGAGAAAAGTACCCCAATACCAAAGCTGGAGAAAGAGTTAAAATTACTGAGCTGAGGATCACGGCCGGCTGACCACAGCGATACTCCTCTACTGTCCCTGATAGAATTACAATGCTCCTGGAAAACCCCAAACTTTTGTATACTTTCCTGAACTTGAATAACTTCTCCAAATTTCTGTTTGGTTTGCTTTACTGACTGCCGAATATTGAGGAATGTGGCATTTGGGAAAGATCAGCAATGTAAAGTCTGTGTGCTAAGAACTGTTAACAAGAGGACTCAGTTACGTGCAGGGTTGAATGACAATAGATCAGAAACCTTTTGGATGTTTTTCCTGAAGTGCTCTACTACATGTGGCATAGTTTCTAATTCTGGGAGAACATTGTTTGGGTTCTACTAAAATATTATCTTCTAGAAAGAATAAAGCTGGTTCAAAGGTAACTGTGGCATAGAATCTAAAGAATTGAAGTTCACTTGAAAGTAGTTGTCACCCTGAGAGGGGAGAAGGGGAAATTTCATGGCTTAGGCAGAATTTTGTAACAAATTCAAAAATACTTAATTTACTGAAAGTAAAACAAGGCAAAATACTGTACTTCGACAACAATAAAAATTTAAAATTCACATTAACATTGATGTAATATACCTATAAATAAAACTATCACTATAATGCAGAGAATTTAATAATAAACTTTGAATTACTAAATAAAAACAAGTTGAATAATTGTGATCCCCTTGGACCTAACTTGCAGAGAAAAGTTTTTCATATGATGGTTTAATAATTGAAGCAGAAAATGGTTATTTTTCTCTGTCTAGCTGATATCTATATTTTGTCTTCAAAGCAAATAAAAGTTCCACAAAGGTACTGTAATGAGCAAGACATGGCCCGGGCCTGCCTCGTTGCATTTATGCCCTTGATTTCCCAATGTAACATGTGTGCATCAATAATGTTTTTTAAGGGGACAATAATTTTTTAAGTGCCGAGTAAATACTGTGGATGTTTGGGTTGCATTTGTGCAGGTCCACAAATGCAAGAATAGTATGGGTCCTGATGTGTATTTACCATTCGGTGCAGCTGAGCAGAGAGTAATATGTCCACGGAATAACAAATGCACTGACTATGCCCACAGACAAGTTCAGCATTTTTACAGAACAGATGTATGTACTAGCAAAAATAAAATGTTACATTATTTGATGAATACTTTGTAGATAGAATTAGCAGCACACTTTTCCATCCAGGATCTCAAACAGTTTCCTCAGAAATGTAATCTGAGACACACAGCGTTGGTGGTACAAATTATCTGGATCACCACTAAAGATTTTGCTATACGGTGACCACGATTTCCAGAAATAAATGTTAAGATAAAGATGGTATTTTAAGGAGCTGAGATAATGTGCAGTGATCTAGTCCCAAAGCACAAATAGGCGATTCAGGAGGGTTACAACAGCAACCAAGAGGCTCTCGCATCAGAACTTGCTTGAGACGCTTAGATTTATGAAAGTCAATCATTTCTGAAAATATATATTGTGAGAACTTTAATAAATGGAGTAAGCAAAATTACCAAGGTCAACAGAAAATCTACATCAAGGAAATTATATAGCTACAAGCAGTATCAGTTTTACTGCATCTAATCTTATCAAACTTTTGATCAAATGCCCAATTATGAAAATAAAATTTAGGGTGAATAATAAGCGAATCCCTTGTTAACATCAAAGAATTAAAACTGGAACAAAGATATAGCTAGTAACAAAGTTGAAGTCAATGATGAAGATTGAGGTAAAGAGTAGAAAACAGCCAAGCAGCCGCCAGTGGGCAGGTTAATGGAAAATTGTGGACTATAAATCCGGCATTTCTGCATCCAACACACTGCATTACATTACAGCAGCTAATTATGCCATCCTATGCAGGCACCAACCACCAAGCCAACCATCATTCATCGACGTCACAAACTAAACTCAGCACATCACCCCTACTGACAATTCTGTGAGCGAATTTTTATATTTTACACATTTTTGGTAGTGTGTTGAGCGGAACTTCTTCATTATTGAAATGTGTCACTATAGAAGGTATTGCATCGCTTTTAAGACAGTGTGAACATATTATCTGTATTTGATTAGGGATTCTTCCTCATTAAAACACACAGTACCAGTATGTCAATAACTGTCACTTTATTTGCAAGCATGTCTTGGAAACTTCACGGAAAGAATAAATGCACGATTCAACAAACTCGATACTAAGGTAAATACACAAAGTGAAGCTGAGATTGATTAGTTAGAACATCATATCAAAAAATAAAAAATAAAAAACTTGTTTTAGATGCAAAAAAGAGAAAAATTTAGAAGCAGCTCTTATAAATTTACCTAAAGGTTTATGCGAAGATGTTGAAAAACAATGTGATTCAGTTCGCCTGAGGTCTGAGAACAATTTAAAGAAATAGAAATTCAAAATATTTGGACCAGGGTTTGCAATGCTTCAACTTACACTGTTATCTTGATACATTGTAATTACTGTGTTTTTATTATTATTATTATTATTATTATTATTATTATTTACCACATCAATGAACTGGCATTTAGCATGTTACAGGTAGCTAATTCAAATTATGTGTCAGGTTTTGAATTAGTTCAACTAGCACCGCTACTTAGAAAATCTCTTATTATTGTGGTTATTTTATGTTTTACTGTCTCTCAGAACTGGATTTAGTCTGTTCCCGGCAGCTCTGTGTATTCCTGAGCAGAGGTCATTTGGGTAGTCTTGTTATTTCACTGAATATTTTATGGTGACATCTGAGTGTTGCTTTTGCCCCCAAATAAGCATTCACTGTAAGACAGATTTATAATTGTTATTAGTGGTAATACTGTTGTAATTTTTTGTGCCCACACAATCTGTAACTTACTTGCTTGCTGCATTTAAATTGTCGTTAGTTTGGTGTATAATTTGTACTACGTTCGATTGGTGTGCACACAGTTTGTGTTCTCAGGAAATTAGTGTTTATTAGTAGATGTTCTGTACTTCTGGTGTCTGCACTAAATTAACTTTTGGACTTCAGACTGCTATGCATCTATGTAGTGTGATGATAAATGAGGCAGGAGATATATGGGTAAGAAGGACAGTAGGGGAGAGGAATTTTTTACTTGAATTTAAAAGAAAATCATAATTAATTAATTAACTGATTAATTTAAAATATATTTACTATCAGTTGATAGACCATAGATAATTCATAAAATGAGATATATAAAATTAATCTTAGAGAACAAAAAACAGTGGCGCTTCCTTATGTTTTAGACATAAGAGTGGAATTAGTCAGTCTTGTTTAATTATCTGAAGTGATGGGAGCATGCCAATCTTGTAAGAGTTTCATTTTGTAAAAGTTTTGTCTATTAAATTTTCTGAAGTTTTTCTCTCAAGAAAGAAATCTTTTCATTTATTAGTGATGAATTCATTTATAATTGGCCAACCCAAGAGCCCTGAGTATCCAGAAATAGTAAATTGTCAGTATTCAAACATGTAATTAATTACCTTCAATTACTAACTTTTGAACCAAATAGTAATAAAATCACTAAAAGACTATATTCATAATAATATAATATAAAAAAAATTCACTAACAAAAGACTAATAATTTAATTTTCATTATGTATTAATATAGTAGGTAATCGAGCCCGGTGAGAGCTGTGTTTCTCATTTTTGCTGTCTGTAGTTTAATGGTACATCATTTGCCCCCCCCCCCCTCCCCCTGCAATCTTGCAGTGTGTATACTGTGCCTACCATTATTGTCGACTGTGTTAATGGAGCCCATTATGTGCAATGAGTTCCTATACAATATAAGTTATAATTTTGGGTAATACAGTGGAATTCCAACTCCATGTTCTCCAGTTTTACATTTTTTTGATATTTTATGCCATAAATTCGTAGTCCCTGTGAAAAACCCATAAATACAATGGTAAGAATTCCCCAATATTAAGTTTTTTCCTAGTAAGGTTTACCTCAGTTCTATGTTCTTACTAGATGTTTCACTTTACTTTGTCCTCTAATTTCTAATGACATTTGATGTGACTGAACAAGTGATAAGTGACTCAAAAGACAGTTCACCCCACCTTTGTTGATGAAGTTAAGGGATATGTGAAGATCCGCCTTGGGTCAACCATCTAGCAGCAGAACAGGAAATTAGCAGGTGCAGTTCCAAACTCCAGTGTATCAGTGAATGCACATTAGACAGGGATAACTGACACATGTGCACAAAGGGGTACTGAAGTAAGCTATAAATTACTCATTTGATATGAATATTGGCTAAACAATAAATCTCAATAGAACTTGCAGAAACATCAAGCCACCACTCACCTTAAATCAGACTTTATTCTACAAGTACACTTTGTAATCCAGTAGACAGAAATGTTCAAAATAGCACATTGCATTTTAAACATATCTATCTTCCCCCCCCCTCCCTCCCCCCCCCCCCCCAAATTACAATGTGGTACCTATTAACGACGGAGTTGTTACAGATCACTGAACCTCTGATACAGTAGTAAAATGCTCTTCTACTTGTGTCTTGTGTTTCTGCAACAGAAAACTGCAATGTACAGCAGTTTTATGCATTTTTTCTCTGTAGATAAATTTTTAAAAATGACAAAATTATAAAAACTACACACAGTACCAATATGTCAATAGAGTCCATTTCTTTGGAAGAAAGCTTTCGAAAACAATCCACAAATAGTGGACAGCGGAATACAGATTACTGAAAGTTCACTCTTCTTGATACAGTTGTTATGTGCATTTGTGAGAAGAGCAAGCTAAAAATCTTGTTTTAAACATGAACAATAATTTGGAAAAGAAAAAAAAAAATGCCAAACATTCTCCATAGACTCTAATATAGAGACCTCACATACAGTTAGCTGCATCTCTTTAAAATTACAGCAACATCTTTAAATACTAATTGAAGATGTGTGAAGACATTGAGAAGAACTTCTCCTTGAGTATCTTCTTCTAAGAAGAGGAAACAGATGAATTCATCAAAATCTCGTAATTCATCAGACTTTTCTTTATATCACAGAATCTGTCTCATGTTGTCTCATTCGGTGCACAGAACAGCTGACTTGCACTGCTTCAATCCCATCATTTACCCGGCGATGTTGACAATATTCATACATCAAAAATGTTAGCACAGTATTGGTCCTATTCTAGACTTAACTATTCTCCATTTAATTACCCTCACTTGCACAAATTTTATACAATGTAGTCCTATTGAAGAGGAGTGCAATTTTTAATCATATACGGTATACCCACCCCCATGAACCACAGACATTGCCAAAGTGGGGTGGCTTGCGTGCCTCAACGATGCAGATAGCTGTACCATAGGTGCAACCACAGTGGAGGGGTATCTGTGGAGAGGCCAGACAAACGTGTGGTTCCTGAAGAGGGGCAGCAGCCTTTTCAGTAGTTACAGGGGCAACAGTCTGGATGATTGAGTGAGCTGGCCTTATAACATCAGCTAATATGGCTTTGCCATGTAGTTACTGCGAACGGCTGAAAGCAAGGAGAAACTACAGTCGTTACTTCTCCCGAGGACATGCAGCTCTACTGTATGACTATATGAGATGGCATCTTCTTGGGTAAAATATTCCGGAAGTAAAATTGTCCCCCATTCGGATCTCCAGGCGGGGACTACTCAGGAGGATGTCGTCATCAAGAAAAACAAAACAGGCATTCTACGGGCCGGAGCATGGAATGTAGGTAAGCTAGAAAATTAGAAAAGAGAAATGGATAGGTTAAAGTTAGATATGGTAGGGATTAGTGAAGTGCAGTGGCAGGATGAACAGGATTTCTGGTCTGGTGAGTACAGGGTTATCAACACAAAATCAGTTGGTGGTAATGCAGGAGTAGGTCTGATAATGAATAAGAAAATAGGAATGTGGGTAAGTTATTATGAACAGCATAGTGAACGCATTATCATAGTAAAGATAGACACAAAGCCAACACCGACCACAGTAGTGCAAGTTTATATGCCAACTAGCTCTGCTGATGATGAGGAGATTGAATAAATGTAAGAGGAGATAAAAGAAATCATTCAGAAAGATAAGGGAGACGAAAACTTGATTGTGATGGGGGACTGGAACTCGGTTGTAGGAAAGGGAAGAGAAGGTAATGTAGTAGGTGAATATGGACTGGGAAAAAGGAATGAAAGAGGAGATCGCTTGGTAGAATTGGTTTAATCATCATGAACGAAGGCTGTATACGTGGAAGAGACCAGGAGACACTGGACGGTACCAGATTGACTTTATAATGGGAAGGAATACATTTAGAAACCAGGTTCTAAACTGTAAGACATATCCAGGAGCAGATATAGACTCTGACCATAAATTATTGGTTATGAACTGCAGATTAAAACTTAAGAGACTGCAGAAAGGTTAGGAGATGGAACCTGGACAAATTGAAGGAACCAGAGGTGGTTGAGAGTTTCAAAGGGAGCATTATGCAAGGATTGGCTGAAACGGGGGAAAGTAATACAGTAGAAGAAGAATGGGTAGCTCTGAGAGACAGGGTAATGAAGGCAGCAGAGGATCATATAGGCAGAAGGCCTAATAGAAATCCTTGGATATCACAGGATATACCGAACTTAATTGATGAGAGGAGAAAATATAAAAATTCAGCGAGTGAAACAGGAAAAATGGGGTACAAACGTCTGAAAAATGAGATTGACAGGAAGTGCAGACTGGCTAAGCAGGAGTGGCTAGAGGACAAATACAGAACCGTAGAAGAAGGCATAACTAGGGGAAATAAAGGAGATATTTGGAGACAAGAAAAGCAGCTGTATGAATATCAAGAACTCAGACGGAAAACCAGTACTAAGCAACGAGGGGAAAGCTGAACTGTGGAAGGAATATATAGAGGGCCTATACAAAGGAAATAAACTTGAAAGCAGTATTCTAGAAATGGAAGACAAAGTGAAGGAAGATGATATAGGAGATATGATAGCGCAAGAAGAATTTGACAGAGCGTTGAAGGACTTGAGTCGAAACAAGGCCCCTGTAATAGATGATATTACGTCTGAACTGCTGATGTCGTTAGAAGAGCCAGTCATGAAAAAATTGTATCACCTGGTATGCAAGATGTATGAGACAGGGGAAATACACTCTGAATTCAAGAAGAATATAGTAATTCCAATTCCAAAGAAAGCAAGTGCAGACAAGTGTGAAAATTACAGAACTAAGAGTTTCATAAGCCATGGGTGCAAAATACTAACACGAATTATTTACAGTCGAATGGAAAAACTTGTGGAATCCGACTTCGGGGAAGATCAGTTTGGATTTAGGAGAAATGTAGGAACAGGGGAGGCAATACTCACACTACAACTTATCTTAGAAGATAAGCTAAGGAAAAGGAAACCTACATTTTTAGCATTTGTCGATTTGGAGAAAGCCTTTGACAATGTCAACTGTAATACACTCTTCCAAATTCTGAAGGTGTCAGGGGTAAAATATAGGGAGCGAAGAGTTATCTTCAACCTATACAAAAACCAGACAGCGGTTATTAGAGTCGAAGGGCAAGAAAGGGATGCAGAGGTTGGAAAGGGAGTAATACAGGGTTGTAGCCTTTCCCCAATGTTGTTCAATCTGCAGGCAGGCAGTGAAGGGATGGAAGGAGAAATTTGGAGAGAGCATTAAAGTGCAGGGAGAAGAAATAAAAACTTTACGGTTTGCGGATGACATAGTAATCCTGTCAGAGACCACAAAAGATCTGGAAGAGCAATTGAATGGGATGGACAGTGTCTTGAAAGGAAGATATAAGATGAACATTAACAAGAGTAAAACGTGTATTGTAGTTGCTCTTATACAATGTTCCGTTTATAAGTTGGAACTCTCCATTGGTCGGCTATCCTTTCTCCAAGGCCTCTATCATTTTTAATAGGGCTGGATCTTCCCTCTGTTCCGCTGTAACGTCATCTAATTCAGTGAGGGCTGAAATTTCATTAATGCTATTGTGTTCCACTAATGGATTCCTCGAAAGGCAGTCAGCATCCTTGTGTTTGCGCCCGTTCTTAAATACCACTGTGACATCGTACTCTTGGAGTCTTAGTGCCCTTCTTGCTAGTCGAACTGATGCAACCTTCAAGCTAGTATGCCAACACAAAGAATGGTGGTCTGTCAAGACGGTGTATGGTTTGCCGAATAAATACGGCCGGAACTTGTTGATAGCCCAGATAACTGCGAGACATTGTTTTTCAGTTTTAGAGTAGTTTATTTCGGTCTTTGAGAGTACTCTTGACACATAGGCTATCACTTTTTCAGCACCTTCCTGAACTTCTACAAGCACTGAACGAATCCCATAATCACTGGCGTCTGTGTGAAGTTCTGTTCCTGCATTCTCGTCGTACAAGGCTAGCCTGGTGCGGAAGTTACAGCCTCCTTAAGTGCCTGGAAAGCTCTTTCTTTTGTCTCATCCCAGTAAAACTTGGCGTCTCCCTGCAGAAGTTGTTGTAATGGACCTGCCTTGTTACAAAATCCTTTTATGAAACGTCGGTAGTATGAGCACTAGGGTTGTGTCCGAGTGGTTCGGCCGAATCCATTATTTGCCGAATCTAGCACTCTGGCTTCGGATTCGGCGCATAATGGCCGAATACTACCGAATCCCGAATCCAAAGTCTCATATGGAAACCTTCAGTTATGAATGTTGGAGTTTACTTTGCATAACAGTACGCTTTCGTCTGCATTATTTATTTTATTTTCCATAGATCTGCAGAAAGACGCGATTTCACTAAACGAAGCGACCTCACTTTGAATAGTTCTGATAAAAGGCGCTACGAGCCGCCACAAGTAACTTTTCCCGTCTACACAGGCGACACATAAGGTTCGTTCAAAGAGCTGCAGGACTGCAGCTTCCTGCAACTTCCTGCAGCAGCAAAGCAGGCACTACCGCGCATGCGCGGGTACCGATGACGTCAGTCAGGCTGCAGGAGGAAATTTTGCCTGCAGCTCATGCAGCCAGAAAGCTGCAGGACGCTGCAGCCGGGAGCTTCCTTGAACAGCCGGTAGGCTGCAGGAAGCTGCAGGATTGCTCTTTGAACACGAATTTCCGTACTGGGCATGCGCGGTTGCAGCCCTGCAGCGCTTTGAACGAACCCATAGGCTTGTTTAGCAGGCGAAAATACAAATACTGGCTAAAACGTTTCCGCTTTCAGTTATAAGTAGTAACAAAAATTAATTTCTTCACGTAAATACCAACAATACATAAGTTTTAGGATTCTTGCCTCATTCTGATTTCACGTATTGTTTCGTCGAATTTTGTGAAATGCTGGGATATGTGAACTGTAATGAAGCACTAGGATTTCAAGAAGAAAGTTATTTATTATGTGGAAAAAAGTAATAATGTTGCACCATCCAGGCGGAATGACGTCAATTCAACAACCACTTGACGTTTGTTTCAATAAATCATTTAAGGTCAAGCTGAAACACATGTACACCTACTGCCTTTCGAAAAGTGACAGACAACTGACACCAACGGGTCGTGTAAAACGCACTAGTGTACCAATGGAATGATAATACTGGAACTGGATTCCAAATCGGATTGCGTAACATGCATTTAAAAATGTTCGAGAACGTATACACTAGATTACACGAGGGATGATGTTCTGTAGCACAAAGGAACTGTGTAACAAAGAATCAAATAATAGTGATTCAGAATTGCCGTACGGGTATCTAATTGCTATTATAAACATTTCGTAAAATTTGTATTATAAGACTAATAAAATTGTTTTATATTCCCGCATTTAGTTTCATACAATAGCCGTACACTTGAATTCTTATCGAAAAGCCACTACATAAAGACTGTGTTGCATCAACATGCCTGACGCTACAACCTCTGCCTTGGTGCTAAAACTTAGGTGTTTTTCTATTAGGAGCAAGGGGTTGTTCCTATGAATCGTGATTCGTGAATTCCAGACTCTTTCGCCATAAGAATAGTACAAATGTAAACATTATGCCATGTAATCTTCTGTGTTACCTGTCACAACATTTAAATTCCGTCCGCCTAACAAACCCAAAAGACAACTGCGAATGCGGAAGAATACATATCACGTTAATGTTTATATTTGTATTATTCTTATGCTGAACGGAAATAATTAGAAACGAAGCACGGCATCTGACTTCTAGTACTGATTTTTAAATCTTCTACGAATAAAAATTCTGTGCAGACAAGTTAGGTAATCTTTGAAAAAAAAATGAATCTAAAAAATACCCTTGCTTAACCTTCTGGAATGCAAAATCTGCGCGATACTTTTCACAGTTCTGAAATGTCTTCGTGGCAATAACAAGTACACAAGTACGCGGATTTTGCAGTGTCTGAATGTCCTGCCCGTCACTCATGGAATGCCTTATATGTCACTATTAAATTATTTAAAATTTGCACATCGTATTTTTTTTAATCTATTTTTTAACATACAAAATATTCTCAGGTTTTATTTTTGAGTCTTTGCCTTTGTAAAAAGGAAAAAAAAAAAAACCTAATCCTTTGCTTTCATTGTTTATTTCACAATATGAAACATTTTGTAACAGAGTGAAATTTCTTATTATCTTTTAGATCAAGATATATATCAAAATGTTTCATTCAAATTTTTTTAAGGGTAGGGGGTATTAAAAAATCCTTAACTTTGAAAATAAAAATCTAAGTGAAATTTTAATTTCTTAAATTTTACTGTTAATATTGTCATTTGGGATTCAGCCCAGAGGCTTGATCTTCATCACTGGCTGTGATAGAGTAGTAAGTAATTATTTTTGAATACATGTACTTGACAGATTATTTGGGTTTGAGATTCGGACGATTCTATTCAGGTTCGGTATTCGGCACATGTTTTGTTTCAGATTCGGTATTCGGATTCGATTCGGTAAAATTGGGGTTCGACCCATCCCTAATGAGCACAACCCGAGAAAACTTCTCACATCACGAATGTGCTGAGGAGTTGGAAATTCTGTATCAGGACAGACACCATCTCCATTGACTACGTGCCCCAGGATTTTTATCTCTGTGGCGACGAAGAGGCACTTCTTTGGATTGAGGCGGAGACCTGCAGTCTGAACACACTTCAACACAGTTGACAGGTGACTCAGATGTCCTTCAAATGTTTTCGAGAAAACGACAGTGTCATCTAAATAGCAGAGACAAGTTGTCCACTTAAGGTGTAGAAGCAAGTTGTCCATCATGCATTCGAATGTGGCCGGAGCATTACATAATCCAAATGGCATTACTTTAAATTCATAGAGGCCGTCAGGTGTAATAAAAGCCGTCTTCTCCCAGTCAGCTTCGTCAACCTCGATTTGCCAGTAACCTGTCTGCATGTCCATAGTTGAGAAGTATGTAGCTCCTTTCAAGCAGTCTAAGGTGTCGTCAATGCGCGGCAATGGGTAGACATCTTTCTTTGTGACTCTGTTCAGCCGCCGATAGTCGACACAGAATCGCCACGTGCCATCCTTCTTCTTTACGAGGACCACCGGAGCCGACACAGGACTCTCCAAAGGTTGAATAATGTCATCTCGCAACATCTTCTCCACTTCCTCCTGAATTATCCGTCTTTCAGCTGGCGACACTCTATACGAACGCTGGCTAATTTGCGGATGATCGCCAGTATTAATACAGTGCTGTATCGTGAGCCATTTCGTCTGACTTTTCCCCTGCTGAGGTGTGAATGCACCCGAAAATTTGCGTAGTATACCTAACACCCGCTGGCGTTGTTCTTCGGTTAGTCCAGGCCCTATTGGTGGTTCCACGTTTGTTTCCTCCAGCGTGTTGTCTGTACTACAGCAGGGCATGGGTCTTCATTGATGACGTTGAGCTCACCGTTCTGGATTGGTTCAGCTGTCCCGATACACATTCCCTTGGGGATAAGTTGTGACTGCTCGTGACAATTTGTGATCCAAATCTCTCCTTGACCACCGGTAATGCTTATGATAGCCACTGGTATGTAAATTTCTTTTGTGAACCTGATAAACTTTTTACTGTCAACAAGAACTTCACAGTTTAACCAGTCATTTGTGTTTGTGACTGCAACTCTTCTCATTGTCAACGGCGGTATCGTCACATTGCCAACAACGAATAACTTCCCAGAAAATTCTGTATTATGTGTATCCAGCGGAACAACTTCTTCAATTTACAGTTCAGATTTTCCACAGTCAATGATAGCTTGGGACGCCTGAAGGAAGTCCCATCCGAGGATGACATTGTGACTACATTCTGTTAACACGACAAATTCAAATGGCTGGGTCCTGTTGTTAATGGTTATTCTTGCGACACAAGTTCCTGCTGGATGGACGTACTTTCCATTTGCAACCTTCAGCACAGTTGACCCCTATCACAGAACATTGTCTTCTTTACTTTGCGGCGGTAATTATCCGACTGTACAGAAAAAGACGCTCCTGAATCAACAAGTACTCGGACAGGTTGGCCGTCGATTATGACGTCGATGAGATTTCCCGACATCTTAGCGACTGTCGTCCATGGAGGATTTTCATCTGTGGCAGCCTCACCTCCGTAGATGGTCGCCTCGCTTAGTTTTCCTGGGTGCGGCGGCTAGGGGAGCGGCTGGTACCTCTGTACGGCGACGGTGAACGGCAGCGGCGCGTCGGGGAGCGACCTCGTCTAGGGTACGGCGATGGGCTTCTTCCCATAGGTCGACTGAACTCGTCAGCAGGTGACTGCCTGGGATAGAACTGCTCTGATGGCTGACGTCTTGCGGCAAAATAATCGTCGAATACTCGCCGCCTCTCTCTGCAGTAGCGTACGACATGTCCACGGTTGTGGTCTCGTCGGCCAGTTCATAGGCTGCCATTTGGCGGCTGTAGCGTATGTCATAGCAGGGCGACGCCATTCTTCACGTCGGGTGCGATTGGCGGGGCAGACAGGAGCTAATGTCTGAAATACATCTTCCTCAGTGGTGTCGGCTCCCTCGTGACTTGCATGGCTTATATCCATGGCCATAATCTGATGCTCGCTCGGTCTAATAGTTCCGGGTGCCATGCACTGTTCTAATTCTTCTCTCACAATTTGTCGTATCAGAGAAGCGAATTCATGCTGGTCTTCCACAACGGACATAGGGACAACATTGGGGAGTCGGTCATACTTCTTGCGTCCAACTCTCCTTTGTTACATCTCTTCAATACGTTGGCACCATTTGATGAACTCATAGTGACGTCTTTTATCAGAAGGGCTTGGTACATGTCTTCTGCTACACCCTTCATCAGGTGCGTGATTTTGTCCACCTCAGTCATGTTCAGATTGACAGTGTTACACAGGGCCAAAACATTCTGTATGTAAGACTGTGTCGGCTCACCATGTCGTTGGGCCCGGTTCTTCAGTTGTTCTACCGCCGAGTGGATTTGCCGCTGTCTGTCTCCAAACGTCTTCTTAAGTTCCGCCTGCACCGTTTCCCAATCATTCAGTTTATCTTCGTTGTTCTCGAACCATTGCTGGGCTGTTCCATCCAGGTAGAAATAAACGTTGGCCAAGCACATTGTATGATCCCACCTGTTGTACTTGGCGACTCGGTCGAACCCTTTTAGCCATTTGTTGGGGTCCTGTCCAGCATCTCCAGAGAACACCGACGGGTGTCTGATGTGCAGTTGGCTTATTGCTGGTTTCGTCTCCATCGTTCTTCTAATAATACGGACTTTTGGAAGGGTGTACTTGGTGTATCCCTATTATTCCGGTTCCAGTCCGTGTAAGCGACGGCGTTTACGTTGCCTAATCGGAGCCACGGTGATGCAGCTGTTGCACAGTGTACCCGGCACCTCCACCAAACAATGTCACGTTGCAATGGAAGTAGGCTTGACTTCGAAGGCAACTAAACACAGCACTTATACTGAAAGCACATTTATTACGAACTCAACATACACGCAGCACTGACTGCCTCTCAGACAGAGTGCTCTGCTATTTACACACAGACAGAATTTACCAGAAATTAGAAGAACAGTTAATATAAGAAACAAGTAGAATTTACAAGTGAACACAAGAAAGATGTAGAACATTCTGGAATTGTTAATTGCAAAGAAATAAATTTTTGCCGGTGGGTGGGATTGAACCGGCGACCTTCAGCACCGAAGTCTGTGACGCTATCCCCTGCACCACGCCGGCAGTCGGTGTTCGTGGTATCTCGTGGCAATATTAATTTAAATGTTAGGAAGTCCTTTCTGAAAGCATTTGTCTGGAGTGTAGCACTGTATGGGAGTGAAAAGTGGACGATAAGGAGTTCAGATAAAAAGATGATAGACGCTTTTGAAATGTGGTGCTACAGACGAATGAAGAAAATTAGATGGGTAAATCATGTAACTAATGAGGTGGTGCTTAACCGAATAGGGGAGAAAAGGAGTTTCTGGCATATGCTGACAAAGAGAAGGGACAGATTGGTTGGACACATTCTGAGACATCAAGGAATTGTCAACTTAGCATTAGAAGGAAGTGTGTGGGGTAAAAATCATAGAGGGAGACCGAGGGATGAATACAGTAAGCAGATTCAAAAGTATGTAGGTTGCCAAACTTATTCTCAGATGAAGAGGCTTGCACAGGACAGGGTATCGTGGAGAGCTGCATCAAACCAGTCTGCGGACTGAAGACCACAACAACAATACGGTATACCAATTACGCATGTTTTTGCTCGTATTTTTGGGATTTTTAAGTTTTCCTCGATTCTGCATTTCCCTCAATTTTTTTTTTTTTTTAAGTCTGGACCACACAACAATATAAAATAGGCATTCCAATGTACCTCTCAGAATATTCCACACAAATATGAAATGTTTGCATCAATAGTTTGTGCACTTCAGAGAGACAATAAATTATTGTTATGGAAAGGGAGTTAATTGATGTATCAATATCCATTTGCAGTGTTTATTGAGATTATACACTGTTCCTTTACTTCAATACAGCCTTTGTACTGTTTCTTCCAGATTAGTCGATTGCTCTCTGATTGACCTGCAGAATGAAAACTTCATTCCAAATGTTTAGATTGTACATGTAAATAATTTAATTTTATATTATAAAGTAATAAATTAGTACTTTTTCTATGTATATATAGTAATGAAGAACACAAATTACTCACTTTGATGTCTCAGGCAGCCCAGCACTGAGTTCAAGAAAAACTGATAAATAGTTTCCACGAACAACACCATTTCCATCAGGGTACACTTTTAATCTCCAGCACAATCCATTGACATGAAGTGGGGATGAATACACGGGATCTGCTTTGTGTTGCAGTTGAGTGAACTGCCGCATGACGAAAGTGCTGCTGTCGTACCCCGGAACAATTTCACTGCAATTTCAACCCACTCAATTAGAGAAATAGAAGAGTAGTCACCACTAACTAAAACTCATCAATAGCATGGTCCTTAGAGGTGGACCTCGCATACTGGTTTTATTGGGTAAGGATGGTTAAGAAAATCAGCCTTGTCCTTTCAAAGGAACCATTCCAGCATTTGCCCGGAGTGATTTAGGAAAATCACACTGAACATTAAAATATTTGGGTAAATAGTCTATAGTCACTGCAAACAATGAATGCAGTCACACATGGGCAACATTAGTGTTGTTATTGTCAAATAATCTTAATAATACATTAATAATTATCTCCAAAGCAAATGAGTTTAATTTTCCATGAAATAAACAATTAATATCTCTGGACGAATATTATAAGTAACTAAATTTTCTAAACAACCACATTAGCTATTTTTAATCCTTAATTACTCTCAAATAGGTACTGCTGATAGTATTGGTGGTACTAAGCTAAGTACTGGCCAGCCAATAATCACATCTCTGTAGTAGAGTTAATTGATTACTCTCTTGATTGGTTTAAAGAAATTTAAATAAAAGAAATTTCTCTCTAACAAATAATACTTGTTATCATCGAATCTGGCAGATAATTTGCTTGACTGAGGCAAAACATGGAACCCTGTTCTATCTCGCGTGATAAGTCCAGCACACATTATATAAGATTGAATTTGTGTGTGTGTGTGTGTGTGTGTGTGTGTGTGTGTGTGTGTGTGTTTGTGTGTGTGTGTAATATAAATAATATAGTGAGGACAGTTTACTACTCACCGCAAAGACGTGGCGACGAGCTGCGACAGGCACATACAAAAGACCCACACATACAACACATTCAGCTATCGGCCATGGCCTTCTTCAGAAATAGAGCACTCACGCAATCACACAGGCACACAACACAGTCATACAACCATCACCTCCGACTGCCACAATATAAAATTCGAAGTGTGGCAGTCGGAGGTGATGGTTGTATGACTGTGTTGTGTGCCTGTGTGATTGCGTGAGTGCTCTATTTCTGAAGAAGGCCATGGCCGATAGCTGAATGTGTTGTATGTGTGGGTCTTTTGTATGTGCCTGTCGCAGCTCGTCGCCACGTCTTTGCGGTGAGTAGTAAACTGTCCTCACTATATTATTTATTCCAACCTGGACTTTCCATTATTATATTTTGTGTAATATAAATATGTATATAAACACACAAACACAAAAATTCAAGCTTTCGCAACTGAGGGGAACATTCCTGTTCGGAAAAATATTTATGAAATTTAACTTACCAGGCGTAAAGGCACTGATTTATTGACACACACACACACACACACACACACAGACTGAGCTTTCGCAACCACAGGTTGCTTCTTCAGAAAAAGAGCAGGGAAAGAGAGGAAAGACTTACCTTGGGCGAAATAGGTTAGGTAAACAAAAACACACACCCACACACATATACACACACCCACACCCCAACGCAGACATATGCAAAATGCAAAGAAGTTGGACAGAGATGCCAGTCGAGGCAGAAGCTCTGTCCAGTGATTGGAGGCAAAGATGTTGTAGAATGGTGGGTGGGAATTTAAAACTAATGAAAGTTGAGACCTGGTGGGCAATGGGAAGAAAGTATATGTTGAAGGACAAGTTCCCGTCACTGGAGTTATGAAAGGTTGGTGTTAGTGGGAAATATCCAGAAAACCCAGATGGTGTAACACTGTGCCAAGATGTGCTGGCCATGCACCAAGGCATGCTAGGCCACAGGGTGATCCTCACTACCAACAAACACTAACTGCCTGTATCCGTTCAAGCAAATAGGCAGTTTGTTGCTGGTCATTTCCACATAGAAGGCTTCACAGTGCAGGCATGTCAGCTGCTAAATTACATGGGTGCTGTCGCAAGTAGCTCTGCTCTTAATTGTGTTACACCTTCCAGATTATAGGACTAGAATAAGTGGTGGTGGGAGGATGTGTAGGGCAGGTTTTACACCAGGGGCAGTTACATGGGAAGGAGCCAGAGGGTAGGGAAGGTGGTTTAGAAATTTCATAGGGATGGACTACGAGGTTACGGAGGTTAGGTGGGTGGCGGAAAGGCACTCTCGGTGGAGTAGGAAGGATGTCATGAAGGATGGATCTCATTTTGGGACAGGATTTAAGGAAGTCGTATTCTTGCTGGAGAGCCACATTCAGGGTCCACTCCAGTCCCGGAAAATATCCGGTGACAAGAGGAGTACCTTTAGGGTCCCTCTGTGGGAGGTTCTGAGTTTGGGGGCAAGAGAAGGTGGCCCTGGCTATTTGCTTCCATACCAAATCAGGAGGGTAGTCACGGGTTGTGACAGCTGTCATCAGGTTATTGGTATACTGATTAAGGGATTCAGCACTGGAGCAGACTCGTTTGCCACAAAGACCCAAGCTGCAGGGAAGGGACTGTTTCAAATGGAATGGATGGCAGCTGTCAGAATGGAGGTACTGTTGTCGTCTGTTGGTGGGTTTGATATGGATGGATGTGTGAAGCTGGCCACTGGACAGATGGAGGTCAACATCGAGGAAAGTGGCATGGGATTTGTAATAGGACCAGGTGAATCTGATGAAACCAAAGGAGTTGAAGTTGGAGAGGAAATTCTGAAGTAGTTCTTCACTATTAGTCCAGATCATGAAGATATCATCCATAAATATATACCAAACTTTGGGTTGACAGGCTTGGGTATCCAGGAAGGCTTCCTCTAAGCGTCCCATAAATAAGTTGGCATACGAGGGGGCTATCCTGGTTCCCATGGCTATTCCCTTTAGTTGTTGTTATGTCTGGCCCTCAAAAGTGAAGAAGTTGTGGGTTAGGATGAAGCTGGCTAGGGTAATACGGAAAGTGGTTTTAGGTAGGGTTGCAGGTGGTCAACATGAAAGGAAATACTCCACTGCAGTGAGTGCCTGGGCATGCGGGATATTTGTGTATAAGGAACTGGCATCAATGGTTACAAGGATGGTGTAACGTTTCTGCTATGTTGCGAACTCCTAAAAATCAGTTGCCAACATAGAAACACGAAATATCTGATACCTAAAGTAAAACTTCATTACCAGACATGTGATATCTCACATTTTCGCCTTCTGTTTGGAATTCTATTAAGACTATTAGTAAAAACACTTTTAAGAAGTAGTACATTGATTTAAATATAACTTTGGCTGACCTTTTACGTAATTTTCAGTTTTTTATACTTTCGTAAAAAATAGCTGCAAACACTAAAAATGCATTACAATTAGTTTTGGAAATTGCTGAACCTATATAGATACTAATTTGTATAAAAACAATACTGCTACATGTTATAAACTATTGCACAACATGATTTCATATATACCTTTTGTTTAAATAAATTAGGGCAGACCATGTTTTATATATCACTAGATCCTAAATTAAATACTGATAATTGTTCATGCACTAAAATTAATAATCCGTTTGGTACTAAGAAACTATCTTCGAAATTAACAAAACTACGACAACCATATACAAATCCGTATTAATAAATAATTTGACCACAAACCGAAACACATGGAAATTCCATGTGACAATAATAGTACGCCTACACACTATTGGCAAAACAAATATGTGTGCATTTCGAAAACACACATAATGTAAATAATTTGACGACTGTAAACACTAGTCAAAAAGATGACGTTAAATTTGTGCACTACATTTAAATACAAATTTCGTGAAACAAATACATACATTGACATAAATAGTCAAAGCTTAAATGTAATGTTATAATTTCTGTATTTTGGCATATTTAATGTAAAAGAATACTGTTTAATTTTGAATTACAAAACTTTGTCATCATTTTTATTACGTTGTTAAGCAGAAAGATGTTGGAGAGAAACCATTGTTTGTTGAGTCGGTTATAGAGTCTGCTAGAGACTAGCTGAGTGGCCAGAAACCTGTAAGCAGCTCTGTTGGCTTGCTGCTGCATTTCTTGATTGTGCAATGTTTAAGTGGAAATAAAATCGTTTCCATATCAACTAAGATGCTTTTACTTTACAAAAAGATCCTGTAAAATCAATTTCTTTAGTGAATGCCGAAGACAACTCACAACGCAATGGACTTCAGCCAGCATATAAGATAAGTTCAACTTCACCTACAGTGGAATGATTTCGTTATAGACTGAGAACTAATAAACATTTCCGTGATTCAGGAATATATTAGGGCTCAGTTTGAGTCATTCCGAAAAGAGGTGATGGACGTTAGATGTGGTGCTGTGTGACCAGGATTTTTAAAAGCGTATTCACTAATGTAAAGTGTTAAAAGTGGTGACGTGACCAAACGATTTTAATGAGTATTCGCTAATATAAGAATGTGTTTCAGGATACAAGGAAAATAATGTATATGATGGATGTGCAATAAAACCATCATAAAAGTGCAGAATTCGACTACAATACTATCCACAGCTACGATGTCGAAATTTAATGGAGGAAGATGGCAGTAATTTGGACTACTAGATTCCTGTATCGCCGCATCCTTGTGTGAAGCTAAGTGCTTTTCTTTTTTTTTTTTACTTTTGTAGTGACTGTTTATGTGATAGGGGTTTTATGTGGACTGAAAACTTATTTTAAAATGGATACAGTAAGAAAGGAGGGAGATGATAGTACTCAAGTTTCGGACTTTGACAGTGGGGTAGAAGGTTCTGGTATCGCGAGTTCTACACCGATTACAAGAAAGCAGCAGGTCCCATTTTCTAGTTATTTACAAGAGACTGGACAACAGATTAGTAATATGGCAGCAAACACGGAAATAGAAAGAAAATCAATCTTGGAACTTTTATTACAAATGAACTCCAAACTTTCATTACAAATGGAAACTATGGAAACTATGAAAACCGAACATTCTTTACAAATGGAAACTATGAAAACTGAACTAACAAATTCAATTAAATTTGAAATTAGTAAAACAAATGACTCAATGACCGATTTAAAACAATACATTGGAAGTCTAGTGACAAAGTTTAGTACTAGATTCAATAGTGTAGAAAAAACTGTTGTGGTAGCCGCTACTTCAGTAGTTTCTCAGACGAGTGACAATGTTGAAGAAATAGATGACAGTTCAAGTTATGTAAATTCTCAGAGCCAGGATACTAAAACAGAGTTAACTAGAAAGATTCGCGATGTTGAACAATGTAATAGCAAACTTAATTATTCTGATTTGAAAGTAGAAACTGAATGTAACTGTGTTATAGATAACCTTGAGCTAGAAGTTGAAAGTGAATGTACAGTCACAGAATTACCACAGTGTGTAGACAAAATTCAAGAAAAGTCACATGCTGAAACTTTGTTTATTCCTAGATGTACTAGTGTAATTTGTTTACCAGTAGTGAAGTTACCTGGTAGGCCTAAAAAGAAATTTCGTCCTATTTATTTTATGCCACAGGACAATGATTGTTTTTTATCTGATTTGACTGACACTTCAGAAATTATGTTACTTAAGCAAAGTCTAAGGTGTAAAGTATGTTCTTGGGCAAACCAGACCCAACTGTTTGCATTTAATTTTGGACCTAGTAGTAAAGTACCATTACCTATTCTACCTGATGATAGACAAAATGAGATGCATCAGACTATGTACTGATGTAATACCTTAGGGGCATAATTACTCTTTAGTTATGAAACTGCTGACACCAGTTCAGGTCCCCAGTCATGTGCTGTGTACTTCTATTAATCATTTTCACAGTGCAGAAAAAATTCTAGGCTTTAAGTTTTTCTTCAGTGTAAATATGATGATTTGAAAAATGTTTTATTACCACTGACAAGTGAAAACAGCTGAGACATACCTTTTGATATATACATTTTTGCTATATGCTTATTGAAACTTAAAATATGTGAAGCATAAACTTTATTACCAGTTGGAATTTTTGAGAAAATATGAAAAAATATATAGGTGGATGTTAACCATCAGTTCAAAAGAACTTTATACCAAATACTAATACTGTACCTAATATGATATACTAGTTGGGGGTTTGTAATATGAAATACTTATGCCAGTGTATAGGCCAATGGACTTAAGAGCTAAAAAGTAAATATACTGAAATACAGTTTCAACTGAATAGTGAATTCATGTTTACAGTTAATACAGTTACAATGAATAACAAATGTTGAGAAGGATTTAAGAATTAAAATACTATGTGA
The DNA here is from genome assembly GCA_026315105.1 of Locusta migratoria. NCBI lineage: Eukaryota > Metazoa > Arthropoda > Insecta > Orthoptera > Acrididae > Locusta > Locusta migratoria. Next base: position 674,152,831 of record CM048744.1, read on the forward strand.
ATTTAAGTACAGAAAAAGAAAATAGGTAGATGATGGGGGTTTATTTAATGTGTTTGACAGGAATTTTGGAGACTTACGTTATGATGTTTATGAACCACTAGCTAATGTGGAAGTCTTTGTGTAGTCATCAAAAGATATGACAAATCTAAGAAAAATAGTAACAGCTGTTCATGAGAAATTAGGTTAAGAATTGTCAGTGAAAGTACTGAACAAATAGTTATTAAGATATTGAAATGGAAGTGAAAAATGCTTCAAATATTGAAAAGAAAGAATTAATAAGGGATAAAGAAAATGAATATGAAAATAATGAATATTTAAATGAAAAATGATGATGTAGTATTTAAGATTAGTGTATTCTCTGAACAGATGCTTTACTGGAAGTCTAAGATGTTAGAATTGCTTGATACTGCTGAGGAAATCTCAAAATGATAGTGTTAAGTGTACTGAGAAATGTTAGCTCCAAACCCTGATATAAATGTCAAGTCATCTACTGAAATGTTAAAGAAATAAGTAAATATGAAAGTATACCTTCTGTCAATGTCAACTTAAGTTGTGATTCTAGTAACATGAATAATTTTGAGGAAGTTAAAAAAAAATCTAGTAACTGAACCTGAAAACCAAGTACTATTTCACTATGTTAGTAGTCCATTTGTTAAGATCAGAGTAAAAGTTTATCTACAGTTATACATTGAGCCTCTTGAAGTTAACTGAAACCCTTAGCTGTATGCTTACAGTTTTGTTTATCCACGATCCATAAAGTTGATCGGTCTCGGATAGATTAATGCATTTAAATCCTACCTACAGAAAAGTTAATTAATGTCTTGTGAATAGTTTACCTTACTCTTACTCTGAAACCTACGAGGAAGATATTTGTTGATACCTATTATGAATATGGTACACAGATAGTGCATATACCGTATCTGCATATACAGATTTACACAATAATTAATTTCTTAACCTCATATGAATAGTCAAAGGTATGTTGAAGTGTTCATTATTTGTTTATGGCTTGAAATGTCATTGTATATACGAGAAAATGCTTACCTCAATTATGTGCTGTGATCTTTCTATTAATCACGTCCACAGTGCATTACAATTCGAATTCTTTAAGTCTTTTCACACTTGTTAATCATTCATTAGTATTTTTTTTTTGTTGTACTTTGATGTGTCAAGAGGGACTTGCTAACAATTAGTACAAAAGTGACTAAAAGCATGGGAGGACACATAGACCACACAAGTGTTGACCAATGTAAAACTCAATTTCTATCCTTGAGCTTACAGCTTAATAGGAAAATATTTAATACTGGTTTAAGATGACCATATTATAGTGTATTGTACATATGACACAGCTTTGGCTGATGTAAGGTTTAATTTTCATTTTTTTATTCTTAAAGTTAACAATGAAACTATTGATGTTTTACAAGTTACGAACTTGGCATGTTTATCATGCATACTTGCACATACTCATGATATAAGGTCATACTTTTGTACAGAAATATGAAGGTTAATGAACCATTACAGACTATCTATTACTCATTATTATTATTATCATCAAATTTGTATAATTTTGTATTTTTCATGTGGAACACCTATGTTTAGTTCATGAGACACTTGTTGACTTGCTCATGCGTGCAAGCTTTGTGTATCAATTAGTAGTTGATTACAAGGTGTTTAATTTTGATATGGTACTGTATCTGAAAATGATCAGGCAGACCATATGTAAATTTTGACTTTTGTGTAGTATATAATTGAGATTTTACACTGTTAACGTATACATGTACAGACTTTCAAAACACTTATGATAGTTACTTATTTTCATCCACTTCTACTGTATGATTGTCACTCATTTTCAAACACTACTGGACAACATTGAATGTTGATTTTTAGTTATTGGGGGGTAGTAACTGTTCACCATTCAACAAACATAGGGTACTCTGGACTGTGTTATGTTTGATTGGGGCAGTTTGTTCAAAGAAGAACAAAAACTATGTACCGTTTTTTTACTTCTGCGGAAATAGTCAAGTTGCCAGTTGCATCTTGTTACTCTTGGTAAGGTAGTTACCATTAATACAAACATTCCGTTTAGAAGATTGCCAATGAAAACTAAATGGTGTATCGTAAAACCTTACAAACACTAAGTTGTTAAACAAAATATAGGTAAATGCAACCAGAGTCTTTTCCTGCTTATGTAGCCATTTGCGAGTCAGTTACCTGCCCTGGCCGTGGACGTAATTTAATGGCAGCGTATTTTTCCGCCCTCTCTTGATTACTGCCTTGAGAGTGGGTGTATTTTGGCAGTTTAAAACAAAACCTTTTTCATTTTTCTTTAAATTCTTCCATGATTTGTGAAAAATTTGACACTTTGGTGGATCAGTTGAGAACTGACACATTACTTTAATTTCCATGCTTGATTTGAGCTATGAGATTAATCATTGCCACTGCTAACTACTCGCAGGGGGGTTAGTTTTTGAATTTTTATTAATGCATATATATTTTTTTTATAAGTAAAATATTATGTAACACTATGATCTAATTTGTTTATACTATTCACTACTACTCATTCTAATCTCAAACTGTACGAGAAATATTCAATACCCACAGTTTCAAAACCATGATTACATTTTCTGTCTATATAACCATTTGAACTATACCATAATTTTGAATGGTAAATGTTTGATGTGCTCACTGAGAGCTTGTTTCTATCCATTGTTTTACTATTTAATTATGCCATTCTTTCACTTAGTAAATTGACTATATATTTTGAAGTTATTACAATTTACAATACCCTTTCTAGAGGAATTAGGAGTTTAGTTCTCACATAATGGCATTTACATACATGTACACATAAAGAAAAAATTATTAGGAGTAAAATACTTTTTTATATGAATTAATACCAAACATAACTGTTTACAATATGAATATAAATGCTCTTAAAAAAAAAAAAAAAAAAAAAAAAAAAGTTGTAAAAGCTTGCTATTTCATTATTCAAACTAAAGTAAATTAGAGAGATTTCTCGTTAATTTTCAGTAACATTCAAGGGTTAATTTGAACCCATAATTTTGTTTGTTTAAAATACCGTATTGATAAAATTGATTACTCTTTCCAATAGCCTGATAACAGTATGCTTACTTATGTATGTAGTTAGGGAAAAATAGTATGTGGTTCTGAGAAAGATATAACCATGTTGTAGGAATGCCTGTATCTACAGTCAGCTGAAGATGCGAGCCACTACATCACCAACAGCAGTTTGCAGATACACCACTGTCGGCGGATCATGCAACATCAACCACCACCGGCATTCGCAAGACTACAATCAACATATAACCTTTTTATTTTAGCTTAAACTAATACAGACTCATTATGTACACCTAAATCACAACATATTGAAACGATAGTACACAGTGAACCTTACATTACATTTCAGGTACACTATGTAGGGGGGTGTGTAACGTTTCTGCTATGTTGCGAACTCCTAAAAATCAGTTGCCAACATAGAAACACGAAATATCTGATACCTAAAGTAAAACTTCATTACCAGACATGTGATATCTCACATTTTCGCCTTCTGTTTGGAATTCTATTAAGACTATTAGTAAAAACACTTTTAAGAAGTAGTACATTGATTTAAATATAACTTTGGCTGACCTTTTACGTAATTTTCAGTTTTTTATACTTTCGTAAAAAATAGCTGCAAACACTAAAAATGCATTACAATTAGTTTTGGAAATTGCTGAACCTATATAGATACTAATTTGTATAAAAACAATACTGCTACATGTTATAAACTATTGCACAACATGATTTCATATATACCTTTTGTTTAAATAAATTAGGGCAGACCATGTTTTATATATCACTAGATCCTAAATTAAATACTGATAATTGTTCATGCACTAAAATTAATAATCCGTTTGGTACTAAGAAACTATCTTCGAAATTAACAAAACTACGACAACCATATACAAATCCGTATTAATAAATAATTTGACCACAAACCGAAACACATGGAAATTCCATGTGACAATAATAGTACGCCTACACACTATTGGCAAAACAAATATGTGTGCATTTCGAAAACACACATAATGTAAATAATTTGACGACTGTAAACACTAGTCAAAAGGATGACGTTAAATTTGTGCACTACATTTAAATACAAATTTCGTGAAACAAATACATACATTGACATAAATAGTCAAAGCTTAAATGTAATGTTATAATTTCTGTATTTTGGCATATTTAATGTAAAAGAATACTGTTTAATTTTGAATTACAAAACTTTGTCATCTTTTTATTACGTTGTTAAGCAGAAAGATGTTGGAGAGAAACCATTGTTTGTTGAGTCGGTTATAGAGTCTGCTAGAGACTAGCTGAGTGGCCAGAAACCTGTAAGCAGCTCTGTTGGCTTGCTGCTGCATTTCTTGATTGTGCAATGTTTAAGTGGAAATAAAATCGTTTCCATATCAACTAAGATGCTTTTACTTTACAAAAAGATCCTGTAAAATCAATTTCTTTAGTGAATGCCGAAGACAACTCACAACGCAATGGACTTCAGCCAGCATATAAGATAAGTTCAACTTCACCTACAGTGGAATGATTTCATTATAGACTGAGAACTAATAAACATTTCCGTGATTCAGGAATATATTAGGGCTCAGTTTGAGTCATTCCGAAAAGAGGTGATGGATGTTAGAATGGTTTCCAAAGGTAACAGGCTGGGTAAGAATTTCAGGCGACCGAGAAAGTGGTTGGTGTCTTTGATGGATGGGAGACTGCACATAATGTATTGGAGGTGTTGGTCTTTGTAGGCAGAGCTTCGTTCTGTAGGGGCTTGGTTACTGGCCACAATGTTTCAGTTTGTGAATCTTGGAAAGGTGGTAGAAGGTGAGGGTGCGGGGTGTCGGTGGAGTTTGATGAAGTCAGGTGAAAGGTTTGTTGGGGGCCTAAGGCTCTAAGGATTCCTTTAAGCTCAGCCTGGACATCAGGAATGGGATTGCCTTGACAAACTTTGTATGTGGTACTATCTGAAAGCTGACACAGTCACTCAGCCACATACTCCCACCAATCAAGTACCACGGTCATGGATCCCTTGTCGGCCGGGAGAATGACAATGGACCAGTCAGGCTTCAGATCACGGATAGCCTGCGCTTCAGCTGTGGTGATGTTGGGAGTTGGATTAAGGTTTTTCAGGAAAGATTGAGAGGCAAAGCTGGAAGTGAGAAATTCCCGGAAGGTTTGAAGACGATTATTTTGAGGAAGAGGGGGTGGGTATTGCTTTGACAGAGGACATAACTGTTCCAGGCAGGGTTCACTTTGGATGTTGTCTTGGAGAGATGAATCATTATGAGTAGGATTAGGATTATTTTTCTGAGTGGCAAAGTGAAAGCTCCAGCAAAGACTAAGAGTATAGACAGTAGATCTGTCACTAGGGCTGATTGGTTGAATTTGGGAGTAGGGCTAAAGGTGAGGCCTTTGGAAAGGACAAAGGTTTTAGACTGGAAGAGAGGTTTATTAGAGAGTTTGATTACTGAATTGGGATGTTGTGGTTCCAGATTGTGTGGATTAGCATATTGAGGTTGAGGGGGGAGGGGAGGGCAGTGGAGATGGAATTGGGAGACTTGGTAGATGGGAGGGGCTGGGTTTGTATGCAATGAGAGGAGGTTGAGGTTTGTAGGAGAGGTTGTTAAGGGATACTATATTGCCTTTCCAGAAGATTGGATAGTTTTTTGAGGTGGAGGGTGACATGCTGTTCTAATTTGCAGTTGGCCTGTAGGAGGATGTTCTGAACTGTAAGTGTGGATCTGTGAGAGGAAAAATTGATGATTTTGATTAAGGATAGGAGTAAACAGGTGTGCTCATTCACTAAGTTGATGTGCAGGTTAAGGATTAGGCAGGTGAGAGCTATGGACTGTTCAGTTTGGAATTGGAATAAGGCATGATGAAAGGATGGGCTACAGTCAGAGAAGTAAAATTTTAGTGTGAGGCCCTTGGGAGTACTGCCAAAAGTCAGACAAGCCTGAGTAAATAAAATGTGGGAACGTAATCTGGCTAGGGAGAAAGAATGTTTGCGAAGGGAATGTAAATTAAACTTGATGGGGTCGTTGTAGGGATCTTGTGAGGATGACATTGTATAAGGAAGAAGGACAAGTGAGAAAATGACAGCAATGAAATGAAATATATAGGACTTCCTTAAATCCTGCCCCAAAATGAGATCCATCCTTCATAACATCCTTCCTACTCCACAGGGAGTGTCTTTTCACCAACCAACTAAACTTCGTAACCTCTTAGTTCATCCCTGTGAAATCTCCAAACCTCTGGCTCCTACCCATGCAACTGCCCCCAATGAAAACCTGCCCTATGTATCCTCCCACAACCACTTATTCCATTCCTGCAACCCAGAAGGTGTACATGATTAAGGGCAGAGCCACTTGTGACAGCACCCATGTGATTTACCAGCAGACAAGCCTGCACTGTGAAGCCTTCTATGTGGGAATGACTAGCAACAAACTGTCCATTTGCATGAACGGACACAGGCAGACAGTGTTTGTTAGTAATGAGGATCACCCTGTGGCTAAGAATGCCTTGGTTCACGGCCAGCAATCTTGGCACAGTGTTACACTGTCTGGGTTATCTGGATACTTCCCACTGACACCAACCTTTCAGAACTCCAGAGATGGGAACTTGCCCTTCAACATATTCTCTCTTCCCATTGCCCACCAGGTCTCAACCTTCGTAAGTTTTAAATTTCCACCCACCATTCTACAACATCTCTGCATTCTGGACAGAGCCTCTGACTCAACTGGCATCTCTGTCCAACTTCTTTGCATTTTGCATATGTCTGCCGTGGTTGTGTGTGTGTGTGTGTGTGTGTGTGTGTGTGTGTGTGTGTTTTTATTTATGTGCGTGTCAACGAAGCAGTGCCTTTTCACCTGGTAAGTCAAATTTTCTTTACTTTAGTAAAGAAAGTTGGACTCACCAGGTGAAAGGCACCGGTTCGTTGAAACAGAAATAAAAACATACACATACACACAAAACTGAGCTGGCAATTGACACTAAATAAAGAAAAGTGTGAAGTAATACACATGACCACTAAAAGAAATCCGCTGAACTTCAATTACGCGATAAATCAGTCAAACCTTAAGGTCGTAAATTCTACCAAATACCTAGGAGTTACAATTACGAACAACTTTGACTGGAGAGAACACATAGAAAATATTGTGGGGAAGGCGAACCAAAGGTTACGTTTCATTGGCAGAACGCTTAGACGATGCACCAGCTCCACCAAAGAGACTGCCTACATCACACTTGTGCGTCCTCTCTTGGAGTACTGTTGCCCCTTGTGGGACCCTCACCAGGTGGGACTGACGGAAGATATTGAGAAGGTTCAGAGAAGGGCAGCTCGTTTTGTTTTATCACGTTACGGGGGGAAAAAGTGTCACGGAAATGTTGCACGAATTGGGGTGGAAATCATTAAAAGAAAGACGTTATTCATTGCGGCGTGATCTGTTTGCGAAGTTTCAATCACCGACTTTTAGTTCTGAATGTGAAAATATTTTGCTAGCACCCACCTACTTAGGGAGACATGACCATCCCAATAAAATAAGAGAAATCAGATCGAAAACGGAACGATTTAGGTGTTCTTTCTTCCCGCGCGCTATTAGAGAATGGAACGGTAGAGAAAAGTTATGAAGGTGGTTAATAAACCCTCTGCCAGGCACTTAAATGTGATTTGCAGAGTATCGATGTAGATGTAGATGTAGATGTAGAGCTTTCACAACCTAAGGTTGCTTCTTCAGCAAGAGCAGGGAATGAGAGGGAAAAGGAAAGGATGAAGGTTTTAAGGGACTGGGTAAGGAGTCATTCCAATCCCAGGAGTGGAAGGACTTACCTTAGGGGAAAAAAAGGAAGGTAAACAAATACACACACAACCACACATATACACACACAAACACACCTAGGCAGACATATTGTAGAAAACAAAGAAGTTGGACAGAGATACCACTTGAGGCAGAGGCTCTGTCCAGAGAACCGAGGAAAAGATGTTAAAGATGGTGGGCAGGAATTTGAATTTAGCGGAGGTTTGAGACCAGGTGGGCAACGGGAAAAGAGAATATGCTGAAGGGCAAGCTCCCATCTCTGGAGTTCTGAAAAATTGGTGTTGGTGGGAAGGATCCAGATAACCTGGATGGTGTAACATGTGCCAAGATGTGCTGGCCGTTCACTAAGGCATCTTTAGCCACACCAATAAATTTTTGTTATGGAAAGGAAGTTAACTTATATATTAATATCCAGTTGTAGCGTTTAATGAGATTATACACTGTTCCTGTACTTCAATATAACCTGTGTACAGTTTCTTCCAGATTAGTCGATTGCTCTCTGATTGGCCTGCAGAATGAAAACATTATTACAAATGTTTAGATCGTTTAGTAACAGCGCTAGCAGCCCAATCTTTGGGGCAGCAATTATGGAAGGTGGTACACAGACTGTATGCACTCCAGAGTTCTATATAGATTGCCACTCCCAGCTCCAACCCTGTAACTCAGCTGCAATCATTGTACAGCATTTTATATTGGTATGATGACAAACCAGCTGTCCATCAGGATGAATGACCACCATCAAACTGTGGCAAATGCAAGATGGACCACCCTGTGGCACAGCATGCAGATGAACACAGTATTCTGGATTTAAATTGCTGCTTTACTATCCAAACCATCTGGATCCTCCCCTACACCACAAGTTCTTCTGAACTGCACAGATCGTAGTTACCCTTCAACACATTCTACGGTCCCGCAACCATCCTGGCTTCAACCTAAGATAACTTTCCACCTTTACATCCTATGTCTAACATTGTCCACCCCCCTCTCCTTCCTTACTCATTACCCTGTATCACTCCAGGTCATGTCACCCCTTACAATATCCCATTAATTTATTACTTTTATTCTTTTATTTTTTACTTATTATACTCTTCTGAATCTCCTTTTTATCCTTTCCCATCAATTCTGCACGTCACATTCTCAGCTTACAATCCATTATGCAATGCGGAACTTTCCATCCCCCACCCTTACCTAGCATCCTTCTTCCTCCACTCCTCACCTCACTCACAGTCTAAGATGCTTGTGACACTGGAGCGGCTTGACATGGTGGCTGTGTAAGTACAGTTGTCCGAGTGATTATGTGAATGTACATATTTCTTTACCTGATGAAGGCCATAACCGAAAATTTAAGTTGTGTGAAAGTGATTGTCTAATGTCTCTCTTGTTATCTATCCTCCATTATTGACATTCCAATTGTATTTTTCATTGTTGAAAAAGAACACAGTCAAATTAAATGATTCTTACCAGTTCTGGACAATTTATGTTGTTGTAACTTAATATGTTGTGTATGTAATATTATTTTCTGGCATTCTAATGAAAAAGGAACAAACTGCCAGATGAATTAAATGTGGAATCACATTCAAATTTCACTCAAAAAGAACTTGATAAAAGATCTTCAGTTTCAGAATAAGAATACAAACATATTTACCTCTGGAAGTCTGCTGGCACCGGTGCAGTAACAAAACTCGCAACTGGCTTTTTTCGCACAGCGTATAACATGAAAGAAAGATTGTGAGCGCAGCTGATAAGCTCTGATCGGGAACAGGTATGCAGCTGATGTTCCACTTCTTGCAATAATGATTCTAACTGTTCAGTTTCTTGTGTGAGCAGCGACTTCTGTCCCACCAGGGTCAACAGCTTCGCTTTCAACTGAGCATCTAGCCGTGCTATCATAAGCTCCACTGCATTGCGGATCTCTCGCACCCGCTCATCCTTAGCGGCCCGTACTGCTTCGACATTCCGTTCCTGTGTCGTCATAGGCAACTGAGTTTATGTATATAAAAAGCAAAGCAACAGACTGCTGTTCTATACTACAAAACAATTAAAACAAAATGAAGAGCTTATTACTATAGAAGCAAAGGAAAAGGATGGTAAAGACTAGAAAGGATAGGCAGCAAGGGAACATATAGGAATGTGGCACAAAGTTCAATTACAAGACAGGGTTTTGTTGTGGAACCTATTATAAGCATCTTGCATTGAAGCCCATACTTAATTTCAAGTTTCTGTAAAAGATCATCAATCTTTGGGAGTCTGCGTTAGTTAAAATTTGGCATGCTCTTTTAATTGTTTCTGCAATAGTGTTCTGACCTGTTTAATGTATCACAAATAGTCAGCTCCTTTGTTTGTTAATATATTTGATATAAATCTTTCAATTGCTGTTGATTATTATTCCTCTGAATTTAAACCACATTTGATCTACATATTTTGAAAGAGTGTGAGGCAAATTTTATCTGCTTTTTTGAATTGATATATTTGTTTGTTTAATTCTGGTTGATTCAGGAATCTCAATATTCAGTCTCACTATGAGAACTGTCTTCACTAATCCTTGTACCTCTTTTGACACTCAATATTAGCTCAGGATACCCCTGTATTAAAGAGAACTTTATATTTTACCCAAATCAGTCAAACCATTTCTGAGTTTTGGCAGGACTAATGCACAGCAATTCATTTTTAAATTTCTAAAGAACTCTTTCAAGAAATAGCAATAAGCATTATACACTTGTAAAATGTAACTCTGAAAGTATTGTATAAAAAATAGAGATCAGGTAACTTACCCAAAGCACAGGCTCATTGATAGTCACAAAAACACAAATAAAACTCACACAAACAAACAATCAAGCTTTCGCTCAACTGCTGGCCGCTTCATCAGGAAAAGAGGAAGGAAGAAGGGGAAAAAGGGAAGGATGTGGGTTTTGAGGGGGTGGATGAGGAGTCATTCCAATACTGGGAGTGGAAGGACTTACCTAAGGGGAAAAAAGGAAAGGTAAACAAGCACACCCACACATATACAAATGCAAACACACCAAGGCACCTTTCCTTTTTTCCCCCTAAGGTAAGTCCTTCCACTCCCTTAAAACCTGCATCCTTTCCTTTTCCCCCTCCTTCCTTCCTCTTTTCCTGATGAAGCAGCCAACAGTTGCAAAAGCTTGTTTGTTTGTATGAGTTTTTATTTGTGTTTTTGTGTCTATCAACGAGCCTGTTCTTTGGGTAAGTTACTCAGTCTCTATTTTTATACATATTTACCCCACCAGGAAAGTCTCCAGCTATACTATTTGAAAGTAATGTGTTTGAAATCAACCAACAAACATTAGTAAGCTTCAGAGTAGTCGTTCCCACCATTTTGGGATTATATATTACTTTATCATATGTGAGATTTAGCTATCATTTCTTTGTACTACTTCATCAAATTACTACAAAACTGAAAGGCAGTACTTTCACAGCTAAATTTAAGTTTCATGTCTTAATTAATTTAAAATGTAGTAATAAACCTCTGTACTCACCACTTCCTGAATCAAACTAATGAGTTCCATCAGACGGCGTCTTAGCTGAGCGACTTCATCTCTGATCTTTCGCACATGGGACTCATATACTTCCTCAAGTGGTTTGAAACAGTGTCCTGAGTGTGTTCCGCCCCACAATGCACACTGATGACAGATGCATCGTCCACAGGTCCAACAGTACACGGACAACTTCTCTTTGTGGGTTTCACACCTGCAATTAGAAAAAAAAATTCTAGGTGGTGAGATGAATGGCAACTAGCTTTAAATGTAGAAAAGAGTAAGGTGTTTAGAAGTTCATAAGGTTTGAATACAGAATTAATAATGATCTGCTCGACACAATCATGACGATTAAATATCTGCTTGAAACAATCATCTTTTGGATGTTGTTGGTCTTCTTGTCTCTATGCTTGCTCAAAAATAAATGATGATGATATTCAGCCTTAGGCAATACACTTAATTTGTATTATTCTTCTTCCTTGACTTGTTTCAGCATAAGGTGGAATTTCCCAATTTTATGCGCTAGACATTACAGAGTGATATGAAATGGAACAAGTTTATGACAATTGTGGGGAAGGTGGATGGTCAACTTCAGTTTATTGGCAGATTTTGGTAAGATGTTCATCTGTAAAGGAAGGAACAAAGATTAGGGTTTAACATCCTGTCAACAGCGTGGTCATTAGAGATGCCATATGTGAAGGAAATTGTGTATAGGACACTAATGTAACCCATTCTTGAGTATTGCTCAACAGCTGGGAATCCCCACCAGATTGGTTTAAAAAAAGACATAGAAGCTATTCAGAGGCAGACTGCTAGATTTGTTACTGGTAGGTTTGATCAGCATGTGAGTATTACAGAACTCAATCACGAATTTAAATGGGAATACTCGGATGGAAGCAATATTCTTTCTGAGATAATTACTGAGGACATTTGGAGAACTGACATTTGAAGCTGGCTGCAGAATAATTCTACAGCTACCTACTTACAATTTGCATATGAACCACAAAGATGAGAGAAATTACAGCTCATGCGGAAGCATCTGTTTTTCCCATCATTTTATCTGGGAATGGAACAGGAAAGGAAATGACTAGCAATGCTACGGGGTATCCTCCAAAACACACACACACACACACACACACACACACACACACACACACACACACACACACACCTTATGGTGAGTTGTGGAGTATGTATGTAGATGTAAGATTCAACCAGAATCAGTTTCAAAAATCACAGTTCGATAAGTTATTTGGGTAAAATATAGTAGAAGCTATATTACACTGATAAATTTATAGAAGAAAAAATAAAATCAAACTTCCCTCAGATACAGTAAGGAAAGCCCCCATAAAAAATCAGCATTGTCAGAGGTATCATTATTATTTGTTGAGGCCTTAGACTGAATTGCTTACCTTCATCCCTGAGTGTTGGTACACAAGTTTCATAGTTCAAACATTACAATTAAGTGCTAAGGTGGAGAGGGAATTAAAATTGGAGAGGGAATTAAAGTTCAGGGAGAAGAAATAAAAACTTTGTGGTTTGCCGATGACATAGTAATTTTATCAGAGACTGCAAAGGATCTGGAAGAGCAACTGAATAGAATGGACAGTGTCTTGAAAGGAAGATATAAGATGAACATTAACAAGAGTAAAACGAGGGTAATGGAGTGTAGTGTCAGCAAATCGGGTGATGCTGCAGGAATTAGCTTAGGTAATGAGACAATAAAAGTAGTAGATGAGTTTTGTTATTTGGGTGGCAAGATAACTTCTGATGGCCAAAGTAAAGAATATATAAAATGAGGAATAGCTATGGGAAGAAAAGCATTTCTTAAGAAGCGAAACTTGTTAACATCCAATATTAATTTAAATGTTAGGAAGTTCTTTCTGAAAGCATTGTATGGGAGTGAAACGTGGACGATAAGGAGTTCAGATAAAAAGATGATAGAAGCTTTTGCAATGTGGTGCTATAGACGAATGAAGAAAATTAGATGAGTAGATCACATAGCTAATGAGGAGGTGCTTAACCGAATTGGGGTGAAAAGGAGTTTCTGGCATATCCTTACTAAGAGAAGGGATAGATTGATTGGACCCTTCTGAGACATCAAGGAATTGTCCACTTAGCATTAGAAGGAAGTGTGTGGGGTAAAAATCATAGAGGGAGACCGAGGGATGAATACAGTAAGCAGATTCAAAAGTATGTAGGTTGCCAAACTTATTCTCAGATGAAGAGGCTTGCACAGGACAGGGTATCGTGGAGAGCTGCATCAAACCAGTCTGCGGACTGAAGACCACAACACACACAACAACTAAAAATTGTAATTAATTCACTGTATCAGGTAAACTCAAATTCACCAAGACTTTTGTTGTAACAAAAAGATGTTCAAAGCTCAAGTAAAATTATCTGCTTACTTATCACATATACTTCTGCTATTACACACATTTCCGGATAGTTTATTTGAGCCATTTGCAATACATTGCAAAATTTCCCCACAGAAAATATTTTCCTAGCTATTCAGATGATTTACTATTATTAACAATTATCTCTCAAAGGCATTTTAACAAATGTGCCAAATCTAGAACTTGTGACTGTTGATGAATTTTCACACTTTTCTCGATATGATCACTTATAGTCTTTTCCGGCAGAACATCTTGGGAACTTTCCTCTTGGGGAATATGATCTTTGTGTGTATTATTTTTCACTTTTTTTTTGTCTCTTCAGGAGCAAAAATTACTTCAGTTTTCATGGAAGTTTCTGTTGGTCAACCTACTGCATATTACATCTTTATCACCTTCCATTTAATTTCTCTTTCCTTCTAGAGTTAGTGTCAAAATTGCATTCTCACTTTATCATATAGCTGTGGAGTATTTGCAGCTTAGCATTTTGTTGGTATCCCAAATGTTTTAAATGTTGACTAACTTCTTGTGGTTGTATAAGCTATGGATGGAGAGCTTGTAGTACCGAAGGCAGAAAAATTCTTGTTTTTCTTGAAAACACTAGGTGATTAGTTGATCTGAATTCTGTATCACAGTGTGTTTCAGTAATTGAGTAGTTCTAAATATTCACTTGTTTTATCCATTGAACACTGTGTGAGTAAACATTTGGGAGTTTGTCCATAACATTTAGCAAGACCATTGCTTCTAGGAAATACAGGACTTTCTGGTGTTGAATGGTGTAAACAGTTAACTGATCCATACTTCTTTAGAACTGGCAAGTAGTCCATGATCTGTTTGCAGGATTTCAGGTATTCAAAACAAGCTAATCCAGTTAACTGATTTTCCCCCTTCAGAACTTCCTTATTTGGCATCTCATTTCATCCTGCACTGGATATCCATTTATAATGTAATTCTCAGACATTTTCTCCAAATGTTTGGGTAAATCTGACTCATCTAATGTCTTTTTTTTTCCACCAGGGACTGTCCAAAAGATACAAGATTGTCATTTAACACATATTACCACATCTGTCACATATTTTGTAAACAATCATGCCACCTTAATCAGCTATCCGCATTTGTACTTTGCCTTGACTCCTCTCGTATCTGTTGTGCTCCATGAGATTTACTTATTGTCTGAATGGCATCAGTTTCAGACTAACATTAACTTAAATACAAAAAGCTATAACTTGTATAATACTTTTAAGAAAGCATTAACCTGCAAATTACATCTCTCTGGAGGCAGCCAGTTACCTGGCTAGGAATGTGGGAGGAAAGGGTGGCATGTGTATGAACAGGAAACGTGACACGTGTTAGAATTGGAGGAGAGTGGTGCACCATATAGATGACATGGAGACATGAACTAGGAGGGAGGATAGGAGAGAGAAGTAGCAAACTATTAGGGGAGGGTGTGGGTATTGTAGGTTACCAGGGGTAAGGCTAAGGACAATCATGGGAACAGAACATGATCTTCAGGACAGCTCCTTTCTGGCCACATTTTGGCAGTGGCCATTCCTCCTGGTGAACACATCATGCTGCTGCTGCTGCTCATGATGATGATGATCGTGAGGAATTTATGTGCAAGTTTTTTTAGGTGAAGCCACTTCGATGACTTGCATGTCAATGATAATGAGCACGACAGAATACCCAGCTTTGCCTTGCATATTATTAAAATAAGTGATGAGGTGGGATTTTACAGCTGTCAGATAATTTTGAAAATTCATTGTGTTTGACCATAAGCTGTTTAATTTAGCCAAATGCTACCAGTTTCGGTTGTGATATGTTACCATAACCATCTGTTTATGCTCTGTAAGTATTTCATGTATTTTTTACATTTATGTATTTCTATATCACGTCTGTGATTGCTTTATTCAAACTGTAATTCAATATGTTTTAAAACTTGTGTCTTTATGTTAGGCTGGCACTTGATAATGGTCTAAGGACTAAAACCGGTAGCATTTGGCTGAATTAATAAACAGCTTATGGCCAAACACAATGAATTTTCAAAACAATACTCAGCTCCCGAGTGAAGAAAGTCTCAGAACCGACTGGCATTGAACCCTGGCCCATTACATGGCAATGCACTGCACCAGATTATGGAGATGAACAGATGGCTGATAGTCACACCAACATAAAAATCTTTACAAACATTACATCAGAGTATGTATATGACATTGCTGCTTCCAGAGATGGAGTGAGATATGTGACAGGACTGGAGTAGGAGTGTTAGCTGAGTGGATTGGGCTGGTCTTGCAGCTGCCTCTTTAACAGGGATATAAGTAAGAATGGGATAGGAATAGGGATTGCCTACATGGACTGGGTGGGCAACAGACCACCCGTCTGTGAGGAGTGAAAAGAATCACAGGTAGAATATTCCCCATATCAGTACACGGCAATTTCACATTGGCACTGGGTACTCCTTTATAGCCGGTTGTTGAGGTGGTAGGAGGAGGATTGGTGTTGTGTACGGATATGGCACAGGAACTCTATTTGCAGACTATGTCTGTGGGGAGAGTCCCATATGAGAGATGTAGGTGCTAAATAGAACAGTGACATCAAAAATGACAAGTAAGAATAAAGGAGGCAAAGGGGCAGAGATGGTGAAAAAAGTCATTAATGTGGGAGGCTATGTTTCAGGCAATTGGTTGAATGTGTTGGCTGACAAGTCCTCAAGTATTTCAGTGGTAGCAAAATAATTAGTTACAATAAAGTGTGCAGAATTATTGGATTTGTGGCTTTTAGGAGACATGCAATAGTTGTGTGTGTTGGGGGAGTGTCAGGGAGATGGGGGAGATGGATTAGAGGGAAAGGTTCTGAAGCAACAGGTATATGGTTGCCTTGACAACAGCTGTACCAAATCTTGTGCCATGCATTTGTTGCTTGTTTCTGATTTGGGATTTCCATACATTATCATTCTTCCCATTAGCTAGTTACTGTGATAACCTAATATTTCACAGCAGGGGACATTTTCAGAGTAAACATTACTATTTTTTAATCTGATTAATTATTCCAAAAAAATATTAAATATTTAGAAGCACTACTACAGAAAGTAGTTATACTGGTCCTTTTACTGCTTCATTACAATCAAAGATGTAAAATGTGAAACAACCAGCAGGAAAATTATGATTACTTTTGAAAAAAAAAAAAAAATAAATAAATAAATAAATAAAGTAAATTTTCTTCCAAAAGTGGCATAATTTTCTATCATTACTAACTTAAAAAGCTACAATGATTGTGAGATGTTACAGGATGAGAGACCACCTTCACAATGAACACCGCAACACCAGTAGCAAGTAGAAAATTAAATCACCGATTGAAAAATCAAAGGATTGAGTACCTCACTATGACAGCAGTTGTGGTCACAAAGCATTTAAAATCAAACAGTTCTGTTTCTGTTTTAAATTTTCTTGGAGAATTTGAAGTATATGCACAATGGGGGAGGGGGGGGGGACAACAACAACAACACAAATAAACTACTGAATGAACAAAGTGATTTCATGTGTAAGAAATTTTATGAAATATTTCAAGACAGTCCATAGTCATTCCCAGAAAAGGACGTTATAATACTAGAGGTGCTTTTTGACAATTAGCATAGCATTATGTGAGATTATGTAATATCACATTTGAACAAAATGATACTCATCTGGTTGTCAGTTATGGATGTAATCCTGCTTGCATACAAGATAGACCGACAACAGGCTGGCAATTTCTGAACGATATTGTAGGAGAGGATGACCTTCAAGGAAAGCACAATTTGAACTTAATGTTTATTTCTTCTTTACACAGATCCACCCACCAATCTAATAACTTTAGAATGTTCCAGATCAACCATCGCATCGATAACTTTACATTTCCAAAAACAATATACAAATACTTCCAACAAGAACAACTACCATAACTACTCTGGTGTCAAAAGCTCACCGGGTACAGCAAACAATGCTTCTCCTTACCGCCATTATTAGTTACCATACAAAATATTACAATTAAATTGTTGAGTTAATAAAAGTTACAATAATCAAGAAATACTTCGTGACTAGTCCATCATCTACATAAGATAAGATTGTACTAATCTTCTTCTTATTTTCTTCGTGAAATATAAAATAATACCATAATAATACAAATAAAAAATTTTGTTATTTAATTACAGAAATGATGAAATCACTTGCTGACAAGTAATCACAGAATATTCACAAAGATCTACAAAATTATAACAACTGATGTTTACCACTGATTTGCATTCCCTTATTTACAGAAAGTCATTACATTTAATTAATTGATTTCTCTACTACTAAAGTTCCTTGGCCTACAAAATCATTTACGTTATGTTATGGTGTCCTAAATTATGTTACTGTGTCCTTTGAACACAACATGTAGTTATTTACACCATATCACAATTTATATGCAATCGTCTATAATGGAAATTCATAGAATGTTCTAGAACTGCTTTTGTTAAATCAACAATTTGACATGTCTTGTACAAAGGTCTTTCTAATAGATTATTTCACAGTATTTTCCACTATGCTAATAACATTATCCAACATGAGCAAAATGTACACAAACTGAAAAACAGATTGTGACACTTTTATTTACTCTTTTCCTTGTACATTCTACTGTATACAGTGAACATCAATTATAACATCTTGGGATACATATGCACAAGTAAAATACTTTACACAGGTACTCATAATGATATACTCACACATAAACAATCATAAAAAAAGAAAACATGTTGATTTACTCCTATTTTACAGTTCAATTTTTAAATAATTTAACCTTAGCATTTAGGCTTCTCAAACACTTTCAGCTTTTTTCTTGTAGGCATCGATAAAAACTTATATTCAATTAGTCCATGTATATATATTAACCTATCCCCATTCGTTCAAATTCGATAATAAGCATGCTTCCATATTTGGATTTTTGGTCCATATACTTGCTAAGTTTTTTATATTCATCCTGCATGTACAGTTTGAAGTCAACGGTGGTGTCCGGTCCAAGATTGTTAACCACATAGCTCACGTACTTTCCCAATAACCAGTATAATGTGTTATTTTTTTTCTCTGGAAAATATCTTGCATCTGGTCTACATAGTATGGATGTAGATACGTATTCAGGTGAAGTTCTTGTGAGGAGTGCTATTTGCGCTCTCACCCATTTCCAGTTATTTAAGTTTCCCCCACAGGTAAATCTGTTGTTGTTGTTAGGTTGTTTAAGGGGGACAAAACTACAATGGTCATCAGTCCCCCATTCCACCTCTAGGTGGCAAAAGTAAAACCATACACGTGAAAGATATCACGCACAGAGTTTAAAATTGCGATGTGGGAGAGGAGTCCCACCGAGTCCATAAAACATAATCAAGAATAACAAGACAAAACGAAGAGACGGTCACACAAACACAACTTACAACAAATAAACCGATGGCCGTGGTTGACCGACCATAAGAATAAAAAAAAAAGGAAAAGTCAACCACTCGGTAACACACAGAAATCTCCAGTTAAATCGAATGATAAAAACCCCCTGCTCGTATAAAACGTAAAACTGTATCTGCCATTGCAGCATCGTCACCTAAAACATCTGATAAAACGGCAGGCAGGTTAAAATTCCGCCGCAAAGCAGCTAAAACGGGGCAGTCCAACAATATGTGGACGATTGTCAGACGGGAGCCGCACCGACATTGGGCTGGGTCCTCACCCCGAAGGAGATGTCCATGGGTGAGCCATGTATGCCCAATGCGGAGGCGACACAAGACCACTGAGTCCCGTCGTGAACCGCGCATGGAAGAGCGCCATGCAACCGTCGTTTGCTTGACCACCCGGAGCTTGTTGGGCGTGCGCAGGCTACGCCACTCAGTATCCCAAAGCTGACGTACTCACTGGCGCAACAACGAATGGAGATCAGAAGCCGGGAGGCCGATCTCTAGACAGGACAGACCGACTGCCTGCTTGGCAAGCCTGTCAACACGTTCATTGCCCGGGATACCAACATGACCCGGAGACCAGATGAACGTCACTGATCGCCCAGACAGTTCAACGGAACGAAGCGTCTCCTGTATGGCCAACACCAGGGGAGACCGCGGGTAACACTGCTCCAGAGCTCGGAGGCTGCTCAGGGAGTCGCTGCAAACGACAAAAGACTCGCCTGAACAAGACTGGATATGCATGAGAGCTCTGTGAATGGCCACCAGCTCTGCAGTGTAAACACTGCAGCCATTCGGCAGAGAGTGCTGTTCCACATGGTCACCATGAGTATATGCAAATCCCACACAGCCATCAACCATGGAACCATCTGTGTAGATCAGGTCATATCCACGGAATTCCGCTACGATAGCCGAGAACTGACGGCGGAGCGCCTCCAGTGGAACTGAGTCTTTGGGCCCCTGGGCCAAGTCCAGCCGAGTAGATGGCCTTGGCAAACACCACGGAGGTGTACGGGCACGGACCCGATAGGAAGATGGAAGGGGAGAAGACTCAAGCTCCTGCAGGAGGAACTGAACCCGATAGGCAATCGTATGACCTGATCTGGGGCGTCGCTGATGGGCACGGATTACCACATCAGGAAAGAGGAGACGATGGTTCGGGTGGCCTGGGGAGCAATACACATGGGCTGCGTAAGCCGCAAGTAGGTGTTGGCGGCGGATCCCCAAGGGTGGAACCCCAGCCTCCACTAGTAAGCTGTTCACTGGGCTGGTGCGGAAGGCACCCGTCGCGATGCGAACCCCACAGTTGTGAATGGGGTCCAGGAGATGCAGTGCCGAAGGTGCTGCAGACCCATAGGCAATGCACCCAAAATCAAGACGGGACTGCACCAGCGCCGTGTAAAGCCGCAACAGTGTCGAGCGATCAGCACCCCAGGTCGTATGACCCAGGTGGCGGAGAAGGTTGAGATGGCGCCAGCACTTCCGTTTCAGCTGACGAATGTGGGGGAGCCACGTCAGCCGGGCGTCAAAGACCAGTCCTAAAAAACGGTTTGTTTCCACTACCGTAAGTGGTTCGTCATTCAGATAAAGTTCAGGGTGTGGGTGGACGGTCCGACGCCGGCAGAAGTGCATCACTCTGGTCTTGGAGGCAGAAAACTGAAAGCCATGGGTAAGCGCCCAGTCCTGCGCCTTCCGAATAGCACCTTGCAACCTGCGCTCGGCAACCTGGGTGCTGGAGGAACTAAAAGAGAGACAAAAGTCGTCAGCATAAAGAGAGGGCGACACCGACGATCCAACCGCTGCGGCTAAACCGTTGATGGCGATTAAAAATAATGGGACGCTTAAAACGGAACCCTGAGGAACCCCATTTTCCTGGACATGAGAGGAGCTCAGAGAAGCACCAATTTGAACACGAAAGGTACGGACGGCTAAAAAATTCTGAATAAAAATCGGTAGTGAGCACCGGAGGCCTCAGTCATATAAAGTGTTGAGGATGTGGCGTCGCCAGGTGGTATCGTATGCTTTGTGCATATCAAAGAAGATGGCAACAAGGTGTTGGCGCCGGGAAAAGGCTGTGCGGATTGCAGACTCCAGGTACACCAGATTATCGGTGGTAGATCGACCCTGGCGAAAACCGCCCTGGCATGGAGCCAATAATCCCCGAGTCTCAAGAATCCAACACAACCGCCGACTGACCATCCGCTCCAACAGTTTGCATGGCACGTTAGTCAGGTTAATGGGCCGATAGCTATCCAAAGAAAGAGGATGTTTGTCGGGCTTAAGTACGGGGATGATGATACTCTCCCGCCACTGTGACGGGAAAACACCATCACACCAAATGCGGTTATAGACCGCAAGTAGGTTACGCCGACTATCTGCTGAGAGATGTTGCAGCATGTTGCTATGGATGCTATCAGGCCCAGGCGCCGTGTTAGGACATTGTTGAAGAGCACTGAGGAGCTCCCACTCTGTAAAAGGAGTGTTGTAAGATTCAGAGCGGCTGGTACGAAAGGAGAGAGACTGGCGTTCTACCCTCTCCTTTACTGCACGGAAGGCCGGTGGATAATTTGCAGAGGCAAAGGCACGAGCATAATGCTCGGCAAACATCTCTGCAAGAGTGGCCGGGTCCGTACATAGGACTCCATTTGTGGAGATCCCAGGGATTCCCGATGTAGTCTGTATTCCCTGTAGCCGCCTGATCTTACTCCAACCCTGCGAGGCTGAGGTACCTGTCCCAATAGTGGAAACGTACCTCTCCCAGCACTCCCGTTTCCGTCTTCTTATAAGCTGGCGAGCACGAGCGCGAAGCCGTTTAAAATTGATTAGGTGCTCCTGAGAGGGGTGCCGTTTGTATCGCTGTAAGGCCCGCCTGCGGTCTTTAATGGCCTCAGCAATCTCCGGCGACCACCACGGCACTGTCTTACGCCGTGGGCACCCTGTTGTACGCGGAATGGTCGCGTTCGCAGCAGAAATGATGGAATGTGTGGCGCTCTCGACCACCACATCGATTTCGTCGAGTGGGGGAGGGCCAACGATAGCAGCAGAAGCATAGTCTTCCCAGTTAGCCCTGTGCAGAACCCACCTAGGTGGGCGCGCTGGGGACTCGCGTTGTGGGAGTGACAAAAAGACAGGGAAATGGTCACTGCCACACAAGTCGTCATGGGCTCTCCAGTGAACAGATGGTGGAAGGCCGTGGCTGCAGATCGACAGATCAATGGCCGAAAATGTGCCATGTGCCACACTAAAGTGTGTGGGGGCACCTGTATTTAAGAGGCAGAGGTCGAGTTGAGTTAGGAAATCCTCGACAACCCTGCCGTGACCTGAGATCGTAGAACCACCCCACAAGGGACTGTGGGCATTGAAGTCGCCCAACAGTAAGAAAGGTGGGGGTAGTTGAGCAACGAGTGCAGCCAAGACGTTCACAGATACGTCACCATCTGGCGGCAAGTAGATACTGCAGACGGTCAACTCCTGTGTGGTCCTCACCCTGACAGCCACTGCTTCTAATGGTGTTTGAAGGGGCACGGGTTCACTATACACAGAGGTGAGGACGTACACACACACTCCACCTGAGACCCTGTTATATATGCTACGGTTACAGTAAAATCCCCTGTAGCCACGAAGGACAAGGGTCCGCATTGCTGGAAACCAAGTTTCCTGAAGAGCAATGCAGAAAGCAGGTGTCTTGCTCAAAAGCTGCCGTAGCTCAGCCAGGTGGGGGAAGAAACCGCCGCAGTTCCACTGGAGAATGACATTGTTCGAGGGCTGGGAAGACATGAATCCGAGTCGGTGGGCTACAACTCAGCATCACTTGCACCCACCGGTGGAGGCGTGTCATCTGGATTGTTCGTTTTCTCTAATGCGTCCCCGAGAGCGAGGTCCTCGGGTGACGCAAGAATCTCCACCTCATCCTCAGAAGTAGAGGTGGAGGCGGAGGGGAGTGGTGGCACTGTAGCCACCGTGGTGTCTTGAGTCGTGACTTTCTTTGGCTTCTGTTTACCCCTCCGTTCCCTCGGGGGCTTCGCCGGTGGGAGGTGCTCCTCTGACTCAGCCACAGGGACCGAGGAGGAGCGCGAAGCCCTACGACCAGCAGTCTGCGAGCGCGCCGGCTGCTGGTTAGTGTCGATATCGACACTGGCAGAAGGGAGTGTCCCAAGGGACCCCTTCCGCCTGAGGGAAGCCGGAGAAGGTTGTTCTTTCTCCGGCGGAGAGGTGGTTGCTGACCCCGAGGCTTTCGCCTTGGGAGCTGTGGAAGGATGGCCCCCAACCTCCGTGGGGGCAGGCTTAGGTTGGTGGCCCTGGGGGCCCACAGGAACAGTTGAAGTAGAAAATACTGTCGCCGCCAAGGAGAGTGGCGACGAAGTCACTGCTGCGAATGAATTTTTCATAGGTACTGGGTGCAGACGATCGAACTTTTTCCGTGCCTCATTATAGGATATACGGTCCAGGGTTTTGTATTCTGTAATTTTCCGCTCCCGTTGAAGTGCGGGACATTGCGACGAGCAGGGAGGATGGTTCTGACCACAGTTGACACAGATGGGAGGCGGTGTACATGGGGCGCCCGGATGTGCTGGACGCCCACAGTCCCTACACATAGCACTGGACATACAACGGGACGACATGTGGCCGAACTTCCACCATTGGAAGCACCTCACAGGGGGAGGAATATAAGGCCGCACGTCAACACGGTAAACCATCACCTTGACCTTTTCGGGCAATGTATCACCCTCGAAGGCCAAGATGAAGGCACCAGTTGCGACCCTATTATCCTTGGGGCCCCTATGGACACGCCGGATAAAATGAACGCCTTGTCGTTCTAGGTTCGCCCGTAACTCGTCATCCGTCTGTAGCAATAGATCCCGATGAAAAATTACACCCTGGACCATATTCAGGGACTTGTGTGGAGTAATAGTCACTGCAACATCACCCAGTTTGTCACAAGCGAGTAACACCCGTGACTGGGCAGGAGATACTGTGTGGATGAGGACAGAGCCGTTGCGCATTTTAGACAGTGACTCCACTTCCCCAAACCTGTCCTCCAGATGGTCCACAAAGAACTCAGGCTTGGTCGCTGAGAATGAGTCCCCATCAGTCCTGCTGCACACGAGATATCTTGGAGCATATTCATCAGTCGGATTTGCGCCCCGACGTCCCTCCCAAGATGCAGTCAGGGAGGGGAACGTTTTGGGGTCATACGTGGAAGCATTGAATTTTCCTCGCTTAGAGACGGCGGTTGTACGTCCGCCAACGTCACCCGATTTTTGTCTCTTCATTGCGGGTGATCCGCCCTGATGCCACCCACTCCGATCAGGGGCTCTCCTCATGGGCGCCACCCAGCCACAGCAACGTCACCTGGCGGGATGACCGTTGCCGGGAGTCCTGATGCCCCACAGAGACAAGCATCGACTCCTTGGCTTGCACGAGGAGTATGCAGCTCTGGCACCGGTAGAGCGATCCCTGTGTTGTCAGGGGGCTACATCCAAGAGGGTACATGACGACCCCACCACAACGGACTGGCTACCGTGTTGGCTTTCTGGCGCTACGTGAACCATCAGAAAGGAGAGTGCTGAGATGGCAGTGCACAATGGACTCGACTTGCACGGAAAATCAGTGACGTGCCCAGTGGCAGAAGAGAATCCGCAGTCGCAAGTCCATTCCATGATGGGTGCATCAGATGGCATGGCACAAGAATTACATGTTGCACCACGTAAGGTGTCCTTCCCCAAATGGGTCGCTCTTCTGAAAAATTTTGAAAAATGGAGGGTCAAACCCACATAGGGGACCACAGATGGAAAACCGAAAAGTGTGAAGACTCCTTTTAGTCGCCTCTTACGACAGGCAGGAATACCGCGGGCCTATTCTTACCCCCGAACCCGCAGGGGGCACAGGTAAATCTGTGTATAACTGTATCAACAGGATTACATCGTTGGCATATATCTGTTTGATTTATACCGATTCCACAGAGTCGTTCATTCGTGGGAATTATATTATTGACGACTTTGTACCAAGCTGTTATTACGTCCGAAGAGTGTCCCTTTAGATTAATAAATCATAAATATTTGTATAGTTTATGGGACTTAACTACGGGGTCATCAGTCCCTAAACTTACAAACTACTTATGAACTACTTACGAACTAGGACGGCACAAACATCCATGCCCGAGGGGGGATTCGAACCTCCGACCGTAGTGGCCGTGCAGACCGTGACTGGAGCGCCTTAGTCTCCTCGGCCACCGCGGCCGGCTTAGATTAATATTTCGCCATACAGCATCCCAGTCCACATTTCTTGACCTATCTTCTATTTTATTCCTTCTTTCACATTTCTTTCTTTCATTCATAATAGCCCTTGCTGTTAGGTGACATGACCACAAAAGTGTATGGTTGACATAAATCATTTCGATATAAAAGGTCCTAACGTGTTGTAAGCAAACATTGATGTTTCTTACATCGATTGGAGGTTGAAGACTTGATGGTTTAAGAACATCGAAAAGTTTCCTTGTAATGCTTCCAGGGTGCTGCTGTATAATGTTCATTGTCCGTTTAACGAAGAGTGCTGATGCTTTGGTAGTTATGTCTACAAGGCCTAATCCACCGTGACTGGGATCTAGAGTGGCTACTTTAGCAGTGACTCTAAATACTTCTCCTCTCCACAGAAAGTTTGTAACTTTTGACATAATTATTTTAGCTATCATTTTTGGGAGCGGAAATACTTGTGCCGTATAATAAGCTTTTGATAGTATCCAAAAATTTATATATTTTACTCTCTGAACTTGAGTTATGTGACGTGATAAGTTATCCATTACGGCCCCTTGTACTTTATTTGCTGCGTCCTTCCAGTTTCAAGCTGCCATTTTCATCACATTGGCCATGAGCACTATTTCTAATGTTTTTTGTTGGCTGACCGAGGTTGCCCAAGCGACATTTACATGGTCGAAACCTCTCAGTTTCAGAATTTTACTTTTGTTAGCATTTATATTTGCTCCCGAAGCCTGACATTATGTTCTAGTCACGTTTTCTAATGTACTTATTTCATTGCAACTTCAGACAACAACTCCTACATCATCAGCATAAGCTCTGATTACTGTCTTATGGCCAGCCATTGTTATGCCTGTCAAATTTGCATGCACATTGCGAAGCAAGGGATCAAGTGAAATAGCGAATAAAAGCATGGAAAGAGGACTTCCCTGTGGAACACCTCTTTTTATTTCTATTTGTTTAGTTGTTTGTCCATTTACCGCTATTCTTGCATGTATCCCTGTTGCAATGTTTTTGATCACGCGGAGAGACAGTTCATGAAAACCCAGTTTGTGCATATATAAGCAGGTATGTGTGATTGACAAGGTCAAATGCTTTATGGAAATCTAAAAAGATCAATGCACATTTGATTCTAGTCATATCAGTTATTGAAATGATATCTCGATATTCAGCTATTTTTTGACGTATAGTCCTACCAACTACACAGTTTTGATGCACACTTATGATTTTGTTTGCAAACGAAGAAATTCTCCTATTCAGAAGTCTGGCGATTATTTTATAATCTGTATTAAGCAAAGAAATAGGTCGAAAATTATTTAACATTTTATTTTCTTTAGTTTTTGGGACAAGAACAATTTTAGCTTCTTTAAATTCTGTAGGTATTGTATGGCCCTGAAGAATCTCGTTTGCAATGGCCTATAAGTGACCAATAACGTGCATAAAACTCGATAGCATAGCTGCCAACCTTGAGAACAGACTGTCAGTAATAATTCGACAGACCAATGAGGAGGAGGAGGGTTTGGGGGTCATACGCGCATCCTTCCAAGATTTTTTTTTTTATGGGACTTAACTACGGGGTGATCAGTCCCTAAACTTACAAACTACTTATGAACTACTTACGAACTAGGACGGCACAAATATCCATGCCTGAGGGGGGATTCGAACCCCCGACCGTAGTGGCCGTGCAGACCGTGACTGAAGCGCCTCAGTCTTCTCGGCCACCGCGGCCGGCGGGAAAATTTTTAGAAACCCTATTTACACCATTAAATAGTACATTTATGACACCCTCCATTCATAAATATATTCCTCGAAAAGAAAGAATTCTAAATGTACAAGATCAGGTTACGAGGAATAACCCAAAAAATTATTTATGTAAATACCAAGGTTGACATAGAAACATTCCTGCAATTTTCAAACACTTGTCTTCAAGGAAAGTTAACAGTTACAGAAGAAAGAAATAAGTGTGCAATTCCTTGCGTTTAAGATAAAGCAGTCAACAATCCGAAGATTGGTTTGAACACCACAGTGATTTACTAGGCATGGTCCTGTTTGGAGGTGGTATGCCGTTGCCTTCCTCCGACCTTCGAACTGACTTACCCAGCCAGTTATAGGGGGACCTACAGTTTAACGTGGGTTCCAAACCACGGTCCTTGCGTTTATGAAATAATAATATAAAATCATTAGCAGGTAACACTATATACCAAATGGTTTGGTTTTTAAAACAACGAATAAACCAACCTACCCCAATTAATGTCACATTTTGCCGAAATATCATAACTCGTATTTATTTCTAGCGACACAACACTGCTATAAAAACGAAAACAGGCTAAAAATGAAAGAAAGAAAAAACAGTGGAAACTTTTATCTTCGAAAACGAATTGGCTAACTTCTGACGCGTGATAAAACACGTGGACTGTTTAGCTGAGACGGAAGACCAAGTACAAGTTATGAACGAAGGAATTTAAATAGCTCTTGCCGAGTAGGCGTTCATTTGGTAGCTATGGAGGAGAAGAACATGCGGGACTTTTTGAAGTGAAAATGCTATCGTTAACGTTTCCTACAGTTTTTCTACGTACTCAGGAAGAAAATCATTGCGATCAATAAAACTTTCCCTAGCATTATGATTAGCTAAATATAAAGAGTACCCATTCCGATTTTCTTAAAACATCATATTTTAAATGTCTTAATTCCGTAATTTTTTACGAACTTCCCGTAACTCCGTAAATAAGATGATAGATCCGTAACAATTACGGACAATCCGTAATAGTTGGCAGCTATGCGATAGGCAGCCCATCAGGTCCAGGAGATTTTCTTGGAGGTGAGGTTCATGGACTTCGTCTTCATTGACTTCTGAAAGAATTTCCTCATTGTCATTTTTGGTAAGCTGTGACATGATAATTCCCAAGCAGTCAACAAGAGAGTCTTCATTTACAGGGTTGTCAGCATAGAGTTCTTCATAATAGTGATGTATCTCATTAATTATGTCCTTTTGTGATCTAAGGATCATTCCATTTGTAGTTCGGATTTCTTCAATAAGGGTGCTCCTCCTATTTCTGGCGTGCTTTAGCAAATGATATAAAGAGGTCTGTTCATCTTCGGAAGCGGTTTTAGCCTTAGATTTTATTTTCAGCCCTTCCATCTGTTGACGTTTTATGGTTAATAATTTAGCTTTAACTTTTTTTATATCCACCAAACGAAAGGAGGACTCTGATGCTTGATCATAAAGGTTCCTCAAAAGGCTGTAGTAATATTCTATACTTTTTTTTATAGCCTTGGTCCTTTGTGCGCTGTATTGCATAAGGACTCTTCTCAACTTTGGCTTCGCCATTCTGTTCCACCAGTCTAATATTGTGGAATATCTACCTATAGCACGCAGACATATCATCCATGCATGTGTTAACATTTCTTCTAATTCAGTTTCTTGTAACAATGAGACATTTAGATGCCACTGATTTCTAAAACGATGAATCAGTTGTACCATTAGATACCACAACAATGTGTGACGGAATATTTGCTTTAACTTCCATCTCCACCGAACGAATGCCATTGAAACACTGTAATTTATAATGCCTTAACCAACGTTCAATTGTAATAAACTTGATGGTGCCATATTGACTAAGTACATCCTTGATTACTTCATTATCAAGTTCAATTGGGAGGTTCAACACTCTTACGGTTGTATAAACTATATCGGCTCTCCAAATAGATACTTCGCTTTTCCTGTTATCTCTATGAGTAAACTCGACTTCATTACCCCACTTCAGTAACAGTTTATCAATATAAACAGGGCTCAAAAACTTGACAAATGTACAGTATTTATTGTTGTCTAATTGAAAAGTATGGACAGATTCATCAGTAACACCGATTACCTCAGTTATCCAATCGTGAATTTCCAGTGACGTCGGCTGCACATTGCGGGTTTCCTTGTCAAATGAAAAAACCAGAGTATTCTTCCGTAGATTAGTAGACATGATATCAGTAACAGGAGAACTCCGGTTAAAAATAAACTGAAATCCTGTTAATCACCAGCAGAATGAAAAACACCACACGTAAACACGAAGCAAAACACGTGTTCTAGAAGAACTAAACACTGTTTAAATACGTTATTCCTATACTTTTAATTATTTTTAAAGCTATCCGAAATCCGTGTTGTTTATTTTGCTCACCAAAGATACTATATACTGTGTGGGCTGGATGTGGACATAACTGGTATCGCATTCTACAGTTGCATACCAGATGGTACCCAGTTCTTCAGTTGCCTGCCAACGTGTATCATGTTGTTGAGTTAATGCTGGGAGGGCCGACATAATTATAATGTGCTATCAAATACCAGCTGTGGTGGCCACCAAATTACCACCAGCAGTGAATCTCCATCCACAATCAAATCAAAGACATAATATCCAAAAATACATACACAAACATATTTCAGACACTATATTAAATAGGTATTTAAATATTTAAACAAATTAAGAAGGAAATTAAAGTTTCTTAAAGGCAAAATTTTTAAAAACTTGTATAGCAATGCTGACTTTGCAATCTTTTTTGATTTTTACTTTTGAATTGTATAGGGGTGTTCATTACAAAACAAACGTTCACCAATAAAGTTCAAAGAGGCTACTTTAGTTATCTATGACACTAAAAATCTTGTTCACAAAGGAACAAATTACTCTGTAACTGTAAAAATTGATAAGTTTTTATACATTTTTAATAAATTTATATTCTATCATTTTAATTCTTTTTAAATGGTAGCTTACAGTCTGTTGTTATTTCATTATTGCTAACAGATCGGAAGACGGGCAGGTGGCCCAAAACCAAACATTTAAGAAAAAAATGCAATCTGAAGACAGATATTGAAGTATTTAATCCAAATCATAATTCCAGAAACTCCCTAGAGACACATGTCTAGTTTTGATATTATATAAATGTATGTGTTTACTAAAGTTATTTCAGGATAGTTATTCTCCCACCCCATCACCTTCTGCAGCCCTTTACGTGCAGGGCTTACACACACACACACACACACACACACACACACACACATTATTCAACCTTCGTTACCTGTCTCTCCCCAGAAGGGTACCCCCAGGAGAGCTCGCTGCTGTTGCCCCTACAGCTACGGCCGCTGCCTGCTGCTGGAGTGTGTCTAACTGCTGTGTTACCTCCCGCACCCAGCGGCAGTTCACCAGTTCGTGGAGATGTAGTGGAGCACGGCAATGTGGGCACTGCGGTCTCTGCTCCGTGAGCCACCGTCTAATACACACGTAGCAACACAACTTTGAACAGTGAGGGCAAAGGTGTGCATCTCTCAGTTTTTCCATGCAGATGAAACATCGAAAAACTTCTGCCAGAGTCTGCAAATGAAAAGACATCCAGTTACCACAAACTGGGGGAAATATTTTAATACTTTCAAAATATTATATTAAAATGCACCAATAATCTATACAGCATTAATTACATAATTTTAATGCTGAAACCTCACTGCAGTTTCTAGCAATAAGAAAAATCTTATTGTGAATCACTGAACAACAACTATGATGATTACATTAGACATATTTTAATCAATTATATGAAAGAAACTATGGTACAGATATGTGAAAAAATACTTTAGAGCAGATGGCCAGTACTTCCCTCAACCAATAGTAAAAAAAAAAGAGAAGAAGAAGAAGAAAGAAAGAAAGAAAAAACAATGTTAAAATACACAGCTACCTTTTGGAATCAATACCTATTCCTGCAGGAGAAAGGAAGAGAGAAAGGGTAGAAAGGAAGGTGGACTGCTTTACTCACAACCTAGGCCATTATGTCCCATGTAGTCCATTACATGTGAAGCAAGCCATCTTCCCTTCTTCTCACTTTCTTTTTCTTTCTCTCTCCTGCCTGAAGAAGAATTAATTCTGAAAGCTAGCTACATGGTTTATCATTCTTTTTTGTTTTTTGTTTTTTTTGTTACTATCATTGATAGTGAGCTGGCATAAGTACTAGGCAACTACTATATCTTTAAAAGTGTTTTAAACAATGGAAATTCCAGAAAGAATTCAACAACATTTTCATGAAGAATAGGTTG
Source organism: Locusta migratoria (assembly GCA_026315105.1). NCBI lineage: Eukaryota > Metazoa > Arthropoda > Insecta > Orthoptera > Acrididae > Locusta > Locusta migratoria. The sequence goes on from CM048744.1 coordinate 674,184,359, forward strand.
CTTGATCAAAGACTTTTCGGGCATGCAGGCGCATAAAGTTTACTTCTTCTAATATTTCGGCTGAGAAACTTTCAGCCATCTTCAGAGACAAGTCGACTTGTCTCTGAAGATGGCTGAACGTTTCTCAGCCAAAATATTAGAAGTAAACTTTATGCGGCTGCACGCCCGAAACGTCTGAACAGTCATTGCGCCCCAAAAACATGAAGATGCACAATAGGTTGCTTACTCACCACAGATGTCAGAGAGAGAGAGAGAGAGAGAGAGAGAGAGAGAGAGAGAGAGACTGACGAAGGTCTTAACAGCGGAAGCTATAAAGTAGTTCTGTATTATTTGTGCCTTGCTGCGACTCACCAGATGTCTTTGTAGTGAGTAAGCAACCTATCCTTCATGAAAATATTGTTAAAAGTATTTTACATATTTTAAGTCCTTTTAGCTCATAATACACTTGACAATAATAATATTACTATAAAATCAAAACAAGAATTTAAATAAAACACCACAGTCTAATGATGATACCAAGTTTCGTCTTAGGGAGGCTCTGTGTTAACACCAGAGAAGAATTCTTCCATACTGTACACAGATTGTTCCTCTCATTTACACAAAATGTTAGTTCTGAATTAGTCCATTGGTAAAGACTAAATTTCTTTAAGTAGAGCATTAGATAGTTTCAGACACACCATTGGAAATCTTCATTGTGTCTTTGTAAACTGACATATTTTGCCCTATATATATTGTCTTTATTGTCAGTACAGCGCTGTTGAAACAAATTACTATTTCTGCAGGTTCCATGGTTAATCTTTATGAAAATGGGGCAGTTGAATATATACTAGCAGAAAATATAGAAAAATTGTTTTACAATGGTCAGTTCTTTTTTTGACATAATTATCTTAATTGCTTTCTTTTGCAATTATTAGCACATTCTTAAGGCCTGCAGAAAAGCCCCACAACAGCAGCCTGCAACTGACACGGCTACCAAGCAATGCATAACAATACAGGTACCAGTAACAAATGCCAGATATGTCAATCTCAGATACACTCCTGGCCATTAAAATTGCTACACCACGAAGATGGTGTGCTACAGATGTAAAATTTAACTGACAGGAAGAATATGATGTGACGGACAGAAAGTTGGCTGAAACCAGATGTAAACAGTAATGAGATTTAAACTCAGACTGGAATGTTTACTGCAGAGATGGGCTGGACAGTGAAGGGGGAGGCATGTTTATAGCGATAAAAAGGGAACTAGTATCTAAGGAAATTTATGGAGATCCAAAATGTGAAATAATTTGGGTGAAGGTCACAGTTAATGCAGGCTCAAACTTGGTAACTGAATGCTTCTATAGGCCTCCTGGGATCAGAAGCTGTTGTGGCAGAACACCTGAAGGAAAATTTGGAAACTATTTCGAGTAGATTTCCCGATCCCGTTATAGTTTTAGGAGGAGATTTTAATTTACCGGATATATACTGGGAAACTCAAATGTTTGTGATGGGTGGCAGGACAAAGAATCCAGTGAAATTATTTTGAGTGCAGTATCTGAAAACTACCTTGAGCAGTGAAACAGAGAACCGACATGTGGTGACAACATAGACCTTCTGGTAACAAACAGACCCGAACTATTCGAAACAGTTAATGCAGAACAGAGAATCAGTTATCATAAAGCGGTTACAGCATCGATAATTTAAGCTGTAAACAGAAATATTAAAAAATGTAGGAAGATTTTTCTGTTCGGAAAAAGTGACAAAAAGTGGATTTCAGAGTACTTCACGGCTCAACACAGAAGTTTTATTGCAAGTACAGATAGTGTTGAGGAACAGTGAACAAAGTTCAAAGCCATTGTACAATGTACATTATATGAGTATGTACTATGCAAGATTGTAAGAGATGGAAAGGAGCCACTGTGGTACAACAATCGAATTACAAAACTGCTACGGAAGCAAAGGGAACTTCGCTGCAAACATAAACATAGCCAAAGCCTCGTAGACAAACAAAAATTACATGAAGCAAAATGTAGCGTGAGGAGGGCTATACAAGAGGCGTTCAATGAATTCGAAAGTAAAGTTTTATGTACTGACTTGGCTGAAAATCCTAAGAAATTTTGGTCTTATGTCAAAGCGGTATGTCCAGACACTCTATGACAAAAATGGCACTGAAACAGAGGATGACACTCTAAAGGCTGAATTACTAAATGTCTTTTTCCAAAGCTGTTTCACAGAGGAAGATTGCAGTTTAGTTCAGTCTCTAGATTGCCGCACAGATTGCAAAATGGCAGATATCAAAATAATTGACAGAGGGATAAAAAAACAATTAAAATCGCTCAAAAGACAAAAGGCCCAGGATCTGATGGGATACCAGTTCGTTTTTACACAGAGTACGTGAAGGAACTTGCCCCCCTTCTAGCAGTGGTGTACTGTAGGTCTCTAGAAGAGCGTAGCATTCAATAGATTGGAAAATGGTGCAGGTAACCCCCATTTTCAAGAAGGAATGTCGAACAGATGTGTAGAACTATGGGCCTATATCTCGTACGTCGGTCAGTTGTAGAATTTTGGAACATGTATTATGTTAAAATATAATGACATTTCTGGAGACTAGAAATCTGCTCTGTAGGAATCAGCATGGGTTTTGAAAAAAGCGATTGTGTGAAACCCAGCTCGCGCTATTCATCCACGAGGGCCATAGACACGGGTTCTCAGGTAGGTGCTGTGTTTCTTGACTTCCGCAAGGTGTTTGATACAGTTCCCCGCAGACATGAAATGAACAAAGTAAGTGCATATGGTCTATCAGATCAATTGTGTGATTGGATGGAGAAGTTCCTTGATAACAGAATGCAGCATGTCATTCTCAATGGAGAGAAGTCTTCCGAAGTAAGAGTGATGACAGGTGTGCCACAGGGGAGTGTTGTGGGTCTGTTGCTGTTCACAATATATATAAATGAACTTGCGGATAACATTGGAAGTTCACTGAGGCTTTTTGCAGATGATGCTGTAGTATGTAGAGAGGTTGCAACAATAGAAAATTGTATTGAAATGCAGGAGGATCTGCATCGAACTGACGAATTGTGCAGGGAATGGCAATTGAACTCAATGTAGACAAGTGTAATGTGCTGTGAATACATAGAAAGAAAAATTCTTTATCATTTAGCTACACTATAGCAGGGCAGCAACTGGAAGCAATTAATTCCATACACTATCTGGGAGTAGGCATTAGGAGTGATTTAAAATGGAACGACCATATAAAATCAATCGTCGGTAAAGCAGATGACACACTTAGATTCATTGGAAGAATCCTAAGGAAATGCAGTCTGAAAACAAAGGAAGTAGGTTACGGTACACTTGACACTTGTTCACCCACTGCTTGAATACTGCTCATCAGTGTGGGATCCATACCAGGTGGGGTTGATAGAGGAAGTAGAGAAGATCCAATAGAGAACAGCACGCTTCTTTACAGGATCATTTGGTAATCGAGAAAGCGTTACGGTGATGATCGATAAACTCCAGTGGAAGACTGCAGGAGAGATGCTCTGTCGCTCGGTACGGGCTTTTATCAAAGTTTCAAGAACATACCTTTACCAAGGAGTCTAGCAGTACATTGCTCCCTCCTATGCATATCTCGCGAAGAGATCATGAGGATAATATCAGAGAGATTAGAGGCTGCACAGAGGCATACTGACACTCTTTCTTTCCATGAACAACACGTGACTGGAATAGGAGGGAGAACCGATAGTGGTACTCAAGGTACCCTCCAACACACACTGTCGGGTGTCTTGCGAAGTATGGATTTAGATGTAGATATGCAAATGATTAGCTTTTCAGAGCGTTCACACAAGGTTGGCACCAGTGGCGACACCTGCAACATGCAAACAGCAGTTGACTGACGTTGCCTGGTGAAACGTAGTTGTGATGCCTCATGTAAAGAAGAGAAATGCGTACCATCACGTTTCCGACTTCGATAAAGGTCGGATTGTAGCAAATTGCAATTGCGGTTTATTGTATCGCAACATTGCTGCTCACATTGGTCACAATCCAACGACTGTTAGCAGAATATGGAATTGGAGGGTTCAGGAGGGCAATACAGAATGTCTTGTTGGATCCCAATGGCCTCATATCACTAGCAGTTGAGATGACAAGCACCTTATCTGCACAGCTCTAACAGATCGTGCAGCCACGTCTCGTCAACAGATAAGGACATTTGCAAGACAACAACCATCTGCACGAATAGTTCGATGACGTTTGCAGCAGCATGGACTATCAGCTCGGATACCATGGCTGCTGTTACCCTTGATACTGCTTCACAGACAGGAGCATCTGCGATGGTTTACGCAACAACAAACCTGGGTGCACAAATGGCAAAATGTCATTTTTTGGATGAATCGAGGCTCTGTTTACAGTGTCATGATGGTCGAATCCGTGTTCGGCGGCATCGCAGTGAACGCACATTGAAAGCGTGTATTCGTCATCGGCATACTGACGTATCACCCAACGTGATGGTATGGGGTGCCATTGGTTACACATTTCGCTCACATCTTGTTCGCATCAACAGCACTTTGAACAGTGGCTGTAACATTTCAGATGTGTTACAACCCATGGCTATACTCTTCATTCGATCCCTGTGAAACCCTACATTTCAGCAAGATAATGCACGACCACATGTTGCAGGTCCTGTACAGGCCTTTCTCGATACGGAATATGTTCAACTGCTAACCTGGTCAGCACATTCTCCAGATCTCTTCCAAATTGAATACACCTGGTCAATGGTGGCCGAGCAACTGGCTCATCGCAATACGTCAGTCACTACTCTTGATGAACTGTGGTATCATGTTGAAGCAGCTTTGGCATCTGTACCTGTCCACGCCATCCAAGCCCAGGCATATCAAGGCCGTTATTACAGTAAGAGGTGGTTGTTCTGGGTACTGATTTCTCAGGACCTATGCACCCAAATTATGTGAAAATGTAATCACATGTCAGTTCTAGTATAATATATTTGTCCAATGAATACCCGTCCATCATCTCCATTTCTTCCTGGTGTAAGATTTTAATGGCCAGTAGTGTATGTCAAACTCAGTGTTAATTGCTGCTATGACTGAAGGCTTGCCTAGCCTAAATTAGTTCAATAATCTCGTGCACCATAAGTTGCATCAAATGGGGGCTGTAAGATTCATCATCATAAAAAAAAACTGCTATATTTTTGAACTTCTTTGCTTTTTTGCTCAATTTTAACATGAAGGATCATAGTTTCTTAATGACATAATGTAACTTGTATTAATTCCAAATTGCAGCTTTATTATTTCTATATTTATTTAACGATGGCCATTTTGGCTACAAAGCCGTCTTCAGGTTACCTGCAATTGTGTAATACAAATTTCGTAAGATAATAGAAAGTCACATGATATGATATTTACATGAAACTTTGATTTTACATACTTCTTGTAATGTGGTTTTCCATAGAAGATCGTTGTCAATATGGTACAGTTATAACGTACAGTAAGAAATTGCTATAGATGTTATCTGCTGGTGTTTGTCAATGATATAGTATGGTTACAATACTTGTTCATATTTATACCAACGTTATAGTAATCATTTCACAGTGTGTATCTATAGCAATTCCTTACAGTACATTATAACTGTACCATATTGGTGGCATGACAACGATCTTCTATGGAAAACCACATTACAAGAAGTAAGTAAAATAAAAATTTTATGTAAATATTGTATCCTGTGACTTTTCTATTATCTCACATAATTTGTATTACACAATAGCAGCTAACCTGAAGATGGATTTGCAGCCAAAATGGCCATCGTTAAATAAATATAGAAACATTAAAGCAGCAATTTCGAATTAATATAAGTTATATTATGTAGTTAAGTGACATATTTAACACTGCAGGACCCAAATATTAGAAACTGTTGACACTTAGTTGTGTCCTAGCTATATTGTTTTTATTGTGAGTGCAGTGCTGTTGAATCAAATAACTCGTTCTGAAACACTTAATAGTTACCGAGATATAGCTTTTCAAAATTTGGCAAATTTTCCCAGCTTGAAAGTTTGAAGATAATATTACTGTTTCATTTTATGCAGTCATCTTTATATCTGCAAGAACCTGTCTGAAATAATCCAGTGAGGTATACATTTATTCAGTTTGACATTTTGAAGGGCATTGGAGGGGGAGAGTTTTGGTGGGAGGTCACTATTCACAGCAAAGAAAGTGAAATTTTAGAAATAAGTGTACCATACACAAGAAATTTATTGAACTAATAATTACATCAGGTTTGTATAAAAAGATGATATGAATTAAATGACTACACAAAATTTTAATTAAAGATGTTTCATTCTCTTTGATGGACCTAGGCCAGACCAATTTGCAATCTGCTTTCTTCAGTTTAATTTTCATCTTGGACATCCTGAAATAGAATGTAAATATGTATTTGTCAATTATCTCAAGGTTAAACCTTGTATAAAGTCCTAATATAAATACAACACACTTGTTGATAAGTATTAATTGACAGAAATAATGGTATCAATGTCATATGGTAAGTATTAATTAATAGAAAAAAGGTAACTTTCAATAGCAATACATAATATTGTTCCTCTACCTGTGCACACGGCCTATCCATCTTGTCATTGTAGTCACCAAGCTCGTTCAAATTGTGGGTTTTGAGATCAATGTCTACCATAATTTCAGGCAGATTACGCAGGACTGGCCATTGCAGTTCTCGCAAACAACTACAACACTTCAAACCCAGTTTCCTGCAGCTGCAAGCATTTCTGGATCCCTTCTTGCGACTGCAAGAAATCATGGTAAGCATGTTTGAGAGAGCCATTTCTCTACACATCATCTATGGGGAAACACCTTGGGCTGTAGAAATCTATCCCGTTCAATCGGATTCTTCCTGTGACCCTGGCAGTATGCATGAAAAGAATGCAGCATCTTGCGTGGGAGAAAGTCTGGCCAAGTTGAATTTGGCCTTGACTGCAGCCACTGTTAAGAGCTAGTAGCACAAATGGTTGAGGGTTTGACTGTACCTTCCCCACCATACAGCTCAATGAGGATTTTTTTCTCCAGCTTCGGGTACTTCAGCAGGTGCTGTGGATGCATTACAAAAATCTGCAGCCATCTCTTTACCGTAGTATCTGAAGAAACTTCAGTTTCCTCTGTCAAAGAGGCACAGCATTGAAACAGCCATTGAACGCATGACTGAAATGATGAGTTGAATCTCTGCAAATGTTGAGGTGGTTGAGTGGCAGATGTCTCTTGTTTTTCCTCTTCCACAATGTGGTTCCTTCTCGACAATGTACACACTATTTCTTTCTTTTTTCTGTTGGTATTTCCTTCTGAGCTTCAATAAACTCTTTGTTATTATTTCTCCGAACAGGAAACACTGCTCTCTAAAACTGAATTTCTCGCTGGAAGCTTTTGTACGTTTTACGTAACAGATGTTCAGATTAACTTTGGATTGTTATAAAGCTCCTGGAATGATGTATGTACATAAATTTCAAACACACGTTTCAATAAAAGTTCTTTGTCACTATTTCCCAATGCTGCACTGGACAATTGTAAGGTCTTAACTTGTTTTTTCTTCTTCACCAACACTAAATTACCTTTGATTAAGCTCTCACTAAATATGAAACACGTAGAACTCATTGATGATCTCAGCTCTGACATAGCGGAAGCTTCAGATCTCAACAGTGCATCACATATTAATGTCTGCTTCCTTAGTTCAATGGACAGCGTGTTAAGTTGTCAAACAGGGGGCCCGGGTTCGATTTACAGTTGGGTTGGCGAAACTCTCCACTCAGGGACCGGGTGTTGTGTTGTCGTCATCATCATCATCGACGCGCAAGTCACCCATGTGGCATCACTTGAACACTTGCATCAGGCAGGGTGAATATGATACCAGCTGGGGTCTAACAGCCAACAATGCCACACAAAATCATCATCACATATTAATGACTGAATAAACCGCATGTGGCCATTCAGATCTCTTCTGTGAACTGATCAGAGAGTAAAGAATGTGGTTTTGAAAGGAATGCAAAAGATGGCGAGGAGGGTAGATGGGAGAGGAGCCCCCCCCCCCCCCCTGCAGTTTTAATGCCACTGAGACTGCCACTAAGACTGTGACATGAACTCCGACACACGTGAGAGGCTGTACACATGGACTTTTAGTTTTTTCGGTAATCATCATTCACACTACTTAATTGTGATTTTGAGCCACACTGAATTTCTTAAAAAAATCATCACACTTATTTTTATAAGTGTAGATAAATCTTCATTCGCTTCCTATCTCTCATTATGTGTAGACATTCATGTTTCTACGTGTCCTTTCCTTTCAAAACATTAAATTGAACAAATGTTTACTTGAATGAAATAGTAAGTTTCAAATGTTTACTTTATTGATTCATTTCGAACAGGGTATTGAAGTTCTGAATTAGCATAAACTTCTAAATTCTGGAAAATTTGCTTAACTTACAAAAAGTCATATCTCAGAAAATATTGGGCCTTCCAAGATCATTTTGGTCTCAAACTGTAGCAAAGTCAATGTAGTTTAAAATGTATAGAATAGTGTTTGTCAAAAATGTGCTGCTCCTTGGTGAAAATCAGAAAAAGTGTGGAAATTTAGCAGTTTGTGGGATATTCAAAAATGTTTTGGGAATTGCATCTCAGTCAAATCCCATACATGAAATAATAATAATAATAAAAACAATACAATAAACAATTAAAAACTACTACCCCCAGTGGATACAACTTAGACCCCCTTTTCATGACGAGGTTACTGGACTAAATGGTTTTCGAACAAACACTGCAGGCCCAAAAAAAATTGTAATGGACATTGGAAACTAGAACCTTACATAAGCACTTAGTAGTACGAATCGGCTTATTTTACATAGGTCAAACAACACATTTTTACAGATAGCAACTTGAGGATTGTAGATTGCCCAAGAATTATGGATTTTGTCGCTTTCCAAATAATGCATGACACAAAATACACTGACAGCCAAAGGAGGCTTTTAAAATGCATTGAGTGTGTAAGGTGTGGTTCTGATGAGGTGCTATGGTTTTCCTTTGAGGTTGACGTAGGCACACTCAACAAGGGATCATGAAAATATTCACTTCAGTGTTCTTAGTTACCAAGTATTACTCTTTCTGCTATAGTTTCTTGTAGCTCAATGGTCTGGTGGACATCTTTCAATTGGATGGCACTTCAACATCTTGCATGATGACCATACTGTAGAAGCTACTGTGTCATAAAACAACCACTGTTTCGATGGGCTGTACCGATATGATACTGATCTGACACCTAGTGAAGTGGCACAGTGGTAACACCCTGGACTCATACTTGGGAAGACGGCAATTGCGATAGCTATCATGATTCAGGTTTTCCATGATTACTAACTCTGGGCAAACGCCAGAATAGTTTCCTTTCTAAGAGCATGGAAGAGTTCCTTCCCCATCCCTGAAGAAACTATCAAAGTGTGTGATCTGTCTGTAATGACCATAATGTTGACAGAACATTAAACACTAATCTTCCTTCCTTCTTTCCGATTTGACAAGTATTTACGTCCTAAGTATTTACCTTAAACTCACACAATATGTTAAGGAATGGAAACTCCATGTTTCATATTGGCAATATTACAGAAAGAACAGACTGCTACTAACTGTAAAGATGACATGATGAGCAATAGACAAACACACTGGCAGCACACTGACATCTGGCCACAGAGGCTGGAGTCAGCAGTCTTGTGTATACAAGTTATCCCAGTAGGATTGCACAAATACGTGTGTGTGTGTGTGTGTGTGTGTGTGTGTGTGTGTTGGGGAGGGGGAGGCTACAGGTGAGAGCTAAGTGGAGAGATAGTCTTTTCATCTTGTTTGTCTGCAGTTCAGTGTGTCATCTCTGTGGCAAGTAGGCGGGTGAGGCTTTCCTCCCCTCACCTGGCTTCCCACTCCAATCCTCAACTGCATCTCGTTCTACCCATCTAATACATACATGCTCTGTAAGACCATGATGTATCCATCCCCAAAATCATGACACAACCTTCCTATCCCCTCCACATTTCCATACCACAGAGCGTGATTCAGTGTGTGGCAGCCGGGGATGACAGCTGTGTTGCAGTGTTGTGTGCCTGAGTGAGTGTGTGCATGACTGTTCTATTTTATGAAGAAGTATTGTATGTGCCTGTCACAGCTCATTACGTCTTTGCGGTGAGTTGTAAACTGCCCCATTGCACCGTGTAATTCAATGGACTTTTCATTATTAGATATTATGGAAATATTATTCTCATGTCAACATTATTTGGCTTGGTCAACCCAGAAGCAAATTATCTCATTCAGACATAGCCCACACCTCAAGCATTGGTATTGGTCAGTCTGTCAGCACTAGCATGTCTTTCACCAGCTGCCACACCACTTACTATTGTCATTGTCAGAAGAGTGCAGGTTCAAATGTTGATATTTCACAAAGCCTGTACTGGTGGCTTTTCATATCAATCATATTGTTATCAATATTTTGGAAAGAACAGGCTGCTGCTGCTACTCACCACAGATACCCCATGAGTCACAGAAAGACACACACAACTGGAAAACAAAAAATATAGCTTTCGGCTGTTAAGCCTTCGTCTGCCAGAGAACGAACAAACACACACACACACACACACACACACACACACACACACACACACACACACACAAAACTGCTGTCTCCGGCTGGAAATTCATTTGCCAAATTAAAATAAGTTGGGCAATTTGAAATTGTGTGAAAAATATATGAATGTATAGGCATTTCTATGCTTAGACCCTAGAGTAATAGATTCAGTTTTAATAGAGAACACTAATATTGAGCCATGACAATAGCAAACCACAGAGGATAGATCGAAATAAAGAAAAGTGAACCAAATAGTGTTAAACATCGAGGAAGGGGGTGGTCTTAAGAAAATGTAGAGAGCTGTAGAAACTTACACATCATATGATGGGAGGGAGGAGGAGTGAGAAATGAACCATGATTAAGTGAGTTCAGAATAGCCAAGGTGGAGAGGCCAGGAGGATGGCGGTAAGAAATGGAGGAAGGGGAAAAAGAAATAAATTAAACAAAATAAAGGTACAAAGTGACTATGAAGTTTATCACTTAAACGAACACATTCCGAGGCATTAATGGGGTAATTTTCACACTTTGATGATTCTAACACAAATTTACGTTATGACTTGAAAAAACATGTTCAAGTGAATATACAGGTATCCAACGTCAATTTACATTTTACAACTTCCAACAGCACTCTGTACTTAGCTGCCAAAGTAACTGGCAATTGGGTAATTCAATTTCAAATGAAACAGAAAAATTGCAAACTGGTATCCACCATTTCGGATTTTCATGAAATTTGATATGATTAACTTACATATATAATTACTGGTTTAAAACTTCAGACTCTGAACTACAGCAGCCTGAATTTCATCCCAAAGCATGAAAAATGTTTACAGAGCTGTTCGAGTTCAATAAATTGTTTTACATACATAATTTCTTCTGATATTGAGATAGGAATTTTTTTTTTAATTTTTCATACAAATGAAAACCTTTCTGCAGAATTCAAATATTCTACCAGATTTGTTGTAATTACATTATGAAGGGTCATATGAACCTTCAAAATGGACACATTACCTTCAATTAAATGTCCACAAATTACAAATTCCTGTGTACGGTCTACATAGTTACACTGTCCCAATATTCTGGCCGGTATTATTAGAAACAGAAGAAAATTTCCTTTAAAAATCTTTTAGGGAAATGACAATTACACCAGTAGTAATTGATAAAACAATATTTAGATTATAGTAGTAAATTAACCAAGTTTTACATGTCCAGAAAGAAACATTTATTGAAATTGTTATATTCAAGTGAATTCCTTGATGTGCACACCATGCCATCATAGTAACCACTTTCCTTGAAGACTTGCCACTATGAAGTCTGCATACAAGCATTTTAATTCAATTATATGTAAGGGAATTATAGGTGTAATTTTACGATGCAATTCCACCTGTCTGCATTGACCCATGACACCATCAACATGGCAGCAGTGACGTATATGCTCGTAGCCAATGTGACAACACAAGAATCACAAAATACACCTACAAACACACATATAAACAAGCAAAAATTAACATAACCACTATTGGGACAAGCGCAGGAATGTTGCGGTTTTGATTGAGGAAATTCTACATGGGAAAAAGAGACACAGGCCAACTGAAAAAACACAAGAATATAATTTAATAAACACACAAAACAAAAGCAAATAATAAACTATACATGGATTCAAAAAGTTCAATTGACCTATAACACAGCCCAAATGAAGACGGTGATAAACCAATTCAATCACCCAAACCCAACCAACAAAGAAGTAGTATCAAATAATTCAGGCATTTCAAATTTCCCATTCTAACAGAATCTTCTACTCCACAACTACTTTTGTATTTTCAGATCCGTTGGCTTCACCAACTCTCAATAAAACTCATGCCTCCCAACATAAACTAGACTGCAGAATACAATACAGATCAGTCTATCACCACTACCAGTTTCTCACTTTTCACATTGCTTTGCCTTTGCCAAAAGCAGTAATCACACATCACCTACATGCAATATGGTATGTTGCCAACCTCACATACTACGGGAATGCAGCTGAAAATTCCCCTTACAGTAATCTGAACCTTACATTAACATCCTCAGTTACCACCAATGCCAATAGAAAGCGCACAAAAAAAACCTAGCCAAAAATATGTCCCAACATTCAAAACACTAATGCAAAAAAATAAATAAACCCCTTACACATACACACATAACACCCCCCACCCTTCACCAACACGACTTACATTAGCTTCACTGGTAGCTCACATCTTGATACAGAACACAATCAGGTATAACACCGAACAGCTGAAGAAATTTTATTATGGGCAACAGTCTCTCTCCAGTGTATCACACAGCAATAAAGATTTAGACTTACTCATCATATTCATTCTAACAAAAACAGAACAATAAAATACAAGAAATTATATGAAGGCGAACTAAACCGCAAACAACACACTACTAAAATATGTAGTAATGCACACAACACAGCAAACAACTTTAGGAGAAGAACCCACACAACTCAAATACAAGGAATGTCACACAACATACAGACATTACAACCAAAAAGTGGAATCGAGGGCTGTAATTAACCCAAATTATCTTCTGGGAAATTTTAGCTTCATTAACACTTCCGCTGCGGCTAAGCGTCTGCGCTCTATGTAGGATAGCATCAGCCGCAGCGAAAGTGTTAAGTAAAATTTTTGTGCCCCCCAAGAAAGACTTGTGGAACTTCACATCTTAACTTTTGCAGAAAACTGTTAATAGTCACCACTGAATCATAGTACATGTATTCATGACTTTTGTAATAAAGAACCCTGCTCAGTGTGCCTAGAATAGAAACTATGACAACTAGGCCTACAACACAGGTGAAAAGGAAAATTTTTCATTCACTAAGGAAAACACACACAGCTAGGCCCGAGGGAGGATTTGATCCTCTGGCAGGAACAGCTGCCCAGTCTGTAGCATGACACATGGCCACACCATGTAGCAAAATTTTCATTATGACCTTAAGAACCTGACACTGGTTCAAAGAGGTGTTAAATGGTCTGGCTCCAAAATTTTTAACTCTCTCCCAGAGCAGATAAAATCCTTAAATTTTACTTACCATCCGAGCAGCCTCATGTGATAATGTTGGCAATCATGTGTCAATGCAAATATTTTGTCATGAAATCTTTGTTTCACTATAGCAACTACTTTTATTGAGCAAACAAAAGTACATAAAAGAACCTGTCAATCCTAGATCAAGGCCACCATTACTTATTTATTTCATGGTTTGTACAAAATACTAATCAAGTCATTCTAAGTGGTTCAGATTTCTAAGAATATTAACATCTTCACAAAGGTTTTCTACCTTATTGCCGATGTTAGGAACCTAATCTCGAAGGGCTGCCAAGATCGTAAGTAAAATTTTAACCAATGAATTTCTATTTAAAATTTCTAGAAATATTTGCCAAATCTATTAATTAAAAGGGAAATGTGCATGTAGATAGAACTATCTGTTTTCGTGATCAAAGAAATAGATTAATTTTTTCAACCTTCCCCCCCCCCCCCCCTCTCTTCAAATTGTGGTTCTGTTAAGCATTGGGGTAAGTAATCAGAGAAAGCTCCTTTTACGTAAACATTATCTGTTGTATATATACATGTGGCGTCTGTTCCAAAAGAACAGACGTCACTTCTGATCCTGCAGTAGTAGTTATTTAATATTCATAGAATATATGACATCAACTGTGATTGGACAAAGCTGAAAATGTGTACCCAGCCGGGATTCAAACCCGGGTCTCCTGCTTTCTAGGCAGTTGCGCTGACCCCTACACCACTGGGGAAACAGTGATCACCTCACCTGCAAGGACTACGTATCTGAAGGGAGGCGTGCTTAGGTAGTCCTTGCAGGTGTGGTGATCACTGTGTCCCCAGTGGTGTAGGGGTCAGTGCAACTGCCTAGAAAGCAGGAGACCCGGGTTCGAATCCCGGCTGGGTACACATTTTCAGCTTTGCCCAATCGCATTTGATGTCATATATTCTATGAATATTATTATCTGTTGTGTTAGCCATTTTTATTTTATGTTAAAAATCGTAGGCCTAATTATGTAGTAAAGCATTTTTATGTTGGAAAGAATATACATATAAATTTCTTTTACATTTGTTTGTTTCTTGTAGGCTGTGTGTGGTGTCTTATGTTTCACTAGTTCCACGTATTACATGACACACTCACGAACAGAGATTAATGGAACGTAAATAAAAATTTATCATTTACATATTTGACACTTTATTGTATTTGATATTGCCTATCATTCTTGTTTGTTGTTCTATAGTAGACAATACATTTTGAAATAGCATTTGACAAATATCAAACCTGTCTGACCATTAAAACAATACTGTTGTATTGGCATCTTGTAATCATGGCATCTTTCAATTCAAAATGTATAATTGCAATAAGACAAACCATTTAGAATTGCATATACAGCAAAAAAAAAAAAAAAAAATCTACATTCAAGAATGGTACAATACATGCTTGTTCTTAATAAAAGTTAAACTGCAAAGTACAGTTTCTGGGATCTGAAACTTTTTGCAGCTAGGGTACTGGTTGATAGGTGTGTGAATTGTTGTAAACTTGTGGAGCCAGTCTTCTAAACAAAATATGGATTTTAGAGAATTTTTCCTCTGCAAAATTCTGGAACTATTGCAACATGGTATTATTTTGCAACATGCCATAGAACTTAATTTTTAAACTATTTTGCAACTTAAATTGGATTGAAGATAATTTGTTAAATTTCTATTCCTGTACATGTCAATGTGGATACAATTTTAAATGATATGTTTTTGAACACGTAAAACTGGAATTTTAATATGCCCTAAATATTGTTTTTCCATTACTACTAACGTACTTTGTCACGTGCCAAAATGTACGTATGTTTTAAAGGAAATTTGCTTCTCTTTGCAATTATAGAAGCCACAATACCATGGCACTAGCTACAATCTCTACAGAAGAATTTGTAAAGTTGTACACATTTAACTGAAAGTGTAGGCCTATATTTGGAAGGTTGCAATTACCCCTCGTAGGGAGAGACCAACAAATGTGATACAATATATGAATTCACAAAACATTATTCACTAAAATGGAACATTTCAAAATATTCCTATCTCAAATTTAATAGTTACATACATTTGAAACTACTTATTAATTCACAACGGCCTCCGATGTACGGTTAAATTTTCATACATAGTGATGCTCTATTTCCGGAGCGGCTTATGAGCCCTGAAATTAAAAACCAATTCTCTAGTATTTAATCAAACAATGGGTACGAATCTCACAAAAGTACGTGTCAGTGGGTTGCATGTTGCGGTTCAGTTCATATCGAATGACCCAATTCTAGAAGGGAAATAATTTGAATATATTACATGATACATTTTATTTCTTTTTGTGTAATACAAATATCTTGGTTCATGCCGAAAACAGTAACAGTAAAATAGTTTGTAAAGTGCGTTAGCTACGAGTTATTTAAATGTTGCATTTGATGACACTGTTGAAGTCATTTCTTAATTAACGCATAAATCTGTAATGGGCTACAATGTACTGCAAAAAAGTAAAATTATCACTTTGTGAATTCTCTATACAGGTTCTCTCCTTGCTAAATACAATGTTGACACTATAAGCAAGCTTCAGTGAGAAAAGTCAAAAGCAAATGACAGATGCCAAAGCTGTTTCGCCGTGTAGGAGAATAAAAAGATTCTAAGTTCGTTGTATGTCAGGACTTAGGCCCAGAACTCAACGTTTGATTCGTTCCTAACATTATAGGACAACAATAATATTAACAAACCTCTACGCTGTGTTCGTCAACATTCGCGTTCCCATTTTCGGATCGACTAGCCATTTTGAAATAAATAAAATTCTGGATGGAATGTTTTATAGAATACTGTTCGTTGCTTCTATTTAGTAATGACAAGCCCTAGTTACTGACGATTCACCAACGCCGCTAAAGCTCCATAGTAGTAGCAGCTTTACATGACACTTGACAGCTCAGACCAAAGCAGTGGAAAAACAGCAATTCCGTTCATCCACAGACATAGACATCACGAAGTATATATTTTTATCTGTGGGAAGGACGTACACAGGCGTCTAGGGACAGTAGTGCGTCGGACCCCAGTTAATCGACGTCGGATATCTGAACTCAAAAAAATGGTTTATGTTACGTAACATTATAACAGAAAAGACTACAGCAAACTGTTTATTTGACTACTATTGTAATTTGATTGTGCGTTTTTCATTAAATAACTTTGGAAAAATTGGAAAAAATGGCGGCTAGCGTGAAAATACGGAATGTGACTCCGCGAAAAAACGTGAATTTTAGTGTTAAAAATAAACAGTATGTAAATTGTAAAGCCGAAATTTCGAAGCTAAACGAACGTGTGTCCAGTTTAGAGCTTATTATCAGTGCACTGAAGATGGATATTACGAAACTTAAAGGTGAAATCAGTAAACTAAACACATCAAGATCGCGCCCTGATATTTCGACTCTGTCCGCAAAGTTGGCGGAAGTAAAGTTAAATGGATGCAAACAAAAAGTGAAAAAGCAAGAAAACAGTGAAACAAAGAAAATTGTAGTGCACGAAAATTTCTTCCAGGTTCTTACAGATATGGTTTGTGATATCGCTGTGCCAATTGCAAATAGGCCAAAACAACATAAAAAAAACAAAACGAATCCGCTGTGACAAATGCAAATAGGCCAAAACAACATAAAAAACTAAACTAATCCATAAAAAACAATCAAAGTGCAAATAAACAAAAGGTAATACAAGTGACAGAAAAGATGGAATCAAAAATCGACGTTTTTGCAGACAGTCACGCCAAAGGAATTTCTCAAGAACTGCAAGTGATCAGTAAATCATCAACAGTTACAGATATGGTAAAACTAGGTGCTAGTTTCAAAGAAGCGACGAAAAACATCGTAAAATATAAGTATGGCAAGCAGGACAGTGTCGTAATTTGTGTAGGAGCAAAAGACATTTACGAAAATAATGCCATGAAAATGTATAAACAGCTCTTGAGTCTTATTCTAGTACCATCAAACACAAACATTATACTTGTGAACTTTCCTCTCAGGCATGATTTACCTGAATGGTCATGTGTGAATAAGGAAATTCACAGAATTAATGAGAAACTAAAAAGCTGTTGCAGGCTATTCAGTAATGTGAAATTAATCGAGTCAAGCACACTTCATAGAGAATGTTTTACTAAACATGGGCTTCACCCAGTGATCTCTATACTAGTATAGAGATCACTGGCTTCACCTAAACAACAATGGGAAAGCCAAGCTAGGAAACTTAATAAGGGATGCAATTAAATGCAATTCCAAATTGACAGTCACTGAACTAGGATGGTATAAATGCCCAACAGCAGAAACACCGGTACAAACGGCAACAGACCCCCGATCTACCATCCAAAAAACACTAGCAAAACATCCAAGTTCAACCAACCAGAATCATCAGCATTCACAACAACAGTAGCAGAACAAACATCAGTAGCAGTAGCTCCAAAACAAATAACAAGCCAACCTGAATTACTGGCATACACAGCAGTAGCAGCAGTCGTCACACTAGAAGAAGGCAGCCACCTTTGAGAAGCCAGGATTTTTTGCTGGGACCAGGCAGTAAACAACAGATAATGGGGAAACATCTAAATGACTGCAATCAGAAGAATCTACAACAAGGTCAACTAGTACAAGAGGCTGATTCCAATCAAGGTAGGAAAGTGACAACATAAATAGTACAGCAGTGACAGCAAAGTAGGGGACTACACCCCTCGACATATCCCAAATTGCACAGATTTCTACTTTGAAGCAGCAGCAGTACAAATAAAGTTCATGGGGAAAAATGCCTTATAATAGGAATATACCGATCACCAAGCTCTAGCATTGAAAACTTTTTACTGGAATTAGAGGTACTACTTCAGAAAGTCATGAAGAAATATAGTTTTGTAATATTAGCAGGTAACTTAAATATAGATATGCTAAGAGACAATGACTGTACAAGACGATTTCAAGACATACTGGGGTCATACAATCTCCAGTTGCATGTAAAAAGCCCAACAAGATGTACAGAAACATCAAGCACATTAAAGGCCAATTCACACTGTCCGTCACGTCACGTCACGTCACCGAACGTCAGAACATTCCGCAATGTATTTCTAATGGCGGCATTCACACTGTCCGTCACCGGACCGTCACGTCACGTCAACGTCCGTCAAGCTTTCTCGAGAAGAATGTTTTGACGGAACGGTCGTCTGCTAACATCGGAAGTTAACCTAATTTCGTCACGCGAATTACATGTTACAGTCGACGATTGCACTGTTTATATGCAAATGTGTCTTATTCATCTTTGTGCTGTTGTTGTACCTCGTTTTAGGGGTAAATCTCAAATTTTCATGACGACTTAAATATTTTTGTCAATTGAGTGTCCCCCTATAATCGAGGTCGGATATCTGAAACCAAAAAATGGTTTATGTTACGTAACAATGTAACAGAAACGACTGAAGCAAACTGTTTATTTGAATAAGATTGTAATTTGAATACGCATTTTTCATTAAATAACACTTTAAATGAAAATGTCAGTAATAATGAAAGACAAAATTCAGTTGTTTACGACGTATTAACAATGTCAGCATGCAAATCGTAATGGTTAAAGTATACAGGCGATATTTATGTTCTTACAAGTATGGTTTGATGTCTTCATATGTTTATTTTTTCGCTTGAAAATAGATGTCGATGTTGTGAAATGTTGTTTCAGTTCCCAGTAAGTTGGCCAAAAACATACACTGTAAAGTTTTCTTTGGCCGTTAATAACATTTAGCGTTGTTGTTCCCCCTTTCTAGTATTAAACTATGACTTTCTACATAACAGATCGCCACTCATAACCTCACTTTCAACATCGCGTATTGAGATGGACGAATTGACGTGACGGACACGGACGGACAGTGTGAATACAACTTGACGTGACGCTTCCGTGACGTGACGGACAGTGTGAATTGGCCTTAATAGATCATATCCTTACAAATATACCTACTGAAAGACAAAAAGTTCAGGTTATAAATACTGTTATCGCAGACCATTCCGGACAAACAATTGAACTGAAAGATTATGCAAAAGCTGAAGACAAGAAAATGATAAAATATAGACAAACAGATATTGCAAATTTAAATAGCCTAGAAATTTTAGTAAAAGCAGAAAAATGGGATGATGTGTATAACGAGCACAATGTAGAAAAGAGCTAGGAATCTTTCTGTGATATACTATGACACCACATAAATGTGGCTTGTCCTGTAATATGTAAAACTGTAAGTGTCAAGCAAAACAAAAAATGGATCACCAAGGAAATTAAAAAAGCAAGAGAGGAATTGATTAAATTCTATGAAGATTACCTGAAAGATAAAGAACAGGCCAGTCAAGAGGCTTACAGGAGCAAGAAGAAACTGTACACGAGGATGATAAGAGAAGCAAAGGCTAGCCAATATAAACATGAAATAAAAACTTCTACAAATATTTCTAAAACCGTCTGGAACTTAATAAATGTTAATAGAAAAGAGTCACAGACCTCAAAAGACACAAATATAATACTGGAAATGGAGGGGGTTAAAGTGACAGACCCACTACAAGTGGCAAATAGCTTAAATCAGCACTATGTAGCTATAGTGGAGAAACTACTAAATCAGAAAACCACAGTAACAAAGAGCATCAAAAGTCCTAAATGGGTGGCTGAGAGTCTATACCTACTCCCTACAAATGAATTGGAGGTTTCAAAAATAATTGGTGCCCTAAAAAATAAAAATACAGAGGGTCTAGATGGCATATCAGCAAATATAGTAAAACATTGTGCTAAATATCTTGCAACACCTTGGACATTCCTGATAAATCTAACAATGAAGGAAGGAGTTTTTTCGAACTGTTTAATTGGAGCAAGGTAGTGCCAGTTTTTAAAGGAGGTGACAAAGAAGATCCTGGAAACTATAGACCAATCACGATCACAACTGTTCTGTCTAAAATAGTAGAAAGAGTGATTAATCATAGAATTGTAAATTTCATAGACAAACATAACATCTTAAATGAAGCTCAACATGGGTTCAGAAAGGGGAGATCAACTAAGACAGCAGTGGCAAATTTCATAACATACATAACAGAGGCCCTGGAACAACGAAGGAAAGTGTCTGGTATATACTTAGACCTTTCCAAAGCCTTTGATTGTGTCTGCCACAAAACTCTTCTAAAAAAACAAAACTGTTATGGCATAAGAGGAAATGCTGCAGACATTATAAAAACATTTGCTGAAAACAGACAACAGTGTGTGGAATTAAAACATAAATGTAGGAACAAAGAAGAAAAAGTCTATTCTGAATTCCAGCAGGTAAAGTATGGGGTAGCTCAGAGTTCGATATTAGGACCTCTGCTCTTCATACTGTACATAAATGATATGCCCACTGAAATAAATGAAAAAGTAATAATGTATGCTGACGACACAACTTTGTTAGTATGTTGTGACACAGTGAAAGATTTGGAAAAGAGAGCCACTGAAAACTTTGAAATGGCAGAAAGGTATTTTACAGAAAATAATCTACTGATCAACAGAAAGAAAACAAAATGTACTATATTTGAAACAAAGATAACAAAAAGCTCAGAAATTTTTACACTGAAGATTGGCAGTGCAGACATAGCAGAAGTGGACTATAATAGATTTCTGGGAATAGAGGTGGACAAGCATCTGTCATGGGAAAATCACATTGATAAGGTTTGTTCGAAAATAAGCACAAATATATTCTTAATGAGAAAAATGTGTTATCAGTGGACACAGAAACCCTGTTAAAATGTATTATGGACTT
The DNA here is from genome assembly GCA_026315105.1 of Locusta migratoria. Taxonomy (NCBI): domain Eukaryota; kingdom Metazoa; phylum Arthropoda; class Insecta; order Orthoptera; family Acrididae; genus Locusta; species Locusta migratoria. The sequence goes on from CM048744.1 coordinate 674,205,825, forward strand.
ATCTTCCCACACTTATCATATGGTATACCACTATGGGGAGGAGCAGCTTATGTACACATACAGAGACTTTTAAAACTTCAAAAGAAAGCCATCAGATGCCTAGCCAAACTATCACCAAGGGAATCATGCAAAAACAAATTTAAAGAATTTAAGATACTAACTGTACCAAGTCTGTATATATATGAGACAATAGTTTTCCTTATGGTAAACTGTACAGCTCCACTAAACAGTGATATTCATAACCACAATACAAGAACTAAAGAACAATACCATTTTTTCAGCAAAAGGCTAAACATGACAGATAGGGATCCTATAAACGCAGGATGCAGATTCTTCAACAAACTGCCTCTTAGCATCAGGTGCATAAAGGAACGTAGTGCCTTCAAAAGAAAATTAAAGGAACATCTCATCTCTGGATGCTGGTATAAGGTGAAGAAAATTTGTAATTTAAAGGTGAACTGATGTAGTGCTGGAAACAGAGAAGTGGACTGTGTCTTTTCACTAAATTTCTAATACTTAAATACCACATGTCATATTTATAAATGATAAATTTGTAAAATTTTCTTTCTTTCTTATGTTATATAAAATTAACAACATTACTTGTCTAATATCATTGTAAATATGATCTACAGACAAATAAATTATTATTATTACATTTTAAATGAGAAAGTCAGTTCTAATGAAAGACAAAAATTCAATTGTTTACGACACTATTAACAATGCGAACGGTCAAATGGTAATAAATAGAGTAAACAGGCGCTATTTATGCCTTTATAAGTATTGTTTGATGTTTTCATATGTTTATTTTTTCGCTTGAAAATAGATGTCGATGTTTTGAAATGTTGTTTAGTTCCCAGTAAGTTAAGGCCAATTCACACTGTCCGTCACGTCAACGTCACGTCATGGCACCATCACGTCAAGTTGTATTCACACTGTCCGTTAGTGTCCGTCACGACAATTCGCCCATCTCAATACGCAATGCTGAAAGTGAGTTGTTGTTCTCTCATTTCAAATACTAAACTATGACTTCCTACACAACAAATCGCCACTCATAACCTCACTTTCAACATCGCGTTTTGAGATGGGCGAATTGACGTGACGGAAAGTGTGAATTGGCCTTTAGCCGTACGAACTGATATATTTCTCTGCGGTCATGCTACCATGATGCTATGCGACTCTAGGGCTTCTATTTATCATTCCTGCTGTTTAATTTACGTAAATATTTCTACCTTCGTATTTTGACATTCGAAATATGAATCATTCTAAGACTTCAGTATTACTGTAATAGAAGTGTGTCTGTAATATTCCATGATATTTCTGTAACACTGTGCAATTAAAATGACAAGTTAAGACTTTCCAGCAGTCTAAAACTTGAAGTTCGAAACTGAAACTGTAAAAAGACGCAACATAAAGCAGAGGATACATTCCTGATAAATAAAACGGAAAGCAGAGCTGAGGTTCTACATGAATTTCTGTTTTGTTAAGGCCAATTCACACTGTCCATCATGTCAACGTCACGTCAAGGCAGTCACTTCAAGTTGTATGCACACTGTATGTCAGCGTCCATCATGGCAATTCACGTATCTCAATACGTGATGTTGAAAGTGAGTTTATGAGTGGTGATCTGTTATGTATAAAGTCATAGTTTAATACTAGAACTGAGGGAACAACAATGCTAAATGTTATTGACGGCTAAAGAAAACATTACAGTGTATGTTTTTGTCCAACTTACTGGTAACTGAAACAACATTCAAAACATCGACATCTATTTTCAAGCGAAAAAATAAACACATGAAAACATAAAAGAATACTTAAAAGAGCTTAAATAGTTCCTGTTTACTTTATCCATTACGATTTGCCCAGTGACATTGTTAACACCATCATAAACAACTGAATTTTTGTCTTTAATTAGAACTGACTGTTTCATCTAAAATGTTATTTAATGAAAAACGCATAATCAAATTACAATCTTACTGAAATAAACAGTTTGCTTCAGTCTTTTCTGTTACAAAGTTACGTAACATAAACCATTTTTTGGTTTCAGATATCCGACCTCGATTTTAGGGGGACACTCAATTGACAAAAATATTTAAGTCATCATGAAACATTTGAGATTTACCCCTAAAACGAAGTATAACAACAAAATAAAAATGTATAAGACACATTGGCATATAAACAGTGCCATCGTTGACTGCAACATGTAATTCGCGTGACGAAAATAGGTTAACTTCAGATGTTAGCAGACGGCCATTCCGTCAAAACATTCTTCTCGAGAAAGCTTGATGTTGAAAGACGGCTCTCTGCCTCTTTTCATTTATTTCAATGTTTGCTCACCTCCCTTTGAAGTTATAAAGGCTTTGCACTTGTTAGATTCTATTCAATTTAAAAACTTATTGACTTTCTACTATAAGTTAAAGTATTAACTTGCACTGACATGTAGTTATGCTCCCCACCCTGGATTTACCCTGATTGTGAGTGATACACTTCTACTGCATTCTGCGCTTGCCTCGTTTCGCGGCAGGGAACTCTGTGCGTCGTTCGCATATGCCTTGTTTCCACTATCTAACGCTGAGAGCGTTGGTGTGCGCTCCGCGCCTGCCTCGTTCAGCCACCTCCCACTATGGGCGCGGCTATTAGTCGCACGTGCACCGATCAAGGAGGTTAGAATGTCTCCCCTCCTTGGCACCGATCGACCTCGCGCAAGCAGCTAGACTCTTTGCGCGAGTATGGTATGTCTCTGCTATGCTCTTTGGGAGCTTTGGCGCGAGGATTCGTACGTGTCGGAACGGCGTCGTCACTCTCTCTCCGGTTTTAGCTTAGGTAAGATGTTCATATTATCTAAATGGTGAGCCACACCTAGGTCCATGCTACTCTTTGTAGCAGTAATAAGTTATGTGTGCTTTAGGCCTGTGTGTATTATGTTATTCTCGGGAATGTGGCGTATTCCTCTAGTGTATGTTTTCCAGTGTGACTTTGATTTCTGTTAAAAACGGTAAATGATGACTAGTGAGTTTTAGTTTGGTGTCCATTACAGCATGTGGAACAAAGACCTATTCTTTGTTCACCGTTTTCCAGCCCTTCAGGCGCTGAAATAATGCTACCTCTTACTATTTACGTAATATCTTTCCGCTTCCTTCTGGCTTCTTATCAGTTCACTCGTGTGAAAGGTTTGTGTGAAACTTAGTGGCCCCTTCCGGGTATTGGAGGTGTAACTGAGTGCACGTGATTATGAATATCGTAACTTGGCAGATTCGGCTTATCTGCCTGGTTGTGCATTGTGCTGTATTTCATGTCGCAGTCTTCTGTGAGAGTAAGTGTCGCAGCTACGCGCTTGTGAATGATTGTGTCCCACGTCCTATCAATCCTCCTGTTATGTTTTACAGCCTAGTTTTTGCTTATCTGACCCCTCTTAGTGTGTGTACAAAATTAGTACTTAGTAAATTACAGTGGGATGCACTTTTATTGTGTATTTAAAATCGCTGTTGCCCCCATTTCCATGTTAACTGGCAATAAACCAGCTTAGTTAAATTTTCCCTTGTTTCTAATTTAACATCAGATCCGTTTTATTATTATGGTTTCCCTCTGCTTCCTGAAGGAAACCTCAAGTATACCACTGCGCAAATCTCTTATCTTTGATCCCTTTTGCTAGGACTTGTTAGTTTTAAATAACTGCATCTCTTGTATCTGTCGGTTTCCAGCCAGGATTCGTTATTTGAAATTTAACAAACATCTTTTATCTTGCAGTTCCCTGCCAGCATCAGTTATTTGAAATTAACTAGCCGCTTTTAATGTGACGTGACGGTCTGGTGACTGACAGTGTGAATGCTGCCATTAGAAATACATTGCGGAATGTTCTGACATATGGTGATGTGATGTGACGGGCAGTGTGAATTGGCCTTTATTGAGAATATTCAAATGTTAGTTTTCGACTGTCATTTGCATGAGAATGAATGGTACTGGTGTATTAAATATTGTTATTATTTCACAGATGGTGACAGAAAAGATCGTCTTTTAGAGGAAACTGAATGTATTATTTTTTGTTGACATTGGCGCCTGAAGAATTGGCGATATTATGTCAATTTAGCTTAAAGCGAAAGTGGCGGTGTCACTAAATATTTTGTTTTGTAGGTTCATTTAGTAAATTTTTGGTGGTAATATGGGTGACTGGAGCCAACGTCTGATATGGCAAAGATTAGAGGATATATATATATATATATATATATATATATATATATATATATATATATATATATATATATATATATATAAGGTGTATCACTAAGTGTGTTTGACTCTGTAACTTATAATTTGATTTTCTCAGGGAAGCCAAAATAACAGTCTTGGTCCAACCCGCCACTGCCTGCAGCGAAACTAAGTTTATTCTGCGGTATCGCTCCCTGTATATCTAGTAAAGCCAACCAATGCCCTTGAACAGTGCAAGGAGTCCCTTTACCAGTTCTTTATTAGACACAATTTATTCAGGTCTGCTTGCTCCAAATGTTCTGTGCCTTTTACTCTCCAATGCAATGCATTCGAAGATTAGATGTGATGTAGTTTCATCACTGTCATCACAGATCCTACAGTTAGGGTCCTCTTCTGTTATTCCCATTGTATGCAAGTGCTTTTTGAAATTCCCATGGCCTGTCAGCAATCCAACCATGAGTCTAATCTCTCTCCTGTTCAGGCCCAGGATTGCAGAGCTTCTTCTAAAACATGGCTTTGGCATCATTACCTTGCCATGTTTTTGTTGATAGACTTTGGTCCAATATTCTACGTGCTGTCTTCTGAGCCAGTTACGTAGCTCTAATTTGATCATTGCCTTGGTGATTGTCAGGACAGGTTCCGGTCCAATAAATGGAGTCTCTGCCCCCATCCTGGCTAATCTGTCGGCATGTTCGTTGCCACTGATCCCCGAGTGGCCAGGGACCCACACTAGGTTTACTCTATTGCTTTCCCCTAGCTCCACCAGAACCCTGTGACATTCTGCAACAATTTTAGACCTTGTTGCAGGAGCTGCTAGTGATCTCAGGGCTGCCTGGCTGTCTGAATAAATATGCTATGGTCTTTGGAGCATCTACGCAAATTCTCCTCCACACACGCCCTGATGGCAGTGATTTCGGCCTGGAATACTGAGGCTCAGTTTCCCCCGAGAGATGACGCCCTCCAGTCTTGGCTGCACCCTGTATACCCCGGCCCCAACATCTTGGTCTGATTTTGACCCGTCAGTGAACCAGACAATATCCCCCGTATGGTGTCGTACTATTTCCTACCACTGCTCCCTACTTCCAGTTGTTATATTGAAAAGCTTGTTGAAGCATTATGGGGTTATAATATAGTCGGCTGGCCTATCCCCAACCTATCCTATATTTACCTCACTCAATATTTTAGTGTGTGATTCTGGATATCCCAAAGAGTTCCAGTTTATGCCAGGTTTGAGTCTGTATGCACCAGCCACTGCCTCCATCTTGACCCAAAGGTGTAATGGGGGTATATCCAACATGGTTTCCATCCCAGGAGTTGGTGTGCTGCTAATTCCACTTGTTATGGCTAAGCAGGCTAATCTCTGCATCTTACCAAGCTCCTTAGCAGCAACTTGCTGTTCTACCTTCTTCCACCACACGACCGCCCCATAGGTGATCCTGGGTCTAATCATTGTGGTGTATATCCAGTGCATAGCCTTGGGGCTCAGGCCACAATTTTTGCCACAAGCTCTCCTGGTACTTACCAAAGTACCTTTTGCCTTGGAGCAAATATTACTAATGTGAGGGGTCCATGTCAGTTTCTCATCCAAGGAAACCCCTAGATATTTCACTGTCCTCTTCACGGGTAGTGCTTCACTGAAAAGCTTTAGATTCCAACTTGAATGTTAGATATGCTTCTTTGTGAGTGGTACAACAACAGTCTTCTTAGGACTAACCCCCAGATCCTGTTTTCTGCACCAGTATTGCACAATGTCAAACGCACCTTGTGCCATATTCTTGACTGTGTCAGCAAATTTTCCAAGTATTACTATGACAAGATCATCTGTGTATCTTTGGCAAAAGTACTGCCTAGAGTTTAATTCTCCAATGAGATGAGTCACCACTAAATTCCACAATAAAGGGGAAAGAACTCCTCCTTGTGGGCAACCCCTAGTGGTGTTGATTACCATTTTTTCGTTCATCATGGTAGCCTCTACCTTTCTTCCACTGAGCATGGCCCTAGTCCACCTAAATATAGTGGTCCTTAGGTCATGCACCTCTGCTGCCCTAACCATGGAATCGAAGGTCGTGTTGCTAAAAGTCCCCTCGATGTTCAGGAAGATACATAGGGCTATTCCCTAAAAGTGTAGTGCTTTCTCCACCTTCCCAACGAATTGGTGGAGAGCTGTCTCACATGATTTACCTGGTTGATATACATGTTGGTATGAATGTAGAGGAGTCCTACTTAACCTCCTTTCTCCAACATGCACATTAAACAGCTTTTCCAATGTCTTAAGAATGAAGGAGGGCAGGCTGATTGGTCTCATATCCTTAGCCTGGGTATGATCAATTCTCCCTGGTTTTGGAATGAAGAAAACCTTCACTGCCCTCCAGGCATTGGGAATGATTCCTGCTTCTAGGCTAACCCTGAATAACCTGCATAGGAATCTGATAAGATTTTCTCCCGCTTGTTGCAGGAGAGCTGGAAAGATTCCATCGGGGCCAGGTGACTTGAATGGTTGAAATGTTCCCACCGCCAATCGGACCTTACTGAAATTGACACACTCTTGGCCAAATCCCAGTCCTCTTTGCGAATTCCAGAGAACCGTTATCTCTCAGGAATCACATTCTGGTCTGAGTTATCCCCCAGAGTATATTGAGGAAAGTGAGTCTTTAGGAGCAGTTCCAGCGTTTCATGTGCTGTCTTTGTACTCCCCATCCTCCTTTCTCAATGTTCGTCCTGGATTAGTTGGTACCCTAGTACACTATCTGCGGAGGTATGAACATAGTTTATTGTATCATTTTCCAAAGAGTTACAGAACAAAGATATAATTTTTAATGGAACAATAGTTTTTTCTATTGTGCGTTGGATTCGTTGAAACCATCTGCGTCCAAATCAATTTAAACTACATTCCTATCACAATTAGTTTGGGAGCTACAACCCTTCAAAGTTTCAGGGGCCAATACCACAAACGCATAATGCAATGTGCTTTCTAAATGTGGTGCGGCCGAGTTATAACGTCGCCGGTGTCACGGGGTGAGAAGCTTCCTTGATGCACTGTTAGACTGACGACTGTCGCCGCACACGGCCGTATACCCGACAGTTGGAGCCACACAAACAAATGGGGCTCAATATACCACAGTTACTGACATCGGATGATGATGGCATACACGAACAACGAGTATGTTGACATGTTGCTGTTGCTCAGCGAGTGCCGACACGATGCCACTGAAGCAGTCACGGCGTGTGCCGTGAGATATCCTAGGCGAAGAGCCCCAGCAGCCATTACGTTCTTACGTACCGAACAACGACTTTGGGAAACAGGCAGGTTGGTAATGCACCGCAGTAACAGACAAAGACCTGCAAGAAGTGAGGAGATGGAGGTGTTTGTTTCAGCTGCACTACACCACGATCCACATGTCAGCTTACAAGCCATTGCTACAGTCGTTGGTGTCAGTCTCACATCTGTGTGGCGTATAGTACATGGCCACAGGTTTCACCTGTATCGCCTGTCACTGACTCAGGAGCTGCATGGAACGATTTCCATGCAAGAGTGACATTCTGTGAGTGGGCCATGCGTAATTTCACGCTGGAGTCTTTACAAAGTGTTATGATCTCTGATGAGTCCATGTTCACAACTTATGGTGCAGTGACTTGCCATAACATGCACAACTGGGCTGCAGACAATACTCGGTGGGTATGACCTGTCGACCGTCAACATAGGTGGTCTATTAACGTGTGGTGTGGAATCCTTGGGGTATGAAATCATCGGTCCACACTACTTCCCAGGAACACTGACAGGTGAGTTATATTGCGCTCTTATAGCCGACAGTTTGGGTGGTCTCCTTGAAGATGTGTGTCTACACACGAGAGTCCATATGTGGATGCAGCACGAAGGTCACCGAGCAAATTCCGCGCATGCTGTTGTGGAAGAACTAAACAACAGGTTTGCAGGAAGATAGTTGGAGCGCCATGGTCCTCATTCATGGCTCGCAAGGTCGCCCGATTTAACACCAGTAGATTTATTTTTGTGGGGATATCTAAAGGATCGTGTTTATGTCACTGAGCCCACATCCCCAGATTATCTAAAACGGCGCATCGAGGACGCATGTCGCTCCATCACACCGGCGATGTTACATCTCATCCGCAGATCCTTTCACGGCGCATTGCATTATGCATTGAGGAACATGGACATACATTTGAACATCTCATGTCAATCAGCTTCCCACCGCTATAACATCCATCACCCACCACACATGTATTATGTACAGTGCGTAGTATCTGCCCTTCAAACTTTGAAGGGTTGTAGCTCCCAAACTAACAGTGATAGGAATGTAGTTTAAATTGATTTGGACACAGCTGGTTTCAACGAATCCAATGTACGATAGAAAAAAACTGTTGTTCCTTTTAAAAAATTATATCTTTGTGCTCTAACTCTTTGGAAAAGATACAATAAACTATGTTAATAGCTCCGCAGAAAGTGTAACATTTCTTGTGATGACCTACCGCATTAAAATTTCCCGTCACCTATTATTTCATAAGTTACAGAGGCAAACATACTTAGTGAAACACCCTGTATATATACAGGGTGTCCCACCTATCTTGTCCAGCCAAAATATCTCTGGAACAATAAGAGCTATTGGAAAACGACTTTCACCGGTATCAATGTACGAGTGGAGCCCATGAATGTACATATTTGGAAACATTCTAAAACGAAAGCAAATGTGTTTTTTAACACAAACTTATGTTTTTATTAATGGACGCCCTATATTTTTCTTCAGCAATCCATAGCATGACAAATCACATAAACAATGGCGTTGAGGGCATCGCAATATTCCAATTACATCCCGAGATATTGCGACGACAATTTGACGCTTGAAAAACCCGATTTGCGCTGCTAGCGCACGTCCTGAAGCTCAGGCATGAACCCCATGCTGCCCGTAATCGCAATGTGATTGACATGCGTAATCGCACTTCCAAACTTATCGAGAGGTCCGAAACGAATGATATAGTCTGCTGCCATCAACTCTCATAAGCACATAATGGTTTCCCTCTTATACGTTTTATGTGTCTATGTACACAATATGAACCAGTACCGATCGGTATACACCCGTCAGGTTGTATTATTTACCCTGTGCACCCAAAATAAGGTTTATCGAATGCGTTAAATGAGCCATTGTGCCTTTCACGCACTCGTTCATCCAGGGCCTAGCTCTACCTAGACACGTGTCTAACGTAGTTCCCACTATAGCCACAGTTACCACTTCGCCTTGCTTGTGATTTGCGACCCATGAAAACTCCTGTACACCACAACTCTCCGAGCATCCCATTTGTTGTTGCTTTGGCGTGCAGTACACTGCTTGCCAGTGTAGTCGTGCATCAGAGTAATCTAGTGACAGCACGGAGGTAGTACACATTGTGAATAAAGGTTGTGTTGTGGAACTTATACTGTATTATGTACACACATGAAGATATGGTAGATGTGCTGCTGATCTATGGGAAATATGTTATTAGATTGCTTGTTTGTTTGTAGTACTGTTAGAGAACATTATGATTATTACAGTAATATGTCTTGTTTTCTACCCTACTCTACATACCTGTACTGTACCCTGTTGTAGGCGGGCGAAATTCTGTTCAGGCAGAACGACTGTACAGAAGACGATTTCCTGACAATCCATCGCCTTCGCGCCGGATGTTTGGTCGTCTCACATCTCGTCTACATGAAACGAGAAGTTTAAATCCAAGACCTAGACATCGTCCTAGAACGATCAGATGAATGTGCTGAAGTTGCTGTGCTCGCTACCGTAGCTGTGAATCCTCACATCAGCACACGTTAAATTGAACGTGAAGTTGGTGTGTCGAAATCAAGTGCACAACGTATTCTTCAACGTCATAAACTTCATCCTTACCATGACCATTCACACCAGGATCTTCATGGAAATGACTTCCGCAACAGGCTAACATTTTGTCGGTGGGCTCAGCAAAAACTTCTGACTAATCCAAATTTTTTCGCAGATGTTCTCTTTACCGACGAGGCATGATTCTCCAACAAAGTAATTGTCAATATGAGGAATATGCATTATTGGCCTGCAGACAATCCAAAATGGCTCCGTCATGTATAGCATCAACGTCCGTGGAAAGTGAATGTTTGGTGTGGGATTAGTGGAGATACCATTATCGGACATTTCTTTGTAAATGGCGTCCAAAATGGCAGACAGTACTCCAGATTTATACAACACAATCTTCCTGTTCTCTTGGACACCGTACCTCTGAACAGGAGAATGGTTATGTGGTATCAGCATGACAGATGCCTGCACATAACGACTTAAGAGCACGACGACTTCTCAACAGTAAGTTCCCTGGTAGGTGGATTGGACGTGGTGGCCCAGTTAGGTGGCCTGCCCGATCTCCGGACCTTACACTGCTGGATTTTTTTCATTGGGGAGCAGTGAAGGATGCTGTTTACCAACATGAACCAACAACACCAGAGGACATGAAGCAACGCATTATTGATACTTGTACAGCCACCAAAGAGGAAACAAGTTGCGCGAAGTAGGGCATCATTCATCCGCAGAGTGACCCTATGTATGCTAGCCAATGGTTATCACTTTGAGCATGATATGTGAAACTATCTTTAGTATGTACTGCTGGTATCACAGTGAAAGTTTCTACAAAGGGCCATTTTACCAAGTGATGTTCAGAAACATTTGAATGAAACAATTTGTCATGTAACGCATTAGATAAACATAACATTGATAATTATGTGATAATAAAACTAATTGCTTAAACATGTTTACATTCATCTTCTATGTCTTACCTGAACTTCCCAAATCAAAACATTTTTACCTAAACTACGGTAAAATCTTTAGTCCACTTGCTCATTTCACTAAAACCATCAATATGAATTTTACTATTATGAGTGAATGATTCATTGCACTTGCGCTAGGTCTACAGTAAAGTTTTAACATTGAACAGCATTACCTTTTTAGTAATGGATTAACGATAAGCTAAGTTAACTTTGTGACTAATGTTGCAGTACACAGATATGTTACAGAACCGCACCTAGCCTATGGGATAAATACCTGATGAAATGTATGTCTTTAATGCAGGATGGCAACAGACCGTATTATTCGTTCTAGACTTCTTGGTAAATGTGGAAGTGCGATTATGCATGTCACTCACATCGCAATTACGGGCAGCATGGGGTTCACATCTGAGCCTCAGGACATGCGCTATCAGCACGCATTCCGGGTTTTTTAAGTGTCAAATTCTCGTCGCAATATCTCGGGATGTAATTGGAATATTGCGATGCAACCAATGCCATTGTTTATTTGATTTGTCATGCTATGGATTGCTGAAGAAAAAATATAGGGTGTCCATTTTAAAAGTATAAGATGGTGTTCAAAAACACATTTGCTTTCGTTTTAGAATGTTTCCAAATATGTACATTCATGGGCCCCAGCCGTACATTGATACTGGTGAAAGTCGTTTTCCAATAGCTGTTATTGTTCCAGAGATTTTTTTGGGTGGACTAGATAGCTGGGACACCCTGTGTGTGTATATATATATAACGGTAAAAACAACTAAAGAGAATAAATGCAAAATAAAACACTAAAATGGAAAACAAGTGTGTGTGTGTGGGTTGTGGTTCGTTTCTCGCTTCCGACAATATTTTTATTTTTCATCTTGACTCCCAAAAGTTTTCTGGCACATTTATTAAATAGAATTTACAAGTTGCAGTATTCTGACGTATTTGCATTTCTTCTATTTAATGAACATGACATGATATATTGTCCAACAAATTGTAAACATTGTCTTCTGAACTACAGTATCTGCACATTAAGTTCGGACACATTGTTATAGTGAATGTTGCAAATGACATGCTGATACAAATAGTTTCATTTATTTGCTAGGGAATACAAAGCTCTCGAGATCAGTTAAATGGCTACAGTATTAGCGTAATTACTCACAAACAATGCATATACAGGATGCAAGAACATATATAAAAGTTGATGCAAAAAGGAACAAGGCACTTCAGTCTCATTAAGAAACGACAGTTGCCACATAACTCTAGTAAGTAATCTATATATAAAATTATTTGACACTGAAAACATTAATTATTCTAGTGTGTCTTCAATTTATGTGCAGGTAGTTCATGAGACAATGTTTACAATTTGTTGGCCCATATTTCACGGTAATTTCAATAAAGAAAACAATCGCACTTATTAGAGAAAGCGCTTGTTACGTAAATATGTCGAAATATAGCAAAATTTAAATTCCTTTTAATTACAACAGTGTAATAAAACTTTTAGGATTCAAGGTAAAAAATAAAAAGAAAATTGACAGGGCCGGGAAGCGAACCACCGCCGACGCTTAGAAGCTCTTCATAGACATGTGTTTTTTTTATTTTTTTTTTTAATTACAAAGATTGAAAACAAATTTACATCAGGTATGTACAGTTTTCTGGATTTTTACAATTAACTATATCTATTAATATAAAAATTATGCAGTAGAAATTGACATGCAGTAGTATTAACACAAAATTATTTATCACATGAAAATCAAGTCATGGGCCTCATCATTCATAGCATATTTTTACTTTAGATCATTTCTGTCAACAGTTTTCCTTTCAGTGAAGTTCCTTCTTTCAGTTTGTTACTCTTATCTTCCATCCATCTAACCTCCTTTACCCAATACCTTGGTTTTCAAAAATGATGTCTAGCATGTTGCCAGATTTTTGTGATTTCCGAATCTCTTTATTCGTCAGTATGCCGTCTCCAGATACATTATAAAATCAATGGTATTGTCAGGACCTTTTCTGTTAATTATATAATTTACACAGTTACCTAGTAACCACATTATACTGTTAATTCTTTTTTTTTCGGGAAAATATTTTTCATCAGGTCGTAAAAGTATTTGTAGCATGTATTTCCGTTCATTAGTTCGTGTGAGGAGTCCCAACTTCTTCCTAATCCACTCCCAATTTCTCAGGTGTCCTCCACATGTAAATCTTTGTACAAGCGTATATACCAGCCCACATTTACAACAGTTATGTGTGTCACTCATTGCTATCCGATGTAGTTATTCATTGGTCTTATTGGTTGAAACTATATCATTAACTGCGTTGTACCAAGTAGACAGGTGAATATTTGTCCATAAAGTTTTCCGAGTGATGTTTGGATAAAGCATTTCTATTTTATTAGGACTATCTGATTTTCCCCAGTGGTTTAATAAATGTCTTGATGTAAAGTGAGTCTTTTGCAAGAGTTCGCCTGGCAGATAATTGATGTTCAGTTGACTAACGTTTATTGGACGCTGCATGTTTTCTGGGCAAACAACAGAAAATAGTTTGCATGTTATGTTATTTGGTTCTTGCTTTATCATCATCAAAGTACATTTGATAATTAGTGCCGATGTTTCCCTCCACATGTCTATCAGTTCTAGGCCACCTGTCAATTTTGTCTCTTTTAAAAAATACAGCCTGTCCATATCTATCTATGGGCGAGGTTCATAATCTTTTTTGTCTGCAACCTGGGTGCTGGGAATATTTGTGCGATATAATATGCTTTGGAAGAGATGTAGGTGTTTACGATTTTAATGGTCTGGTCTAAGTTCATGGAGCGCCAGGGAAGTTCGTGTAATGCACCTTGAATACTGTTAGTCATTTCCCGCCAGTTGTATGCAGCCATTTTTATTGGACAGTTACTGAAGGTGATGCCACAGTCTAACATATACAGTCGCGACACTCACTGCTGTGAAATTTTATGCGTTACAAGATTTGGAAAATATTAAGAGATGTACATAATATGGACATTGATGTAAAAACAGCCGAATTTAACTGATTCAGAGGTGTAATGAACAACTTTGTCATTAACGAATACTTATGAATATGTGTTGTTTTGCAGCTTATTCCGCTGAAAGTAAGTAGAATATAAACTAAGAGAAACATAAATTTCTATTATGGTGCGTTCTTACTATGATAAGAGTTTTTTGTCGTGTATCAATTCTGTGTGGAGTCTAATGATTCGAACATTTTTAAGCTTCACTCGTCTTTCTGATACGTGCATATTCGTTTGAGTGTCATTACTTTAGCTTAAGAAGACAATGTCTTGAAGATTCTTGCCGTTTGTGGTTCAGTTGTAGCAACAAATGTGGAATTGAGTTCTTCTTTGTTGAAAAAAGTTTGAGTGTCGCGACGGTGTATGTTAGATTGTGGTGATGCCCATTGTTTTGTGACTATCAAGCACTCTGGCCCATGGTAAACATATTTTCTCAAAACCTCGAAGATTTAAAATGGTTCTCTTTTGTGTATTTATCTGTTCACCTGAGATTCACAACATGTATGTAATTCAAGTTTTAAGATGTCAATCTCAGATTTTTTCCTTACTACAACACCAACGTCATCTGCATATGCAAGCACAGTAAAGTTTACGTTGGAGATTGTCAGTCCTGTGTTTCTCTTCAAGACGTTGCAATAAAGGCTCCAGTGAGAGTACATACAACAGCATTGACAAAGGACTCCCTTGTGGAACACTCCGATCAATGTTTATAATTTTAGTTAGTTGGTCATTTATGATGCTACGAGCAGTTATTCCACTCATCATCTGTTTAAGAACACAGACTATCTCATCATTAAAACCGAGTCGTTTCAGTAACGGTTCCATATAAAGGTGGCTGAATTGGTCAAAAGCTTTGGTAAAATCAATGAAAAGTAGTTCACACCTGATGTTTGTTATGCAGCAATCGATATTAAGTCTCTATATTCGGAAACTGTAGGCATAATTGTTCTTCCAGGAAAACAGGCTTGATGGTTTGTTATAAACTTCTTGAATAAGGCAGTTATTCGGTGTTTAATTGCTCATGCAATTGTTTTGTAGTCGAAGTTCATCAACATTATAGGACGAAGATTACCGATTTTCGGTCGTCCTTTGTTTTTAGGTATTAAAGCAATTTTACCTTCTTTAAGAGCCATAGGTATTCCATCTCCCTCCAGTATTCCGTTAATAATTTCAGTGAATGTGGAACTAATTGAATCGGTCATTTCAAAGAGGTCATTAGTCATGAAAGTAAAATAAACCGTTTATTTATTTATTGTTATTTTAATATTGAATCGGTCATTTCAAAGAGGTCATTAATCATGAAAGTAAAATAAACCGTTTATTTATTTATTGTTATTTTAATATCAGTATTTAGTGAGGTACCAAGAACTGTGTTGCACTGTGTATTTCTGTTTTGTAATTAATAGTTTAACCACAATATTAATTTGAAAATTGCTGACTTATGACCTTTTTGCAATGAACGACCGTGTGTTGCAACAAATGAAAGCATTACTTCCAAATGATTGCCTATTTTATTGAAAAATCAGTTAATATTTAACACAGTAAAATGAAATTTGAATGTTATTATCTGGAGTAATATTTTTTGCAACATTTGTGTGTTTTATAACAACATGAAAATAGAGTACAATAAACCAAGTCAATCTTCTTTATCATCATCTTCATTATTTGTTCCCCCTTCTGTTGCCCATTCTTGCAGTTGGTCATAAAATTCCACATATTCAGCTGGAATATACCTCTTCACTTTCAATAAATCTTGTATTTTTTGACATTAATCGGCACTTGCTTTCCAGGATACTCCAACTTGATGGGAAGTACAGGATGCTTATTGAAGCTTTGGAGGGGCTGGAATGCCTCTCTGATGAGACCATCGATTAATTGCTTGTTTTTACTTGCACAGGATAATGTGCACCATAGTGAAAAGTCAGCCATTTTGAAGGAAAAAAAGAAACTTTTTGTTCTTTGGGAATTATTCCCACAGTTGATTCGAGAGGCAAGCCTTTGTAAAACAAGCAGGCCACCAGATTTTAAAAGCTAATACAGCAATATTATCAATGGTTTCCACTGAGTATTTACTTGATGCCTTTTTGATCATTATGGCATACTCTTCAGGTAAGTAGATCCGGTCATGACGTCTTACAAATTTTTATGGTCCCAAAATCTCTATCGTTTGGAAGGAAACTATGCCCGCGTATAGGGAAGTAATGTTTCATCTTCCTAAATTTCCCAGTTGATGCAAATGTTAAACGAAAGCGAATCATTGGGTGATTTTTCTTTTGACCATCACACCCGTCAGAGAAGAGATGAAGCACATTCAGATCTTTTGAGATATACTTCTCGATGTAATTATACAGAAATGAGCAAACCTCATTTGCGCATTTCTTCGCTTCACTGTGATAGTACACATAAAAGTGTGACTGCTTGGTTTTCATATTATGTATGCCAAAAACATTCTTAATTTAGGATCCTCTTTTCGCGGTCTTCTGCTCTTGACATTTTAAACTTCGATTAGCCCTTGCAGGAAGATATCTTGTTGATTCTTATCACTAAACTGTTCAAGTGAGCAACAATATCTATCTTTGCGTCATCATCAAACAGAGAAAAACAGTCCTTTTTGCACCTAAAAGAGTCGAAGTTATCAATTACGATAATGCTTAAATTGCATACTATTCATGAATACGCATTTGCTTTCCTACAGAAATGAAGTACACGTATTTGACTCACTTGCCGTCATCTCCTGTACTCCGACACTGAATTTTCTCTCCTTTCCAATTCACGTATTCCACTCCCTTTACTTTTGAATCATGATATTCCATTTGTACTTATCAGCATTTCTTGTCCGTTTCTTGCCTATAGGAGGCATTTCAGAGTCCGAAGAAGACGCAGACATAATTACACATCGACAAATAACTGGCTTCTTAATGCGACAGTAATGACCTATTACTTGAAACTACAATGCTGTAAACACAACAATGGATTGTTGCAGTGATGCTAACTTCTGTGTTCGATTAAATACACCTCCACACAGTCATTGGAAAAACGGAATGAATCAAAGACTCATGACCTTTTTGCAATGAACGAAGATTTGAAGGGTCGATAGTGACACTATTTGAAAGCTGCCTCCTGTCCTTCTTCTACATATGAATCCGGCTACACATTCCCAACCATTTCCAATGGATAACTCATTTTCGTAAAAAAGTTGACTTATGACCTTTTTGCAATTACCGATTCAATTATAGGCCAGAATCTCTGATAAAATTCCTTGGGCAAATCGTCAGGTCCTGGTGATTTATTAGGTAAAGATGTTTTTATGAGGTCAAAGATTTCATCTTCATCAAAAGCCGAAAACAGAGAATTATTGTCTTCTATACTGAACACTTGACGTAACATTCATATGTTTTCAATAATCACTCGTTCATCAATGTGAACTGCACTGTAGAACCTTGTGTAATGCTGCTGGATTACTTGCACTATTTCATTTTGTTCTGTGATTACTCATCCATCGTCTGTTTGAAGTGCTTTGATAAAAGTACGTCGCCAATTGGACTGGTGTTTAATCAGATGATTCATTCTGTAAGAGAGATTTGGCCGTTGACTTGATTTTCAAATCTTGTAACTGTTGGTGTGTTAAACTAAGTAGTTTAACATTGACCTTTTTAATTTCTTTTTAAAATCTGATCCACTGTGTTTGTTATAAAGATCCCGTAATACAGTGTAGTGAAATTCAATCGTTCTCTTTTCATCTCTATTTCGTAGAAAACTAAAGGTTTTTACAGTTTGTATTAACTTTACTTTTGCAAATTTCATGCACCATCGATTTTGCTTCGGTATCTGGTGATAGATTTAAGACCTGTTGTCCATATTTGACTTAACTGCATCTTCTAGTTCTCCATATTGCAAATGTGCCACATTTGGTCCATGGACTTCGATAAAATTTGGTGGGTTGCCTTTCTAGATTTACAGCGACCGCTAAAGCACAGTGATCGGAAAAGAACATGGGAATAACTTTGGCGTCCAAAACTTGACTACAGATGTTCTCGGAGACATAAATTCGATCGATCTGGCTACATGAAGTTGAAGTAAAATGCGTGAATTTTACAAGCATGGGGAATTTAGTTTCCCAGGCATCTTTGTACTGCATGTGTCTGATAAAATCATGCAGTTCCTTGGAATAATTGAAATTTTGAATCTGGTCTTTCTTATTAACAACACAATTAAAATCACCGCCTATAATCACTTTCACAGTATTATTTCTGAGTGTTACTTAACATAAACAATTTTTTGGTTTCAGATATCCGACCTCGATTTTAGGGGGACACTCAATTGCTCAATTGACAAAAATATTTAAGTCGTCATGAAACATTTTAGATTTACTCCTAAAATGAAGTATAAGAACAAAATAAAGATGAATAAGACGCATTGGCATATAAACAGTGCCATCATCGACTGCAACATGTAATTCGCGTGACGAAAATAGGTTAACTTCTGTTCCGTCAAAACATTCTTCTCGAGAAAGCTTGACTTGACGTGACGTGCGGTCCGGTGACGGACAGTGTGAATACCGCCATTAGAAATACAATGCGGAACGTTCTGACGGACGGTGACGTGACGTGAACGACAGTGTGAATTGGGCTATCAGTAACATACTGCGGCGATCTTAAGTTTTGTGTGTTCTCGAGTATAAGTTAAGGTAAGTTAACAAAGAATGCACCATTTGACTTACGCCACGGAAAATGCTAGTGTCAATGGCAAATTATTGAGTGTTACCACTCAACTGTTGCCACTCGACAAAGTTCAAGTCAACAAGCTAGAATTTAAGCTCGTTGCTCAGGTCATTTGACTTTGTGGCGCCATTTCTCAAAATAAAAACAAACCGCCGCCATGTTTATTTGAAGGGTATTGCCGTATTCGTTGTTTTCGTGTATTTGTGCCTACGTTTTACAAACAATGGGCATTTTAAATGCACATCAAATTAAAGATCTTTAAAAATATGTGCTTTTAAGTGTGGTTTTTTCGGGTAACAGTGATAGACATCGGTATACAGGACAAAGTTTTCAAGAGCGTACTGTAGTTAATTTGCGTATTTTATGATGTTCTTATAGAGTGTAAGCTTAATATTTGTGTGTGACTAAACAGGTGTTATTGAGTGATTTAAAAATGTTCAAATGTTTGTACAGCTTATGGGACTTAACTACGGGGTCATCAGTCCCTAAACTTACAAACTACTTATGAACTACTTACGAACTAGGATGGCACAAATATCCATGCCCGAGG
Source organism: Locusta migratoria (assembly GCA_026315105.1). Lineage (NCBI taxonomy): Eukaryota > Metazoa > Arthropoda > Insecta > Orthoptera > Acrididae > Locusta > Locusta migratoria. The sequence goes on from CM048744.1 coordinate 674,225,117, forward strand.
GGGGATTCGAACCCCCGACCGTAGTGGCCGTGCAGACCGTGACTGGAGCGCCTCAGTCTCCTCGGCCACTGCGGCCGGCGATATTGAGTGATTACTGAAGGGAGATTTGTAGACACACAACAGAGTATTTAATTCTACAAATGCGGAAAATAAGTGTGGTGCTGACAGTGTACTCAGATTCTGGAATTGGCATTTTCATTTCTCAAAAACACTTGCCACACGGATTTTAGAAAGAAAGTGACAAGGTTCATGTTGTAATTTCTGATTGAGTGTGTCTGTTAAATGAGTGAATAAACTGTATTACAGTAACTGTCAGTGCAGTTGTGCAAAGGATAACCTCAAAAATCGATAAAAATTAAAGAGTTATTTAACTGTGGGCAAGTGTAGGTAGCTATATTAGGTTTCAGATAAGCGTCCATTACATTGTAAATAGCATCCAGGACATTACATCAGAACACTGAACTTGTTTTGAAGAGAAGGTATCAAGTTTGAAGAGATGATAGGTAATGGTCAGGTGTTAAATATCACAGTGACACATGTTGTATCACTTGATCAAGTAGTGCATTTGTAATGTTGATATCAGACTTTCTTATAGAGCTTGATAAGCAGATCCCAATCGAAATTTACTTTTTTTTTAAAATTCGTAATTGGTTCAATAATAGAGGTTTGTTTATATGTGCAACTTGGTTTATACCTGTCTTTAATATATGAGTGTTATTTATACGCCAAATATATTTCCAAACAATTACATTTACAATTTATTTCCCTCTTATTGTAGTCATATATCAATTCTAAAACGATAACCTAAATGATAACACCAATGTCTGTTCGAAAAATCTCAGCTGACGCCGTGTTGGCAGCCATCCAACCAGCATTCTGACAGGAGCGAGTGAAAATGGCTGTGACAGCACCACTTCGCTGTGGTGGGTTTGCTGCGTGCATTGGAGCACTGTGCTGCGGTGCGCGCGGCCGTCCGCAGTCGGGGGTTCGATTTCCCCCACATGCATGGATGTTTGTGATGTCGTTAGGTTAGTTTACCTTAGTTTAAGTATTTTGTAAGCTATAGACTGATGACTACGTAGTTAAGTCCTTACAGATTACTGCTGTGCTCAAATTGCTCGCAGAAATGTTTGGACATGGCAAGGAAAAAGAAGGCAGGGAACTGTCTAATGTAGAGTTTTCCTCTGCTTTAATGCAACACCTCCCCAGGGATATGCTGCACCTGAACAGCGTAGCTGTAAAGAAGAGCATCCCATAAAAGAAGATGGGGCACATTGCAGCGCAGTTTCGTGATGAAGTGCCATGCATGCATTGACACGTCACGACACACGCAACTGCGACAAGAAGAGCGGCGTGCCCCCTTTGTGCAGCAACTGCAGGGGACCCCACGTTGTAAATAGCCGCAAGTGTGGCTATTTGATCAGCTGGAGACGCGGCGACAAGTGTCAAGAATTTCGCCAAGTTCAAGAAGACACGGGCGAAAAAGAAGAGCTGTCAGTCGTCCCGCCCTATAACGAAAGGAAGGGACGAGCGACGGTTTCGCACCCTGAATCGCCGACCGCCGTGGACGACGCTTTGGCTACCCTTCAGACCGCACTGGAGGTCGAAACGGAGGCCACAAAGAAGATGCTAGCGGGGCTTCACCGAGAGATTCGTCTCCTAAGGGAGGAGCTACAGCTGGTGAAAAATCAAGTGGTAGCCGCCACGCCGACCAGATGCGACATGGCAACACAGACTGACGACTTCCTGGAGCCTGCTGGAGAGCAGGAAACCATGAAGGAGATGGAAAAGGACACCGTGGAGGCTACCACACAAGTGCAAGAAGCGCAGGCTGCAGCAACGCAACAGCCAGCGCAAGCAGCCGACCGACCCCTGGAGCTGAGGACGACACCAACGGCCGCACAAGCCGCGGCCGAAGAAGATGCTAGTGACGCCGTTCTCGTCTAGGGACAAGAGGAGAAGACTGCAGATATGGAGCAACTACCCGTAATCCACTTCAAGAGTCACCTGTCCCACGAGCAGCTGGAGCTGCTTCTCACGAAGATAGACATGGACAATCTTGTGGAAGCATACTCTAAGTACTCTCACACAGAGTGCGATAATTACATCGCCCAGCTGGAGGCAGAGAAGAAAGCTGCCGAGTGGAAGGCGCATTAACCCACTTAGCAGCAGTCACCAAGAAGGAGAAGAATAAGAAGAAACTTCCTAAGAAGAGATAAGCCACCTGGAGGCCTCCAGAAACTATGAGATAGCGAGCAGCCGTAAACTGCGAGACGAGGTAGTACCAAAGATCTGCTAACTCGCTTCATGATCATCTTCATCATTATCACCAACCATTACCCATCGCTAGCAACTTGCTAGAAGTCCTAGTTAAATGATCATGCTCACTGAACAGTCCCCAGAAATATCCCAACCATACCTAGTGGAGTAAATGTGACAGGACAAACACTCTACCAGAGTCACCCTCAAGAGAGGGTAACCTATAGAGCCAGTGCAGCATATTTACAAACAAAAACTATGGCTCCGCTTTTGTGGCTAGTGTCAACATACCTTTAGTGGCGGAAAAGTACCACTTCCGTTTTGGACCAGAGACTATACACGGCACGTATAGAATCTTGTGTGTATAGAATCTGATGTGATAGGTGCCATTTTAAATTGAGCGTATTCAGAAATGGTGAACTTTAGCCTTTCCACATGTCATTATGATGCCTTTAAGAGTAATCACGAAAAGGCTCACCTTACAAATAAATAGTAGTTTGTAACAAATCAACAATGTACCTTTTTAAGTTTCCGTAAAGTAATCTTAAAGTCTGATGCGGTGTATGTGAGTGTATCATAATGGATAGCGTTGTGGATTCGTAATTTCAAACCATATGTAGTTCGGATCCTTATGCCTCTTAATTCTTTTTTAATCAATATGTTGAAAAAACTAGCGCAGCGAAAAATAAATCTTTCACGATAAATTCTGACTTTTATCGTAGATATTTGCAACTGCAATACATTTACAACACTTTTACAAGATGTGACTGAAGACACAGAATAATAAATTAACAACGAATAAGTACAGCATCATCATCATCAAAGAATAATTAATTAAGCACCGAAAAAATATTGATCACATTTCCAACACTCCCCCTTGAGCAAGATTTTTCGGCATTGTATATAGAGTCCCATCAATTAAGCCATACTGTCTTACAATTTTCTGGAATCTCTCCTTGGTCAATGGTTTTGTTAATAAATCAGCCAACATTTCTTCAGAGCTTAGGTATTTCACTTCAATATTTTTCTTCTCAATGTGATCCCTGATGAAATGATGTCTGACATCTATGTGTTTTGTTCTAGCACTTGTTACATTGTTTTTGGCTAAATTATTGGCTCCCTGATTATCACAATAAACTGTTGTTGTCCTTAATTATTATCAGCCTCAGTTTCATCCATTAAGTTTTTGAGCCACAAAGTTTCCTGTACAGTAGTAGATAAAGCCATATATTCTGCCTCTACTGTACTTAATGCCACAGTTCTTTGCCTTTTATATATCCAGGATACTAAGCCTCCCATCAGTTTTAAACAGCTTCCAGAGATAGAGTGTCTATCACTTATTCATTACCCCAATCTGCATCACTGTAACATTCCAATTCTTCATTGCCTTCTTTACAATAAATTAATTTATAATTAACAGTTCCCTTTAGATATCTGAAGATCCTCTTCACTGCTTTCCAATGTTTTTTTTTTTTAGGATTACTACAGAATCTGATTACTACATTTGTTGCAAAAACAATATCTGGTCTTGATGTCTGAGCTAGATATAAAAGACTCCCTACAGCTTCCAAGTAAGATGTAACTTTATTATAATCAGTGTCTTCTTCATTTATCATCATTTTTATACCAGGTTCCATTGGAGTTGAAATTGGTTTACAGTCTTCCATTCCAAACTTTTTCAAAATCCTTTTGGTATATGCAGACTGATCTATCCAAAGCTCGTTTCCATTTCTCTGCTTTATAATTTTCATTCCCAAATATTGTTTTGCTTCACCCAAGTCATGCATATTGAACCTCTCTTGTAGCTGTTCTTTGAAAACAATCATTTGCTTATCATCTCTAGTTAAAATGAAAAAATCATCTACCCAAATAGCCATTATGGTTAATTCTTGTTTATTTTTCCTAATATAAATACAGGGGTCTGCTTTTGACTGCTTCATTCCCATCTTAATTAATGTAGAATGCAAATACTTATTCCAACAGTACCCACTTTGTTACAGTCCATAGATGCTCTTTTTAAGCTTCCATACCTTTCCTTTATCTTTACAATATTTCTGAGCTTCTTTGGGTGGCATTACATAAATTTCCTCTTCTAATATTCCATTTAGATAAGCGGTTTTAACATCCATTTGATGGATTAACATATTTTCTTTCACAGCTAAAGCTAAAAGATACCTGTGTGAAGAATATTTTACAACAGGTGAAAATGTTTCTTTGTAATCTATACCTTCCCTTTGATTACACCCCTTAACCACTAATCTTGCTTTATACTTGGTTGTTTCACTTTCAGGATTTTTTATACTAAATATCCATCTTGTGTTTAAGAGTTTCTTCTTCTGTGGCATATTTACCCATTCATATGTTTCATTTTGATTTAAAGATTGCAATTCTTTCTCAATTGCTTCTTTCCAATTTTTAGAATCTTTACTGTTCATAGCTTCTTCAACAGTTTCTGGTTCATCATTGAAACACTGGGCAACATACATTTTATAATCAGAATACTTCTTTGGTTTCCTTGTACGAGAGGAATGTCTTACTTTATCTTCATCACTCCCTGCTTTATTTTGATCACATCTTTGTTCTTCTTCTTCCTCATAGCTTGTCTCTGTTGGCCCTTGATTAGTTTCTTCTTCCATTTCTGTTTCTTCTCCAATACTGCTATTTTCATTTACACAAACAGTTGTACATTCTTTGGTTCTATCTTCACAATTTTCAAGAAATACAACATCTCTACTGGTTACTATCTTATTATGCATAGAATTCAAAAAACGATAACCCTTTGATTCTTCACAATACCCTACAAAAATATATTTCCTGGATTTTATATCCCATTTCTTTCTTAGTGGTTTAGGAATTTGTACCATAGCTTTACAGCCAAAAATTCTCAAATTACTTAAATCTGGTTTTCTTCCTGTCCACAACTCAAATGGCGTTTTACTTTTGATAGCCATGGTAGGTGAACGATTTATTAGATACACTGCTGTTGATACAGCCTCTGCCCAAAATTTTTTTGGTAAGCCAGAATCACTTAGCATACTCCTCGCTTTTTCCACTATTGTTCTGTTTGCTCGTTCTGCAACACCATTTTGTGCAGGGCTATATCGTATAGTAGTCTGATGTCTTATACCAACTTGCTTTAAACGTCCTTCAAATCTATGATTTATGTATTCTTTCCCATTATCAGATCTGACAATCTTTATTTTCTTTCCAGTTTGTCTTTCCACCAAAGTACGGAATTCTTCAAAAATATCACATACTTGTTCTTTAGAATTCATAAAATAAACATGAATGTACCTAGAATAATCATCAATAAAAATAATAAAATAATTATTTCCCCCAATAGATTCACTCTCCATGGGACCACACACATCTGTATGAACTATCTGCAGTAATTCTTGAGTTTTACTGTGACTGGGTTTAAATGGGATTCTTGCCTGTTTTTCCACTATACACATCTCACAAGGATCCTTACACATGCCATAGTCTTCTAAACCTGTTGCCATATCCTTTAATAATGACATACCTTTTCTATTTAAATGGCCAAGTCTCCTATGCCACAGAACACTTTTGGCGCTGTACACTGAATGACTTTCATTGCTACTAACATTCTTAACAGTGTCTAATTTAAAAATTCCTTTTTCATTACTTGCAGTTGCTACAATTTTACCACAACTGTCAATTATTCGAGCTCCATTTATATCAAAAATTAACTTGTTTACTTTCGTTACTATCTCACTAACAGCTAACAAATTAGTGGTAACATCTTTGACATAATGCACACCTTGAGCAGTAATATTTTGTGGTTTTTTATTTACCACTATACTAAGATCAACTTTTTCAACAATTTCACACTGCAATTTTGACCCATCAGCTGTAGATAAACCCATATTAGTTGTATCCTTGACATCATACAATACAGATTTATTTTTAATTATGTGCAGTGATGCCCCTGAATCCAATATCCATTCTGTTTCTTCATTGTTCCCCTTTTTTTAAAGAATAATGCATTGAAAGAACCTTACCTTGGTTGGAAGACTTCTTTTCATGGTTATTGGAAACATACCTTTTACCACTAGTACTTATCCTTTCCTTGCACTGTGGATCAAAATGACCCATCTTCTGGCATCTATAGCACTTGATTTGTGTCTTCTTTTTATATTTAGAGTACAATGCTGAGGCTGTTTCATCTTCAGTTTCACCTCTTGTAATATTTTTACCTTGATACTGTCACCTGTTATGGGAACACCAGAACTCTCTAACCCCATTATCATAGGCGTATATTTTTCTGGTAATCCAGGAAGTAATAAAGTACCAACCCACTCGTCAGCAATCTGGAAACCTATATTTCTTAGTCTATTAGATGTAGATATTATTTTATTACCGTAGTCTTCCACATTTTTGCACTGATTCCTTTGAGTGGTAATTAATTCACGGAGCAATCCGACTCTTCTAGCCAATCCGCCGTCTTCACAAGCTTTCCTTAACTTGTTCCAGACTTCTTGTGCATTTGCAGTATTTTCGATGTGCACGTAATTTACCGGATCCACCAACAAAATAAATTTTGATATGGCTTTCCTATCTTTGTCTGCAAAATGCGAATCGGTAGACTTTATTGTACCATCTATTACGCCCCATAAATCATCTAATCGCAAATGTGCTTCCACTGCAAATTTCCAGGTCCCGTAATTTTCACGACCTACGAGTCTTTCAATTTGAGGTATTTGTGCAGTACCCATTTTTTTCACGTTCGCGATCTATTTCGTCGAACACGTTCGCGATCTATTTCGCCGAACAATTTAGCTTCACGCCTTCTCGTAATTTTTCGTATAACTATTTCGTACTCGGCCCATAACCTGTTGAAAAAACTAGCGCAGCGAAAAATAAATCTTTTACGATACATTCTGACTTTTATCTTAGATATTTGCAACTGCAATACATTTACAACACTTTTACAAGATGTGACTGAAGACACAGAATAATAAATTAACAACGAATAAGTACAGCATCATCATCATCAAAGAATAATAAATTAAGCACGGAAAAAATATTGATCACATTTCCAACAGTTTGTATAGCTTATGGGACTTAACTACGGGGTCATCAGTCCCTAAACTTACAAACTGCTTATCAACCACCCTATACTAAGGATGGCACAAATATCCATGCTCGAGGGGGCATCGAACCCCCGGCAGTAGTGGCTGTGTGGACCTTGACTTGCGCGCCGCAGTCCTCTCGGCCACTGCGACCGGCTATTGTAACTACAGAAGTTGTACTTTTATGTGGCATATTACAACTAATATCACGATTGTAGTTTGAGCTATATATAAATTCCTGCCAAAATGCGAACCTACCCAAATATCATTACATTTCTAAAGAGACAAATAAATATAATCCTGCATTAATAGTATTACATTTCTTAAAAAAAAAAAAAAAAAAAAAAAAAAAAAAAAAAAAAAAAAAAAAAAGAAACCGAACTTAACGTCCATATACAGACTGAAAATATCTCTTTCAGGGTTTTCTATAATTGAAAATGACTGTGTGCTCAGTCATATACTTGTTTCATTGATGAAAATTCTCCTTCCTTGTTTTTGCCTTCTTAGACGCATTTATGTGTTCTGGGTCACGTGTGTCATACAGGAATGGCTCCGGACGTCCCGAATCGATCACTTTCTATTTCTTCCACTCCCGTTTGCCCGCCGCGTTCTTTGTAGAAAATTACAGCCCGCTTGCTGCAGGCAGCGGGCAGCATGTGCGACCGCTCCCTGTTTGACCGAAGCGGCAAGCTCAAATACAACACAGTGCCCGCGTGGGCTGCCCGCTCTCTGTTTGACAGAGCCTTTACTGTAATCTTTAGAGGAAACTGCACACAATTAAATAATGATCCGCAGTCATGGATCTAAATCAAAAATAAATGTTGGCAATGGAAACGCAAATCTTCTCTACTCCATAAGGGAACAGAGACACAAGATACATGAACAAATTACTCCACATTAATCCAAAATAAATGATGAGGGGGGAATTTAAATTAGCACAAAATGATTATAGTTTAACAAATTAATTTATTGTTCAAAACAAGAACAACAAGGGGGGAAAACCATTTTTTTAAATTACAATAAGAAACACACCTTACAAAATATTCAAAGTATCTACTATTACATGGCCCTAAAATTCCCCACCTCCAAAGTTTAGTACAGGTTAATTACGATCATGTTTCATAGGGGGGAAGGGAGGAATTGCAGCACATTCACGCACAGATTCATACACCAAGCCATGCAGGTACTTACAAGCTGCCGACACCTATACACCAAGACGACAGCCAAGCTATGTGGAGAATGCAGATCAAAGGTTCACTCACGCACAATGAAATAGTACTTCGCTAGTGTCTTAGGCTCATGATAAACTATCAGAAACAAACGCACTTGGTTTAAGACCACAAAGTGCAGTGTACAGACGGAAGCTAAAGTTTCCCTAGAACTTCTAACTCTACATTAAATCAAGATTTCATTATATAATATCTAAAATCGGTCGCTCTGGCATTCGTTTAGCACAGGGAGAGGACAACTGCAGAAGGTTAAAGTTGTTAGATCAATACAGCACTCTACTAAGTCGGAACACAAAATATGCAAAAAGTTAACAAAAACAATTTCGAAGAGAATAAGATCGCCATTCTTTCTGGTCAGAGGAATGATATCTATTAGATAAGCAAGGTTACAGATTGCTACAGCACAACACAGAGTTCGGTCACAAAAATTCATAGAAGTGAAATAATTCTATTTCATGAAAATTAAAAACACGATAGACGTATTTCTACATAGAGGAAAAAGATCTATTTAATGGTAATAACCATGCCAGGGAACACGCTAATCGGCGCACATGTGGGCCGACAAGTACACAGATTAAAGTTAGAATGGATAATTTTCGGGGAAAATTATCATGCTACACTCACTAGGAAACACATTAGCAAATTAGCTATACAATTATTAACCACTCATGTGCACTCAATGATGGAAAAGCTGAAGGCATAGTCTGATATCGTCCACGTGTTCTGTCGACAAAGTATGAACAGTATAGGCACCGCGAGTTTCCGAAAATATTACAATCCAACTACGATAAGAACATGAAAGACACTGAACATATATAAACAGGCGAAGAAATGATTTAAATGTTATAAAGTGCAACAACTATGCTAACGAAACACCATCAGAACTTCAGAATCAGATTCGGGCAAAAATCGACATATAATTAGCAATCCTGTATGAAATAAAGTAAAATCTCACTACTACACATAGTGTAGCTGCTACTCCCAGAATTAAACCCACGACTATGGAGCCTGAACTAAGTCGAGCCACGAGGCCACAGCAGAACCAAACCCAGAGGTACTTACCCTACCAGGAACCAAGAAGAGAATGTATAGCTCTCTTGACCACTGCCTAAGTGTTACCAAGGAGGGGTAGTGGAGGGGAGCCCAGAGAGCGTCACCGTTTGTCAGGCAGGTAACTCGACAAACCCCCAGCCAAGGAGGTTAAGAGCAAGCTACATTAGGAATCTTTGCACCTAGCACTTCCTAAACTCTCTTACATACAAAGTTTCATTCATTATGTGGAAGCCAGGGACAGTGTGAGCACATCACAGTACACACTAATTGATATTTGGGGCCTCATTTACAACATAGACATTTAGAATTTTACATACAGATAGAACTAAATCAATATTTAATGCCTGATATCTCGCATATTGCGAGTGGAGTGTCTTACTACACACACACACACACACACACACACACACACACACACACACACACACACACAAGTCTGAAGCTCGTCAACATTTGTTCATGGGGAGCCAATTAAATGGAACCATGTTATATGGACGTGTTTCAAAATGGAGAATATATTTCGTCAGAAAAGGTTTGTAGATGATCATAAGAAGTTCAACTTGGTGATAAGGAATTGCGATCAACAAATCATGGCGTTAATACCAGACATGGTAATCAACCCACCGTTAGGAGCCTACAGCAGATTGAAAGAAGAGATAATTTCTCAGTGTTTGAAGTCAGCAGACATAAGAATTAAGCGACTACTGTACCAAGAGAAAAGAGGGGACAGAACCCCATCTGAATTCTGGAGACATTTGTGAGGTTTAGTAAATAGTACAACTGTGTCTGACAACTTGTTACATGTGTGGCAGCAACAACTACCAGTACAAGGAAGATCATCACTAGCAGTACTTTAAGAGAAGTCAACAGATAAATTATTTCAAGCTGCAGATAGAATCTACCTGACACAAGAATCTACTGCAATGATGGCAATGATGTCGATAGGTGCAACATGTGATAACCCACGTTCACAACAGAACTCAACCAGCGGAACCACTGCAGACTGTGCAGACGTAATGGATCAAGCATGTCAGATGAGATTAAAGGCTTAAAGTTTCAACAGAGGCACTGGCAGCACAGCTAAGTACCGGTGTATGATAAAATGGCCAAGATGGTAATAGCAGAAGGGGGAGTTGGACAAAGCGTGAAACATGAAGCAAGATAAGAGAATTCAACGGAGTATGCTGGTATCATAAGCGATTTGGGAGAGACGCAACAAGATTCATGTCACCATGTGCTTACATGACGAACCATAGAGCATACAATAACAGTGCAGTGTCTACAAGTCAACAACATCGACGGTCAATGTATGAAGACATTATCACTTTGAAGAGGCTATATGCATCAGATAGACATACCGATACAAAGTTTTTAGTTGACACAGGGTCTGATATTAGCATGCTTCCTGACAGCTACGCACCTCACAACAAACAAGATGGACAACCGAGATTAAAGGCCGTGGATAACTCCATGATTAATACATAAGGACGTAAAATATGTGATGTTGATGTAGGATTTCTGACATATATTTGTGTCATATAATACTTCGCGTTATGTAATATCTTGTACCGAAACCTTTTATTAACCTGACACATTCCACATCATTATGAAGTATTTTATTCATGATCTATGGAACAAGTTTAATCTAATCTAACATAGTCCATTTAATTCTCTTTCCTGGATTCGTGTTTTATCCAATTTCTCCTTCTCCTATTTCCATCTTGCCAATTTTGTTGCATACTAGTAGTTGTGCCTCCAGTGACTCTACTGTAATTTTTAAGTATTCAAATGACATGCATGGAGCAGGGCTGGCGCAAGCCCAAGTGCCGCCCCGTGCGAGCTGCTAAATTGCCGCCCCCCCCCCCCCCCCGGCCGTCTTTTTTGTTTTTTTATCGTTTATGAAATTTTATTTAAACAAATCCACAAATCTGTAGTAAAAGTCAGAATTCAATCGCAATTTTTGTTTTTATTATTCAGATATACCTAGGTTTAGGCCACTGAGTGGCTAGTTTCACAACTTTTAATATGTGCTTACATCTAAACCGTCATGTTGACAGGTACGTTCAGCACGACGGTATAGATGTAAACATAACTCAAAGCATTGAGAATAGTCACTCTCTACCAGAAATCTATGAAGATCTGGAAAATAAAAACAGCTGAAACGGCCAAAGAGTGGGGCGGAAGACAATGGATAGAGGAAGAATAAGGAGATGTAGTAACATAATAATGCAATAAATACATACTCGGGAATCAACGGGTACTGATGCTAGTCCAAATATATTAACTTACTGCACTGCAGTTATTCATTTCAAAGACACTCGCCATCTGTAGTAATTTGCATGTGTCAGGTATGTCGTGTCTGATTGTGGAATAAGGGGTTACAAATTATTCATCGCCGTATCACATCACTTTTCTGCGCCTTATTTTCATTCTAACTATTGGAGTGACGCGTGCTTTTTTGCCGAGTTGCCAATTTGTTAAGTAACAGATCATAAGAAAAATAAATTTTCCTATTCTGCATTCTTGTAGGAGAAGAATTCTAACTTATGAGTAACGTGCATGCGCAATACTAATTGTACGTTATATGAAAAGCACTTACCCATTACATCCCAAGTTGCAAGAAATCCGGACGCACCAATTCTTGTGTTCTTGTGAAACGCAATGAAAGTGCTTCTGACCAGTCTTGATTCTCTCGGCCAACTATCGAAACGATTTCTGTAGTTTTCGTTGTAGAGAATGCAACAATACCTATTGTCTGGAAAGGCGAAGTGGTGACGTGGCAGTGCCAGGAACTAGTCACGTGATGCTGTACAGCGATTCTACAGTTAAACTAGCACCCAAGAAGAAGAAGCTCACAATAAGTATGTGACCGATGATATGGATAAATAGAAAGAAACACGAACTTTGCGAAAACTGCACAGCTTTTGTCAAACAGAAATGAGCTTCAAAGCTAGCAAGGAAACCCTTAGAAGCAATGTTCTGTCTATGGATTTTCGTTTTAGAAGGTGTCAAAATTAACGTTTTGTTACCCTTGGACGAGAAGGCATTGTTGCTAGAAGACCATAATTTCTCAGGTTTTCATCAGAAACAAAGCGACCAGTAGTTTACTTAGACGAAACATAGATTCACACGCATTATACAGTAAATTAATGTTGGCAAAGTGATAGTGTGTGAGTAGTATTGTCACACAAAAGTGCTGTTCAGAGTTTAATTGTGTTCATGCAGGCAGAGACAGGTGTTTCAGGGCTCAAAAACCAAAACATTCGACTATCACTCCAAAAAGGGATAGCAAACATTTTCAAAAATACGTCGAAACCCAACTTATGCCAGGCTTACTATCAATGTCTTTATCCTTTGTAATTACTCGCAGCGTACTTACCCATTCGGAATACTTCTAGCCATTGTAGTTGTTGAACATGTTTGACTGTAGTAATGTTCAATAAATTTTTTTCCATAGCGCGGAAAGCATAAAACACTCAACTGCCATTGAAGGGCTTAGCAAAATTGCTTCAGGCGTAACATGTAACCGCAGTATCGAACATTGCATTCGAATTTCCAAATTAGATTCCGTCTTCTGCAAAACTAGTTGTGAGTAAACAAACGCAAGGCGCGTAACACGCTAGCAGCGCTCCACTCATAAGAATACTGGCGTCGGCGTTTACGCCAGACTGCTTCCCTTCCGGCGTAAACACTACGGTGCTGCCGCAGTGGCAAGGAAGAAATTGGTCCTCCTCCCTCCCCTTGTTCAACAGGGGCGGCCGGCAGGTAGTCGAGACGCCAAGCCACAGTTCCCAAAGCCGCTCTCTCCGAGCTTTGGTTTCGAATCCACTCTTGGGAACGAATGTTGAGCTTGTAGTACAGATTTGCCGCCCCCCAGAAAGTGCCGCCTCGTGCGGCCGCACGTTTCGCACGTGCCTTGCGCCGGCCCTGGCATGGAGTGTTATGTTAGTAACTGTTGCACAGTCTCCAGTGGTTCCGTCAGCTGCATTTTGTTGTTTCATCAACGTCATTGCAATTGTTGCAGTCGATTTCTGCGTCACATAGATTCTATCTGCTGTTTGTAATAATTTCTCTGTCGACCTCTCTTCAAATATGGCTAGCTATGCCCTTACTTGTGCTGGTAGTTGTTGTTGCCACACATATGGCAAGTAGTCAGATACAGTTGCACTATCTACTAAATTTCGCAAATGCCTCCAGAATTCTAACAGGGTCCTGTCTCCTCGTTTCTCCTGTTACAGTGCCGTACTCACTTAATTCTTATATCTGCCAACTTCAAACACTGGGAAATTAGGTCTTATTTCTATCTGCCATAAGTTCCCTCTAACACCTGGCCGGGTACTAAGTCAGATATTAATGCTGTGACTTGTTGATCGTGATTACTTATCACCACATTATCCTTTTCGTGGTTTGCAGGAGAGCTTCTGTGAAGTTTGAAAATTTGGAGGCGAGGTACTGGCGGAAGTAGAATTGTGAGGCAGCATCGTGAGTCATGTTGGGATTGCTCAGACGGTAGAGCGCTTTCCCGCAAAAGGTAAAGGTCCCAGGTTCGAGTCCCGGTTCCGAAACACAATTTTAATCTGCCAGGAAGTTTCATCATCCTGTCTGTTGGTGTTGTAGCTAAGCACACTGCTATTACTTTTGAAGTGGGTTGGAATAAATTTCATAAGTGAATATGTATACTGTGAAGTTACTGTGAGGATACCTAATTTGTTAAATAGATGTCTGCAGGATGTTCTTGTGTGAGCTCCGTTATTATTCTGATTATAAGTTATTTTGCAATGATTACTTTTTTACTCAATGATGAATTACCCTCAGAATATGATGCCATACGAAAGCAGTGAATGAAAATAGGCATAGTTAGCTAATTTACTGAGATTTGTATCGCCAAAATTTACAATAACCCTAATAGCATACATAGCTCAACTCAAACGTTTTAGCAGACCAGCAATGTCTTGCTTCCAGTTTCATTTTTCATCAATGCACACACCAAAAGGTTTTTAAAATTATACCTTAGCTACAGACTTCTGTTCAAAGTCTATATTTAATACAGGAGTTGAGTCTTTTCCTGTACAGAACTGTATGTACTGTGTTTTATCAACATTTAATGAGAGTTCGTTTGCTGAGAACCACTTAATAATTTTGTAAAAAACATTATTTACGATTACATCACCTAGTTTTTTTATTCTTTTTTTATGTAGTTGCTACACTCGTAACATCAGCAAGAAGAACTAACTTTGTACCTTCATCAATGCAGAATGGCAAGTCATTAATGTATATCAGGAACATTGAAGGAACGAAGACTGAACCCTGTGGGCCTCCATTCTTGATAGCTCCCCATGAGGAATATCGGACGGCCAGGCTTGGCCAACCACCCGACAAGCGCAGTTGGTCGGGAAGTGCCTCCACACGTCAAATTTATCGGACCGCCGATAAATTAGTCCCAAAAAATCGTAACGTGTGTTCAAATTCAGATTCAGATTTATTCACCACTGACCACCTATGGTGGAATAGGCATATTACAAGAATAGTACATTAAATTTTCTTACAACAGTAGCTACCGTAACAGCTGTATCATCATAATATCTTTCAATTTTAGCCTAGAAACGATACCACAAACAATACAATGATAACTGAATCCAGTCAAGCTTATTACAGAATAAAACCTTAAAAATTAATGTCAATTGTTTTTATATTAAAAAAATTCGACAAGAATATTGCATTAAAGTGCATTAAATATTTGAATACTGTTGATTAGATGGGAATTCCCTGTTTGCTCAAGCCTGTGCCTAGGTATGTCTAATTTGTTTTTGTATCTAGTGTTATGAAGGCGTGTTTCCCTCATTTCAAAATTAGTGATATTGGTTTTTACATACATTGCTGCAACATAGATATAAACATTAATTGCTGTTAATATTTTGAGCTGTATGAATAATGGACAACAGTGCCCTATTCTACCTGCATTGTTCATTGCACATACCATCTTCTTTTGAAGTTTTAGGATTTCACTGATGTGAGCAGAATGTCCCCAAATCAGTAGTCCATACTATATTCGTGACTGAAAGAGTTCAAAATAGACTATTCTTAAGTACTGTTTAGATAATAGTACCCCCAGTTTCCCTATCAAGTATGTTACACGAAATAATTTTGCACGGGTGTGGTTGATATGAGTTTCCCAACTCAACTTTGAGTGCACATGAATTCCGAGAATTTTAACTGCTTTAACCTCAACCTCATTTGATAATTCTAGTATAATTTTCTGGTTTTTATCAGGGTTAAAAAGCAGTGTATTTGCTTAAAATCAATTTAGTGCTGCCTCCATGCTATCCTGCATCATATCTTGCAGAACTAACATATTCTCATGCTGAGCCAGCAAAGTTGTGTTATCAGCATAACAGATAACAGAGTTTGGAACACATAGTAGTAAATCATTGACTGCAATTATAAAAAAGAAGGGTCCTAGGACAGAGCCCTGTGGGACTCCTGTTATAACTTCTCACGGTTGTGAATGTCTATTGTTGACAGAGACAAACTGTTTCCTATTGTTTAGGTATCATGCAATTACTGCCAATGCAGCTTCTTGTACACCATAATATTTTAGTTTAGCAAGTAAGACATCATGAGAGATAGAATCTAATGCCTTACTTAAATCACACAAGAGAAGCGAGGCTTTGTTTTTATTTTCAAAGGCAGTTATTACTTCATTTACAATTGAGAGATCAGTAGTGGTGGTATTTTTTCCCTTGCAGAAGCCAGATTGGCTGTCAGACAGTAAATTATGTGATTCAAAGTAGTTGTTGTGTTGGTTATAGATGAGTGATTCAAATATTTAGGAAAAAATGGAATCTATGGAAACTGGTCGGTAATTTTTGAGATCATGTTTCAACCCTTTTTTGTACACTGGAATAACTTTTGATATTTTTAATTTTGTAGGCAATATTCCAAACTCTAGAGACCTGTTAAAAAGAAAGGCCTGTGATTCACTAATTATGTTTACTGTTTTTTTAATTATGTAATTGTACCATCACAACTAATCCATGCTTTTGGAATTGGAGAACTTTGCCACAACTTTTTTAATCTCAGTGGCAGTAATAGTGCTCCATTTAAAGCTATAATCCCCACATTGGTGTAGCTTAAGTAGGTCAGTTGCCTTAGTACTAGTAGTTTTAATTTTGTGTAGGGGCCTTTAGACGAATCTAACTAGATGCGGATTTCCTAGCACATTTCGAGTTGCAAGAAAAAGGTCTGCTGAATGTAGAGAACAACATTGCAACATCCAGCAACACAGAGAGAGAGAAACTTGTGGATAGGTTTAGCTTGAACCAAGTTAAAAATAAGACAGTGCACTTTATACATAGTACACAAGTACAACCTCACGCACGCCAAGCGAGAAGAACTGCACCAGAGAAACTGACTGAAACAAAGGCAGTCTTTGAAGAGATGTTGCATGCAGGGCCAATCCGTCTGTCAGACAGCCTGTGGTTATAATCTCTCCATCTTGTACACAAAAAGGATGGCTCATAAAGACCAGTAGAGATTACCAGGCCTTAAAGTGAAGAACAATTACAGATAGAAACCTAGTGCTCTGAAAATGTAAGAAGTTAATAATGGTGCCTTTTACCGGCCTCCCGACTCTGCTGATACAATAGCAGAAAGATTCAAATAAAACCTGAGTCTAATTACAAAAACATACCCAACTCACACGATAATAGTAGGCGGTGATTTTAATTTGGCCTCAATCTGTTGGCGAAATTATACTTACAAATCAGGAGGTACCAATAAAACATCGTGCGAAATTGTACTCGACGCATTCTCTGAGAATTACTTCAAACAATTAGTTCCTGAGCCAATTAGCATTGTAAATGGATGTGAAAACACACTTGATCTCTTAGCAACATATAATCCTGAGCATCAAAACGGATACAGGTATTGGTGAACACAGAGGTGTCGTAGTGAAATTGAATATCGAAAGTCCCCAAGTTACCAAAAATAAACGAAAAGTATATTTGTTCAGGAAAGCTGGTAGAAATAAAATACATTGCTTCTTGAAAGACAGCTTCCACTCGATTCAAACACTAAACGTAGGTGTAGACCAGATGTGGCTCAAATACAAAGAAGTGGTATCGACAGCAATTGACAATACTATACCAAATAAATTAATGAAAGAAGGAGGTGATCCCCCTTGGTACATAAAACAGATCAGGACACTGATGCAAAAGCAAAGGAAAAGGTATGATAAATTTAAACGAACACAAAATCCCCAGGATGGGCGATCCTTCACAGAAGCTCGAAATTTAGTAAGAACTACAATGCGAGATGCCTACATTACTTTTCACAATGAAACTCTTTCTCAAAATTTGACTGAAAACCTAAGAGATTTTGATCATATGTTACATATACTAGGGGCAAAACACAAACAATAACCTCACTACATGATAGTAATGGCGATGCTGCCGATGATAGCACTACTAAAGCGGAGTTACTAAACGTAGCTTTTAGAAACTCATTCACCAAGGAAGACAAAACCAATATTCCAGATTTCAAATTACGAACTGAGGCCGTAATCAGTAACGTAGAAATAGATATCATTGGAGTAGTGCAGCAACTAAAATTACTTAACAAGAACAAGTCTTCTGGTCTGGACTGTATACCCATTAGATTTCTATCTGATTATGCTGAAGCGATAGCCCCTTACTTAAAGCCATGTACAACTATTCTCTCAAAGAAGGATCTGTACCAAAAGATTGGAAAGTTGCACAGGTCACACCTATATTCAAGAAAGGCAGTAGGAGTAACCCACTAAATTACAGGTCTATTTCATTGACGGCAATTTGCAGCATGGTTTTGGAACATATCCTGTATTCAAATATTATGAATTACCTCGAACAGCATGATCTATTGACCCAAGGTCATCACACTTCGTAGTAATCGAGAGTAATGCATCGACTAAAGGAGAAGTGATATCGGACGTTCCACAGGGTAGTGTTATTGGTCCTCTGCTGTTCCTTATTTACATAAACGATTTAGGGGAAAATCTAAGTAGCTTTCTTACGTTGTTTGCAGATGACGCCGTCATTTACCGTCTAGTAAAATCATCTGAAGATCAAAAACCAACTGGAGAACCATCTGAATAAGATAACAGTATGGTGTAAAAATTGGTAATTGACTCTAAATAATGAAAAGTGTGAAGTCGTCCACATGAGTAGGAAAAGAAATCTGTTAATCTTTATTTACAAGATAAATCAATCAAAAGTGAAGGCAGTAAACTCCACAAAATACCTAGGAATTACCATTACTTCAAACTTAAACTGGAAATAACTCATAGATAATGTTGTGGGATAGGCGAATCAGAGACTGCGTTTTATTGGCAGAACCCTTAAAAGATGCAACAGAACTACAAAAGAAACTGCATACACTACGCTTGTCTGTCCATTTTTGGAGTATTGCTGCCAAGTGTGGGATCCTTATTATGTGGGTTTGTCGGAGGACATCAAAAGAGTCCAGAGAAGGGCAGCTCGGTTCGTATTTTCACGATACAGGGGAGACAGCGTTACGGAAATGATACAGGATCTGGGATGGGAATCATTACAACTACGGCGCTTATCACTGCGGCGGGTGCTACTTACGAAACTCCAATCGCCAACATTCTCCTCTGATTGCAAAAATATATTGTTGACTCCCACTTACATTGGTAGAAATGAGCATCAGAATAAAATACGAGAAATCAGAGCTCGAACGGAGAGATTCAGGTGTTGTTTCTTCCCGGGTGCTAATCGAGAATGGAATGGGAGGTAAATAGTATAATGGTGGTTCGATGAACCCTCTGCCAGGCACTTAAATGTGATTTGCAGAGTATCCCATGTAGATGTAGATACCAGGTGCATCTGAAAAGTTCCATGAGTGGTTCCATATTATTCAAACCGCACAGGCGAGGATGAAGTACCCACGCATACATATTGAGGGACATGTGAACAAGCGCCGGCCGCAGTGCCTGAGCAGTCTGTGATGCGCCAGTCACAGTCTACACGGTCGGGGGTTCGAATCCCCATCGGGCATTGATGTTTGTGTCGTTTTTAGTATAAGGTAGTTAATAAGTAGTTTGTACGTTTAGGGACTGATGACCCCGTAGTTAAGTCCCTTAAGCTTAACAAACATTTGAGCATTTTGAACATGTCAACAAGCGCCCCCTATCGTCCAAAGCACTGCAGTGAAGCTTTGGTACATCCTTCGACACAGCTGACAAGGTCAGTTCAACATGGAGTACAAAATGAAGCAATGGAGCAATGTATTAACATCAGGTTTTGTTTCGAATTAGGCAAAACGGCGATGGAGACCCATAGGAAGTGTATGGTGTTGAAGCAGTCAATAGAAAGTGTGTGTTTGAATGGTTGTGGAGATTCAACTATGCACGACCTCAGTGCTTTGAGCGATTCCACAATAACCATTTGCTGACAGTTTCCAACAGCTGTACAACCAATGCCAGAAGTGTATGGTAGCCAATGGCGATTACTTTGAAGGCTAGTAAAGGTATTTCGTTAGTAACACTTGTTTACTATATTTCCTGAGACCATTCACCGAACTTTTCAGACGCAAGTTGTACAAGTCTTTACATATGCACCAGCTGGTGCAAAAGTTTTCAGCTGCGGTGGAATAACCGAGCGATCTAAGACATCTTGCTGCAGAGCACAGGGCTATTCCCTGCCAGAGGTTTGAGTCTTCCCTCAGGCATGAGCGTGTGTGTTGTCTTTAACATATGTAGTTTGTAAGTCTAGGGACTGATGACCACTTTGGTCCCCTAGCTTTACAGACATTAGAATCGTCTTCAGTGTCCTTCACTGCAAGAAAGCATACAATCAGATCCCAAGACAGCAGTAATTACACCATTTGGATTATTCGATTAGATTAGATTAATACTTGTTCCTTAGATCATGTATACGACATTTCGTAATGATGTGGAACGTGTCAGTTTAGTAAATTTTGTCTGTACTTGACAATCTATATTTTAAGAATTTTGTTTTCTTTTTTTAATTTTTATTTTTTTAATTTTTTTTTAAAGTTTTATCTAAAAATTCATCTACATTGTAGAAGGAGTTGCCATTCAGAAATTCCTTTAATTTCTTTTTAAATACTAGTTGGCTATCTGTCAGATTTTTGATGCTACTTGGTAAGTGACCAAAGACTTTTGTGGCAGCATAATTCACCCCTTTTTGAGCCAAAGTTAGATTTAACCTTGAATAGTGAATATCATCCTTTCTCCTAGTGTTGTACGTATGCACACTGCTATTACTTTTGAATTGGGTCAGATTGTTAATAACAAATTTCATGAGTGAATATATATATTGTGAAGCTACAGTGAGTATCCCTAGATCCCTAAATAAATGTCTGCAGGATGTTCTTGGGTGGGCTCCAGCAATTATTCTGATTACACGCTTTTGTGCAATGAATACTTTTTTACTCAATGTTGAATTGCCCCAGAATATGATCCCATATGAAAGCAGTGAATGAAAATAGGCGTAGTAAGGTAATTGACTGAGATTTATATCACCAAATTTTGCAATGACTCTGATAGCATAAGTAGCTGAACTCAGACGTTTCAGGAGATCTTCAATATGTTTCTTCCAATTCAGTCCCTCGTCAATGCAAACACCTAAAAATTTTGAATATTCTACCTTAGCTACAGATTTTTGTTCAAAGTCTAAATTTATTAATGGTGTCATACCATTTACTCTATATACTGGGTTTTATCTAAGTTTAATGAGAGTCCATTTGTAGAGAACCACATAATGACTCTCTGGAAGATATCATTTACAATTTCATCAGTTAATTCCTGTTTCTCAGGTGTGATAGCTATACTTTTATCATCAGCAAAAAGTACTAGCTTAGCATCTTCGTGTATGTAGAATGGCAAGTCATTAATATACATTAAGAACAGCAAAGGACAAAAGACCGAATCTTGTGGGACCCCATTTTTTGATAACTCCCCAGTTAGAAGAATTAATTGTCTCATCTACATCATGTGATCTGCTTATTTCAACTTTCTGCACTCTTCCAGTTAAGTATGATTTAAACCATTTGTGCACTGTCCCACTCATACCACAATACTTAAGCTTATCTAGAAGAATTCCATGATTTACACAATCAAAAGCCTTTGAAAGATCACAAAAAATTCCTACTGGTGATGTCCGGTAATTCAAAGCATTTAATATTTCATCAGTGAAGGTATATATAGCATTTTCTGTTGAAAAGCTTTTTTGAAAACCAAACTGACATTTTGTTAGAACTTTATTTATACTAATATGTGAAGCAACTCGAGAATACATTCTTATTCGTGCCTTTTGACTTACGAACACTGCTCAAAGATGGGTGTGGTTCATTTATGAGATATTAAGAGGACTTACATTTTGCTTTGCGTACTTGGATGACATTTTAGTGTCCTCTCCCAATGTTCTGGTGCATGGACAACATCTACATCCAGTTTACAACCGATTATCTGACCATAAAGCAATTTTGAACCACGGCAAGTACGTCATACAGCAGGCTCAAGTCACATTCCTGGGTCCTATTGGTTCAGCAGAATGCGGTAGGCTGAATACGGAGTAAATCGCAACAATACAATCTCTGCCTAAATGATCAAACTATCGAGAACTATGACTGTACTTAAGAGTGGTAAATATGTTTCAACGTTTCTTGCCAGGGACGGTCACCATACAACTGTCATTTACTGTCATACTAGCGGAACAAGAAGCTACAAGTCAGAGCTCTGTTAAATGGACAACACATCAAGCAACTTACAGGTGAGTTTAAGTCGTGCAGTGTTACTTGCACACATAGTTCCTTATTCACAGCTAGATACTGCTGTAGATGCAAGACAGTCAGCAATAGTGGTGGCTCTGTAGCAATGACTACAAGAACTCTAAGAGTTACAACTGCCACAACAGAAGTGGAGTGTGTATTAAAGAAAACTGCTGGCTGTGCAGAGGCGATTCGTCCTATGACGCAACAGAGCAATGAACCCCCACAGAAATATTCGCCTCTGAGAAACCTTTACAGTGTATAACGATGTTAAACTTCAAATGACCTACTCTTATGCGTTTTTGATAGATAGTTATTTAGTAATGTATATGAACTGTCTTACCGATGGCTGCACTCACGTTCAAAATGCAGTCAGCTCTTCTGGGCCTGCTTTGCCCTTGACGCAAAATCAGGTTCTGCACTCCATTGACCGCATTCCAGCCACTGAGTTCCGTGGCGAAGGGTGGAGAAAGGAGCAGGGGCAGGGGGAGTCTCTTATCCTGAGCATTGAAGCAACGCTCCCTTGTGTATTCCCCAAAGTCTCCTCTTCCTGCTGCCGCACCTCGCCAGTGTGCAGTTCGTCTTCTTCCTCAGTTCTTCAGCCAAAAATGACACACAAATATCAGAATCCCAAACTAATTCATATCTACACTTTTCTTTAGCATTATAAGTGTCTTCTTGTCATTGATCCCTGCTAGTACTTAAGTTTCTTAAACTTCAACAATACACTCCTGGAAAATGAAAAAAGAACACCATGAATTCGTTGAGCTGCAGACCGAAATTTTATTGACACATTCTTGAGGATGTATACAGCACATGATCACGGACACAGAGCCATATGTACACGACTACGATCACCAGAACTTGCGAAATGTCAACGCTAGTTGAACGATAGTAGTATGTATACCCACTTTTTGCAACAATGTAAGCTGCAATTCTCCCTTGCAGAAGATTTAAGAAGTGCCGAATTTAGCATTGCAGAATGACCTTCCATGAAATTTCTATCTGGTGCTTCAGTTGGGTCAAATCTCGAGGCGGTCGTGCAAACCGCGTCAAGATGACGTTTCATCCAGTCCTAAACATTCTCAATGGGGGGAAGATCTAGAGATCGTGCTGGCCAGGGTACTTGACATACATCTTGAAGAGCACTTTGGGTGGTTCAGAATACATGTGAACGTGATTGTCCTGTTGAAAAGCTTATCGCCTTGTTGGTGCCTAAACAGTAGCAAGACTGTTTGAATGATGATTCCAATGTATTGTGCTCTGTTTAATTTCCCTCTACGATCACCAGAGAAGTAGGGCCAGTGTAGGATATGACTCTCCACAACATGATGCCGTGTGTCGGTCCCATGTATACACTACAAAGTTTCTCGTTCCCCTTCATGACGCCACACACGTGTATGACCAGCATTGTCACTGAGGCAGTAGCGACTCTTATCATTGAAGACTGTACAAATCCATTCGTCTACCCATTAGTGTCTGTCGTGACACCACTGGAAGCGGACTGAAAGATACTGGGGCGTGAACGGAAGACGGCCTAATGGCATGCATGATCGTGCAGCATGATGTGGTAACAAAATGCGTAAGAAAACTCTATGATTAATTCTGAGTTGAAATGATCTTTGCTACTATTTTTTACTATAGTTTCTATGTTATGTTTCATTGACATGTTAATTAACATGTTTTTATTGTTATGCTCTGGTGATTTTCTTGTCAAGTATGGATAAATAAAAGTGTTCTTGTTAGGCTATGGAGATTATTTCATTTATATGTAGTGGAATTTCGCATACAAGCTACATCGACTGAATGAGTAAGTATATCAAACTTTGTAGTGGTGCTGCTAAACCACAGTGTTCCAGTAGTTGTAGGAGACTGTGGCTAAATTTAAACATAAATGAAAGTTCATAATACTTCTTTTATTTCCTTAACTATGTCCACATCATATTGAAACTTGATGTATTTGACAATTTATTTGTATTGTGACATGCTAACAATAATGGTGATTAAGTAGTTTGTTAAAAGGTTTCCTATACGATGTGGCACATGAAATGAAAGATGCAATTATGGCAACTTAATCTGTCGAAACCACTCCTCTTAATTAAGATAATTGTCTGCTTTAGATAATATATCAAACATAAATATATGTGGATATAAAATGTGGGAAGTTCTTCAATTTGTATGTTATTGCATGTTTTATGAATGTAACTAATGTCTCAATGAAGCAACCTCAATGGCATTCCAAATTGGCAGTTTTGCACCATATGAAAACAATATCTGCTGAAATGTCACTAAGGAAGTGATCGATGAGCTATTAACATAACTCCTGCTTCACATATTTAGCTGTACTCTATTAACAATTACGGTATGCAAGCACTTTTAAAATGAATGAGAAAAATTACAGCAATAATTTAGGGGTATCTAATGGTCCATTACAATATGAAGTGGTTTTGGCAGTCTAATGTCTACTTTGCTAAACAGCCAAGTCAGAGATGTAGGAATCATAATTTTGGGTTAAAGTAGTGCCCTGCTTTAGATGGATATTTTATCGTTGTATTTCAGAAGGTGACCCTTTCTCCCCTAAAAGAAGCAAGTAGGGTGTTCATCTTCTTCTTAACATCCTCTGTAACCAAGTTCATGACTGTGGAAATTTCTTGTGTAGGATGATCATCTGTATTTATAATTTTGTGGTAAGGATTTGTAGGATACCACAAGCATCTGACATTTAGCTGTTGCCTGCCTACACCTTGATGGACGTCTTTGTAGTGAGCTGGAAGCTATCCTCAGTTTGTTGATATCCCAGCCAGGAATTTCCATTGAAAAATTCCTCTTGCTTTTATGTCAGTTGAATGTAATATAATCTTTTCTTTCCCGGTAGTTCCATTTAACGAAGCACGTCACATAAACATTCACTAGTCTTTACCTGTAAAAGTCATAACATTTTAATTATTTTTAGTCACTTTGAATCACAGATAATTCAAAGATGTTATTTTTAAAAGTTCTTCAATTATCAATGGAAAGGTCAGGTGCTAACTACGATTGATGTGGTCGACACAAAATTTTAATTTAATATTTCTCCTATATTTCACCTTAAGCACAGATTTACAAAACACTGTCAAAGTCACATGATATATTTTAAATAAGCAGTTGTCTATAGTTCATTTCACAAAATCTCAGTTTGATATTCTTGGCAAAGTCAATATTTAAAATTATTCCTTTTTTTAACAAGTTAAAGTTATTTGATTTAATGTTTGTCAATGAAGAAAACCTTTTTAACAATGATTAATATTTTCTTGACTATTACGTTCCTATTGGGAGGCAGAATTTTTCTAAGTCCGTAGCCTATCCCGATTTAAAGTCCACAGATATTATTAACGTACTCCCATATAAGTTCGGTTTAATTAAGCCTTTCAAATAAATTCAGTCATAGTAAACCAAAACTTCGGAATATTTTTTGCACCTATCTATTTCAGATACAACCACAAAGACTGAGTGAGATCTTATTGTTACGAGAAACAAATTCTGAGAACTGTTAACATTGGGAGAAACAAAGACTGAGAGTGTGAGTAGCTATACTGCGGAACTATTTATACTACTATTGCGACAAAAGATTACTCTGATTTGTGGTGTTTAGACGCGGTTACTCTGAGACTGTACTGTTTCGATACTCCAAAGATATATTGACTGTTACTGAAATTTTGACAAATACGTAAAAAATTCTGCCTCTTACAAATTATTAGAATTGAACCTGGATGAAAATGGCTAGTTTGTGCTCTCATTATGATGTAGTGTTACATGGGCCCCCCAGATGTAGTTCGTTTATTTTGTCAACGAACTACATCTAAGTTTGCAACACATCTCATTTGGACTAAATATTTTTCCTATAAAAATGTAAGCCTTTCTAGATGATATTGCCGCTAAATATATTCATACACAGTAAGTATTACTCATCTTAAGTATTTCAAATTAAAATTGTTAAAATTATCTTTTATTTTTAAGTACTTCAGCTTAAAATTAGTAAAATAATATTTCATTCTTAA
This sequence comes from Locusta migratoria, assembly GCA_026315105.1. Lineage (NCBI taxonomy): Eukaryota > Metazoa > Arthropoda > Insecta > Orthoptera > Acrididae > Locusta > Locusta migratoria. The sequence continues at coordinate 674,251,577 of CM048744.1, forward strand.
GTATTTCAACTTAAAATTACACAAGTCATAATTGACATTAAAATAATGTATACATCATAAATATTTCATCATTTTAAATCATAATATAGCTGGAAAAATCTAAAAGAACATCCTAATGTGTATGGGGGACTCATGGTCCTTTATTATTGCGTTGTGGTGTAATTGAGCAACAATTGGTCCTACTACTACATGTGAAAAGTGTCTCTGTATTCTGAAAAAATAATTTATGTCTTCTTCTGATGTGCAGCCTACGTGTGGCTTTGCCATCGGTACTGGTTTGAATGGAACAGGACCCCCAGGGTATGTCTTGTTCTCGTTCATCACCAAACACGTTCTTTCATGAAACAAAATTGTACAAAAAATATTATAGTACTTTGCATGATTAAAGCCCCTGAAAACATAGAAAATACTCGAGTGGTTAGTTCCTCTACTTTGAGTGCACTGTTCAGTCTATGTTTCGATTGATGTCACTTTATGTGTATTGGCAGTCTCAAGTGTCCTTTTCGACTGAGTAAACTGGCACTGACAATAGCTGTATTTCACACTATAACTGTTTAAAACATTGCGTATTTGCACGTATCTATCATGTACAATGGGTAAAGATTTGTCATAATTCGGTATATTGTGCTGTCACCAGTGATAGAGTATTGGGGTATCAGAACAGTAAGAAGCGAATTTCTATTTTAATTTCATTTTTCTTATTAAAAAAAGAAAAAATTAATAATAATAATAGACAATTATTAATTCATGTTGTGAAAAAATAATCATCTGTGGAACTAAAAGAAAAAAGTGGAAGAGCAGTATCTTTGCTTGTTAATTAGCAGTCAGTCGGATTTTTTTTTTAAAGTTTCAGTTGTGATGTAAACGTTTTTAGAAAAATACAAATTTTTCTCAAGAGTGAAAAGTTTCGTCTTAGTTTATTACTTAGCCCTTAAAGTGAACCACATATTGACCCTGAAGTGTGACGAAACAATCAACAATAAGAAAACATTCAGAAAACTGTCGGTATTTTTTTTATGAGTTAAATTCTAAAGTTTCTCTGAATTTTATTTATTAATATTGATGTTAAACTGGATGATATATATTAATAATCAATCAAACAACATTTAAACTGCAGTTCTTCTTTGCTAATTTTCATTAACAATCTTTAAAACACACACACACACACACACACACACACACACACACACACACATATATATATATATATATATTATATCACATCACAATGGCGCACAACAGGGTGGCCAAGTATGGTATTAATTACTACTCAATGTATTTTTTTTTCTTTTCCACATATCGTACTTTATGGAGCCAGAAAAAGAGGATATAAGGATGAGATCGACTCAGGTAACGGGAAACAAATACACAAATAACAAAGCAAAGCGGTATTAAGAAGACAACAAAAGGTAGGAGAAGATAATCCATTATATATATATATATATATATATATATATATATATAGGTGCTTCCATGGCGGAAGAGGTATCCTATCTATACTCCAACTTGAAAGAAATTTTCATTAACAATCTTTCTGGTAGTAAAAACTAACGATAGTTTGAAATTTCTCTTTCCACCTAGCTCCAGAATTAACGTAGTTGGATGGTGTAACATTACGTATTTGCTGTTTAATCTAAATTTATCCTAAAATTAACTTCTTGTAGGATATAAGGCATGAAATTGTTGGAGCAGTTTTTTTTAAATGGTGGTTTGAGGAAGGGAATGGTCATTGTTGCCGAGGCCTTAAGTGAAAGTTTGCCAAAATGTCCAATAAACGTGAACAGTGTGAACCATCAGGAAAATCTCCTAGCAGTGATGGCAAAGTTAATTTTGATAATCAGTTAGTCCAAAAGCCCGAATAACAGATCCCAGTCTTAAATTATGAATTCAATGGTGATAACAATACACCTTTTCCTATAAAAAAAATGACCCGATGATGAGTACTTTGTTAGATTCGCATTTCTCAATGAGTGTAGAATCTTCTCGAATATCAGAGCAATTGTGTGGGGCTGATGATGAAGCTTCACAAAACGCTCAAAAAATTGAATTTAATAACTGGCAGACCCCCACTTCTTCAAAGGCACAAACCGTGCACCCGGTGGGAATAAAAATTTCAGATAACACCCGAGTAGAGAGGGAAAATAAATCTTCATCAGAAATGTACATTCTTTTTAACCGAATAATGGAACTAATAGACAAACAATTGCAAAGTTTGCAAATGAAAATGGACAAACAATTGGAACAAACGGATAAACAATTAGAACAAATGCAACATTTGCGAACTGAAGTACAGGCTAACAAGGAGTCTGTTAAAAAATTTACAAACACACGTCACGCAAATTCGAGCTTACATAGAACAGGAAGTAAAAGCAATCAATGTTAAATTTGAGGCTTTAAATGTTAGGCAAACCCGTTTGAGCATTCAAGTAGATCGTATTGCCAAGGATTTGAAAGTTTAAAAGCAGCAAAACAAATGGTCGAAGGATCCATAAGCTGAACTGAGCAAAGAGTAGACGAGCTGAGTGAGGGGTACAATCCGTTAGCCAATAAAATGGAACAGCTAACACATGAAGTAGGATCTTTAAAGGTAGAACAAAAGAATTCCAACAAAGAATTACAAGAGATAAAAAAGCAAATGCAAGACGATGAATGCGACAGTAGCACTTCAGGGCATCTTAACTGTAGAGAGGAAGTGGAAAAATGGGTAAGTGAAAAAGGGAAACAAATAATGTCGGAAATAAAAAGGGAAGTTGGCAATATGAGTCGTCAGATTTACGGAGGAAACACACCGACTCATTCATCCACATTATCAAGTAATACCGCGCCACCGGGATATAATTTAGTAATTGAGCATAGGGAATGTGTATCGTTTACAAGGTCGCAAACGACACCGCCAATTTTCCAACACATTAATATGCAGCAAAGTCATGGATCACCTCTGGAACATTTAACTATGCCAAAACAAACAATTTGCCGCATACAAATACGGTACCAGGTTTGTCCACAGTTGTAACCCACACCCAATCAGGAAAACAAGGAGAGCAGGTTATGAATATTGTTATCGATGACGGTTTAGGTGGATCGAGAAAATTTCCCACGTTTTCGGAAGAAAACAAAAAGATTCATCCAATCATATGTTTACAAACATTTCGGAATGTATGTTCACATTCTTGGTGGGATGCTCGGGAAATTCAGGAAATAGTTAGTAATATCGAAGGAAATGCTTCTACTTGGACTGCTAGTGCCATAAATAGGTGCCAAACCTATGCTCAATTTGAGCAAGAGTTCATTACAAGATTTTGGTCACTGTCTGTACAAGAACATCTACGACGGCAAGTTCTACATCTACGACGGGGCCGTATAACAGATGCTCGGGCAGCCTATGTAAATATTTCGAAAAATATCTGAATAAATCCTTGTATTGGACGACACCAATATCACACGTGGACATAATTAGGATACTCAAATCAAAATTAGCCGCTGATATTGCTGAAAAAATAATGTGGGTGCCTGAGTGTAATTTGCCAAATTTTCTGGATGCTTTAGACGATTACAACCTGATCCATGAAGGGGAGAGAAGTTTTATTCGCAATTCTAACAGGGATAATTTTGGTGACAATGGGAATTCTGGTCGGAACTCACCGCCTAGGCAAAATGGAACGAGTTCTAGTCGAAACGGTATATACAACGGTGGTAATAACAATAATAATGACAGTTACCAAATGCAGAACAACAATAGGAGGAGGAATGATAATAGGTATAACCCAGTCTACCAGAATGGGCAACAGCATAATAATTTTTGCAATGGACAAAACCAGAATAATTCGAATCAGTCACACGATAATTACGGAAGGCAGCCACACCACCAACAACAAAGATCCCAGGCACAGCCAGGTGGTAGATCGTGGGGTAATGCGAATAGCTAAAGGGAACAAAACAACCATCCGAGATCAAACAATGACTGGCCCCCAGAAGGAAATCAGATTCAGATTATAGAAATAGAACCGGATACTGAGGCTAGCGCACAGACTCAGGAAAACTTGAATCAGTTGGGTTAAACCCCCGTACCCCGACAATGCCTGTTAGTGAGGGGGAAAGTTATTCACAAATCAATTTTATGAGGTATCCCTATGCAGATGGGCAAGCTTTACTAGATGAATTAATAAATGACCAATCTCAGGGGACAACAAAAACCGTTGATGTTTTACAGGCTGTGGTAAAGGGACATGTAGGAGAAGTACCAGTATATGTGGTATTGGACACAGGGGCGACAGTTAGTGTAATTTATAACAACCTTCTCAAAGAAGTATCAAAATTTATCCAAGTCCCTTCTCTTCCAGTCCAAAATTGCAAAATACTTGTGGCAGTAGGTCGGAAGGCACAACCTGTGAAAAGACAAGTACGTCTTCCGTTAAAATTCGGAGAGAACACAACTATGTGTAATTTTTTGGTATTAGAAGGGTTAATTGTTGATTGTATTGTTACTATGGATTACTTTCGCCAGGCGAAGACAAAAATAGATATCGAAAGGGGAGATTGTTATTTTTAATTTGAAGAAGGAACAATTGTTGTGGATCTGGTTAGGACGAGAGAAAGTATGAGACAAATGTCGAATTCTGTTAACTTGCAAATAATTTGTCCTGAAGTTTTGTTTACAAAAGAACAAGTATACATCGTTACCGAAAGTGAGGGGTTTGTGCATTATGACACAAATAAAGGTGCACCGCGTCTCACGGATTCAACAACAGGAATTGCAGGCATTGTTAGAGCAATTTCCGGAAGTTTTCGACGAGAAACCCGGAATAATAAAAGGGTATGAATACAAGATGGAAACAATACCTCATGAGACGTACTGTAACTAATACTATCCGAGACCATGGGGCAAATGGAAAGCAGTACATACAGAAATTAATAGAATGCTAAAGTCGGATATTATAGAACTATCAAATTCACCCTATTGCAGTCCCATCTTGCCAGTGAATAAAGCGGATAGCAGTGGTAGACACGTCTTGGATGCTAGTAAAATAAATCGAGTCATAGTACCTGTCCGGACCAGACCAGAAAATTTAGATGAACAATTGTTAAAATTTTACGGTGTCAAGTATTTTACTGCCCTCGATTTGAGATCTTTCTATTGGCAGATAAAGCTACATGAAGAAAGCCGAAAATTTACAGCTTTTGTTTGTTTGGGACGTAGTTATCAGTTTTGTGTACTACCCTTTGGACTAAATGTTTCTGCGGGAATTTTTGTAGCAGCTCTGGATAAAGTTTTGGGACCCGTGCTGCTTAGCAAAATTACATTATATGTTGACGACCTATTAATTGCACAGAACACATGAAGCTAATTAAACATGTGCTTGAGCGATTTAAACAATCCAGAGTAACTGTAAATTTGAACAAATCCCTGTTCGGACAAGAAAAGATCAAGTTTCTTGGTCACATGATTTCGCACGATGCTATTGTTCCAGACCCTGAGAAATTTAAGGGCTATTAATCATGCTCCTTCACCACAGAATAAGAGACAACTGAAAGCTTTCCTGGGGTTGACATCATTTTTTCGCAAATTTCTACCAGATCAGTTATTAAATAGTGACAATTTGTTAAATCTATTGAGAAAGGGACAGCTATGGAGAGGATCACCAGAATGTGAACGGGATTTTAAGGAAATAAAACGTGCTCTTGTCAATGCTAACATACAATACCATACAGATCTATCGAAGGACTTTTGTCTGGCGACAGATTCGTCCCTCCAGGGCCTTGGTTCGTGTCTCTTCCTATGGAGAGAATTAGACGGTGAAACAAGATCGTAAATAATCAGTTTTGCAAGTAGGACATTGACAGAATGTGAGAGAGCTTATTCGGTAACAGAGTTGGAAGCCTTGGCAGTAGTGTGGGCTTTCTGGAAATTTCAATTTTATCTTTGGGGAAAACACACTCGGGTATATTGTGATCATCAAGCCCTCACTTTCTTGCAAACTTGCACAGAATACTAGCCAGATGGATACATTTTTTGCAAGAATGTAGCTATAAAGTGATTTACATAAAAGGGGAGCATAGTGTAATCGTGGGTTGTCTTTCAAGTTTGCCAGTAGGAATACAAGAATTACAAGAAATTTCGGACCAATTTGCCGACTACCGCATTCTCTTAATGCATGACGGCACTTTCCGCCCATATTATTTGAAAATGTTCAGAGAAATGGATGTTTTGCAAGCAGCAGATGAGAAATGGAAAGGGGTTAGACTAAAACTAAAGGAAGACAATTCTTCACTGATAAGGGAACATTAAAATATACAAGGTGTTTTTTTTTATAGAAGCAAACATAATTTAAATTTATGGAAGTTGTGTATACCTAGTACTTGTGTGGAAAACCTAATTAGGTACATGCACAATGCTTGGGGGCACTACGGAGTAGCAAAATGTGTGGGAAAAATCAGTTCTTATTTTTACGCACCCACTCTTTTTCGACAAACATATAAAATAATACGAGCTTGTCCAGTTTGTCAAAAGATAAAATACTCAAACATCTCTAAATTAACAAATTTGCACCCTATTGTTCCAAAAGGCCCTCCTGTGTTTGTTTCCATGAATACAGCAGGACAAATGACAAGAGCAAGAGGTGGTGCAAAATATGTAGTGACAGTGTATAACGTATTTAGCGAATACGTATGCATGTATGCGACGAAAACAATTACATCAGGTCTCATTATAAAAAGGTTAATAGATTACTATTTTGTCAATGTGGGCAAGCCGCAACATATAATCACTGACAATGCAACCAATTTCACTAGTGGGAAGTGGAAAGATATTCTAAAGGGACAGGAGATTAAACATATTTTAGTCTCACTATATCACCAAGAAGATAGCCTGGTAGTAAGAATATTCAAGGAATTTTATCGGTTCATGCGAACATACACGCCCAATAAACAGACAAAATGGGTAGAGTTGATAACACCATTCTTACAGATCATAAACTACCTTCCCCATCCGTCGACCGGACTAACGCCATCTGAACTAATTTATACTGAAAGAAAGGAAGAAGACTGGGTGAAGCTCTTAGCAAAGATACCTACACCAATTGTACCTATGGAAGACCAAATAAGACAAGCTCTTAATGTATTGAATGAGGAGGCACAGAGAAGAAAGCGTAGGTATGACAACAAGCTAAGTCGTATTCACAAGTTTGAAGAAGGACATCTGGTACTTCTGAAAAGCCATCCAAGGGCCGATAAATTAAAGAAATTGAATGCAAAGTGGCAGGTAGTATATACAGGAACATTTGTTATTGTGAAGATACCACACCCTGCTAGCTATCTGTTAGCATATCCCAGATCGGGAAAAATAAAAGGACTGCATCCGCTTAAGGATCTAAAACCATATATCCAATAACACTCGGACAAGACACATTCACCTAATTTGATAAAGATGTTTATATGACGGTGTTAAGTATGTGTACGTCCACCGCTATACACTCAAAAGATTCGTGGCACTAAGTTGAATTCTACTTTATGTGGCTATCATAAACACTGGCAGACGCCGCTGAGACAGCTGATGATCAACGCCCGCCAGCTGTCAAAGTTAATTTATACAGGTGGAGTGTCAAACAGATGTGGGTGCGTGCTCAGCTTGAACCAGTTCATATAAACAGGATAAACACCGAGATAGATAAAGATATATATACACAGAAATAAAATATGCTATGTACACGAGGGAAAACGAACTATGCACACGCGAAATTATCATCATCATCATCATTAGAGACTGATTATGCCTTTCAGCGTTCAGTCTGGAGCAAAGTACCTCTAATAAAATTCCTCCATGAACCCCTATTAAATGCTAACATTGATGCCTCATCTGATTTTATGCCTTTTACTTCAAAATCCTTCAGCACCGAATCTAAGTGCTTTCTTCTTGGTCTACCTCGACTCCACTTACCCTCCGCTGCCGAGTCTCTTAGGTAACCTTGCTTCTCCCATTGCGTGTAACACGACCCCACCATCTCAGTCTGTTCTCTGTAACTGCTTCATTTCTGGTGTTCATTCCCAGTTTTTCTTTGATTGCCTCATTATGGACACCCTCCTGCCATTGTTCCCATCTAATAGTACCTGCAATCATTCTTGCTACTATCATATCTGTAACCTCTACCTTATGAATAAGGTAACCTGTATCCACCCAACTTTAGCTCCCATACAACAAAGTTGGTCGAAAGATAGAGTGGTGCACTGCTAACTTAGTCTTAGTACTTACTTCCTTCTTGCAAAAGAGAGTAGATCTTAGCTGAGCACTCACTGCATTAGCTTTGCTGCACCTCGATTCCAGTTCTTTCGCTATGTTGCCACCCTGTGAGAAAATACATCCCAGGTACTTGAAACTGTCTACCTGTTCTAACTTTGTTCCTCCTATTTGGCACTCAGTTTGTTTAAATCTCTTCCCCACAGACATTTGTTTCGTTTTGGAGATGCTGATCTTCATATCATAATCCTTGCACCTCTGATCGAGCTCTGAAATATTAGTTTGCAACCTTTCAATCGAATCTGCCATTACAACTATGTAATCCGCATATTGGAGACTGCTTATTTTGTTTTGGCCTATTTTAATCCCGCTCTGCCAGTCTACTGTTTTCAACATATGATCCCAGAATATTATGAACAACAGTGGTGACAGGTTACACCCTTACCCCTGAAACTACCCTGAACCATGAGCTTAATTTGCCATCTACTCTAACTGATGCCTGACAGTCTACGTAAAGCCCTTTAATTGCCTGCAAAAGTTTTCCTCCTATACCATAATCTTGAAGAACTGACAGTAGCTTCCTCCTAGGAACACGGTCGTAAGCCTTTTCCAGATCTATGAAACATAGATACAATTCCCTGTTCCACTCATAGCACTTTTCCATTACCTGCCGTAGGCTAAATATCTGCTCCTGACAGCCTCAAAGAGACCTAACCCCACACTGATTTTCATCTAACTTGTCCTCAATTAATACTCGCACTCTCCTTTCAACAATACCTGAGAATATTTTGTCTACAACGCTAATTAAGGAGATACCTCACTGTTATTGCAATCTGACACATCATTGAACGTTTCACCTACATTGAGCAATTATTCATAATATTCCCTCCATCTGCTCAACGCATCCACAGGATTGACTAGCAGCTTTTCTGACCTGTCCAAAACACTTATTAATTCCTTCTTTCCTCCCTTTCGAAGATTGCTAATTACGCTCCAAAATGGTTTTCCTGAGGCTTGACCCAGAGTTTCTAGCTTGTTTCCAAAGTCTTCCCATGATTTCTGTTTGGAGTCTGCAATTATCCGTTTGGCTTTGTTTCTTTCTTCAACATAACTTTCTCTGTCTGCCTAATTTCTAGTATGGAGCCATTTTTGAAATGCCTTCTTTTTCTTTTTACAGGCTGCCTTGACTGTGTCATTCCACCAAGCTGTCTGTTTCTTCCTGCCTTTACAGACTACTGTACAAAGTCATTCTCTAGCTGCTTCGAGTAGTGTGTCCCTGTACCTTGACCATTCCTCTTCCAGTGACTGTATATCATTACATTCAACTAACTTGTACCCTTCCAAGATCATTGTTATGTATTTGTGCCTAATTTCCTTGTCTTGAAGCTTCTCCACTCTTATCCTTCTACACGTGGACCTGACTTTCTGCTCTTCTGGCCTCACAAAACCAATTTCACTGCAGATTAAAAAATGGTCAGTATCATCAAAGAACCCCTGAAATTTGCCGCAGTGGAGCAGCCGAGTGGTCTAAAGCGTTTCACTGCAGAGCGCGCGGTTGCTCGCCGTGGAGGTTCGAGTCCTCCCTGGGGCATGGGTGTGTGTGTTTGTCCGTAGGTTAGTTTACCTAGGTTTAAGTAGTTTGTAAGCTACGGACTGATGACCACACAGTTTCGTCCGATAGATTTACAAACATTTGAATATTTTTGAACAAACATTTGTTTTTTTTGAACCCCCTGAAAACACGTGTGTCCTTGACTGTCTTCCTCAATTCCTAGTCTGTTATTATATAGTCAATGACAGATCTGCTTTCCCTTCCCTCCCAAGTATACCGGTGAATGTCCTTATGCTGAAAGAAGGAGTTTGTGATAACTAAGCCCATATTGCAACAGAAATCCAAGAGCTGTTTTCCATTCCTGTTGGCCTCCATATCCTCTCCAAACTTACCCATAACTTTTTCATAACCTTCTGTTCGATTTCCTATTCTGGCGTTGAAATCACCCATGAGTAAAACACTATCCTTATCCTTCACTCTAACAACTACATCACTAAGTGTGTTGTAAAATCTGTCCATCTCATCTTGATCTGTCCCTTCACAGGGTGAATACACTGCCACAATCCTAATTTTCTTGCTGGTGATGGCCAAATCTATACACATCAGTCGTTCATTTACGTACCTTATTGCAATAATGCTGGGTTCGATTGCTTTCCTGATGTAAAATTCTACACCCCACTGTGCTCTTCCTACTTTGACTCCTGACAGGTAGACCTTGTATTCTCCGACTTCATCCTCTTTCTCTCCCCTTACTCTAACATCACTAACAGCAAAAACATCTAACCCCATCTTACTTGAAGCTTCCGCCAGCTCTACCTTCTTCCAATTGTAATCACCATTGATATTAATAGCTCCCCATCTCATTCCAGATCGTTTTCCAAGTCGTATCTGAGGAGTCCCTGGTCTGTCAATTAGAGGTGGGACTCCATCACCTCCAAAGGTCCGAGGCATTTTGCTCTGATTGTTACCAGCATGATATTGAAGTACCTGGGAAGCACGTTGCTAGCCTTATTAGCCCAGGGCCCCACTGAGTTTTACCCCTAACGGTTGAGGGACTAACCGGTGGATTTGGTAGTCTTTGCCGTCTGAGCACAAAGGTGGCCACGACTCAGAATATGTCCGAGATGCCCAACCTTATTCCAAAGTAACTGGTATCCCAACTGTCAGGACCACTTACTTGGCCACTCATACATTGCCCATGGTTCATGAACTAGGACATGACTACAGGAACCCATACCGTGAAATTATATATATAAACGAAATTTAAAACTGTTTAAAAACAATCATACCTTACAGCTAGTCGGATATATGCAAATCTAAACTACATTACTAACTAACTACTGTTTAAATACTCTAACTACAGCCTAATTCCTCTAACTAAAATTTAACTAAATCAAATAAAAAAGGAAAATCAACTTTACTATACACTAAAATATCTACTGTAAATAATAAACTAATAATTAAAACCTCTACGGAAATTTTCTAAAGATAATAAAGAAAGCTGTGATAAGTATTAAAGTATATGTAAATGAGAAATGCAATAGGCATAGGTTACATTTTACGCACTTCATCTCAATAATAATAATGAGTATGTATTTGTGGAAGGCGTATTGCCTGACAAAAAAAATGTGGCTACATTGTACTTTGAGATAGTGATTATTGAATTGTTTTGTGCTAAGGCACGTGGCGCTTATTTGCGCTTTCGGTCGGATATATGTGCGATGCTATCTAAAATGAATAATTGTGGCCTCCGCAACTCCGAATTTTCTTTTCTTTTAACCTTATTCTACGAAGACTAATGTGGAAGAATGAATGTGATGATGAATGAATTTGAAGTGTCTTAAAACGGACTTTATGCCTATTAATTTACATTATGTTGAATTATTAAATATTGATGGAGAAAAACTAGAAATAACTGAGTAACATATTGAAGCGGGGGTTACAATGATACAGATACGGAAGGCAGGGAACGCACTTGCAATTCTGATTCGTCAAACTTAGTGGTTAACAGGTCAAACCATCTGTATATAAATGAATTTTGGATTCCGAATCATATTCCATTTATGCAAGGAAGTAGAGATTAATATTGCTATAATGTTCTTCCGAACACGGACTTACCATCACACGGTTAGCGTCTATTATCAGGATGAATATTTTATGGTGGTTCAGTCAATTGAAGTCTAAACAGTCCATATATATAACATAGAGTTCTTTCCCAGCTATGATATACAGCTATTCTCTACTACACAACTAACCACATTACACATGATCAATGATGTAGGATTCTTTCCTTCTATCGTAGTTGGAGAATAGTGTGGGCCGATTTCTTGTTTCCTTGGAGGATATGTATATACTAGCTTATATGCCCGTGCTTCGAAACGGTTGTTAAAGAAGGTCCTGTGAATATCATGGTTCTTTGGGTTCCGGACGTAGGTCAGCAAAAACACAATCCTTGTTGGATCTGTCTGTCAATAAACTCAGTTCTCCTAGCCAAGATGTCAAATTTAAGTAGAAGTCATTGTCGAAAGCGATGAATGGTCATAAAATTTTTCATACTAAGAGAGAAATTAATTTAAGTCCGTACTTCGGAACAATGTAAATTCAATGTTAGGTTGTGTTCATAAAGTTACACATTGCAACAGCAGCGCCGAAAGCGGCTGGCAAATTACATTTCTGAAAATGATATTGGATAAGTGCGAATATTGATTTGTAACAGTTTTCACAAATATCTTCTTGAATAGGAATTTGGAATGAATTGTAAGACTGTGTGAATCATGAGACTCTATACAAAAGAGTTTCGCGTGAAAGTGCTGGTCATAATGAGATGTGCCAACAACGGATGTACAGTATCTGATTCGGTAAAATTTTACTTTCTATCCTGGCGGCCTCGTGTTTTTATGTTGGCAACATCAATAACACGATATAAAATCGTTGCAAAGATGACCGAACCACATAGAGTGTAGATAAGTACTACTGTTCCTATTGTATGCTTGATTTCATGACAAAATATTTGCGTGTCACGTGATTGCCTTATGACGATGTCACATGATTCTCGTTTTCAACATCTGTTGCCAACATTATCACAGGAGGCCGCCGGGATATGAGTAGGACTACGTCGCATAGTTTTTCTTGATCCAGCTGTCAAACGATAACACCTTTCACAGCAGAGTGTGTCGCGGCTATATGTATCAGAGATCACTGATTAGCACACACCAGTGAGCTTACTGGCACAGGCATATCAATATCTATGGCCTAAGAGACATTCATTAATGTATGTCTGTGTTTCCACCATACTTCCACTACAGAGGTCAATGTTCCACGAGTATTTTTAACTTTGAGTCTATCTGGATTTTTATCTTTGTTTTGTGTGTCTGTTCATAGTCGGTAATGTGTGGTTGACGGAAACATGTGATCTATCTAAAAAATTGCGTATTTGATATTCCTCGTCATTATTAAAGTCTGAAAGGACCGCATTGTCTGACGATTGAAAGAATAAACAGATTTTGACTCGTACCGTAAAGTTCGTAAGTCACAGAGTATATAGCTTTTCCTGAGAGTATTTATTACATATTTTGCGAATTTTTGCTCGTCACACTCGCCCACTGCCACGCAACGCGACCAAACTCCCTTACTAACATCATTAGACCAAGGGCTATCTACCACCACAACCACGAGTGGGTGGCAGTATGTGGTCATGGAGAAAAGTCTGTCAGCACGTACACACACAAGCCTTTTATATATAGATATACAGGGTGTTTCACTAAGTGTATTTGCCTCTGTAACTTATAAAATAATAGGTGACGGGAAATTTTAATGCAGTAGGTCAACACAAGAAATGTTACACTTTCTGCAGAGCTATGAACATAGTTTATTGTATAATTTTCCAAAGAGTTACAGCAAAAAGATGTAATTTTTTAAATAGAACAATAGTTGTTTCTATCGTGCATTGGATTCGTTGAAACCAGCTGTGTCCAAATCAATTTAAACTACATTCCTATCACTGTTAGTTTGGGAGCTACAACCCTTCAAAGTTTCAGAGGCAGATACCACACTCTGTACATAATACATGGCTGTGTGGTGGGATTGGGGCGCCATGGTCCTCATTCATGGCCTGCAAGGTCGCCCGATTTAACACCAGTAGATTTCTTTTTGTAGGGATATCTAAAGGATCGTGTTTATGTCACTGAGCCCACATCCCCAGATGATCTAAAACGGCACATAGAGGACACATGTCGCTCCGCAACACCGGCGATGTTACATCTCGTCCGCAGATCCTTTTGACGGCGAATTGCATTATGCATTGAGGAACATGGACACACATTTGAACATCTCATGTAAATCAACTTCCCACCGCCATAACATCCATCACCCACCACACAACCATGTATTATGTACAGCGTGTGGTATCTGCCCCTGAAACTTTGAAGGGTTGTAGCTCCCAAACTAACAGTTATAGGAATGTAGTTTAAATTGATTTGGACACAGCTGGTTTCAACGAATTCAATGCACGATAGAAAAAACTATTGTTCCATTTAAAAAATATATCTTTGTGCTGTAACTCTTTGGAAAATGATACAATAAACTATGTTCATAGCTCCACAGAAAGTGTAACATTTCTTGTGTTAGCCTACCACATTAAAATTTTCCGTCACCTATTATTTTATAAGTTACAGAAGCAAACACACTTAGTGAAACACCCTGTATGTTTATATACCTCCATGAGACGTTTACGAGTCTGAAAAAAAAGGGAAAAAATGTCAATAAAAGCAAAACCCAAAACCTGGCCTGATCTCATATTTATATCCGAATAAATAGGTCCGAACATAAAATAGATTAAGTAAATCCATGGTTGGTGTATAAATGTATAAGGAAAGAATTTTTGTGGGAGGCATAGAAAGAGAAAAAAAAAGAAGGGGTTAGAATACTATAGGTAATAAAAAAGTGGAGTGTATGTTTTCTTATGATTATGTATAATTTCTGATGTAAAAAGGAAGTAATATTATTGTCATACGTAACTGAAGTAATAATCATACAAATGTTGTTTCAAGGATGAAATATATATAAAATTCATAATTTTAACAGTTGTGAACATTAAAAAAAAGACTATTAAATGTAGGAAGTATAAAGCAAGGTCGACAGGACGGTATGTATTGTTGAACAAATGTCTTGGTAAAATACTAATCATAACGAAAACTATAGTGCCATGATGACAAAATGAGCAGAGAAGGATGTAAATTCATTAGTGAAAAAAGGGTGATACTTGTGAATCTGTGAGGGGATAGTAGATCGGTGTTGTGCCGCATGTGCAGTTGTGGAGGTGAAGTGATTCAATATAAAATACTTACCTCAAATCAGCAGCATGGCGTACATGGGCGGTGGTCGTAATGATATCCCAATAGACGCTTTAGCATAAACGGCGAGAGCAGGATGTAACAACGACGCCAACATCTGGATCATCCCTCACACAATAGCACGAACTACAATATGCTCTCAACAGTGCAAGCTACTAAACTGAGCGCCAAGCTATCGAGCAAGATAACAAAGACTAAGGTACAGGTATTGTTAACTGCCGAGCAGAGAAGTCACAGATCGCATTCTCTTTGCAATGACAATGCAATATCGCTGGACACTTGTTGTGCATGGCGAAACATTTGAAGGGAAAAAAAGCGACGATCACAAGTAACAATAAATAATTTAAACATACAATGGAACTGGAAAGGAAAAGAAAGAGACTAAAAGGTTATAACGCCCCGTGGCATGGAAATTTTGTAAATTTTTTTTTGCTTGTAAACATTTCTTTGTATATGTATTGATCTATGTAATTTATGTGTAGATTTATATTTTAGTGTAAATTTCTTATATGTGTGCTGTAACTTGTCAAGTGCACTGGAATCTATGTCACTCTGTTATTTTGAAATGGAAGTACTACCATTCTGTAGCATTGTATACATTGTGAAGTTGTAATGTTTTGGTGGAGAAGAAGTTTGATTCAGATTAAAGAAGAAGAGAAAATTGTACATATCGACTATTTATTTCTACCACAACACCTCAGGAGAATAATGTTACAGCGAGCAGAACTCCCATACATCGAAATGTTAAAAAGCTGAGTATCGGTAGAATGAAACTGTAATCACTTAAAATATAGTAGAACGTTATATAGCTTTGATGATTTTTTTACTTACCAGATTGTAAATTATGTCAATGAAAAGTAGATAAACGGCCTCTCAATTATATTAGCAGCTAGTGAGCCAATCCATGGACAAATATTTCTTATTCAAGTTTAATCTTTTACCAACAAGGAAAGCTATCTTACTGTTCTGATATATAACATACTTCTGCCTCATGTAACAGAGTACATTCGCCAAAAGTATGGGGGTGGATGTGCTGTTACCAGGGATGGAGTGTTGGGGTATCAGAACAGTAAGAAGCGAATTTATATTTTAATTTAATTTCATTTCATTTTTTATTATTAAAAAAAAGAAAAAAATTATTAATAATAATAGACAATTATTAATTAATGTTGTGAAGAAAAAAATTCATCTGTGGAACTAAAAGAAAAAAAGTGGAAGAGCAGTATCTTTGCTTGTTAATTAGCAGTCAAACTTGTCTTGTCTTCTCGAGGAGTTAGTAGTGATGAGCTGTCTCGTTTTTTTTGTAAAATTTCAGTTGTGATGTAAATGTTTTTAGAAAAATACAGATCTTTCTCAAGAGTGAAAAGCTTCATCTTAGTTTATTACTTAGGCTTTAAAGTGAACCACATAATGACCCTGAGATGTGATGAAGCAATCAACAAAAGAGGACATTCAGAAAACTGTCGGAATTTTTTTTTACATGAGTTAATTCTAATGTTTCTCTGAAGTTTATTAATATTGACCTTAAACCGGGCGATATATATAAATAATCATTTAAATAATTTGTAAACTGCAGTTCTTCTTTGGTAATTTTCATTAACAATCTTTAAAACACACACACACACACACACACACACACACACACACACACACACACACACACACACTTATATATGTATATATATAATGATATTTCACAATATCAGAGTCACATTAATCCACAATGGTCACTTTCACTTTTTTTCGATCACTGCATAATGGCAGTTTTATCAACATTGTATTATGATTGAACACTGTGCAATACAGTTTATTAGACATAATATCATATAAGATTTATGCTGCTGATCGCTGTATCACTGACAGTCTTATCAAGCACCTTGTATAACAAAATCAATAATAATTTCAATTTAGCAATTTATAATTACATTATTCACACTAGGGTTAACTGAAACATATTTGATTACCATAAAATGGAATGAAATGAAATGTAATAGAAATTGGGGTCATGTTTGTTTCGGACTATCAATTTTAACTGTAAATTGCCTCTTACCAAATCATTTTTTAAAAGAAATAAAGTTATTCGCAATTACGAAAAAATTTTAAATTTCCCGCGGAAATGTCCGCTACTATTATGGAAGTTGTCCCTAACTGTGAAACTATCAGGAATCTTGCACTATAATTTCATCTGTTTTTAACCGTGCACTCAATTCAACAAATAAAAGAAATGATTACTTAATGACTAGACATAACAACATTTTAAATCCATGCAAAGACAATCATAAAAAATTTCTTTTATTTCTAATTAAGTTATTATTATGCATCAGAAGGCTGCTTAATCTTCATTCAGTTACTTTCATGTAATGGAGAGAAGCTCCATTCAAGCATTTATTTAAAAAATTTAAATCTTTACTTTCAAAAGAAATCTCATTACGACTTACATAGTAGCTACTACATCATAAGTATTTACATAAACAATTGAATCATATTGCTGTCTAAAATAAAATCATGTGAAATAGATAAATTCTACTATGTACACATAAGCAAGACAATATTCAAAACATATATTATGTCAGTCTATCATTTTGCCTGCGAGAAACTCACATCACTGTCACGCATTACGTGTCCATTAAGAGTTCCCACATTGCATTGCCAACCTTACGGCACCACTCCAGTGAGCTGCTTAGTGGAATTTCACTAACCATCATTGACTGTTTATACGCTTAGCGCTGCCAACTGTAGTGCAACACTACATGGGTCCTCAAATGGATTTTACTCTGTCCAACTTCTTTCATAATACTATACTACAACACTTAGCAACATTATTCACTATATATGATAGTCACTTAGTAAAATGTCAACTAAATAGGTATCTTCGTCATAATATTTTGCACTTCATTTAGATATATTACTCATTTTATCATGTCATTACAACGTACAATAAACATTACATATACACATTAGTAATCATTTATCACTACAAAATCACTACTAAGACACAAAACACATATAGATACCATACATATTCAATAAACACATGATACACAAAATAATATTACTCATGAAATCTTTTGAGATCCTTATAAGGGTACACAGCTTCTAGTAATTCTAAATGCTCTTCCCATGTTTTTGTGGCTATCAGTAAATCATCAACATACACGATTACACTGTTAATCAAATCAGTTTTTAGAACAGTATCTAGGGCTTCAATAAATACTCCTCCACTAACTGAAAGTCCAAATGGCATTACACAAAACTGATAAGATCTTCCAGCAAAATTGAATGCAGTATACTTCCTAGATTCTTTGTCTAGTAAAATTTGCCAATATCTAGATTTCAAATCAATAGATGATAAACACTGAACACCATGACATTTCTGCAGTAACTCATCCAGTTTTTCTGGGTGAATTCTTACAGGCACTATAATTTTATTCACTTCTCTAGCATCCAGCACAAGTCCAACACTATTGTCTGCTTTGTAAATTGCCATTAGAGGACTACAAGTATTCTGATTGTGACGATTCTATAATTTTCCAAATTAACATTTTCTGTATCTCAGCTTGTACCTTTTCCCTTTTAGACCAAGGCACTGAATAAGAGGACTGACAATATAGTGTCATTTATAGACACCATTTGTTAAACTGACATATTCTACATAATTGCGAAATGTTATATTTATGAGCTATGGAACAAGTTTTAATCAAATCTAATCAATCTAAGCAATGTGTACATGCTCATTTCTCCACAGAAGGTGCAGATATTATTTCACATTATTCTTAAACATATCAGATATAAAATATCTAATATCTAAAATATCTGCAGTTTACCTACAGAACTTTCTGCAGAAACTGTCCAGACTTTCAAATTTTAACATCCAGTAAATTTCAAGCCTTTCAAATTTTCATTATTAGTAGTGGCTGATGACCTAGATGTTTAGTCCCCTCTAAACAACAACAGCAACATTATTAGTAACTGGTAAAAGCTCAGTTGATGAACGACATTTGCATTTTATGGGGTATTTTATACCTCCTTCTAATGGCCAAAGACCTCTTTTTTCTTCCTTTTTTCTGATGAGGAGCGAACATGTAGGAATTTCATCAATATTTTTTATCAACTTTCTTGGCAGATAAATTTAATTTCAATTTGGAGAGAAATTTCGTTTCATCGTATACTCTACTGAATAGTGTAAATTCACATCTATATATTATAATGTCCAGGTAACGGTTAATATAAAATTGAAATAAAAGTAACTAAAGAAATGCCAGCAAGGAGATTTGTACACATTACCGACTTATTGGAAATCTTCTACTCTAATCGTTATTTTTTTCACCTCTTCATGAGGTCGTTTACATATGACAGTTCACTTTGGGCTATATTGATAGTTGTGTCATTGACTCAGTTTTTTGTTGTTGCAGAAAGTGTGTAGCCTTCTGATTCAATGCACAGAGCTGCCGCTCTGGCGAATCGCCCATCTATTGACGGAAGCGGTGTTTTAGGGTAGTTTTATGGGTATTTTTAAGTTCATCTTCGGCAATAAACACTCATATTTATATTTATTGAATTAAAATTCATTCAGCATACTGTCTGACCAGGAAGCAAACACATACAGAGTGTGTAACAAATTAGACAATAGCTCAAATGCATTGCAGTTATTTTAATGTCTACACTCATTGCACCTGACATCTAGTGGCAGTCCTATATACTTCGTGACTCTATCATCTGCAACTGCGACCATCAAGACCAAAGAAGATCAGATTTTAACGTCAAACTTTGCTTCCCAACAAACCAGGATCTAATGGCATCATGAAAAAATAAGATGGTATCATTTTTGAAGCATTTCTGAACAACCGTAAACAAATAATATACATTGGCAAAGAGAGGTGGCAGACAGCTTAATTTAAGTGTTGTGTGCCACAAGGATCAGTTTTAGAACTTTTGTTATTTATTCTAAAGATACATGTTTTCCCATTTTATACTAATACTTAATCCATTCTTTACGCAGATGATACTATTGATTTCTATTTCAGTTCAGACTATGATATCCTTAGACACCCTATGGCAAGTATCAGTCTCGTTTGGAGCAGATGGATTAATCTAGTGACTCATTCACTGTATAGAGATAGATAGTAATATAGAACAAACCTTAAAATTAGGCTATATATAGGTCTAATAGATTTTGAATACAATCTATTGTCTTCCGTTTACTGCTGAGCCACATACAAAGTAAAAAAAAATTACAGAACATATACAGATACACTTACACTTATGTATAAAATCATAGTTATGATTTTATATTTGTATGACACTGTATTTAAAATATTTACATTTTTCTTTCATTTTATTTACCTGATACATAAATTACATTTTTAAATTAAATTTATATTGCAGATAAAAATACATTAACACTATAATAACAATGCTCAGTTCAATAATCAAAGTCATTTTGAATGTATGTAGGAATGTTATTACCTTAATGCTCTTAGGTACCGGTAAACGTGTTATAAAGTTTTGTACCTGCTTGCATGGGCCCCTTTTGCTTTAGACTTGTACGGGGAAACTGTATGTGTATATCTTTATGCTCTCTTGTGTTGTATGAGTGAATAGTTAGGCTTGTTGTTGCAAGTTTGTTTTCAATATTTAAAACTTTTCGTATGAACACTATTATTCTGAGAACATAAAGGCAGGGTTGGGGAAGAATACTTAATTACTTAAATAAAAGTTTACAAGAAAAATGAGGTGCTTTGCCTTCGTTGGCACTTATGTTTTTTTTTCATTTTTTTGGAGGGGGGGCAATGAAACTACTTTTGCTATGTGGTGAGTTTCTCCAGAAAATTAAACCATACCTTAGTCGATATTCTATTTCATCATAATATACGTTTTTTAGGACTAGTGTTGGTGTGCAACTTGCATTGATGTGCAAAATGCAAGAAATTGTTTTTAGTATAAAATTGTTTCCAGTAGAAAATTTTCTACGCAGTATTACGTTTTTAGGTATCTTTATAGATAGTAAATTGTCCTGGGATCAACACATTAAATATGTTAGTGCAAGATTATCTAGGTTGGTGTATTTGTTAAGAAAACTAAATGATCATGTACCTTGGGCTTCAGTAAAGTCAGCCTATTTTGCTTTCATTTAATGTGTTATATCTTATGGACTTTTATTCTAGGACAATGGCATACATGTTGAGGACATTCTGGTAATGCAGAAAAAGTTGTTAGGATTATTACAAACTCTGAAATATTTCCTCCCGGTATCCAGTGTTTACCAACCAAAACATATTAACTGCAATAAACTTGTATATTTACACTGTATACAAGGAATAACTTTTTAAAATACGAGCTCAGTCACCATTTTCACTCTCATGGTACCGGAAAGAATAGGCATTTTGTCATGCCTTATTGTAGATTATTTCATAATATAGTAAGGACAGTTTACAAACCACTGCAAAGACGTGGTGACGAGCTGCGACAGGCACATACAAAAGACACACACATACAACACATTCAACTATCAGCCATGGCCTTGTTCAGAAAATAGAACACTCACGCAATCACACAATACAATCATACAACCATCACTTCCGACTGCCGCACCAGTCGCAGCAGTCGGAAGTGATGGTTGTATGACTGTGTTGTGTGCCTGTGTCATTGCGTGAGTGTTCTATTTTCTGAAGAAGGCCATGGCTGATAGCTGAATGTGTTGTATGTGTGTGTCTTTTGTATGTGCCTGTCGCAGCTCGTCGCCACGTCTTTGCGGTGAGTTGTAAACTGTCCTTACTATATTATTAATTCCAACCTGGACTTTCCATTATTATATGTAGTTGCTCAGTGACCGGCAGCCAGTGCACACGTGACCAGCAGCTGCTCTACATTGTAAGATAACTGGCTTCTTAATAGAAGCGACTTATTTTCATTTCATGTGTGCTTTCTTTTACAGTTCTTAAATCCTTAGTGTGCTCGCGTGTTTACCTACTAAGAATCGCGTTTAGTTGTCAGTTCAGTTGTTATTTTGATTTATTCGCTCGCGTACATATTTTTTAGATTCGCCGTTAATAAACAGTTTAGTGTCAGATCCATATTTTTCGAAGCTCACAGCTTATCAAACTTCTGTGTCCTCAGACGTACTTACTTGGAAAAAAAAAAAGGTTTTTAGAATGGCTAGGAACTGTGACTGTGCAGATTCAGGTGGCGTTGGCTTCGCTGGCAACGTTTGAGACTGCGGTTAGTGGGCGCTCGCGGTGGTGCAGCAGACGCCCTGCAGCAGACGCCCTGCAGCAGACGCCCTGTGCGAAGTGGAGGCCACCCCGGTTAGTCTTGGCAACAGATTCGAAGCGCTGTCTGTGTCAGAGGATGTTCCTGATGCAGATGGTGTCGCTTGTTCTGTACTCGCCCTGCTGCCTTCAAGATCCGAGCACTCACAGAGGGTGGGTTTGTTGGTAGTTGGGAGCTCCAACATTAGGCGGGTGATGGAGACCCTTAGGAAAATGGCTGCTAGGGAGAGGAAGAAATCCAATGTGCACTCCATGTGCATACCGGGGGGAGTCATTCCAGATGTGGAATGGGTCCTTCCGGATGCCATGAAGAGCACAGGATGCAGCAAGCTGCAGGTGGTGGCTCATGTCGGGACCAATGATGTGTGTCGCTTTGGATCGGAAGAGATCCTCTCTGGTTTCGAGCGGCTATCAGAAGTGGTAAAGGCTGCCAGTCTTGCTTGCAAGATGAAAGCGGAGCTCACCATCTGCAGCATTGTCGACAGGACTGACTGCGGACCTTTGGTTCAGAGCCGAGTGGAGGGTCTGAATCAGAGGCTCAGACGGTTCTGCGACTGTGTAGGCTGCAGATTCCTCAACCTGCGTCAAAGGGTGGTGGGTTTTCAGGTTCCGCTAAATAGGTCGGGAGTCCACTATACTCAGGCAGCGGCTACAAGGGTAGCAGGGGCTGTGTGGCGGGGACTGGGCGGTTTTTTTAGGTTAGAGGGCCTCGGGAATACACAAAATGGGTTTCAGTCTCAAAGAGGGCAGGTCAGACACAGGAAGAAAGCAAATCTAGAAAACATTGGTATAACAATTGTAAATTATCGTAGCTGCATTGGGAAAGTTCCAGAGCTCCAAGAGCTGATAGAAAATACTGAGGCACAAATCGTTATAGGTTCTGAAAGCTGGTTGACGCCTTAGATAAATTCCGCCGAAATTTTTTCAAAGGGCCAAATGGTCTTCAGAAAGGATAGAATAAATAAAATAGGGGGTGAAGTGTTTATTGCTGTTACTAACGGTTTATCCTGCAGCGAAATTCAGACAGATACATCCTGTATGTTGGTCTGGGTAGAGGTTATTCCTGACAACCTGAATAAATTAATAATTGGATCTTTTTATCGGCCCCCTGCCTCAGACGATGCGGTTGCCGAAATGTTAAAAGAAAACTTGAATCACATTTCAAATAGGCACTGAAGCATACTGTTATAATCGGTGGCGACTTTAATTTACCCTCGAAGTGTTGGCATAATTACGTATTCAAAACCGGGGGCAAATATAAAACATCGTCCGAACTAGTTCTGAATGCTTTTTCTGAAAACTACTTCGAACAGTTAGTTCATGAACCCACTAGAATAGAACGTGTTTGCGAAAATACCCTTGATCTCCTAGCAACAAATAATCCTGAGCTAGTCAAGAGCATCAAAACAGATACAGGGATTAGCGAACATTGAGTTGTAGTAGCGAGACTAAATGTCGAAATGCCCAAATGCACCAAAAATAAACGAAACATATATCTATTCAATAAAGCAGATAAAAATTCGCTTCACGCTTTCCTGAGTGATAGTCTCCAATCTTTTAAAACTAAAAATGCAAGTGTAGATCAATTGTGGCTTACTTTCAAAGACATAATATCAGTAGCAATCGAGAGATTTATACCAAATAAATTAATAAAAGAGGGGGCTGACCCCTCGTGGTACACAAAACAGGTCAGATCACTGTTGCAGAAACAAAGAAAAACGCATGCAAAATTAAAAAAAAAGACACAGAATCCACAAGACTGGCAATCTTTTACTGAAACTCGCAACCTAGCGCGGACTTTAATGCGAGAAGCCTATAGTAGTTACCACAACGAAATCCTGTCTCGTAATCTTGCAGAAAATCCAAAGAAATTCTTGTCATATGTGAAGTACACTAGCGGCAAAACACAAACAATACCTTCACTACGCGATAGCAATGGTAATACTACCGATGACAGTACTGCTAAGGCAGAGTTACTAAACACAGCTTTCCGAAATTCTTTCACCAAAGAAGACTAAGTGAACACTCCAGTATTCAATCCAAGAACAGCTGCCAGCATGCAAAACTTAGAAGTAGATGTTCCTGGAGTAGTAAAACAACTTAAGTCACTAAACAAAAATAAATCTTCCAGGCCAGATTGTATACCAACTAGATTCCTCTCAGAGTATGCTGATGCAATAGCTCCGTACTTAGCTATAATTTACAACCTATCACTCAGCGAAAGATCTGTACCCAAAGACTGGAAAGTTGCCCAAGTTACTCCAATATTCAAGAAAGGCAATAGGAGTGATCCCCAAAATTACAGCCTATCTCATTGACGTCGATTTGCAATACGATTTTGGAACATATACTTTGTTCGAATATTATGAACTACCTCGAAGAGAACGACCTATTAACCAGTAGTCAACACGGATTCAGAAAGTATCACTCTTGCGAAACACACCTTGCCCTTTATTCACATGAATTGTTAAGTGCCATCGACAAGGGATCTCAAATCGATTCCATATTTCTAGATGTCAGGAAGGCTTTTGACACCGTATCCCACAAGCGGCTTCTGATGAAATTGTGTGCTTATGGAATATCTCCCCAATTGTGCGAGTGGATTCACGATTTCCTATCAGAAAGAACACAGTTCGTTGTAATTGACAGTAAAACATCGAGTAAAACAGAAGTGATATCTGGCGTTCCACAGGGAAGCGTTATAGGTCCCCTACTCTTCCTCGTGTTTATAAACGATTTAGGAGACAATCTGAATAGCTCCCTTACACTGTTCGCGGATGATGCTGTCGTTTATCGGTTAGTGAAGTCAGTTGAGGATCAAAAGCAACTGCAAAGCGATTTAGACAAAATTTCAGCATGGTGCGAAAATTGGAAATTGACACTAAATAAAGAAAAGTGTGAAGTAATACACATGACCACTAAAAGAAATCCGCTAAACTTTAATTATGCGATAAATCAGTCAAACCTTAAGGTCGTAGCTTCTACCAAATACCTAGGAGTTACAATTACGAACAACTTTGACTGGAAAGAACACATAGAAAATATTGTGGGGAAGGCGAACCAAAGGTTACGTTTCATCGGCAGAACGCTTCGAAGATGCACCAGCTCCACCAAAGAGACTGCCTACATCACACTTGTGCGTCCTCTCCTGGAGTACTGTTGCCCCTTGTGGAAACCTCACCAGGTGGGACTGACGGAAGACATTGAGAAGGTTCAGAGAAGGGCAGCTCGTTTTGTTTTATCACGTTACGGGGGGGGGGGGGGGGGGGAAAGCGTCACGGAAATGTTGCAAGGATTGCGGTGGAAATCATTAAAAGAAAGACATTATTCATTGCGGCGTGATATGTTTGCGAAGTTTCAATCACCGACTTTTAGTTCTGAATGTGAAAATATTTTGCTAGCACCCACCTACTTAGGGAGACATGACCATCCCAATAAAATAAGAGAAATCACATCGAAAACGGAACGATTTAGGTGTTCTTTCTTCCCGCGCGCTATTAGAGAATGGAACGGTAGACAAAATTATGAAGGTGGTTAATGAACCCTCTGCCAGGCACTTGAATCTGATTTGCAGAGTATTTATGTAGATGTAGGTTATTTGAGTCATTTACTGCTATGAAGTAGTTGGTATGAAGATGCTCTACGAACTGCCTGTAGAACTGGTAGAAACTCCATCTGATTTATATAATCCAAAAATTGTATAGTTGTTTATCCATAAATCCGTTTTACTCAATCGGTGAGTTTTATGAATGTCTGGAAATTCCTGGAATGCTATCAATTTAAGATCCAGTTTTCGAATTGCTTTGCGTTCAATATTGTAGTTTACTGGAAATTTACTATAACTTATATAAACTTATTTTTTGTGTACCAACATGCTGTACATTTTTATATATTTGTAATTGACTTTGTCCATTACTACAATACCTGAACGACAGTAAAATGTTATATATTTATTGATTTACTCTATATGGGTAATGAGAAAAATAAGACTCATATTTCTCAGACCTTTATTTCTACTATACGACAGTACGTTAACCAATAAGATCTTCAAATATCTGTGGGTAAAAAGTCAACAACAAGCTAAGCCAATGAAGTAAAAGGAGGATTTAGAAAGTAGGAATCCAAAATCAGAAGTTATATACAATAGATAACCCTATCAGGAAAAAGGACTGAAAATGGAAGGACTCCAAGGCAGGGTAACTGAAACTAGTTCAAAATCTGAAGACAGAAAGAAGAGACATAGTAAACAGATAAAAGCAAGGAAAAAAGAAGAATCACGGATGAGGAACTGAAATTGGAACGCGGTCCCCCAAGAAAACGAAGAAGCGTAATAACCACTCGTATATTTGAGTGGACATGTCTAAGTTAGATAATTTTTATTGTTAACAGACAACTACACAATTCCCCCTACTTAGCGTCATTATAAAAACTTTCTTCGGAAAAATGTGTCGATGTTAATGTTTGGTTCCGTTTCGTTATCAACTTCTGTAAATGGTGCATTTTGAAATGCGTTGTTTATTATTTTAATTTCTTGGCTCGTTATGTGTACCAGTGTAGAAATTCCTTACCAGTATTATAGTTTACCTGAGCGAAGTTAACAAACATCAATTTTAATCAGCATTTATGAACTAAGTGCCACTCTATTGAAAGGTAATTTATTAACTATATTGTTTATGCGGTTGTTTGGCCGTATTGGGTATCCTTTTTCTCCTCAGGACGTTTGTTTCAATTTGTATTTCACTTGGAACAAAAAAATTACGAATTATGGTTAATTTTAGCATAAAAAGTGGAAATTGATGTTGATCAATAATTATATTCGTAAATATCATCATGTAATTGATATTTGCACGTGCAATCAAAGATGTCTATTGAAAGTGGCATCTAATATTTATACTGGAACTATGACCTGTTTAATATGATGTTTATCGCTATTCCGCTGTCGCAAGGCATCACGGTATAGCAATGGAACTTGGCCATTAGCTCATTGATAAAAAATATATTGCGGTATTTTCTCAAAGCAATTAATCCTATCCCATGTTTTATTTTGTCTACTTAATAAGATAAGGTATGACTTTCATCCTAAGCCCAAAAACTGCTGAACACACACACGTGAATTGTTTGCAAACAGCTTACTCTCCACAGTTTTGCTGCTAGTAAGCGGTGTTTGGTCTGGATAAAAGATGCCACCACCATCGGTCGGAGATATGTTGTTGCTGTTTGTGACGCCATTTTACTAACCTTTTAGGCGGGGAAG
The DNA here is from genome assembly GCA_026315105.1 of Locusta migratoria. Taxonomy (NCBI): domain Eukaryota; kingdom Metazoa; phylum Arthropoda; class Insecta; order Orthoptera; family Acrididae; genus Locusta; species Locusta migratoria. The sequence goes on from CM048744.1 coordinate 674,279,232, forward strand.
TGTTTTAGAAAATAAGATTATAACAATACGCTATCGAATATTGTGATGTAAATGCAATAAACAGAATCTACAGATCATAGTTGACGATAAGTGCGAAGTATATATTGTCTGAGAACTTAAAGAGTGTGTGTGTTTGTAGCGAAAGACTGAACGTAATGTGCAAGTGAAGTGGTAAAGGAACCTTCGAAAACGTGTTTAAAATTAGTTCTCCTTGTTGTTGACTCCGAAATTGTGACTTGTAATTCACCGTATCCAACCTATTTCGTGTCTGTGACGTCTGAAATAATTTCTTCCATGAATTCATGGACGTGCGAGTGAAAGTTGTGTAGTCATACATAGTAACAAGCACCACATAGCAAAATCCTCTTTGTGCGCGATAATGCACTAGGCTTGTTGTTGCCGTGGGGCACTCAAAAGTAAGAAGAATGTGTTATTAATTACTTCCATGTCAACATATCAAGAAACACGATTCATGAGGCTGTTCTTTACTTTACAGGAATATGCTTTTTTGTTGGACAGAAGATATTGTTTCGTGGTGTGAGAAAATCATTCACATACTAGGAATATCTGGAAGATGAATACAAGTGGGATATTTCGTCGCTGTTTATGAACCTTATCTTCTCGATGATGGAGAGCACTGGTATTGTTATGCAGTTTAGTTTTTAGTAAATAAGTGACATTCCATTATTCTTGTGAAATAAAATAATTCTTTCATTGACTTAATGCTTGATCTTTCTCTTTCAATTAATATTATTCTTTTAATCTGTCTTTCAAGTAATCATATTCTTTTATTGACGTAATTTTTTGCCCGTCTCTTTATGTGTGTGTGTGTGTGTGTGTGTGCGTAGTTTTTTCCCCCTACTAACCATTCATCTAGTGTTAATCCGATATAGGCCCAATGTTTTTTTGTCTTGGACTTGGTTTTTAGTTGTGGTTGAATTTGTTGATAGGGAACTCAATTCATCATGCCCTAATTGTTATTGAGTCTGACAAGGAGCTAGAGAATGTATTAATTTTTATTATAATTTTATTTTCTTGTTGTTATAAACAATCATTTTTCACGACGTAACCACAAAATGAACAAAAAAATATATGAAATATCTGTATCCGGCTTGTATTTGGTGGGAAGTGGGGGGGGGGGGGGGATGTATAATGCTCGAATGTCTATCTCCAAAGTGTCGATTGGCTGTTAAAAGCACTAAGAGTTATGATATCTTTACAGGTTCTCGATATCATTTTATCCTTCATATCTTTTGTTCATAAAATTTTTTCACAATGTTTAAGGCCTTGGTGGTGTAGTGTGCTGATGTTGGATATGACCTTTGAATGCAGTTTTTAACTCAATCACATAGAATGAGAGGGACTAATATATTATGTTGGCTGTGAAATACATAATTAATGCCCTTCTCCTCTGTGTTAATGGGTTCTTGTATGTACTAATAAATTATCTACTTAAAGAACACTTTTTTGCCAACATCAGAACACTACATCACTAATGGAGTTAGTAAAATTTTACCTCACAAATTAGTATATGGTAAAGTTCTTCTTCCCTCAGCAATTTTATAGTGTGCTTACATGAATGACTATTCATTGTTCTTTGAAAACTCAGTCACGTAGACATGTTCTACATCTACATACATACTCCGCATAGCAGTGGGTACCTAGTACCACTACAAGTTACTCGCTTTCCTGTTCTACTCCTATATAGAATGATGTGGAAAATGAATACTTGTATACATCTGTAAGAGCCCTAATCTCTCTGATATTATCTTTGTGGTGTTTACACGAAATCAAGGTTGGCAGCAGTTTGTATTGTGAAATGTAATGACTCATTCATAACAAAAGGAATAGGATCGGCTCGCCTGAAGACGGGGATACCACACGTCAGCTTTGACCTGTGACGTCATCGCTACATGATAATTTTGAGGTGCATGTTTGTAGAAGGCATGAGTAATTATGTGGTGGCTGAGTTAAAGATGATAGTTTGTTTACAAACAGACCAGATTATAGTTTAATATTTTGTGTTTAAAACGTGATCTGTAGCTTTTCTCTGATGGTAAATGTATAGGTTAGTTTAGAGGTTTTTAATTTTCCTTCGTACGTGAGTGTCGAAGGTACGAATTTTTTCGCCGAGAACTGTGATCGATGGTACATACTGTTATCTGCAATTTTTAAGGATAACTAAAGGTTATTTATAATCTGCAATATGGAAATGTTAAGATATCTCATATATGGGTTTTCTCGACATGCTGATGATGTCGTGGGTGACGGGTGGCATCCCAGTCTTCAGCTATGCGAAATGATGTTTCAAGTCATGCTGCTGTCAGAGTCAAAGCCATGGGTGGTATCCTGTGCTTCAATTGAAGTGTGTTGCTTGTCCTAGGTTTTGATTGTGTGAGTTAAATTATTTACGCCTGTATCTTTGTATAAAGTACTTCATGGACAAGTTACCGTGGCCTATATAAGTTAGTCTTTTTTATAGGCCTAAGCATAATCAGTAATTTCCAAGGAGCCGTGTGCATCGACTGAAATGGCAGTTAGATCGATATATATCGGACGGTGTTTCACATACAAATGATAGGTTCAAATAGGCGAAAGTTATGATTTGGAAGAATATGTTATAATTTTAAAAGATGTTGTTAGGTAGGAGTCTAAGAGTTCAGCTTAAATTGTTGCGGATGATATGATTTTTACGAATATGGCATGATATGTGAAACTCAGCTTGCCCTTTTCTCACATGACATCTTGCGAGCCATGGACGAAGGGCAACAGGCGGATTGTGTTTTTCTCGACTTCAAAAAGGCGTTCGACACGGTGCCACACTGCAGACTGCTAACGAAGATACGAGCTTATGGAATAGGTTCACAGATTTGTGACTGGTTGGAAGACTTCCTAAGTAATGGAACGCAGTACGTTGTTCTCGACGGCGAGTGTTCATCAGAGACGAGTGTATCGTCAGGCGTGCCCAAGGGCAGTGTGATAGGACCGCTATTATTTTCTATCTATATAAATGATCTGATGGACAGAGTAAGTTGTAATTTGCGGCTGTTTGCTGATGATGCTGTGGTGTATGGGAGGGTGTCGTCTGTAACTGACTGTAATAGCATACAGGTTGACTTAGACAAAATTTCTAGTTGGTGCGAAGAATGGCAGCTAGCTCTCAATGTAGAAAAATGTAAGGTGATGTGCATGAGTAGAAAAAACAGTCCTATAATGTTCGAATACAGCATCAGTAGTGAGCTTCTTGATGCGGTCGCGTCGCTCAAATATCTAGGCGTAACATTGCAGAGCGATATGAAAGGGAACGAGCATGTAAGGACAGTTGTGAGTAAGGCAGACAGCCGACTTCGGTTTATTGGGAGAATTTTGGAAAGATGTACTTCACCTGTAAAGGAGATCGCGTATAAAACGCTTGTACGACCACGTCTTGAGTATTGCTCAAGTATTTGGGACCCGCAGCAGATCGGTTTGAAGGAAGACATAGAGGCGGTTCAGAGGCGAGCAGCTAGATTTGTTACCGGTAGGTTCGACCAATGCGCGAGTGTCACGGAAATGCTCCGGCAACTCAATTGGGGATCGCTGGAAGAAGGACGACGTTCTTTTCGTGAATTTCTGTTAAGTAAATTTAGAGGGCCGGAATTTGAAGCTGAGTGTAGTACGATCTTGCTGCCGCCTACTTACATTTCGCGTAAAGATCACAAAGACAAGATAAGAGAAATTAGGGCTCGTACGGAGGCATATAGGCATTCTTTTTTTCCTCGTTCAATTTGGGAGTGGAATAGGAAAGGAAATGCCTAGTAGTGGTACAGTGTACCCTCCGCCACGCACCTTACGGTGAATTGCGGAGTATGTATGTAGATGTAGATATTAAATGATGTGGTGACAACGAATATGAGTTGTTTATAAGTAATTGCGGTCAATTTACATTGCATAAAACAAACTGTTACACCCCTGGATCTGATATACTTTTCCGATTAACAATCTGGCTGTAATTTTTATTGTCCAAGAAATTTTTTACAATTATCATGGCAAGAGTCAACATTGTTATTAGCTACAAAAAGTTTGAGTCCGCGAGTGGCGTTTCATGTTTGGACGTTCGCAACGGCGCCAGAGCCAATCAGCAGTCGCATCCACGCGGCCAATAACAAATAGCTTTCTCTTTATGGTTTGTAAAGAAATTGGAGTAGTGGATGTAAAGATCTTTAGATCAACATATTGCATTGCAATAAATGTGGAATTAATATTTATGTTCTGTAATGGAGATTGAGTGTACTGGCTGTACTATGTAGTCAAAATTATTTTCACCAGTGATTGTAGTTGTTGTGATTGCATGACTTTCGCAGCCTTTACGAGCGCAATTACTTATACTGAGCGGTTCTTAACCGGTAATTCAGGCGCTACTACGAGACAAAACTTCTTGTGTAACCTATGTACCTAACCTTAAGGCTGCGCTGACCTGTTGTTTTTGTAGTTATCAATAGTGTGTTAAAAAGTAGTCTGAAAGTGTGTTGGACACATCTTTTCATTTAAAAAATTAATCTGTAGTGTAGCCTTCAGATGGTTAGGTATAGGTTAAACAAGAATTTTTTTTTTTTTAGTACGTGAGGGCGCATAGCGGAATCTTCCAAATTAACCAACATCTTTTTTTCTTAGGGAAGTGAACACTAATTTTAATAACATGCATTATTCACAATTGCAATTCACTGGAAAAATTGTCAGCCATGTTACTTGAGAGAGAAACACTTAATCTAATTTACACTGCAAGATATTATTAAATCTGAACGAAAAAGCATGTGAAGAAAGGCCAAATTCACAACACACGAAAAGCAGAATCTGATTGGCCGCCTTCACCTGCGTCATTCATTGTGCCGTTACCAACATCTACGTGTGAACCACAACTCGCGGACTCATAAACTGCACTTTTACCCAAAAATCAATTGTTCCGCCATGTTACTTTCCCGTCACTGCCAGATCGTGAATCAGAAAAGTAGGCCAATATCAGATCCAGTATATATTGATAGCAGTGCCATTTCATACACTGTACATGGCTACTAGGAAATTACCACATAATTTTTAGTTGTGCTCACGTTACCCTACTTGTACCTCAAAATAGGATTTGTTTAACATCTTGCTGAAATGAGATATTGTAGGTCTATCCCAAGATTTTACTGCAGAAATACTTTTGTGGACTTTGGTTAATATGACATAAAAATTTTGAAAAACTCTTTTGAGTTTGATGTAAACTATTACTCTCTATTAATAGCGTCATTCCATATCAAGTGGCTTAAATTTAGACAAGCTCCCCACTTGATGTTCTTCGATTTTGATGAAATTTTTACACGATGTACATACAGCTCTGCCAAATTATGGGTCCATAAGTAGTATGGTAGGACTACCAGCCACGTTATTGTAAAGGGTAGTTCTATGACATCGCAAATTAAATGAATAAATGATCGAATTTGCTCACCTGTAGACGGGGATACCGCCCATCAGCTATGACCCGTTACGTCATCTCAGCGCGGTAGTTTTCAGGTGCGTGCATGTTTGTAGAAGGCATGAGTGATTATGTGGTGGTTGAGTTGTCGATGATAGTTCATTACAAGCAAAACAGATTACCGGTAATATTTTGTGCTTAAAAAGTGATCTGTAGCTTCTCGCTGATGGTTAGGTGTAGGTTAACTGACAGTTTTTTTTTTGTTTTTTTTTTTTTTTTTTTCGTATGTGAGTACCGAAGGCGCAAATTTTTGGACTAAAAACTGTGATTGATGGTACATTCTGTTATCTATAATAACTACAGGTTATTTGTATCTACAATACAGAAGTATTAAGATATCCCGTATACTGGTTTTCCGACATCTTGATGATGTAATGGGTCAAAGCAGATGGGTGGTATCGCAGTCTACAGTTATGCAATCAAATTTGTTTTATTATTGCTCAGGATCTAAGAGACCTGTCGTGCTGAAACTTTGTGATCCTGTTCAACTTTTTGGGTACAATAGTTTAGTTGTAGAACAAATGGTCAAAATGTTGTAAATTCATCATAATGTGCTGTCAAAGTGGCTCAAAAATTGTGCCATAACAGATTTTGACTATACTTTATTGCCTTGTATCTACTGAAAGAATATTTTTTTTAAATCTGATTCTTTAGCTACCTGCAGCCTGCCAGCATGTCAAAAAGTTCTGCAACTGGCACCCAATTTGCTCAAATAATAACTGGGTTATTCAGGTTCAAAGTTTACTCAAAAATTTAATTGATCAATTTTGGCTTACTTTCAAGAGGACATATCTCAAAAGGATCACTTAAATCTGATTTTTCTGGGCACCATTGAACAGAATATACTTTATTTGATGAGAAAAAATTGTTTTCATTTCGGAGACACTTCATTTTTAGAACAAATAAACTTACTTTTTCATTGCATAAAAAAATTCACTGGCACACAGTCTCATGTTGGTCCATGGTAGTTTACAGTCTTACTATTTATGGTTCACACGCCATATTATTTCATTCTTATCAATTCAGTTGCTAAAATGTGTTATTAATAGCAATTACAGTTGATTCTAACAAGCTACAATATCATTCCACTCTTACTGCTAATGGAGTTGGAATGACAGGAAAAAAAAATGTTGTTTGGATCTAACATGTGTCCTGCCTGGCTGGCCAATAGAATGAATGTGCAGATTCATCGGGATGCAAGAAACTAAAACATTTTCTTCTTCTGAACCACCAGAGATACTACCAATCTACTATTTCCACTGTAAATACAGGCATTGTATTGTCCCGGTTGTAAGGCTGCAACATTTGTGTAAGAATCTGTTGATTGATGTTGGTCAACATTTGCTACTAAACCATTTGTATCATTGAATACTCTTCTAATACCAAGTTACTTTTCATTTAATGGCTCAAAGTGGTGATTCTCTCTTGTTCCTTATACTGTATAGTCATTTTTAAACCTTTCTTCTTGCTCAGCTTTTAATGCTTCAATGTCTTCTTTTGACCAAAAATGGAATTGATTCCTCTTGATATTATTTGTACAGTATTTAAAGAAATCATTTGGTGTCAAAATCTGGTCCTCAGTTGGTCTTTGAAGGCTTGCACATGCTGCCGGGCACTTTACGGTTCAACCAACTCCTTCACATGGAGATTATCCATGACTTGTAGCAAAAAAAATTCAACTCGGCTGAGATTCCAAAGTCATTTTGATGGTGGCAGAGATTCTTTTTTGAAGTTTTTGTACTGCATTGCTGACCCATCACTGAAGAAGTAAATCTGTGTGTGATTTTTCTAATGTGATATTTAAGATCTATTAATTTTCCTATTTTTCTACTTTCTTTGCTGAAAATTGTTTTCTGCAAGTTGCACAGATCTTCTGACTGGGTTTCACATTGTTCTTTGTCGCAGCTTGCAGTTGCTTTGCTGTTTCCACATTAACAATCTGTAAACCTTTTTTTACAGAATGGTTCTTTACAGCAAAAGGATGACAACAAGACCCCTGTAGAAATTCATATTTATCCAACAGTACTGCACTTTGATAAAAGCTTATTTGTGCATTTTCAGTGAGACATATTTCACTTCTTTGGTTTATTAATTCCTGTTGTTCTACTGAATTTTCTTTGATTGGAATGAAGGCTTATTTGATGTGTGTATGTTTTCAGGCAACATGCAGAATATCTGTACCTGGTAAGGCCAATGATACATGACACTGAAACCTCTTTGATACCCATTACACTACAATTAAGTTTTTACTTCCAGTTGCCTTTTATTTCAATATCTGATAAAGTCTAAGTGCTGTATGTTTCCAACTGAAAGAAAACCATCATAGATAATGAAAACTGAAATGAAAATAACCAGCTGAAAATTTCTAAACAGGCAGGCAGCTTGAAATAAACTTGCAGGAAAAAGACCTTTACCCAGTAATGAAACAGACTATACAGCAGTGTGCTTCAGACTCATTGTAGAAGTGTGTTTTCAAACTCCATTGTTGACACTAAACTTCTGTCTCAATGATAAAAACAATATTTTCTGGCGAAGCAAACTCTTTTCAATGGTGCTGAATGGCGCGACATTACAGCGTGTTAAAATTAATTGTAATTTCTGTTAATAACATATTTCAGCAACTGAATTGATAAGAATGAAATATTATGACTTGGAAACCATAAATAGTATTACTGTTAGCTACCACGGACCAACACGAGATTGTGCGCCTGTGTATTTTTTTAGCGTAATGGAAAAAGTAAGTTTATTTGTTCTTAAATGCTATGTCTCCAAATTAAGAACAACTTTTTCTGATCAAACAAAGTACATTATTTTCAATGGTGCCCAGAAATATCAGATTTGAATTGTCCCTTTTGTGATATGACCCCTTGAAAGTGAGCCAAAATTGATTAAGTTTTTGAGCAGATTTTGACCTCATTGCTCAGTTGATATTTGAGCAGTCTGGGTGCCACTTCCAGAGTTTTTTGACATTCTAACAAGCTGCAGATAACTAAAGAATGATCTTCAGAAATTTTTTTTCTCAGTAGATACAAGACAATGAAGTACAGTCAGAAATTTATATGACAAGATTTATGAGACACTTTGACAGCATATAGTTTGACATTTTGTTCTACAATTAAGATATTGTACCCAAAACATTGAAGAGGGTCACAAGGTGTCAACACGACAGGTTTCTTAGATTCTGAGCAATGGTTAAACAAAAGCTAATGAATTATTCATTGAAGTGGCGATGTCAAAAAAAAACAAAAAAAAAAAAAAAAAACAAGCCTTCCCGAAAAGTTGGCTAGTAGCCCACCCGTACTACTTATGAAGCTGTAAACTGGCAGTGCTTCATGTAAGTCCTGTATGTACATCCTGTAAAAATTTCATCGAAATTGTATAGGATCGAGTGAGGACCCTTAGGCAACTTGACATGGAATGACCCAATAATATTTATCCACGCAGGTTGGAAAGAAGGATTTTCTTTTTTGTTCTTCTGTTCCGGTTTCAATTTGGATACGGTATTTACTTTTTGTACAGCTTGTCTGATTCAAGTGTGATAACTGCTCATCTCATGCCTCCTTCTTGTACTTATTCTCTGGTTATTGGTGCTTTAAATCCTTGGCTGCCAGTCCAGGTTTAGGTTTTCAGCAATTTAAAGCAAATGTGATGGTACCTTCGAGAAAGATATGACAAAATCACAATTTTTTTTCCCCATTCCGATTTGTCCTTCATCTCGGCTGACTTCACTATCAGATGGACGTCAGTGCTGTTCCAATGGCAAGGGGCCTTTCAGTCCCATTCTTTTTTACTTTGTTGATAAAATCGTCCATTTTTTCCCAGGACAAGCAACCATAAGTTGGCATGCATAAAATTTCTTGGAATGTCTTGGTCGCATATATTTTGTATTTTAACATTATGCGTTTCAGAACCACCATCTTCAGATATGTGCCAAATTATAGTAGAAATTGACATGTCGAGTCTAGTCCTTTGACCATAGATATTGGTAGACTGGGTATGGCATCACTTTCATGGTACCAACATCTCTACATTTAAACAATTGCTTTATCAACAGTCATGCAGTAGTGTGAGTTTATAGAGCATTTTGTGTAAACAGGTGTAATGTTAAATTTCACATGTAAGTTATTATTTGCTGAAAACTGCTAAGATTTTTTTGAATCTGTCTGATTTTTGCCAAGAGTCACATGGTCCTATGTTGCTGCCACGGCATTTGTATAGCCGTTCTGCTCTTTGCCCGGTCTGTTAGTATCTGTGGTCGAAGGTCTAGTCAAACACTGCGACTAGACATCCACATTTGTGGAACCGGTATATACTTCCAATTATGTATTTCAACCAATCTTTTTAAAAAATTGTAAGTATATTTTGCATGTAGTGCATTTGCTTTCCTTGTTAGTATTGTGATATCAATCATTAAACATCCAAAATGTAATTTAATTTCTATTCTAATTTGCCACAGATCTGAAGATGGTGGTTCCGAAACACATAACGTTAAAATAAAAAATATTCATGACAGAGACATGCCAGGAAAATTTTTGCAAGTCCCCATTTTAAAACCTGACTAATAAAAGATAAAAATACAAGAGCAGGGAGAAATATAAGAGCGCTGTCATTTCTGCATTAGGGCTACCAGGGTGTCATACGCAAGTGCTGGTGTCATTGTGTAACTCCTCATTGACTGTCCTAATAATCTCCCTTTTAATCTAAGACACTCTGTGTCTTTTGCGGGGTCATAATGTCCCAATTTAACTGTTAGCTTTAGATAGTATTCTATGACGTAAATTTGATGCCCAGAGAATAAAATAAAGGGTCAGTTCACATGTCAACCCGTTGACGTCATGACCCGTCGACTTTGACCAATGACATCATATCTGAGTTAAAGACAATAGTTTGTTTAAAAAGGAATCTCCAGCTCCTCTCTTGATGGTTAGGTATAGGTTAACTGAGAGGTTCTCTTTTCTGCGAGTGAGTGCCGAAGATGAGAATTTTTGGCCTGAGACCTGTGATCGATGGTACATTCTGTTGTAATCTGATAATCACAGATTGTTTATTATCTACAATATGTAAGTAGGCCTATTGCTATATTATCACATATGTTTATATTTGTTGATAGTGTTTGTTTTGCTAGTTGGCATATCTATGTAGTGTATCTTGTGAGATTCAGATATGATGATATTGGTCAAAGCTGATGGGTTGTATTGCGGTCTCCAATTATGCCTAAATGCAATGTTGAAGGGATTATGTAATCTTCTGCCATACGACCTTGTGCCAGGGAAATATGATGCCTACTGGCACTACTTTCAATTACAGAGTCACACCTTGAAGAGAGCAGTGCACTTTAGAATCAGGGTTAACACACAAGAGAGTGTATATAAAATACAGTAGAGATTGTTTAACTTACCCAAAGTACAGGCTCGTAGACAGATACACAAATAAAAACACTCACAAGCAAAAAAATTCAAGCTTTTGTAACCGTTTGTTGCATCAGGAAAAGAGGAAGAAAGGAGAGGTAAAAGGGAAGGATCCTGTCCCAGGATTGGGAGGACTTACTTTAGGGGAAAAAGGAAAGATCACACACACACACACACACACACACACACACACACAAATACATCAAGGCAGACATTTGTAAAAAGCAAAGAAGGTGGACAGAGGTGCCAGTTGAGGCAGAGGCTCTGTCCTGAGAACAGTGGCACTGGCTTGGTGTGTTTGCGTGTATATGTGTGTATGGGTGCTGTCCTTCATTCCTAAGGTAAGGTCTTCCGCTTCTGAGATTGGTATGACTCCTCATCCATTCCCCGCATCCTTTCCTTTTATCCCTCCTTGCTTCCTCTTTTCATGATGAAGCAGCTAACGGCTGTGAAAGCTTGAATTTTGGTGTTTGTGTGTGTTTTTATTTGTCTATCAACGAGCCCCCCCCCCCTCTCTCTCTCTCTCTCTCTCTCTCTCTCTCTCTCTCTCTCTCTCTCTCTCACACACACACACACACACACACACACACACACACACAGACACACTCACCAGCAGTACAGTTTACAACTTGCTACACAGACGTGGTGACGAGCTTTGACATGCACATAAAAAAGACACACATTTATAACACTTTCAGCTATTGGCCATGGCCTTCTTCAGAAAACAGAACATTCATGCAATCACACAGGCACACAATACAATCGTACAACCATCATCTCTAGCTGCCACACTTTGAACTGCGGCAGCCAGAGGTGATGGTTGTATGACTGTGTTGTGTGCCTGTGTGATTGCGTGAGTATTCTATTTTCTGAAGAAGGCCATGGCCGATAGCTGAAAGTGTTGTATGTGTGGGTCTTTTGTATGTCCCTGTTGCAGCTTGTTGCCACGTATTTGTGCGAATTGTGTATATTTTGTATATACTTCAAAATTTTGTGGTTTAATTTTATGCAATTTCACCCTTCTGCTTTGACTCATGATGTCATCAATGTGTCGGAAAACCCGAATTTCAGTTGTAGCCAACAGCAAATAACCAATGTTTCAATTGATTGGTGTTTTTAATTAAATCATGTGGCTCGTTAAAATTTTACTGGTAATTTGCATATCTAGTTGTGACCTATTGTTATGTCACAAATGTGCAAGCATCACACTGCCATAATTGATTGATCACTCGTAACATTTTAAGCTGTACTCTTAGCTTCCTGCCTAACCACATCCTTTAAAATTATGACATATTCATAATAAATATTAAAGCATTTTTATCAATCAGAATGAACATCTACAGTTTGGCTTGTCAAAAGTACTTTTTTTTTTTGTAGGCCTACTTCACAAGCCGATGCCAACAGGTGGAACCACGTTCTATAAATTACCCAATTTTTTCATGAAAGATTAAATAAATGTCATTTTCATGATTATTGCACTATGATTACTGAAAACTTTCATGTTAATGAAAAAAAATAACAAAGTGATAAAAAGCACCTATACTTTTGTCTGGAAGTCCAAAGAGTCTCACCATGTTCAAAATATAACTTGAATTTAAAGTGTCGTATCCCAGCAAAATATTGGGTAATGATTACTGTATTAAAACATTTTTAATGTATCCATTTATCTACCTTTGTGCAAAGTTTGACCAGTTCATCCAAGTTTGGGTGTGGAAACGATGCCCTTTATAAACTTTATTTTTACATGAAAATAAATTCCATACAATGCACTTAAAATGGTCCCATTTGTTGATTATAAATCTTTTGTAGTAGGACTTGATCAATTTGTGTAATTTGTCTGAACCCCAGCCCCAATTCATTGTTCAACAAAGATATGTTTAATTTAGCTAGACTTCATTCATCTTAACTTGACAGTGGATAATGGTTACTGGATGAAAAACTTCATTTATCTATCATTTTGCAGAAATTATAGAAGGAATCTTTCTTGGTTGGATAAACAAATATAAAAAATAGAAAACAGATGACTTACCAAATGGACCGGCTCATCGATAGGCACAAATAAAATCACACACAAACACACATAGAAGCTTTCACAACCGTTGGCCACTTCGTCAGGAAAAGAGGAAGAAAGGAGAGGAGAAAGGAAAGGATATGGGTTTTAAGGAAGTGGAAAAGGAGTCGTTCCAATCCCAGAAGTGGAAGGACTTACCTTAGGGTAAAAAAAGGAAGGTAAACAAATACACACACACTCACACATATCCAAACGCAAACACACCTAGACAGACATTTGTAAAAAGCAAAGAAGTTGGACAGAGGTACCACTTGAGGCATCCTTCATCAAAGACACCAACCACTTCCTCGATCACCTGAAATCCTTACCCAGCCTGTTACCTCCTGAAACCATCCTTGTAACCATTGATGCCACTTCCTTATACACAAATATCCCACGTGCCCAGGGCCTCGCTGCGATGAAGTATTTCTTTTCACGCCGACCACCCACTTCCCTACCTAAAACCTCTTTCCTTAATACCCTAGCCAGCTTCATCCTAACCCACAACTTCTTCACCTTTGAGGGCCAGACATATCAACAACTAAAGGGAACAGCCATGGGAACCAGGATGGCCTCCTCGTACGCAAACTTACTTATGGGACGCTTAGAGGAAGCCTTCCTGGATATCCAAGCCTGTCAACCCAAAGTTTGGTACAGATTCATTGATGACATCTTCATGATCTGGACCAACAGTGAACAACAACTCCAGAATTTCCTCTCCATCCTCTCTATCCATTGGATAGGGGATTTCTTGTCAGAGAGGACACAGTCCATAGTAATCGATGGTAAGGCATCGACTAAAACAAAGGTGATATCGGGCGTTCCACAGGGTAGTGTTATTCATCCTCTGCTGTTCCTTATTTACATAAACAATTTAGGAGAAAATCTAAGTAGCTCTCTTAGGTTGTTTGCAGATGACGACGTCATTTACCATCTAGTAAAATCATCTGTAGATCAAAACCAACTGCAGAACGATCTGAATAAGATATCAGTATGGTGTAAAAATTGGTAATTGACTCTAAATAATGAGAAGTGTGAAGTCGTCCACATGAGTACAAAAAGAAATCCGCTAAACTGTGTTTACAAGATAAATCAATCAAATGTGTATGCCGTAAACTCCACAAAATACCTAGGAATTAGTATTACTTCAGACTTAAATTGGAAAGAACACGTAGATAATATTGTGGGAAAAGCGAACCAGAGACTGTGTTTTATTGGCAGAACCCTTAAAAGATGCAACAAAACTACAAAAAAAACTGCATACACTACACTTGTCCGTCCATTTTTGGAGTATTGGAGCCCAGTGTGGGATCCTTATCAGGTGGGTTTGACAGAGGACATCGAAAGAGTCCAAAGAATGGCAGCTCGTTTCGTATTGTCACAATACAGGGGAGACAGTGTTACGGAAATGATACAGGATCTGGGATGGGAATCAGTACAACGGCGCTTATTGCTGTGGCGTGGGCTACTTGCGAAACTCCAATCGCCAACATTCTCCTCCGAATGCGAAAATATATTGTTGACTCCCACTTATGTAGGTAGAAATGATCATCAGAATAAAATACGAGAAATCAGAGCTCGAACAGAAAGATTGAGGTGTTCTTTTTTCCCGCGCGATATTCGAGACTGGAATGGGAGATAAAAAGTATAATTGTGGTTCGACGACCCCTCTGCCAGGCACTTAAATGTGATTTGCAGAGTATCCCATGTAGATGTAGACATGTAGATGTCCACCATTTAATTCCAGGACTATGGATGTAGAGGAATTGTGGACTAAATTTAAGTGCATTGTTAATAAAGGGTTAGAGAAATACGTGCCAGTAAAGACGATTAAGGATGGAAAAGATCCACCGTGGTATAATAATAATGTTAGAAAGCTGCTGAGAAAGCAAAGGCTGTTGCACTCTCGATTCAAAAAAGAACACACAAATGATGACAGGCAAAAGTTAGTAGAGATTCGTGTGTCTATAAAAAGATCGATTCGCGAAGCATACAATAATTATCACAGCCATACCTTAGCAAAAGATCTTTCCGAGAACCCGAAAAAATTCTGGTCCTATGTAAAATCGATAAGCTGGTCAAAGCCCACTGTCCAGTCACTCGTTGATCATTCCGGGGCAGTAATAGAAGAAAGCAAACGGAAAGCTGAAGTTCTAAATTTAACCTTTAAGAAATCTTTCACGCAGGAGGACCGCACAAATGTACCATCATTTGATCAACGTACTAATTCCGAAATGGGGGACATAGCAATAGGTATTTCCGGCGTAGAGAAGCAGCTGAGAGAGCTAAATACGAAAAAGTCTGCTGGTCCGGATGGAATACCAGTTCGGTTTTACGAAGACTATTCTGCAGCGTTGGCCCCCTACTTAGCTTGCATTTATAGTGAATCTTTAATTCAGCTCAAAGTTCCTAGTGTTTGGAAAAAAGCGCAGGTGACTCCCATGTATAAGAAAGGAAAGAGAACTGACCCCTACAATTACATGCCAATATCGTTGACATCAGTTTCATGTAGAATTTTGGAGCATATTCTCAGTTCGAATATAGTAACTTCCTTGAAACGGAAAAGCTTCTTTCCATGAATCAGCACGGGTTTAGGAAACATCGTTCATGTGAAACTCAGCTTGCCCTTTTCTCACATGACATCTTGCGAGCCATGGACGAAGGGCAATAGGCGGATTGTGTTTTTCTCGACTTCAAAAAGGCGTTCGACACGGTGCCACACTGCAGACTGCTAACGAAGATACGAGCTTATGGAATAGGTTCACAGATTTGTGACTGGCTGGAAGACTTCCTAAGTAATAGAACACAGTACGTTGTTCTCGACGGTGAGTGTTCATCAGAGACGAGTGTATCGTCAGGCATGCCCCAGGGGAGTGTGATAGGACCGCTATTATTTTCTATCTATTTAAATGATCTGATGGACAGAGTAAGTTGTAATATGTGGCTGTTTGCTGATGATGCTGTGGTGTATGGGAGGGTGTCGTCTGTAACTGACTGTAATAGCATACAGGATGACTTAGACAAAATTTCTAGTTTGTGCGAAGATTGGCAGCTAGCTCTCAATGTAGAAAAATGTAAGGTGAAGCGCATGAGTAGAAAAAACAATCCCATAATGTTCGAATACCGCATTAGTAGTGAACTTCTTGATGCTGTCCGTCGTTCAAATATCTAGGCATAACATTGCAGAGAGATATGAAATGGAACGAGCATGTAAGGACAGTTGTGAGTAAGGCGGACAGCCGACTTCGGTTTATTGGGTAGAATTTTGGGAAGATGTACTTCACCTATAAAGGAGACCGCGTATAAAACGCTTGTACGACCACGTCTTGAGTATTGCCAAAGTTTTTGGGACCCGCAGCAGATCAGTTTAAAGGAAGACATAGACACAGTTCAGAGACGAGCAGCTAGATTTGTTACTGGTAGGTTTGACCAATGCGCGAGTGTTACGGAAATGCTCCGGCAACCCAGTTGGGGATCGCTGGAAGAAAGACGACGTTCTTTTCGTGAATTTCTGTTAAGTAAATTTAGAGGGCTGGAATTTGAAGCTGAGTGTAGTACGATCTTGCTGCCGCCAACTTACATTTCGCATAAAGATCACAAAGACAAGATAAGAGAAATTAGGGCTCGAACGGAGGCATATAGGCATTCTTTTTTTCCTCGTTCAATTTGGGAGTGGAATAGGAAAGGAAATGCCTAGTAGTGGTACAGTGTACCTTCCGCCACCCACCTTACGGTGAATTGCGGAGTGTGTATGTAGACGTAGAACCCCAGAAGTGCCCCTTTTGTCACCGGATACTTTCCGGGGAGTGGACTCTGAATGTGGCTCTCCAGCAGGGATACGACTTCCTTAAATCCTGCCCCAAAATGAGATCCATCCTTAATGACATCCTTCCCACTCCACCAAGAGTGTCTTTCCGCCGCCCACCAAACCTTCGTAACCTCCTAGTCCATCCCTATGAAATCCCCAAACCACCTTTCCTACCCTTTGGCTTCTACCCATGCAACCGCCCTCGTTGTAAAACCTGCCCTATGCACCCTTCCACCACCACTTACTCCAGTCCAGTAACCCGGAAGGTGTACACGAACAAGGGCAGAGCCACTTGCGATAGCACCCACGTGATTTACCAACTGATATGCCTGCACTGTGAAGCGTTCTATGTGGGAATGACCCGATCTATGTGGGAATGACCAGCAACAAACTGTCCATTCGCATGAACGGTCACAGGCAGACAGTGTTTGTTGGTAATGAAGAACACACTGTGGCTAAACATGCCTTGGTGCACGGCCAGCACATCTTGGTACAGTGTTACACCGTCCTGGTTATCTGGATACTTCCCACCGACACCAGTCTTTCAGGACTCCAGAGATAGGAACTTGCCCTTCAGCTTATTCTCTCCTCCCGTTGCCCACCTGGTCTCAACCTCCCCTAAATTCTAATTCCCGCCCACCACCTTTAGTATCTTTTCCTCGGTTCTGTGGACAGAGCCTCTGCCTCAAGTGGTATCTCTGTCCAACTTCTTTGCTTTTTACAAATGTCTGTCTAGGTGTGTTTGCGTTTGGATCTGTGGGAGTGTGTGTGTATTTGTTTACCTACCTTTTCTTACCCTAAGGTAAGTCCTCCCACTCCTGGGATTGGAACAACTCTTTTTTCCACTTCCTTAAAACTCATATCCTTCCCTTTCTCCTCTCCTTTCTTCCTCTTTTCCTGACGAAGCGACCAATGGTTGTGAAAGCTTGTATGTGTGTTTGTGTGTGATTTTATTTGTGCCTATTGACGAGCCGGTCCTTTTGGTAAGTCATCCGTTTTCTATTTTTTATATTTGTATCTTTTTGCAGAGTTTGAAATGATTCATACAAGTTTCCTGGCTAGAAGTGATACACTTCAAAGACCTCCATGAAAACTGTTTGCACGTAAAATCTGAATATTGCACATACAAATTTCTGTGAAAAATTTGCCTCGTTACCAAGCCTGGTTCTTTGCTCAAACTTTGCTTATGTACTATAACATAGCTACACCGAGGAAGATGTTCTATTCGTTGTACAAATGGGCACTGGTCCATTTAAACCAAAAATATTCTATCCAATAAGTGTACCTGAATTTGGAAAAAAGTATGGAGGCCCTCAAAAATTGTGATTCTTTGTTTCGTATTTTCATAGGTATTTACTACAGTGCTGTAATAATAAAGGAAAACTCGTCAGTTTTGTATTCTAATCTGGTCATAGCTTATCTAGGCAGAAAGGTATGATTTAGGTCTGTTCATGGCCGTAATACTGCTCAGTTAGCTCGTTCAGGTACCTTAAATTATGTCAGTACGTAACAGTTTTACTACTATGGAGGATGCAGTGCCGGATGTATGGCGTTTCATAACCATAGCACAATCTTGATAATGCCTCCCCACTCTCCAGGTGTGCGTCACGTTTTGACACAAGTATATTGCATGGGAATTTCTCCAGACCACCAAGCTAAAAGGATATGTTCCAATTTGCCTTAGTTTCCACGGAAATCAGGATCAAAGTCCAGCATGTAACAGCTATACTTGTACTAAGCCACCAGTGGTACGTGAGTCAGTGTGGTATAATTACCAAGTTGCTTGACTGCCACACAAACGGCCCAAGTTCGAACCCTCCTCGGACCTTTCCTTTTTATTTTACATTTGCCCGACTATTGCTTTATTGCTGATTGATTGTGCATAATTATTTCCTTTCATAGCTTGTTAATGCTTGAGGAATTGGTCCTGATAATAACTTATGTTAATTGTTCAATATGTTATGTATTGCCCGACAATTATTTTATTTAATTCATTATTCGAAGCACACATTTACGGTGATTGACAGATTTTTCTAAATCAGTAAACCATCAGTAGTTATCACCTATAACATTTATGCAGCCTTTGCTAGCTATGTTTCAGTCCCCAGCCTCACTGTTGTTATACCGTCACATGCAGTGTGTGCTAACCTCATGCGTCCCAGCAGATTATTATGCTGTGGCCAGGTGGCTCACAAAGTTCAACATGGAGGAAAAATGTGCAGTGATAGAAGCAGGCCCATCACACAAATCAGTCGTCGGAGAAGTGGAAAAGAGAGAGAGAGAGAGAGAGAGAGAGA
This sequence comes from Locusta migratoria, assembly GCA_026315105.1. Classification (NCBI taxonomy): domain Eukaryota; kingdom Metazoa; phylum Arthropoda; class Insecta; order Orthoptera; family Acrididae; genus Locusta; species Locusta migratoria. The sequence continues at coordinate 674,298,289 of CM048744.1, forward strand.
GAGAGAGAGAGAGAGAGAGAGAGAGAGAGAGAGTGAGTGAGTGAGTGAGTGAGTGAGTTCTGAGCAGGCTTTGAACTTGGGTGGTCTGTATGGTAGTTCAGCACCTTGCTAATTACGAAGTTGACTTCGTACAGGTATAGGTGTTAAGTGTTGAACTTTGATCTCGATTTTCACGGAAACCAAGGCGCATTTGAACAAATCCTTTTAGGTTGGTGGTCTGGAGGAGTTCCTGCACAATATACCTGCAACCCACCAAAATTTGTTTGTACCATACTTGGTGTTCCCCTTGTAAGAGACCATTGGTGCCTCTTTGAGTGCCACCCAGAGCTGTTATCCTGCTTTGCCATCCTCACCCCCCAATCTGGACTGAGTGGGCGTCTTGAAGATGTTGACATAAAAACAAAACATTCACTGTTAGGCAATTATGAGAAAATATTTACTTGTAACGTTTTTTGTTCTTTTATGGCATTTGGTTCATGATGCTGTTTTACTGATTGATGAAATAAGATAATGAGTATCGGACATATTTGTGTCTTTAGAGAGTTCACACAATGAGAAGTCACCAACACTCTTTTGTCATCTCTGGTTGCTGCATTTTGAGAGGTGACAATTGTGTGTTACAGAATTGTGCCCATGTTAACAGTATGAATGAATGAGTGAGTGTGTGTGTGTGTGTGTGTGTGCTGTACTGAGGAAGGCTGTGGCTAAAAGCAAAGTTGTGTGTTTGTGAGTTACAAGCTATCCTCATTATATTGTTGAATGCCAACTGGGACTTTCCATTGTGAAAGTTAATAACTGTTTGATAATATTTACTTTCCTTTGTGGTAGTTGTGGAATTTTATTGGACTGTCAATAATTACTGATAATTTTTTAAGTGAGAACATTACAAGTGTTATGTTTCTCTTGGAATATTTTCTTGATTCATTGTCTCTTAGGAGGTTGGTTCAGGTTTTTACAATTTTTGTCTTTCCAAAGAACACATCTTAGACCCTCGGTGTAGAATTTGTGAGAAACTGTAAATGTAACAGTTATGGACTTGAATAAACAATGTGAGACCTAGTACTAGAACATAACTGTGTCCATTTTGTATTCAGTATAGCGGATTCCTTTTTTTTTTTTAATGAAATACAGGAAACAGGGTAGCTATAAACTTATTCAACAATGTAGTTGTAGTTACCTGCAAGATGAATGTCTATCATCAAACTGTGGTAGGAGACAGCTAGACCATACTGTTGCAGAGCATGCAGTGCTGCATAATGTGGCTCACTTCACGGCGGGGGGGGGGGGATGTTGATTCCTTATTGTTATTTTCATTGTTTTGTTTCATTCTGTAAGCATTGTCTTCTCTCTCTTCCCCTTCCCTTCATCCTGCCTATCTCTCGTCCACAGCCTCCTGACCAACATGGTATCCAGTGTCCTATTGTGCTTATGTATTCAAACCGCACACGGCCAGACGGGAATAGTGTATTTCCCCGCCCATATCGTGCATCTCTTCCGCACCTGCAACCCTCCACCCGCTCTCGCCCATCTTCCCATGCTCTCACCACCTCTGATTGCTGCTTCTACGGTATGTCTCACATAATAGTCACACCACAACAGCTGCTGATTTTGTGTGTGTGTGTGTGTGTGTGTGTGTGTGTGTGTGAGAGAGAGAGAGAGAGAGAGAGATTGTGTGTCTGTGCCTGACAAAGGCTCTTTGAGCTGAAAGCCTTTCTGTGACTCGTCATGGCATCTGTTTGGTTTTCAAAATATTGTTGTAATCCTTCCTGGAGTTTCCATTGTTTGTTTGTGTATTTTTCTCTCATTTAAGAGGCACAACAAAGATAACACTAAACATTTAAGCTTTTGGCAAAATGGTCTTTGTCTGAAATAGGAAAAGCACACATTGTTTCTGTGAAATCAAACCTCCATATCTGCAGAATGCATGCTTTTCACCGGAGCACTTTAATGTTTTTGCAAGTATGGGAAATAATTCAGTTTTACTTAGGTGGTGAATGTCTTTCCTCCTTGATGGTTTTGAAGCAACTAGAGTATTGTGCAATAGATTTGTCTTCTGATAAACAAAATTAGGATTCACGCATAAATGCATACCAGCCCAATGCCATTTGACGGATTTTTATTCGACTGCATGATATGCCGGTTTCAATTAAAAATAGATGGGGAAAATGAAATTTTTGACACCAACAACTCAAAAACTCAAGTTTTGCACATATGCTGGTTTGAGAGCAATGGCATAATCTCTGAAAATGTTCAGCTGCAAAGTAGCATCCTCTTTATAAGGAGAATCATCATCTAGGCCTATCAATGCAAGCAAAAATATGTTTACATACTTATGTTTCACATGTTACAAGTATATGACTTGTAGTATTAGTAGAGGGACTTGACTGAAGTCATCAACAACTCAGCCTTTTCCCATGTCGTGGGGTCGATGTTGCTTTGTTGGATTCTTGTCTTCCATTCATTGCATCTTCTCTTTTCCAACCTTTTCTCTAAGATATCCTGCTACCTTATCTTTCCATCTTAGTTTTGGTCTTCCACTTCTCCTTGACCCTTCAAGATTTAGGGTGGCTAGCACCATCCAGGAGTGAATGAAACTAAGGTAGTAAGTTACTAAAAGAGAAGGAAATCGGTGACTTTCAGTCGAGAGTACTGAACTAAAGGAGTAAATTACTATAGGAGTAAAATTTTTTTTTTTTACTCCCGGGGTACATTTATTTACTCCATAAGTGGTGGACAGCACCATCAAAGAGTACACAACTATGTTGGTAACTTAAGGAGGAAATACGGCCAAAATTTACACCTAAGCAGTTGCGGGAGTGAAGTTAGAGATTAAGATGTGTTCTGTGGTTTCTGCGTGATAAACTTCGAATTGTATGGATTACCTGGACTACAAAGTTTATATTGACATGAAGGAAGAAGTGGACATTCAAATAATGATGGTTTTAATGGAGAGAAGACACCTATTTGCTATGTACAATGAAAGTAATTTCAAAGAGTAGTTTGGATTTCGTAAGGAATCATTTGAGTCACTGCTTGGTATGTTGGACCATTACTGCAGCATAGTTCTGACAGGAACCGTGCTTTTTCTCCTCGGATGCAACTTCTTTGTGCATTGTGAATATTTCTCACTCACCAAATCGTTGCAGGGGGGATCTCAATAATGTCCACCGTACTACTGCTGGAAGACTCTTCACAGTGTGGTAAACTGTTTAATTTCCTAAAACCACTGTATGTTTCTATGCCACAGAACCAAGAAAATATATTGAGGAACAAAAGGGAATTTTGTCGAATTGGTGGATTCCCAAATGTCATAGGTGCCATAGATTTTGTACATATACCCATACTTTGTCCTTCTGGAGAACAAGCAGAACTATACAGAAATAGTAAAAATTTCTTTTCAGTCAATGCACAAATAATCCGTGATGCCAAAATGAAGATGATGCAACCGCTGCAGAATTTAAAAATGGGCAATATGATGGGTTTCTTGTCGGAGATAGTGAATATGCTCTCTCCAAACATCTTATGGCCATCTATTTCGACTTCAAACAGGAGCCAAAGGGCGCTACATATTGCAACCAGATGCGTAATTGAGTGCACATTCGGTGTTTGGAAGAAACGTTTCCAATTGCTCACCAAAACAATGCTGTGTAAACCAAACAAGTGTGGGAATGTTATCGTCGCTGCAGCTGTTCTTCACAACTTTGGAACAGACGTTGGAGATGTATTTCATCCTGATGCTGTGAAGGTGAATGAAATCAACCAATACACTTTCCAACCAGAAGCAAATGCTGTGGGCCAAGCCATCAGAAGATCTATTATACTTAATTAATTTAATTAAACATGTGTCTGATTGGCAAGTAACATAATCAGTTATCATAAAGACGATTCTATCTCAAGTTAATAATTAAGGTATTGGATCGTCATTACTGCAGTGACATGTGACTTGTTTTATTTATGTATAAGTTGATTTTTATATTTCTCTATATTTTTAATTTTTTTCAATTACGGGATCAACAGATTCATTTTATTGTTTATTTCTAATAAGTACAAAATGTGAATTTTATATTTCTGGTAATACAGATAAACATAGAATGAGACAAGTAAATGTGTAGAATGAGACAAGTAAATGTGTTGGTATTTAAATAATAAACACAAATATTATCTCATTTGGAAACTAAGAACTTATTAACCATTTGAATAAATATCAAGAAAATAAAATGTTTTTACAAATAAAATAAGCAAATATTCAGTTACTAAAAGCAAATTTTCTTGATCACATTGCCTGAAGAACTGGAAATTGGAATTTGCACCATTTCATTCTTAACCTTGTTCATTATTTCCATTTTGAGGTTATGCTCTTCTTCCATGATCTCTGTCTTTCGATTAACAAAATTTTTGCGTTAAATTCCTCTCTCATTAAATGCATTTTTAACGAATGCAGCTCTTCTCCTTCTTCTAACACTCCCTTGTTCTTCAGGACATCTGCAGGTTCACAGTCTTTTTTCTTGTGACAACCTTCTGATGCGCCCCCACCTCAGAATGCATGCTGAAGTTGTGGACTCTGGGATAAAGCTTCATCTTCAGCAATTGCATTGCCATCTTCAGAGTAGATATTGTCATCGAAGTTGTTTGACATTGACCAAATTATCTTCATTTGTGTTATTGTTGTTAACTCCACTTTTAGCTGTGAAAACATGTGGGATCATATCAACAACCATTTGGCTTATATTGTCCAGCTTCGTCTAAGCTACTCCACTCTGGAATTGTTTGTGATTACATTTAGCTTTCACTTTCTTTGCTTTGGCCTTCATCTCCTTCCAAATTACTTCAAGCTGCTCTTGTGACCTTTGTGTAACAGCTTCTGAGTTGTACTCAATGTATATTTTTTTCCAAGCATCCTTGTTCCTTTTCAGCATGTTGACGTCATGCTTTTTACATTCAATGATAGATATGTAATTCTTCATGATTCGAGCAAACCTCTCTTTATCACTTTCTGCTATGTTTTTTGAACATTTCTTGTCCTATCTCCATGTTGGTCTTAACTTGCATGGTATGTCAAGCTACAAAACTATATGGTAACTGTAATTATTATGTGGACTGTGGGAGGCTTCCTTCCGTACTGATTTCCAGATCAGTGTTGCCACTAGTGCAGTGTATATTAGCCAGTGTTGACTGCAAGGTGAAACGATGTGCATGTGACAGCTGCGAGCAGAAATGGCCCACTTCTTTAGTAAAAATGCCTTACTTCTTTAGTTACAACTAAAGTTAGTTTGGTACTCGCCTCCTTTAGGTTTTCTACTCTTCTTCCCACGTAGTACAAGCACCTCTTCCCTGCACATGCTCATGGCATTTAACTGAAGTAATTTAGTGAAACCATTGAAAATCTAAATCAGGTTGGCCAGATGAATACTGGAACCTCTCAAATACAAAGCTGGTCTACTTGAAACAGCACACCTTTGAGGTGTTGTAGAATGAAGTTGCAGTATAACCCCACTTTTACGTTGCTGGGTTTTACTTTTTAGCACCTGTGTATATATATATATATATATATATATATATATATATATATATATATATATATATAATTGATGAAACGAAAATTATACAGGGAAACTTTCCCGGTGGGATAAACAAAAATAAAAATAGAAAAGAGATGACTTACCAAAAGGACCGGCTCGTCGAGAGAAACAAATAAAATCACACACAAACACACATACAAGCTTTCGCCACCACTGGCAGCTTCTTCAGGAAAAAGAGGAAAAAAGGGAAGGAAAAGGGAAGGATATGGGTTTTAAGGAAGTGGAAAAGGAGTCATTCCAATCCCAGGATGGCTTTTCACAAATGTCTGTCTAGGTGTGTTTGCATTTCGATATGTCTGAGTGTGTGTGTATTTGTTTACCTTCCTTTTTTTCCCCTAAGTTAAGTCCTTCCACTCCTGGGATTGGAATGACTCCTTTTCCACTTCCTTAAAACCCATATCCTTCCCTTTTCCTTCCCTTTTTTCCTCTTTTTCCTGAAGAAGCTGCCAGTGGTGGCAAAAGCTTGTATGTGTGTTTGTGTGTGATTTTATTTGTTTCTCTCGACGAGCCGGTCCTTTTGGTAAGTCATCTCTTTTCTATTTTATAGTATAAAATAAAGATTTTTGACTTACCTAAAGTACAGGCTCGTCGATAGGAACACCAAACACACACAAAAACACACAACCATTCGAGCTTTCGCCACCAGTGATGGCTTCTTCGGGAAAAAGAGGGAGGAATGAGAGGAGAAAGGGAAGGATACGGGTTTTAAGGAAGTGGAAAAGGAGCCATTCCAATCCCAGGAGTGGAAGGACTTACCTTAGGGGACAGAAAGGAAGGTAAACAAATACACACACACTCTGCAGAGCGTGATTCGAAGTGTGGCAGTCGGAGGTGATGGTTGTATGACTGTGTTGTGTGCCTGTGTGATTGCGTGAGTGCTCTATTTCTAAAGAAGGCCATGGCCGATAGCTGAATGTGTTGTATGTGTGTGTCTTTTGTATGTGCCTGTCGCAGCTCGTCGCCACGTCTTTGCGGTGAGTAGTAAAGTGTCCTCACTATATTATATATATATATATATATATATATATATATATATATATATATATATATAAAATAAGGTACAGGCTGGTCGATAGGAACACTAAACACACACAAAAACACACAACCATTCGAGCTTTCGCCACCAGTGGTGGCTTCTTCGGGAAAAAGAGGGAGGAAGGAGAGGAGAAAGGAAAGGATACGGGTTTTAAGGAAGTGGAAAAGGAGCCATTCCAATCCCAGGAGTGGAAGGACTTACCTTAGGGGACAAAAAGGAAGGTAAACAAATACACACACACTCACACATATCCACATCCAAACACACTTTTATACAATTTTCCTACCTGGAAGGTCTCCTTATATATATATATATATATATATATATATATATATATAGTGGTGAAAGGGTTAAATGTTAGGAAGTCCTTTCTGAAAGCATGTGTCTGGAGGGTAGCAGTGTATGGGAATGCAATGGGATTATAAGGAATTCAGACAAAGAGATGAAATGTGGTGCTACAGGCGAGTAATGAAGATTAGATGAGTAGCTTACGTAACTGATGAGGTGATGAACAGAATTGGGGAGAAAAGAAGTTTCTGGGATATCCTGACTAGGAGAAGGGATAGGTCGGGTGGGACATATTTTGAGACATTAAGGAATGGTCACCTTAGCATTAGAAGGAATTGTGTGGGGTAAAAATTGTAGAGTGAGACCATGGTATGAATATGGTAAGCAGATTTAAAAGGATGTAGTTTGCCGTTGTTATTCTCAGATGAAGAGGCTAGCACAGGATAGGATAGCATACAAAGCTGCATCAAAGCAGTCTGCAGACTGAAGGCCACAGGAACTACTACTGTTCTGTAGAGTATTCACCCTTGATTTTTGCTTATTTGAAAACATACAGAGACTGTTGCTCGAGTTAGTCAGTCTGTTTCATAGTCGCTCGGAATAGTCGTGTGGTCTAAGGAAATGTTTTTCAACCTTTTTGAATATGCAAACCCTTTCCAAGTAAAAATATTCTGGCAACCCTCCACTCCACTGCCCGCTCCTCACAAATCGTAAGAAAGCCATGTTACCCACAAAGGAAACAAATTTAATATTCTTTCATTTGTTTCAGCTTTATTTTAAATTGGGCATTTTTTTTGTGTATTTTTGTAATAGAACACATTGTCCTATTTTTATGTGATTTCCAAGAGAAAAATATATTTTGCTTTACGAATGTTTCACATTTCCGATAAGACTAAGAACAGAATTATGCTCAGCAAGAACATTCCCACTGTACAGAAAATTTGTAAAGAAGTAGGTCTTTTTTTTCTAATTTTTCAGAATTACTAATTTTATGATGTTCTTTTACCTATTGACTAGTTGCCGAAAACAGTTTTCAGATTTTTTTCTTATTCATCTACACCTGGTTTGAGAAAAACCCATTAAAAAAAACCAGCCCAGTGGGTTAAATGTTTTTGGGTTCTTTTCGTACTGTCAAATTCTTGTGAGGCAGCCTGCGTCACGTAGACATGCAAATTTGACAGTTAGGCTGATGCTTAAAGTTTGACTTAGTGTCATTTTATGTTCAATTGGTACATTCATTTCAGTTCTGAAAGTCATTGTTGCCTTTTTCTCTCTTTGACTGTGAGAATCTGCCAACTTCATACGCATTGTTTATCTATTATGAAAAGTAACAAATTTTCGAAACAATCTTACTATGTTAAAGCAACTCGTTTGTCTTTGAGTCATAACTAATCAGTATCATGAAACATAAATCTGCAAGTTCTGATTGAAACTTATTCACATTTTCCAATTTTTTTACAGGCGCAAAAAGCCAGATTGCACTGAATCTACTTTAAACTCAATAAGTTAAATCTGAAAATGGAAGGAGGAGGCAGAGCGCTGTTAACTGTTTGTGGTGGTAAAGAGTTGATTTCTTAGCTCAATGTTACACTAACAAATTTTCTTTGACAAAGATCTTTGATGTGGCACAACATGGGGTATTACAATGTCATCAAATATTACGTCACGGCCCCCTACAAAACTTCTGATGACGAATAAATACTGTGCTCTGCAGTTGCATGTACTCTATTGCAATGGCTGTACATTTGAAAGATGAAAAAAAAGGGGGAGGAAAGGAAATGTACTTGGGTGAAGCCGTGGGATTCAGGGTGAGCTAATAAAAGCATACACATTTGTTACAGGAGCTTCAAATAGAGATAGAAAAAAGTCTTGTGAAAATTACTTGTCAGTGGACGAGAGTACATTTCAATATATGCTCAGGAAAATTTTGAAGAATGTTGATAAAGTAAAATGTTGTTCTTAATAGTTGCCTACAATACATATGATTCCTCTAAGTTTCAATTTGTGACATTAAATCTTCATCTGTGTGTATAGTTGGGTTTATTGGTGTTATTTTAGAAAAAGCCCATTTTAAAAAAATCACATGGTTTGTTTTGGAAAGAGTTAAATTACAACAGTCCTGATCTCTGGCTGCTGGAGCTGACGGTTGTGTGTCTGTGTTGTTTGCCTGTGTGATTGCGTTAATGTTCCTAATTCTGAAGAAGTCCGTGGCTGATAGCTGAAAGTGTTGTATGTGTGTGTCTTTCTTGTGTTCCTATCGTGGCTCGTCACGTCTTTGCAGTTATTTGTAAACTCTCCTTTTCTATATTGTTAATTCCAACCTGGACTTTACATTATTAGATATATTTCACGTAAGTATATGTTTCTTATTACTGCATCCCGTATATATTTTATGTTGCAAGTACTTCCTCTTGTGATGGCAACCCCCAAACAAGACTTTGTGACCACACTGTTGATAGCGACACACAGGTTCAAAACCTTTTTGAAAACGCGAGCGCCTTCCAACTAAAAATATCTTGGCGTCCTCCCCCATCCCCGAACCATTAAACAACTGTGTTTGTAATTTCGAAGGCAATGAGTTTAATATGATTCTATTGATACAACAGTAAAAACTACAGTATTGTAAATTGTAAATTATAGGATAAATTTTAGTCCATTTTTCTGAATGGGGCACATAGTATTATACATGAATTCTGACAAAACAAGTATATCGTAATGAAAGAATGCTATAAGGGACACTTTAAAAACACGAAGGCCACAGGTGGTGATGCGACTGTTATTTATTGACGCGTTTCGACAGCTGCCTGTGTAATACCTCTGGATCTGTAAAGTATGTAATTTATATTTTCTGGTTTTTCTTAATAGTCATTTCATAAATTTTTGTCTGTGTTTCAATTTTTAAGAACTTTATTCTTGCGTATTCAATACATACGTATGTACACACAGTAAATTTGAGATTTGCTTGATAGAGATGGCTAGGGACTGTTTCTGTTGTGTACGGATTCATGAGGAATTGTCTGCTTTATGTAAGCAGCTGGAAGTTGTGTTGGCAACAGTCAACTGGTTTCGGGTTGCTGTCCTGGGCGGCAGTGTCACCCGGGTACCTGTGGTGAACCCAGGGGTACATCTGAATCCTATTGTAATGCCTTGAGGTTCAGACATCCCTATCAGAGTTGCCCAATGGTGAATGCAAACTGTGTGGAGTTTCGAATCTCTGTGCAGAAGGTGGAACTGGGTATAAGGACGTTCCCTTACACCTCAGTAATAGGTTGGAGGTGTTTCCCAAGCTGATAATACCTCTGAATGAGCATGGGCTGCCTCACCTGTTGCAGCAGTGACCAATCTTTCTGAGAGGTCCTGACAATAGTAGAGGGTGGGTTTGCTTGTCATTGGGAGCTCCAGTATTAGGTGGGTGATGGAACCCTGCAGGTAAATAGTGGTAAGATCAGGAGAGAAGGCCAATGTGTACTCTGCTTGCCTGGGGGGAGTTGGGGGGTGGTTCTCATCAGAGATATGGAGGAGGCTCTGCTGGTGGTGATAGAGAGCACTGGGTGCATCCAGCATCAAATTGATTATGTTGCCACAAATTACTCATGCCACCTGGGTTCAGAGGACATCCTTGCGGGCAGCTGGCAGGTTTGGTGAGGTCAGCTATCCTTGCTTGCGGGGTAGAAGCAGACCTATTGATTTGTATCATCGTTCCCAGGAACAATTTCAGTCTTCTGGTTTGGAGCCGAGTGGTACGCTTAAACCAGAAGCTTTAGACAATTCTATGGCAATCTTGGATGCAAATTTCTGTACTTCTGCTGTTGGCTGAAGAAATTTAGGATCCCCCTGACTAGGTCTGGCTTGCACTACACACAGTAAGTGGCTACTAGGTTAGTTAAACAGAGAGCCAACCCATGGAGATAACTTTTGAGGCCTGCTGTTGACATTTAGACCTAAACTTTTGGACTTAGTTCATGTCGAACAGTGAGTTAGCTATCATAAGGCCATTACAGTATCAATGAATACAGCTGCAACTAGAAATATCAAGAAGTTAAGAAGATCTTTTATGTTTAGCTAAAGTGATAAGGGACAGATTTCAGAGTACTTGACTGTTCAACATGAAAGTTCTGTCACTGGCAGTGACAGTGTTGAGCATCAGTGGACGAAGTTCAAGAGCATTGTGCAATTCGGATTCGACAAATAAGTGGCGAGTAAAATTATGAGAGATGGGAAAGATCCAATGTGGTTCACCAATCAACTTAGAAAGCTGTTCAAAAAGCAAAGAAAACTTAACTGTAAACCTAAAGATAGCCAAAGTATTGCAGACAAGTAAATATCGTCCCTGGACAGTCAGGAGGTTTGGGAAAAAAAAAAAAAAAAAAAAAAACCCGGGAATTTAGTCATCCAGGAAATTACTAGGAATTTTCAAGTTTTTAGAATTTCTGGAATGTTTCATTGTTATCGGTTAATTTTTTGTCATTTTAGCTGATTCTTTAGCCTGATACTGCAGAATAATAATGCTGCTATAAAACACAAAAACGAGACAAAACACCCATCTCTCATTAGTTGAAAAGAAAATGCGTGATGTACAACAACGAAACACAATACACATATAAGCGTGTGTCTATAGTGGAATATATCAAGGACTTTAGGACCGAGATTGTTTTTGTAACAACAAACTGCTGTCTAAGAACATGGTGTCTCATCTGTCTTCATTTCTAACAGGTTGGTGAAAAATTGTGGATAGTTTTTTGAAAAGCGTTACTTTCAAAGGTTTTCCGCAAGATGGGTCTGTGTTAATAGTAAGAATGTGGTATGAATTTTGTAAACCACGAACCGTTTGACTCCCATTTGAAACGTAACTCTTTAGGGACCAAACCACTATGAAAAATTTCTGGTTAAAAAGGTGAGCAATTATTAAACATTTTAATGGCACATTCATATTTATCTAAAACGTTTCCCCTGTATTTGATTATTCCACACACTTATTAGCCCATATTACCTCCCCTCCTCTCTCTTTGCCCATCCCCTCCTCTCCCCTCACTCCACTCATCTCTAGGCCTGTATCTTCACCCCACCCTCTGTCCATCTCCTCGCCCCGGCTTGTTCGAGCCCGCCTTCTCAATTTGTCTCCTCCTCCCCTCTTCTTTTCTCCTTTTTCTTGTGCAGGTTCGGCGTGTTTGACTATGCAGTTGGTATGGTTAATTTTCAAGGGTGGCCAGATGCACTTATTTGTCATCTCTTCCTCCGCCTCTCTATTTAAAATCACATGTGGGGAACAGTGAAACCATGTTAGATTTATTGCAGTTTACCATCTGCCGTGCATCGTAAGCTATCTTGCTGAAGTTAAAAGTGTACAAAATTTAAAAAAGATAGGAATAAAAATGTAGAATTAAGTGAAGTCTGTAGGGAAAGTTTCTTCCACCATGCAACAAATGACATTTTATATAAACAGTGACATTCATCTTGTTTTAAAGTCTTAAGTGTGCAAAATTTCATCAAATAATAGAAAGTCCAGGTTGGAATTAACATTATAGTAATAGGAAAGCTTACAACTCACCGCAAAGACGTTACGACGAGCTGCGACAGGCACACTAAAAAGACACTCACATAAGACACTTCAGCTTTTGACTGTGGCCTTCTTCAGAAAATAGAATATTCACGCAATCACACAGCCACACAACACAGTCACACAACCGTCATCTCTGGCCGCCACACTTTGAAGTGCTGTACCCTTCCCCACCACCGTGAGGCAACCTTCCGCCCGTGCGCGCGCGCGCGGACACACACACACACACACACACACACACACACACACACAAATAGGAGAGGTTTATGATAGAGAGATAGAAACTGTTGGGTATGGGAAAAAAAGGGAAGTTATTGTATGTTGAGGCCTGGATAATTTCGGGGTCAGAGACTGTACTGTAGGGAACTGTTAACTATCCTTATTACTATATTGTTCATTCCAACATGGACTTTCCATTATTAGGAGTTACATTTAATGATTTATACCATGTGAAGAACCTCTGAATCAGCCAGAAACTAAATATATGATGGCTCAGGAAGACTCCGAGGTATACGGTTACATCTCACCGTAAAATATGTGGGAGTAGACATAGGGCAATCTGAAATGGAACGGCCATATAAAATCAGTTGAGGGTAAGGCAGATGTCAGACTGATATTCATTGGAAGAAGCCTCAGGAAGTTTAGTCTGTCAACAAAGGAAGTAGTAGATAACACTCTTGTTCAGTCAGCACTTGAGTGTTGGTCATTAGTGTGTAGTCTGTACTAGGTGGGGTTAATGAAAGTCATAGAGAAGATCCAACAGAAAGCAGCAATGCTTCGTTACGGGCTCATTTACTAACAACACCACAGAGATAATTAGGAAACTCCAGCGGCAGATGTTGGGAGAGTTTTTCTGTATTGTGGTACAGACTTCCGTCAAAGTTCTGAGACCATATGTTTCATGAAGAGTCAACCAGTATATTGCTTCCTTCTACATATATCTTGTAAAGCGACCACAAGGATAAGATCAGAGAGATTAGGGTCCCCACAGAGGCATACAGGAAATCATTGTTTCTGTGAACCATACACAACTCGAATAGGAGGAAGTGTCAATAGTATGCTAAGTCTGTCACACACTGAAGATGTGGAGTATGGATGTAGATGTAGAGAGACTCTAGTACATTCGCGGAATGGAAGGTATATGTGGGGCAGGGAATGGGAGAGATGGTGGATGATGGGAACTAACAAAGGTTGAGGCCCGGAGGGTTGCAGTGACATAGAAATAGTTCCGACATGTTCAGTTCAGAAAACCTGGTGTCGGTAGACTCCAGATGGCATGAGCCATGTAGCCGTAGGGGTACCTGTTCAGCAGCTGGATGGTCCAGCTGTCTCATAGCCACAGTGTGTCGACAGCCGTTCGTGAGGACAGACAGTTTGTTAGTTGTCATACTCAGGCTGAAAGCTGTACAATAATTGCAGCTCATGATTACTTTTGCAATTTGCTCTGCCTTTGATGGGATAGGAGATGCCTGTGAGAGGACTGGAGAAGGTGACGGTGGGACGACGAATGGGACACATCTTACTTATGTCGTATTCCGTCACCCACCAAACAGATGCAATATTATTGTCCATAGGTAGTGGTCGGGGGACGAAGAATAGGATATATCTTACTTCCGTGATATTCCATCGCCCACCAAACCTGTGCAATCTGCTTGTGCATAGCTACTCCATCCCTGTTCCCAAGGATCATATCCCTGTAATAGATCTAGATGTAAGATGTATCCTGTTCATCATCCTGCCACTATTTGCTCCAGTCATATGAAAGTCACGTGATTCACAAACTGAGCTACAACCACCGTGCAGCTTTCTAACTGGGCACGACAAGTAACAAACTGTTTGCACGCGTGCCCGTCGACGTACTTAGGAGAATGCTGGACCACCCAGTTGCTGTACAGATGGCTCTACACGATACGGTTTACTTCAGTAACTGCTACACGGTGTGTGCCATCTGGATCCTTCCTACCAATGCCAGTTCTTCCGAACTGCATAGATGGGAACTCTTCGTACTGTATAATCTACTTTCCTGCAACTCCGAGGCCTTGACATTTGTCAGTTCCCGTGCTCGGCCACCTCTCTCTCACTTCCCTGCTTGCACTCCGGCCCCACGTACTCCTCCCAATCTGTGAATGTACTCCAGCCTCTTGTCCCTTTCCTTCCTCCCTCCCTGCCCCCTTCCCTTCCACAGCCTTCTGACTGACTAGCGGCCTGCCCTGACTATGTAGTTCGAGGACTTCCACCACTCGTACCTTGCCTCTCTTCCTGTGCTGTCACCCTTTCCACTACATGGCCCTGCACATTAAAGTCTCCCCACATTGGCTGAATTCCTAGGTTGAAATGAAGTGTTTCTATAATTTTTATAAAATTCCATTTCTTATCTCCAACATCTTACAGAGATTAACATGTGAAAAAGAAAAATTTTAATTTAATAGTTATTCTTTGCTACTTATAAATATTTATTGTTTGTATATTTTTGTTTTCTTCGACAAAGAAGTTTTGGGTTTTGTAATGTATGAATGACTTTTTTTCTTCTCTTTCAGTCCTCACCATTGAGCAAAAATTTTCATTTGATGTATGTCAAAAACTGAACTGTTAATTTATGTTAGTGATTGATTAACTCTTTCTTCGGATAAAAAAGTTCAAATATTTGTAAAGCTTATGGAACTTAACTGCGGGGTCATCAGTCCCTAAACTTACAAACTACTTATGAACTAACTTATACTAAAGACAGCACAAACATCTGAGCACGAGGGGGAATTCGAACCCCTGACGGGGAACGGCCTCGATGCACTCGGCCGCTCCGCCGCAGCAACTCTTTTCTTCGATGTTGCTTGTTTAATACTAGTACTGTGTTCTGTATTTTGTAAGAAGAATGGTCTTTCATAACATTGTGCCATCATCTGTGGTGTGTTAAGCAATAGATAGTATCAGAACAAATGTAAATTTGGTATTGATATTTGAACATATACATCAGCTGTTGTGACGATTTAGGCTCATGAGGGGATGCCATAAGATGGGCTCAAACTATGTGAGTCGAATCAAATGCATGAAAATCTGCAAGAAAAGATGAAACAATCTCAAAACATTTATGTTTGGAGCAAAGTAGTTTCAAGTAACAAAATGCTCAAGTTAAATATACTTAAACAGTTCCTGAATTGCCACTACAGTGAGATCTGTTATGAGAGACAATGCAATTAAAATACATTCAGTCGCAGAGCATCATTTCATTGTTCTTATTTTCACCCCAGTGATTCAGTATGCTTCAAAATTTATAGAGGCAAGACCCGCATTTAAAGAATTGGATGAATTATGCTTTACACAAGGTATGAACAATTTTATTATTTTAAATGTTTCTTTAACAATTATCAGCCAAAACACAAAATGCAACTTCCACAGATATCTGATATCTAGAATGTCCAGCAATATTTTTCAAAACTTCACCCAATCATGAAAATTAGTTTAAATACAATAATATAGTTATAATGACTGTTTACAACTCACAGCAAAGATGTGACAACGAGCTGTGACAGGCACATAAAAAAGACACACACAGGGTCTTCTTCAGAAAATACAACATTCATGCAATTACACAGGCACACAACAGTCACACAACTGTCAATGTGGCTGCTGCACTTCAAATTGGATTTAATAAGATCATCATCAGACCATTCTGGAACAGACAACATTGTCAATAAAATAATAATAATAATAATTTTGTGTGGGTCATTGCCCTGGTGAAAGTCGTTCAGTTGGATGCCACTTCGGCGACTTGCTTCTCTCTAGCCTTTCCTAGTTATCCAACCGGGAAAAGGGGACCTACAGCTTAACGTGGAACCAGATATCGTTTCTGGCGACTCCTCACATCATTGAAAAGTGGAGGATGGGTTAATACGCAGACTGAGAAAAATCTGAGGTCCTTGTGGGTTTCAAACCTGCGACCCTTTGGTTTCCAGTTGAACACTTTACCCCAAGACCAGCGGGCCCGTTATAATTATTAACAAAGATTGCTGATTCTTGAAAAATGTTTAACAAATGTAATAATGCAATCAGGTTACAGGAATTGAACCCAGTTCCACAATTAATATCACAAACACTTACCCACTGTTCCATCCCAATGTTGAACATTTTGTTTATTCGAAACTCCTTGTGCGGTAATCTTAAATCTTTCATAAACATTTTTATTTATATCTTTTTTTTTTCCCCTCTGGCCAATAAGGTGAGATATTTTAGGAATTTCAAAGGTTCATGTACCTGCTCCTATTCACACAATTTGAACCAAATTAATGAGACCCATTCCGTGATCTTCTCTTGCCAGTACACGAATAATGTGCCAGGGATGCTGAAGGTGCTTTGGCATTCAGTGAAACACATTGTTATTGTGGGTTAGTAACTACATTTTAGCCATTGTTACAAGATAGGATCGGAAAGCAATACCCAACTTTTTTCTCCCTTGTTATTGCAGTGGGAATGTTAAAATTTTATGATAATCTAGGTGGAAGTTTGCACTTCGGAATCTATTTTGTTTTCACATGAAATACTAGTGAGAGAAGCTGGAACTATGAAACAAAAAAGGCACTTGTTGTACTGTCATCAACTTGTTGAGAGTTCAGCTTGACCTGAACTATATTGTACACTGCACATTAGGAAATGTTGAACTGTTGTTATAAGGTTTATAGTTGTACTTGCTGGCCGTTCAATGGCTACGACATACCCGCAGGGTTGCAGCTTTTACCAGCCACCCAAAACATTGTGTATCATGAAGGTTCTCATGGCCCTCTCGAAAGAATGAACACCTCCTGGATACATTGCTCCGACCC
This sequence comes from Locusta migratoria, assembly GCA_026315105.1. Classification (NCBI taxonomy): domain Eukaryota; kingdom Metazoa; phylum Arthropoda; class Insecta; order Orthoptera; family Acrididae; genus Locusta; species Locusta migratoria. Next base: position 674,315,563 of record CM048744.1, read on the forward strand.
TTAGTCATCCTCATACAAGTCATACACATCCCTGTGAATTTCACTTTATGCCCTTTGGTACACAAATGTCGATCTAAACTTTTGGTTTTCACAAGTTGACGGCAGTAACATGCGTACCATTTTTCTTTTGTTCACTAGAGCTGCACATGAAAACAAAATATCCTATGTAGTGCAAACTTCAAATGGTGAATTTCAATATTCCAACTGCAATACCAGGGGAGAAAACATTACTGTGCATTTCTTCCTGATCCTCCCTTGTAAGACTTTTAACTTTTAAGTCATTAACAATCAAAGTGTATTGAAGGACTACAAAATATTGTCATATATTGATGCCAAGAGATTATTAGTTCAGATGAAGCTGATTTTTATCTGTTTCTGTTGATTGTTCTGTGTGTTTTATTTCTTTGCATAATTTGACATTGTTTCATTTTTCTATTTACAGAAATGCCAGAATTTCTGCGTAGAGGTAGCATGGATGATGGTGATTGTGAGGCAGCTGCTCTAAGGACCGAGTCAGATGATGAATCTCTTTCTGCTGAGGCTTCCAACAAGGATGTCTCTCTGAGGAAAAATGCCTTTGAACAGAAGTGTGGTATTAATGTAATTGTGCATGCAGATGAAAATAACAGTGACAGTGACAGTGCTAGCAATTTCTCTCCACATAGTGAAGTGGTGAATGGTGTTTCGGAAATATCAAAAGATGGAATGTCAGAAGAAGAGACAAAAGACACCCATTTTAATATGGAGCCAAGAAATGGAATGAATAAAGATGAGGATTCAATTGATGAATTTGGTGATGTTGGCACAGAGTTCTCCTCTCAGGATTTTGTTCCAAAAACTCTAGGATTGAAAGATGAAATTTCAGAAAGTGAAGATGATGGTGGCGGTGGTGGTGGTGATGATGATAGTAGTAGTTACACTGCTTTAAAGAACACTGTATCTGATGGAACAGCAGACAATGGTTTTAATGAACCTAGTACTAATCCAAAAACAAATGTAATTCAAGAAACTGCACAGGCAAATGTGCATGAAATTATGGAAAAGAAGTGCTCTGGTGAGGCATCAAAGAGTGAATTTTATAATGATGATGGTGGTTGTGCTGTTGCTGCTGATGATGATGATGATGAAAATAATGACTGGCAGGGAAGAAGTACACCAGAAAATACTTCTAAACCTTCCATTGTTGAAGACTATCTCTCAGATGAAAACTCATCAGACAAAGAAGTTTCCAAAGTTTTATCTGACAATGAAACTGTTGAAGGCAAATTAGCAGACAGGCAATTTAAAGAAATATCCTGTGAGACCTCTTCTGAAAGTGAGACTGACAAAGGAGATGCTTCAGCAGAAGCAAAATTTAAGGAAATTGAGAAAGGTATTTCATCTGAAGAAGAAGAAGAAGTAGATGAAGAAGAAGAAGAAGAAGAAGAAGAAGAGGCGGCAACATTGGAATGTAAGCAGTCGAAGGAAATCTCAGAAGACCATTTTTCAGAAGATGAAACTGCTGTCCGGGACTCATTAGGTGATGAGGTTTCTGAAACTGAAAAATTTAATGCATCTTCTGAGCACAATAAAGATGAAATTTCTGAAGATGAGAGCATAAAAAGCACTACAGGAGAGGAGATAAGAGAAGATTCCACAGAGAGGAAAACTGTGTCGTATGATGACATTCATCGCAGCTCTGCGGAAGAGTGTGATAAGACTGACACATCAGATTGTGAGAGTGATGATGATTCATCAGCATTGTATAGCCCGCGGGCAGATGATTCATGTAATTTTGATGATCATTTCAAGCACTCGGATGATCATATTTCTTCATCCGACAGTGAATCAGTTGGTAAAGGTTCTATTGGAGACTCTGAAGAGAAGTCTTCTTACAGTCATGATTTCAAACATAAAAAATCAGAGTGCAGTTTGTCTCCAGACGGACGTAAATATAAGGATGTCAGGCAAGACAAAGATGAAACTTTTAGTGAAAACTCATTTGATGATAACATTTTGAACAGTAGTTCAGAAGATGTAAAAGCTCAGAATTATCTTCCACAGGATAGAATTTGTGAGGCAGATGATGAGGAGAATGAAATAAATAAGGATGAAAGTGAGAGAACTGAATTACGAGACTTACAGACATCGGTTGCAGCTGAAAATGAGAGCTCACAACTGGCATCCACTTATAATACAATAGAAGAAATAAAAGCACATGAAGGAAGCACATTTCAAACAAATACAGAAAAGGCAGCTTGTTCCTCAAGTGTAGAAAATGAAGGGAATGAGAATGATGTGGATATACCTCTTTATAATAAAGATCTGAAAAGTGAAGAAACAGAAGAAGAAAGCTCAGAAGTTGCACCTAAAATCAGCCAAACACCAAAGACTATATTGGAGACAGAGCTCCAAGGTGAGAGTGTACTTGAATCTGAAGATGATGAAGAACACGTGTTAAATGAAGAAAGAAACCTGGGAACTCAGAGCTGTGAAAATCTTTCAAAGGAAAATATCTGTGACAGTTCCTCTATCAGAAAACCAGAAAATGTAAGTGAAACATGTCAGGACAGTTGTGAAGAAAAGTTATTACAGCAAGAAGACAAATCAGTAAAAATAGGAGATTTTAGCTTTCTTTCCAAAGATAACTCTTCAGAAAACGAAGATCTGAAACGCGAAGAAAACAGAAACAGTGATAGTGAAGAAAGTATCTCTATAGGGAAGGGTAGTGATGAAAATGAATATAATTTGTCTTGTGAGTTAAATGTTTCAGATGATGACAGAAACACACGTAGCCCTTGCCAAATTTTAGATGATGAGGAACAGAGGGCTATGGATATGAAAAGTGTTAATATGTCTGCTATATCACAGGATAATCAGTCAAATGATGGAAGTAGTCCACAGGTTAAAGCTGAGTCTATTACAAATGTTACACAGAAAGACGATGATGGTGGTCCATTTAGCTCTGGTGACGAGTCTGTGACAAATAATGAGTCAGACGACGGTGTCAGAGACTTAGTTTCACTCGATGAGATATGTGAGACAGAGACCTCTGTTGATATAAATGAAGGTGAATGTGCAAGAACAACAGAATCTGGCAGTGTTGAAAATAATGACAATCTGTTCGAACCACAAAAAGAGACCAAAACAGATTCAATTCGAGAGCACCAAAAGGAATGTGAAACAACACAAAGTTTGCTGGTTGTTGAAAGCAAGGAAAGTGATGCAGGAAGTAGGGAAACTACAACTGAAGATGTTGATTTTGAGGGAACTATTAATGATGCTCAATCTGAATTGCAGATGGAATCACTTAGTATTGAAACCAGCAGAACCATTTCACCCGAAGACAATTCGGCAGTAGCTCTGTCCTCCGAGCAGCACGCCAGTTCGGTAACTGTCGAGGAGAGGGCGTCTGTCGAAGGTAATGCCGATATGGTTTCAGATGGACATCAGATTCCAGCTTCAACCGATGTAGCCGTTTCTGAACTGAAAGATAAAGCTGATGTAGGGGAAATATGTTCTGCCGGCAGTGTTGGCCTTCTGTCTTCCGAGACAGATGAATTGGAAGCTGATAATTCAAAGAGAAGTTTGTTAGAAAGTGATAATCCAGATAATGATTCTGTTGACAGTACAGGCCATATATCTAGTGAAAAAGACAAATCTGAAGTTGATATGTTGAACAGAAGTTTATCCGGAATTAATGATCCGGAAAATGTCCCTGGACTTGTACCAGCAAACATAAACGAAAGGTCATTAGATGACATTGACCCTGTTAAATCGACTACTCCAAATCATCTAGAAAATGATGATGCATTTAATGATAAGAAATTTTCTTCAGATGAAACTAAGTCAATGGATTCCAAGAAAGAAGAAGAAAAGGAGGAAGAAGAAGAGGAGGAGGAGGAGGAAGAAGATGATGAGAAGGAGGAGGATAAAGAGGAGGAAGAATCTGAGAAGGAGGAGGAAAAAGAGGAGGAGGAGGAAGAAGGGGAAAAGGGGAAAGAAGAAGAGAAGGTGGAGGAGGAAGAGGGGGAGAAAACAGAAAAGGAGGAGGAAGGAGGAGGAAAAGAAGAAGTAGAAGCAGCAGCAGCAGCAAAGGAGGAAGAGAAGGAAACACACGAAGAAACAAAGATCATCTCCTCCCGTGAAGAATGTGATAGTGCATCAAATTCATTGTCTCAGAATTCTGTGCAAGAGCTTGTGCAGAATAATTCTAGTCCTGACACCACTAAAGACAATTCATCGTATGTGGAAAGGTTACCCTGCACAGAGATTCCAAAAGATTCTGCACTTGAGGCATCTGAATTTCAAGTTGAATTAAATGAAAAACGGAGCACAAATGTAAATGAAAACATCACTGGGAAAATTTCACAGGATACTAATTCTTATTCTGCTGCCGAAGAGCCAGGTAATGTCGATATTCGTCTGCACTGTTCAAAAGGAGAAGAAATGGATCACACTGAGGAAAATAACTCACTAAACATTGCAAATGGTCTAGAAACACCAGCTAAATATCCAGCGACTGAGCACTCGACAGGAGCCCCAGTTATATCAGACGATGTCGGTATTCTGCCAGAAAATGCTGAAACATCGACTAAAATTGAATTACCGTTGTCTAACGGTACTGATTGTCAGCAAACATTAGAAAATAGTGCTATGGAGACAGACGATTTAAAAGACAGACTCACGGAAGAGAGTAAATCTAATCAGGAAAATACAGTGAATGATATACAGTCAGAAAAAATAGTGAAAAAGGCCAGCATAATGGAAAACTTGACTGCAAACGACAGTGGGTCTAGTGGAGATCAAGTAAATAACGAATCGAGGAAGCGGAAACTGTCTTCGTCACCAGAAGATGAGCCTGTTTCAAAAGAGGGCTGCAGCCTTCAGTACAAGGGCTTTAAGAAACGTATACTAGCACAGGCCTCCTTAGAAGTAGCTGATGAGCAGATGCACCATCAGCATCAGACACTACCAAAGCCAGAAGAGCTGCAGCCCGACTTAGCAGATTCGTATACCACTCCACTCACAGAATATGCACAATACCTTGGATTACAACCAATTGTAAAGTTCAAATGTTATCTATGTGGAGAGACTGGTTTTCCATCAATTTTGTCATTACAGGAACACCAATCTAGCTGTCTAAAGACCTCGAAAACAAGACCAGTTTCCCAGCAGCCTGCAGTACCGGAGGCTGTACCGGCGGAAAGTGCAGAAGGTGACTGTCCTGCCGTTGGAGTGGCAGCAGCTACAGCTGCAGGGCCAGCTGATGTTTCTGGAACACCTTCCACAAACTTCAGAATCTCACGTAAAGTGTATCTTTGCTCTGTCTGTGGTACGTACTATGAGAACTGGAATCTCTTTCTGCATATGAAGGAGATGCACCGGCGTTTCATCTGTCTATTTTGCTTAACAATGTTTACTGATGCAGGAATGTTAGCCACACATCTTTCTGGTGAACATTCAGTAACTGATCGTTTGTATGATACGCAGGAAGGTTTCCGGGCAGAAATTGCTGACGAAGCGTGCTTCCTGGTATGTTGCGATTGTGAAACAATTTTTGCACATACTGACAATTTCTATGAGCACGTTTGCCCGACAGCACCGTCTGTTGAAAAACACCGACCGCAACAAGAACCGAAACTGCTGCAGAAGCACCGGCACCAGCAGCAAAAACAGAAGGAAATTGAACAGAGTAACCAGCATATGCAGGGAGTGTGTTCCCTGTGTGGCTTGCGTGGTGCTCACTTTCCGACGTGTCGCCGGGCTTCGTCCAACAGCAATGCACTTACAACTTTGGTGGACGGTTCTGGGGCTGTCACAGAACTCTCACCTCCAGATAGTGAGCAACAGTCAGAGAAACAACCAGTTGCAAAAACAGACACAGTAAAGAAACGCACTGGGAAAGGGAAAGCTACTACAAAGACACTACCGAGTGGAGATATTGATGCCGAAGTAGACGGAGATGAAGATTACGACATTAGTCATGCGGCAAGTTTCTGTCAGATCAACATTCACGAAACACCGGCAGATAAACCTAAAGCTTCTGACCATTCAGCATCGTCAACACCAGTGGCAAAGGTGACACTTAAGACAAAAAATATACCTACAATTGTCCTATCAAATAATAGTGCCACAAAGAAAAATATTGTTTCAGTAGTGAAGCAAGAACCTGATACACCTGGAATTCATAATGAAGTAGATGAAAAGCCTACTGAAACACATACTGATTCTGCTGTGTTAGAGTCTCAGAAACCAAAAAAGACTGCAGAATCTATTGCTGTGACTGGCATCAGATCAGGAAAACGTGGTGCATCCTGTTCACCTGTACCGACAACTGAAGGAAAGAAAGCAAAATTCGACCAGTTAAAAGATCCCGTGACGGCATCTGTCGAAGACACCGAGGAACGTCGAGGACAAACTTCGAGTCCAGTCCCCGAGTCAGATAGCTCTAGCAGCCACAGTCAAGACTCTGATCGCTTGCATATAAATACTCAGGAATCGGAAAGTGTCGACGGGCAAAGTTGTGCCGATGAAGATGATGCGGCAGTGAAAGAGGCAGCGAAGGACCCTGAAGCCACTGATGCAGATAAAACGGAAGAAGAGTGTACTACTTCAGAGAAACAGGTGACCCCTGCGTCTACAATAGGTCAACATCCGAGGGACAGGATTTCTGAATCTGAATCTGAGTCTTCAGGATCAGCAAATGATATTCCGAGCCACAAGACAGAAGATTCGAGTTCGAGTTCGGAAGCAGAGGTGGCGTCTTCGAGTGAAGATAGAAAGCGAGACCCACCGCCGAAAGATACAGCGAAGCAGAAATCTGAAGATATATCAGATGATGGGGGAGGAACAGCAGAAGGACCCGAGTCAGGTGGTGAGGAAAGTAGTAAAGATTCACCTGCACTTGTTGTAGACGAAGAGGCTGCTGACGATAAGAAGGACAACGGGAGTGGATCGAGTCAGCCTACCACAGCAGCAGAGGGTGGTGAAATTCAGGTTGCTGGGGACGATGTCCCTGCTCTCGAGCTAACTTTGGAAGAACAGCCTGAAGTTATGACCTTACAAGCACTTGTGAAGGAATGTGTGAGAGTATCGTGCAACTCGTGTGTGTTCTGTAACCACGCAAAGAAAATTGCTGTAAACGGGTCACAACTTGCTCTCCATCTGCTTGCCGAACATCGTTTTGAGCCAGTTGTTTGTACAGATACAGCTGACCTTAAACCGGTGCCTGCGGATGGTTTCACAGCAAGGCTGAAAGAGGCTGTGCACAATCTGCATGAAGCGTTCTTCAATACTGATTCGTATGATAGTACAGCCGAGCCATCAGAAGTGTCGTCTGCTGAACGGGGTGATAGTTCTCATGTTTATGATCGTAGCTATGAGTGTTTCCACTGTCATTTTGTTACAACTTTACACAAGGAGTTATACGTCCACAATCGTAAAATGCATCAAAAAACGATATTGCTTTGTGTTATGTGCAAATCTAATTTCTATAGCTACAGTGAACTGCTGTGTCATATATGCCCGGGTTTATACGCTCCTGATGCCGATATCTCATTCCGCTGCTGCCTTTGTACAGTTGACAAATTACCTTCAGCTTTTCGATTGATGGTGCACCTTCGGAAGCGTCATCACGCATGTGACGTTTGTCTGGAGGCGACAGGTGACCAACAACGTCTGTCAAATCATGTATGGAAACACAAGCTTCACCACCTGTGCTACAGGTGTGGGATTGCATATAGAAATAAACCTGATATCACCAAGCATCTGTTTTGGAAGCACGGTACTGAGAGTGTGCTTTGCAAGAAGTGTTTGCAAAAGAAATGGCCTCATGTGTATCATTTCTGCATTCCCCCGACAGCATTCAACTGTGAAGAATGTGGTACTAGCTTTGCACGGGCAGTTGCACTGAAAGTACATCGTCGACTGCATTCCGGTGATCGTCCTTATACTTGCGAAGACTGCCCCGATTCTTTTATTTCACGCAAATTACTGGCTCGACACCGTCGTCTAAAGCATGCGCCACCGGAACCTTCACCGCCACCACGGCCATCTTCACTTGAGAAGAATGCTACTGCACAGAGAGAGAGAGAGTATCCTGGTGCATTGGAAACAGAGGCCAGGTCTGTTAGGGATTCTGATACAGATCAGGATAAGTCAACCTCAGAAAACAAAATGTCAGTTAGTTTGGATAATAGAACTGATAACCAAATGTCTAGTGACGGAGAAAAACAAAATGATGCTGCAGTTAAGAAAAACAAGGTAAGTTCAAAGAGAAAAGTAATTTCATTGGATTTCCTTTGTTGCTTCCAATTTTGTTGGCCTTGTTTACAATTGTATATCTACAAATAGTATATTATAATTATGGTTTACTTGTTGATTTATGTTCCTTTTTCACTGAGATTATTTCCTCCAATTTGGGGGTCCTGTACGTCAAGGTCATAAACACAACTACTAATTCATTGAATTGCATTGTTCACCATGTGTGTGAAACTAAATACAGTATAACACCGTTTTTATGTTACTGTAGTTTACATTTTTTCGCTTTTTAACAACTTTTTGTTGATCTCGTCAAATTTCCTGTATAGACAGTGTTAATTCGCTCCCATTTTTCCATTAACATATTTACATGTTTGCACTGTTTTACACTTTATGAAACCATGTTCTTGGAGAAAACAATTATGTAATTAACATAAATTGACACTGGTAAGGCTTTCGCCTTAAGCATAGTGTTTATAAATGTTACACAGTTAAGTTTCTTGACACTTTGCATTTATTCAAACTGATATTTTGCATTTCGTTGTTTGACTCACAATGCAGTGGCTGATTGGTTCATTCCATCACTCACTGCGAGGAATGTCAGCTTAACTTAGTTTATGCGACTGGTGATTTTTCATGGTTTACAGGACGCATTATGAGAATTTTAATGTATTGTGAAGTGCAAATATTTATGAAACAATTTTTTTGTGTTGTTTCGCGAGGACGGTACAAACCTCTATAAAAAAACCCTCAATCTCAAGGTGTGCTACGTGCCGAGGAAATGCATGGCTGTTGAGGTTGAACAGCCACTAGCGAGCAACCTCTGAGAAACCTGCCGCACCTCAGTTGTATAAGGCTTACCCAGGCAAGCGGGGCTGTGTCTGGGTGGACCTTTAATTCCCTAGCTGCTCGTGGGACACACATGAAACGAGCAAATAAAAGCGTGGCCGGCTGCGAAAACGGCGTCTCAAAGTGTGGTAGAAGTACATTCAATGCCTCACAATATGACCCCCAATCGTTCCCATCCCTAGCTACCCCATGGGAGGAACGACGGGCGAAAGACAGGGTTGAGTCCTACTCCCCTAAATTTCTTGTCTGTGCCAGGACTGATGGGGAAACTTTTAGCAATACGAAGCCACTCTTCTTTGTGGATAATCGAGAAGACAAGTATGGCGAAGTCTTAGGTCTGTCTAAAATGAGAAGTGGTGCAGCCCTCATTGAAGCGGCATCCCCAGCACAGTCACGGGCACTTCTGGCCTGTGATAAGCTGGGGGATGTTCCTGTGACTATCACTCCTCACAAGAGTTTAAACATGGTTCAGGGGATTGTTTTCCACCGTGATCTCCTCCTACAGTCAGATGATGAGCTCCGCGCCAACCTTGAACGATGAGGTGTCCACTTTGTCAGGCGCATCTATAGGGGACCCAAGGACAACAAGGTAGCCACTGGTGCCTTCATCCTGGCCTTTGAGGGCGATTCTTTGCCCGAAAAGGTCAAGGTTATGGTATACCGGTGCGATGTAAAACCTTATATTCCTCCTCCGATACGGTGCTTCAAATGCTGGAAATTTGGGCACATGTCCTCCAGGTGCAATTCCAGCTCCACCTGTAGAGAATGCGGGCGTCCATCCCATCCGGACGCTCCTTGTGCTCCTCCTCCTATTTGTGTGAACTGCGGACAGCACCATCCCCCTTGCTAGCCAAACTGCACGGTGCTCCATAAGGAAAGAAAAATTATGGAGGACAAGACCATGGATAAACTGTCATACAATGAGGCCAAAAAGAAGTTAGAGCGACTGCACACTGTATCACTGAAGACGTCATTTGCGACTGTCACGTCATCGCCTTTTCCCTCAGTGTCGGCGGTCCCCATGTCTTTAACAACTTCTGTGGGCCCTCAGGGCCGTAAAGCTCCATCAGCCCCCTCGATGGTTGGGGGTTCTCCACCATGTGCTGCCCCCAATACACCTCCTGGGGGAGCACATCTCCCATCGGGGACGACAGTCCCCGTTACTCAGCCGGAGTAGCAACACCTTCCTCCGGCTCCTCCCACTCGGAAGGGGTCCCTTGGGACTCTCCCTTTCGAGGCCTCTCAGAGTACCACGGAGGGTCCCAGCCAATGGCTGTCGGACTCGCACACCCCTGGTCAAAGGGCTGTACACTCTACCTCGAGCCCTGCCACAATCTCTGAGAAGCCCTCTCAGTCCGTAAAACCAAAAGGACAGCGAGAGGATAAGAAAAAGAAACCAAAGAAAAAGGATTCTTCTGTGGCTCTAAAGCCACGCCATCACACATCATCTGCTTCTGACAACGAGTTGGAGATCCTTGCATCGCCCAAGGATCTTGCCATTCTCAACTCGCCAGAACCTATGGTTCTTGACCCAGCAGATTCTGAGCAGTTGGCAGCAGATACTCCTGTGGAATAAGCTGCCTTGCTTTCAGTCTATGGCTCATCAGCTCGGTGCAAATTCCATCCTCCAATGGAATTGTGGCGGTCTTTTCCACCATATTGCTGAGCTGCGACAATTACTTTGCTGCTACGCAGCATTTTGCGTTGTTCTGCAGGAAACATGGATTCCTGCCCAGCGGACCCCTGCCCTTTGCAGCTATCGGGGTTATTTTAAAAACCGTGCGGACTATGACAGGGTCTCTGGAGGTGTTTGCGTCTACGTCCTTGCTACTGTCCCCAGTGCTCCCGTGGCTCTTCACACTAGCCTAGAGGCAGTGGCTGTCAGGATCAGAGCGCTACAAGACATCACTGTCTGCTCTCTTTACCTGCCCCCAGATGAGGCAGTTTCTTCTACTGACCTCACTGCCTTGGTTGCGCAGCTTCCACCTCCATTTCTCTTGTTGGGGGACTTCAATTCCCACCACCCTTTGTGGGGTGGTTCTCAGACCTCGGCGCGTGGTAGGGAAGTTGAAGCTTTGCTGGCGCAGCAGGATGTGTGCCTTCTGAATACTGGTGCTCCTACGCACTTCAGCATCACACATGGCACATATTCTTCCATAGATCTATCCATCTGTAGCCCAAGCCTTTTGCCACATCTTAGTTGGAGCGTCCACGACTACCTTTGCGGTAGCGATCACTTCCCTGTCATTCTGTCGCACTTGGATTTTCACCCTGCAGCCTGCCCACTCCGTTGGTGTCTCCGTCGAGCTGATTGGCAGGGTTACACCTCGACTGCTGTGGTCCCTACTCCACTACCAGCAGACACGGATATGGCGGTTCAACTGATCACTACTGCCATAGTTTCTGCTGCCGAGGCTAATGTTCTGACTACTGCTGGTTCCCCTCGGCGCAAGTCTGTGTCCTGGTGGACGTTGGAAATTGCTGAGGCCATCAAAGACCGCCAAAGAGAGCTGCAACGCCACCGGCGCCGTCCCACATTAGAAAATATAATTGCCTTTAAAAGACTACGAGCCCGAGCCAGACAACTGATTCGACAAAGCAAGCAGGACTGTTGGGAGAGGTACGTCGCCTCCATCGGTTCTCGCGCCTCCCCTTCCTGCGTCTGGTCTAAAGTACGACGTCTTTTCGGGTACCGGCCACCGGCAGGAGTCCCATCTCTGAATATCGAGGGCACCCTTTATAGTGACCCGTCCATAATAGCCGAGTGCTTGGCAGACCATTATGCACGATGCTCCGCGACGGTGAACTATAATGCGTCCTTCTGTTTCCTCAAGCAGTGGGTAGAGCGGACTCTGTTATCTTTCGCTACACGTCGCCGGGAACCGTACAATGATCCGTTTACAGAGTGGGAGTTCCAAACTGCTCTCAATGCATGCCCTGATACCACCCCAGGGCCAGACCGCATACACAGCCAGTTCGTTCGTCACCTGTCGGCAGAATTCCAAACCAAACTGCTGTCCCTGTTTAATAGTGTCTGGGCAGGGGGTGTTTTTCCATCCCAGTGGAGGGATAGTATCTGTCCCTGTGCTGAAACCAGGTGGAGATCCGCTGGCAGTTGATAGTTACCGTCCCATTAGCTTAACAAATGTACTGTGTAAGCTACTTGACCGCATGGTGAGTCGCCGGCTTCTGTGGGTACTCGAAGATCGATGTCTCCTGGCCACGCAACAGGGGGGGGGGTTTCCGTCAGGGTTGCTCCAGTATTGACAATCTAGTGTCACTGGAGTCTGCCATTCGAACGGCCTTCTCTAGGCGTGAGCACTTAGTTGCGGTCTTTTTTGACCTCCGGAAGGCATATGACGCTACCTGGTGCCACCACATTCTTGCAACATTATATGACTGGGGCTTATGGGGTTCACTCCCCATTTTTATCCAGAATTTTCTTTCACTCCGCACATTCAGGGTTAGAGCTGGTACCGCCCTCAGCTCCTCCCGAGTCCAAGAGAACGGTGTCCCACAAGGCTCCGTTCTCAGTGTACCACTCTTTTTAATTGCGATTAACGGTCTAGCAGCGGCTGTTGGGTCATCGGTTAGCTGTTCTTTATTTGCCGATGACTTTTGCATATATTACAGCTCTTCTAGCATTGTTGTCGCCGAACGGCGTCTACAGGGAGCTATTCGCAAGGCACAATCATGGGCCTCAGCCCATGGCTTCACCTTCTCCTCTCCCAAAACCCGGGTCGTACACTTCTGTCGTCGTCGGGCTGTTCACCCCCATCCAGAACTCTATGTATCTGACGAACAGCTTCGTGTCGAAGAAACACACCGGTTTCTCGGCATGCTGTTTGACAACCGACTGACTTGGGAGCTGCACCTTTGTCAGTTGAAGCAGAAGTGCCGGAGGTCTTTAAATATCTTGCGTTGTCTCAGCCACACTACCTGGGGAGCTAGCCGTCAAACTCTCCTTCACCTCTACAAGGCTCTAATCCAGTCACGCCTGGATTATGGAAGTCAGGTGTATGACTCTGCAGCACCTTCCGCTTTACAGATCTTGGATCCGATCCTTCATGGTGGTGTACTTTTAGCAACAGGGGCTTTCCGTACTAGCCCTGTTCCAAGCCTCCTTGCCGAAGCTGGCATCCCGCCTTTGCGGTACCGCCAGCAACAGCTGTTGGCTTCCTACGTTGCCCATGTTCACACTACACCGCACCATCCCAATCCTAGGCTTTTGTTTTCCGAATACTGCCCTACCCTGTCCACAGCGTCGACCCAGATCGGGTCATCCGATCGCAGTCCGCGTTCGTGGTCTCCTTTCCTCCCTCGAGGCCCTCCCTCTCCCTATCGCATTCTCCCGCCACTCCCATATCTCTCCTTGGTCCATCCCTCGCCTACAGCTCCACCTACAATTGTCCTGCGACCCAAAGGCGTCGGTTCCATCACTCATACTTCGTCACCAGTTTCAGGACATACTTGGCGCATTCGCTGATGCAGAAGTACTATATACTGATGGCTTCCAGGTAGATGGCAGAGTGGGTTACGCCTACATTCATGGCGACCACTGTGAACAACGCTCGCTGCCACATGGCTGCACAGTCTTTACGGCAGAGCTGGTCGCAATACTTAGAGCCCTTGACCATCTCCGTGCATGCCCCACGAAGTCGTATGTCATATGCAGTGACTCCCTGAGTGGCTTACGAGCCCTTGACAGTGTTTTCCCAAACACCACCTGGTGCGGTCCATCCAGGACTCCGTTTTCAATCTCGGCAAGTCCGGCCGATTTGTGGCCTTCATCTGGACCCCAGGCCACATTGGCATTCAGGGGAACGAACGTGCTGATCAGCTAGCCAAGCAGGCAGTCGACTGCCAGCGCCTGGAGATCGGTACCCCAGAAAGGGATATCCGATTGGGTCTACACCACAAAATCTCCATGGCCTGGGACTGTGCTACACCAAATAAGCTCCATACAGTTAAACAGTCAACTGCAGCTTGGAAGACCTCCTCCTTGCCTTCTCGAAGAGACTCGGTTGTCCTGTGTCACCTGCGTATAGGCCATACATGGCTAACGCACGGCTACCTGTTACGTCGTGAGGACCCACCAGGCTGCCGTTGTGGCGCGCTGCTTCCTTCTGCGCTTTCTTCGATTTTATCCGACGATGCCTTCATGGTTAACCGTGTTTTAGGTTTTATTCGCGCAGCTGGATTTTATCACATGATTTAATGGTGGCACCTGAAACTCGATCTTTCAGGCGCCCACCATTCAAGCAGTTTTAATATGGTGTTACTTTCGTCTCGCTAATGTTTTTTACTTGGCAGTTTTGGTACGTGCGGAATGGCTGGCTCATCCATTATTATCCTAGTGATCAGCCAGCCTCAATGTTCTATTGCACTGTTTTAACAACATTGCTTATTTGAGCGTCGACTTTTATGGTTTTTCCCCTTTTTATGTTGCCATTTTAGCGCCTCTTGTCACTTCATCATTCTGCAAAATGCGCTATGTAGTGCTCGTCTTTCCAACGGAAAACCATACTTAGTGCACTCCTCGATAGGAACGGGGGACTGATAACCCAGTCGCGTTTAGCCCCCTTCAAAACCCCCAACAACAACAACAACAACAAGTAAGAGATTGCAATTCAGCAACCTGGTTGGTTCCACTGAAAAACAGTCAGTTCATAGTTTCACACACCTCGTGATGATTCCACTGTAAAAAGCTGTGTAGAAAACCGAGGTGGAGATTCGTCTTTTCATTCAGTCACATTTTTTTAAAAATTGTTTATGAATGGTGGGATCTATTGCGTTAAAATGATGTTAACAAGGGATTTTTTTAGGATGTAATTATTATTTAAAAGTGTTCTCAGGGTACAGTTCACTGCCAAGCCCGTACTAAAATGACGCAATAGCTACACCCACACTCCACACTCACTAGTAAACCCAGTTTATGGTAATTAATTTACCCTGTCACCAAAAGTGTACTTAAAAAGATGTGTTCATTTTAATATGGTCACTAAATGCTACACCAATCCAGTCTAGATAAATCTTCACACATTCTTGAATTGCGTTACACGCCACACGGTTGCAATGTTGCATAATAACATAATTTTCATAAAAAACAAAATCTCGGATACAGGGCACTGCATAGCCGCTGTGCTACAAGATGTCGACCCTGTACAAATGTCACAAAAAACAGTTAGATATATATTTGTGCATGAGAGTGTGAATAAATTCTGGAATATCATTGTTCAAAACATTGAAAAATACGGAACTAGTTCAATGTTTCATTACTTAAATAATTAATGCCAGTTAAAAGCTTGCTGAGAATGATGACTATGATGATTGAAATTGTGTCAAAAATTTCCACATCCTATAAAGTTACCAGTTCCAGGTTCTGCTTGGCACTTAAAATAGTACCAAATGCAGGTAACATTATTACGAGGCACATCCAGAAAGTAAGTTCTGTTTGCTAATAAAATGAAATTGTTCACAGATACAGAAGAAATTTGTATTGCACAAATTTCTACAACTCTTAAGCTACTTTTCCACATAACTGCTGAAATTTTGCAGGCATTTGTCATAGCGTGACACCAGGTTTTTGTATACCTTCTTCATAGAAATCTGCCACCCGTAACAATTTCATGCATCAGTGATCGTGAAATTTGGGGGAAGTCCATAGGTAGACCACTAATAGTAAACCTACAGTTTTCCTGGATCTTATCATCAATTGCGTGAACCAGTTCTTCTGTAACCAAAGGTGGACGCCCACTTTGTTCTTCATCGTGCACATCACTACGCTCGCCATTGAACTGTCGGACCCATCTTCTCACCATCGAATCACTCATCGCATTTGGTCCATAAACATCGCAAATTTGCCGATAAATTTCACTTGGTTTCACTTTCCTCACATTCAGAAACCGAATCACCGACCTGATTTCACAGGGGGCGGGATTTTCAATCAACGCCGATATTCCAAACAAGCACAACAAAGCATACGTAACTGACAGCGATCTCCAAATGGCGCACGTTCTTTTCCTTGATACACATCGCCTACAGCGCGTGCGCGGAACTGCAATCGCAGCACTGCAGCAGGGAAAAATTGAAACGGAACTTACTTTCTGGACGTGCCTCCTAAATAATAATTAAACTTCCTGGTGAGTATTTTGATGCATATGTAGCATACATAAGCTATGAAAATACAAGGTTGATCCAGTAAGCAAATTTCACCATTTAAAACGTTATTTCCTGCAATTTATGTCTTCCTGCATTTTACACCATTTTCTTTGAAGTCCCTTGAAAAGTGTAAAAACGGGGTTCTACTGTCTTTTTAACACAATGTTTATCATTATTAGTCTGTTCTAACAGATAGTGTACCAAGTAAGCAGAAGGCTACTTTCATTTGAAAATAGAAATATGTTTAGAGTACCCAAATATAAAACAATCAGGAATATAAAAGTACCCTCATTGTTTTTTTTTTTTTAAGATGCTCCCCTTTTTTTATTTTATTTTTTTATTGTTAGTGATCAAAATTACAGACTGTCTAATAAATTTAACATATCACATTTGTTGGTGGTGTCATCATCATCTGGGATAATAGCTCCTTCGTACCACTGAGGGCAAAAAAGAGGCAGTGTGTGTCTATATTCAAGCACCAATGAAAATGTGAAATCAAAAATCACAGTTTTACACTCATTTTGCTAATTCATCCAAATACAATGCAATTTCTGAAAATACAGATAATTTGTCAGTTTAGGTCAGACTGCAAATTGACTCAGTCAAATTGCATTTTAAATGTTACTGATGTTAATAAAAAGTCGGGGTACATAGTAAACACTAAGTGTTAGCAGCACATTGAAATGTGACTGATTTAAGGAAATTGTCAGTTGAATGACTCCTTTTATTTGCTTGTTTATCCTACTTCTCAGCCAAACGCATGTCAGTGTTCATTTCCAACCCTTCCAAATCGTCAAGATAAATATGGATGTGGTTGTAATTGCCACAGCTTCATTTGTAAATGTGAGGTGACTCCTCTATTACAGTGTGTAAAAAATTTTGAACTCAGCAACAGTATATTCACCTGCAAATCTGAAACAATCCCATGCTTTTCAAATGATGAATTTGTGGGAAAAAGATCAACGTATAAATGAGTACAATGCAACATTTAACAATGGAAAGATCAGGTTGGAGAATCAACAATATTACAACACTAGATTGCAGTTGACTGTAAAGATGATGGTTGATCTACAGACAGGTATGTTGAAAAGACTGTGACGCTCGGCATAATATGACTTAAGCCTACTGTGACCCACTGGCCCGACACCCACCACCCAAGACGACCCAAGTTTCTGCTCCTTCTATCATACACCACTGCCAATTCATGTCTCGCCCTTACTGTTTTCCTCTTCTCTCTCACATGAATTTTTATTTTGGACATGGTATTTGTGAGTCTCTGTTTTATGAGGGCCCTAGTTTTTCTGTCTATTTCATATTTTTCTAGTGTGCCAAGAGGGTCAATCTGTCTGTGTAATCGCATGCCTTCTTAAAGTCCACAAATGTGACTACAGTGTTGAACCATCTGTCTAACCTTCAGGAGTGTTCGCAGATTCCAAATCTGTTCAATGCATGATCTTTCCTTCCTGAAGCCTGCTTGGTATTCACCTGTCTTTGCCATCAGCTGGTGGCTCTAATCTATTGAGTAATGCCTTTGAGAGAATTTTGTACGTGACCCATATAACGAGATTCCTCTGTAATTATTAGGATCTGTCTTATCACCCTTTTTATGCGGTGGGTGGATCGACCACATTTCCACTCCCGTGGGATTTCCTCTGTAATCATATTTCTATGAGAATTTTATGAATTCTCTTTGTGATTTCTTGGTCTTTTGTGTTTCCAGATCTCAGCAACAATGCCATCTTCTCTGAGTTTTATTGTTTTATAATCTCCTTTACCTCTCTGATTGCGGGTGCTTCCGAATCTGGATTTTGTAATGTCTCCGTGAAGTTTAATTGTTCTGTAGTTTTCTCACAATTGAGAAGTTTATCAAAATATATTTTTTTAAATAATTTTGCAATTTTCCCTGGTATTTGGTTCTAGATAACCATCAGTTGTTTTGAAGCAGGTGTTTGAAGGTTGATAACCCTTTAGGTTTTCCCTGAATATTCTGCACAAATTTCTCATGTTATTTCTCTTGAAATCTTCTTAAATGTCATTGAGTCTACTTTTGTTGTATGCTATTTCCACTGATCGAATGTCTTTTGAGGATTGTCTGGGCTTTGTGGAAATCCTACCATGTTCCTGTTGTTCTGTTAGTGCCAAACTTCTTCCATGCCAGGATTATTCGGTCATTGGCCTGATCACAAGTTGCGTTCCACCACCTATGTTTGAGTTTTGTGGGGGATTTTGTCCAACCCATTCCTCTCTGAACTGTTTTTGCGAGATCTGTCAAACTTTCTGTTGTAGTGTGATTAATTTCTTCATTAATTTTGTCTTTATTTATCTTAAAGTATTGTGTCCGGTCTTATACTTTTAGTAGGTGATGGTAGACTTAATAAACTCTTTGCCTGTTGTGACATTTCATATTTCTCTTCTATTTTTATCAGTTATGGCTACATGATCTAATGGAAACTCTCCCCAAATGTTTTCAGGTGTTTTCCACATTGTGAGTTTTTGTCTTGGCTTCTGAAATTGTGTTGACATAATTTTTAAATCAAAGTCTTGACAACAGTGTATAAGATGTCCCCCATTCTTATTCATGTATTTATGCGCTTTGTGTGGGCCTGTAGTTTGCTTGTACTACGTCTCTTTGCCTAGCTGTGCATTGAAGTCTCCTAATATTATTTTAATGTGATTTTCTGGCATTTTGTTTGTGACTTCTACCATGTCTTCCCAAAAGTCATCAACTTCCTGTGGTTTCGTTCTGTTGTGATCATTCATCATTGCATGTGCATTGATGTTTGTGTAACTTTTGTTTCTCGATTTGAAGGTTGTTGTGGAGCTCTCTCCTGACACTGAACTGAAATTATGATGATATCTGCAACTGATTTATGAACTGCAAATACTATGCCAAATATTGTCAGTGTTTCCTTTCTGACTGCAGGTTTTCCTCTGTATATCTTTTAGTTTTCTCTATTGAAGTCATTTTCATCCATAAAACCCATCTCCTCTACTGTGAGGATTTTTCTCTGGAATTTTTCTATTGTATCCATAAATTTTCTTAGTTTGACCAGTGTATTCACGTTGTGTGTGCCAATGAAGTGTTTACGAAGGGATTTTGGGCAGCTCTAACTCTTCTCATGTTGTTCCTGGTGTCCCAAATCCAATGACCAGGATATTCCAGTATATTTACTGAGGGCTGAGGTAGTGGATAGCTTTCCTATTGTTCTGTCACAATTATTTCAAGTTGAAGGTGATTGTAGTAGTGTACTCTGTTGGAGAGCACAATTTTTACAGACTTGATTGTTGAGATCAAGACATTTGTAACAGCTGCACCAACTTGGTGAACAGATGGTGACCACTAGCCACTAGGTGCCAGGACACACACTAATGGGTTTATTTTTGTGTGTTACTATTTGGGCCGCGATGGGTACTTCATTTCCCCAGTATCCCCATATCTGGAAGGCTTTCCCCTATCTGCCTATTTTATTTATTGTATTTTTCTTCTTACAAGGGACACTTTTGATCTTGAATGCTTGGAACTTTACAAAACCATGATTTGAATAGCACTTGATCATAAATAAACCTGTGGTCTTTATCATTTCCATGCAGAATGTTGCATTCTACTTCAAGTGACATTTTAATAGAGGGAAACAAAGTAACAAGATACCAATACCATAGGAGGGAAAATATATCATTTTCAAAATTTCAATCAATAGTGCCAAAGACACACACCTCAAAAGCACATATCTTACACACCTGATAGTGCTTGTTTACACAGGTTGGGGCAAATAAAAGTGGCAATTAGAAGAGTATTCCGGCGTGCAAAGTAACATAGCAGAGGGAAGGAAATGCAGTATGAATCAGGACTACAGCATGAAATGTTTCTCATCGTAGATCTGCAGTTTTGTACTATTTCACAGTTTACATATTGAAATGTTCTAGCCACTGTTTAAAATATCTTCTTCAAACGGCAAGAACAAACATTTCATATTAAAAGTCTCTCTCAGCCGGGTTAAGCACGTAACTTTAACGTAACTGTGAAAAGTTTAGTTAAGAGATCCAGCCTCAGCTGTGCCTCTGTCATTACTAGAACCTGGAACCATAATGAATAAACTTCTTCTTGATGCCTGTTGTTTGATTTAAGATGTCCGTAATAAATAAGAATATAAAGAACAACTCCGTTTTTTTTTAGAAACTTCTTAAATCAATTTATTCGCCTTATGGATGGATACATTCGACATCAGTCAAACCATGAATGAATAATATTACAATAGTGCCAAGAACATTCATATAAATCAACAAGAAGAATTCTTCAATTGTTTTTTTTCCAGTGTTATTCCTAAATAATGGAGAAACTTCTTCGTATTATGTCCTATGACATCTGTGATTACTGTGCGCTGGCCTTCGCCCCCAGAATCTGCAACAAACATTGATTCTGTCGGCAGTTTCTGTACTGGTCCAGCATAACAACAACTTAATTAATATGTAGTTACCTCAAGTCAACGTAAAAGAAGGTAGTAGTGTTCAATGTAACATTACAAGCAGATGTTGAAAGTGACCACCATACATCTATTGGCATATATGGGCTGTACTCAGCATGTTGCTGAGGGCAGATCAAAGTGGGACTGATTAAATTGCTGTCATCTCATTAAAAATGTTCTGCTGCAGTTCTTGAAGATGGGGACTGTGGTGATTCATGTTAGACTTTGGGGGCACCCTTCAGACTGACAGATAAGGGGCAGGTAGGGGTTCAAGGAAACTGACCTCTGTGAACAACTTGGTCAGATGTGAAGATTGTGTAAACATGCTTCACAGTTCGGGTGGTTGTATGGCCAGTTTCTCTATCCTGTTGGAAGTGACTGTAGATCTTTTCTTCCATTAATGCTGCCACAATTTGCTTCAAATCGTATTTAATCATTTGGGCTACTTTTATTAGTTTTAAAGAGCAGAAGTAGAATTGTGATGAAGTAGTTAACTCGGTCGATGTAGCTCCATGTTGTAATGGAATTGGGACTTCGACAGTTGCCGTCATATGTGTGAGGTGACACATGTTTCTTCAGGAGCTGGGGAAATATAATTAAGTAATCGGTATATATGGCCATTTCGACAGTTCACTTGGA
This sequence comes from Locusta migratoria, assembly GCA_026315105.1. Lineage (NCBI taxonomy): Eukaryota > Metazoa > Arthropoda > Insecta > Orthoptera > Acrididae > Locusta > Locusta migratoria. The sequence continues at coordinate 674,336,916 of CM048744.1, forward strand.
TGGCTGGTATGACATGACCTGAAGATAGTATTAGTGTAATACCGAAACTGGTTGCATAAATAAAACAACATAGGTATACAGCTGTTGGTGGCTGAATAAATAATTTGCTTAAAACAATGTGCACACCTCATTAAATCGATGTTTTTGCATTTATAATCACTTTGGCATTTGGTCATCTATATATCAAAAGCCATACTAATTACATTTTCAAATGATATAGGTATGTTGGGGTCATTAACCTGCCATTTGCCAAGCATATTCCAACATAGTTAAATCACAGAATGAACTTTGATGATGAAGTAATGATGATGTACCACTTCCAGTAAGTTTTTTGTTGACAAAGTCGCTCACAAATTACTTTAAAAGTTCTTCAGGTTTACCGTATATTGTTCAAAGATAATTTTTTGCACTCCCATTTCCAAGCTTCCAATAAAACTTCCTTTGTTTGCTTTCTGAAGACTCATCCCAAAATATTTGTTTGTCGAGGCATACTAGGTTTCTTCCTTGTTGATTTTAGTGACACCATTTCATATACTATCTACCTGTATTAGTCTAAGAATCATGTACTTTGATCTGGGTATCGTGCCTATTAGGAATCATGTCACTTTGTAATGATAAAAAATAATAAGCTATTTATTCTTTTTTAACAATGGAAAATCTGATTTGAATGTTAATAATAGAGGATAGATAAAAACTCACCGTAAAGAGGAGTCACTGGCCGCTCCAATGCTGGAGTGTCCGGAGATGGTTGTGTGTGCAAGTTATGTCTGAGTGACAGGACCGACTGTAGACCTCTGGTACAGAGCCGAGTGGAGTGTCTGAATCAGAGGCTCAGACAATGTAGGCTGCAGATTCCTCGACTTACACCTTCGGGTGATAGGGTTCAGGGTTCTGGGTTCTGCTGAATCGGTCAGGTGTCCACTACACAAAAGAAGCGGCTACATGGGGGAGGGGGGGGGGGACCTGTGTGGCATGGACTGGGCAGTTTTTTAGGTTAATGGGCCTTGGGAGCACACAGAAAGGGTTTGTCTCAAAGGGTACAGGTCAAATACAAGGTGAACAGAGATTTAGAAACCATTGTTCTAACAGTTGCAAACTGTCGTAACTGTGTGTGGGGAAACTACCAAGCTCCAAGTGCTAATAGAAAGTACTGAATCTCAAATCGTATAGGTACCAAAAACTGTCTAAAGCCGGAGATAAGTATACCAAGCGAGGTTGCGCAGTGGTAACACACTGGACTCGTATTCGGGAGGATGGTGGTTTAAATCCACCTCTGGCTATGCAGATTTAGGTTTTCTGTGATTTTCCTAAATCACTACAGGTAAATGCTGGGATGGTTCCTTTCAAAGGGCATGGCCAGTTTCCTTCACGATTCTTACCCAAACAACCCAAGTGTAAGCTCCGCCTCTAATGACCACACTGTCGACGGGGCGTTAAACACTAATCTTCCTTCTTTCCGGAGTTAAGTACAGCTGACATTTTTAGAATGGGACAAATGGTGTTTAGAAAAAGTAGATTTAAGAAAATAGATAGTGGCATATTTATTGCTGTCACAGTCGGTTTATCCTGTAGCGAAATTGAAATAGATTGTTTCTGTGAGTTGGTATCGGTAGAGGTTATACCTGACAACCAAAATAAATAAATAAATAAATTGAATTAATAATTGGTTCTTTTTACTGACCCCCTGACTTTGATGATTCGATTGCAGAAATGTTCAAACAAATCTTGGATCAGATTTTTAAATAAGTACCCAAAGCATTCAATTGTAATCGGTGACGACTTTAACTTACCCTCAATATGTTGGCAAAAATACATGTTAAAAACCAGAGGCAGTTATAAAATGTAGTCCGAATATTGTACTAAATGCATTCTCCAAAATTATCTCAAGGTATTAGTTCATGAACCCACTAAATGGTAAATGTCTGCGAGAACATACTTGACCTCTTAGCAACAAATAATCCGGAGCTAATAGAGAGCATCAAAACAGACACAGGGATTGGTGAACACAAAGTTGTCATAGGAAGACTGAATATTGGACTTTCCAAATCCATCAAAATAAAGTATATTTATTAAAAAATAAATAAATAAATAAAAAGATGAAAAAAAAATCAATTAACTCTTTCTGGAGTGAGAATATCCAGTCTTTCAAAACTGAGTGTTGATAAGATGTGACTTACATTTAAAGAAATAATATCAACAACCATTGACAGATTTATACCAAACAAATTAACATAAGAGTGGGCTGACCCACTGTGGTACATAAAAAAGATTAGATCACTCTTGCTTAAAAAAAAAAAGAAAAAGAAAAAGAGACAGAGAGAGCGGGGGGGGGGGGGGGGGGGGGGGAGGAGGAGGAGAAGAAGAAGAAGAAGGAAGAAAGGTGACAAATTTAAATTGACACAAAATCGCCAAGATTGGTAGTCTTTTACAGAGGCTAGGAATTTAGTTCAAACTTCAATACGTTACATACCAAAAGATTAGAAAGCTGCACAGGTCACTACAATATTCAGGAAAGGCAATAGAAGTGATCCACAGAATTACAAGCCTATATCATTGACATTGGTTTGCAGCAGGATTTTAGAACAAATATTATGAACTACCTCGAAGAGAACGACCTGTTCACCTGTAGTCAACATGTATTCAAAAGGTATTGTTCTTGTGATGAGTGCTATAGACAAGGGATGTTAAATATATTCCTTATTTCTAGATTTCCACACTGTACGTCACAAGCATCTTCTAATCAAATTGCGTGCTTGTAGAATATCGCTACAGTTGTGAGACTGGATTCATGATTTCCTGTCGGAAAGTACATAGTATGTTGTAATTGACAGAAAGTCATGAAGTAGAACAGAAGTGATACCTTGTGTTCCGCAGGGAAGTGCTATAGGGCCTCTATTCTTCCTTATTTTTATAAAAAAATTAGGAAACAATCTGAGTAGCTCTCGTAGACTGCCATTTATTGGTTAGTAAAGTCAGTAGAGATCAAAAGCAGCTGCAAAATGATGCAAGATATCTGCATGGTGGAGAAATTGGCAATTGACCCTTATTGTTGAGAATTGTGAAGTCATCCGTATGACCACTAAAAGAAATCCGTTCAACTTCAGTTATACATAAATCAGTCAAATCTATAGGACATAAATTCAACTAAATACATAAGAGTAATAATTATGAACAACTTAAATTGGAAAGAACACACAGAAAATATTGTAGGGAAGGTGAGCCAAAGGCTACATTTCATTGGCAGAACACTCAAAAGAAACAATATTTCTACTAAAGAAACTGCCTACACTACACTTTTGGAGTATTGCTGTGCATCGTGGAGTCCACACAAGTTCGTGGAGTCCACACAAGTTGGGACGACGGACGATGTACTGAAAGTTCAGAGTAGGGCAGCTCATTTTGTATTATCACAATATGGGGTGGGGGGAGTGTCAAAGAAATTATGCACAAGTTGGGGTGGAAATCGTTAAAAGAACAGCGTTATTTGTTGCTGCGAGATCTATTTGTGAAATTTCTTTCTACAACTCTCTCTTCTAAATCAGAATATATAATGTTAGCGCTCAGCTACATAGAGAGACAAGAACTTCATAATAACATAATAGAAATCAGATTGAAAACAGAAATATTAAGGTGTGTGTGTGTGTGTGTGTGTGTGTGTGTGTGTGTGTGTGTGTGTCGTTTTAAATATTTTTTCCCCACGAGCTATTAGAGAGTGGAACTGGAGATAAATATCATAAAAGCAGTTCAACAAAACCTCTGCCATGCACTTCAGTGTGACTTGCAGAGTATCTTTGCAGATGTAAAACACATTTCTGTTTCCTGGCAACTGTCTTAGCAATTTCTTCCATCCATGTACTGGTGCTTCACAAAATCGTGGCCGCAGTGGAGTAGTCAAGCGGTCTACGGCGCCTCGCTGCGGAGCACGCGGTTGCTTGCCATCGGAGGTTTGAATCCTTCCTGGGGCATGAATGTGTGTGTTTGTCCTTAGGTTAGTTTACCTTAGTTTAAGTAGTTTGTAAGCTATGGACTGATGACCACGCAGTTTGGTCCGATAGATTTACAAACATTTGAACAAAATCATGTAAGATGAATTATGCTGATGTACAGTTAAGTTTTCTTACTTTCCGATGTCAATTACTTCATGTAAATTCAAAATATGGACTGAAAAGCCAGCTTTGACTGAGAAGGTGTTGGTTCACCTCTCACAGGGGAATAAAACCTTTCTATTCACCATTTATCCAATATCACCTACAGATGTTTCTATGAATTTTATTACTTCTTAGATATTTTTCATCTTTGCTGTTCTCATTTCTTCATCTTGAAAAGTAATTTAACATGTTACTTTTAAAATTTTCTGCCTATTATAGTTTATTTTGGGTAGACATTACACAATATTAATTCCTTCTAGAAAAATTATGGCCTGATCAATACACGTTAAAATGTAGTGTACATATTTTCTCTTTACTGTACATGATGTGATTGTTAAAAGTGATTCTGTACATTTATTTGTTTATAAATTAAAAGGAATAAGAAAAGTATGAGTGTGTGTGTGTAAGGGAGGGGGGAAGGCACATGGTAGTCCTGTAGTCCTACATAAGAAAACCATATTTTTCTGTGGCTTTTTTTTTAAAATTTACTATTACTTGCTTTCAAAAATTTTATTTCGTTGTGATTTAAAGTTACTGTGTTGAAGAGTGCTGAAATTCATTTGCAGGTCATGGATGTGTATGATCTTCCTCCATTGAATCTCTCTTCAGACAGTGATGATTCAGATGAACCTGATAACAAGGACAGTAAAACTGTGACTTCTCCTGCTGCTGTATCTGCACCAGATGTTAAAGACTCTGAAACAGAGGAAAAACCTGAGCCGCCAGTTGCTGACAGTGTTGCGGGTGAAGATGAGGAACCTGCCCCTGTGCAGATAATTGACGGTATCTGGGATAATTTTAAAAACTACAAAGCAAGCCTTGAACGGAAAGAACAAGAAGCAGCAGCTGCATCTACGGGATCGCACAGCACGTCACAAGCAAGCCTCGAACTTAAAGAACAAGAAGAAGCAGCTGCGACTACTGAATCGCACAGCACTTCACAAGCGAGCCGCGAATCCGAAGAACAAGAAGCAGCAGCTGTGACTACAGGGTCGGACAGCACTTTGCCTGAAAGCCTCGAACTCAAAGAACAAGAGGCAGCAGCCGAGAGTATTGGATTGGACAGCACTTTGAAAGAAAGCCTTGAATGCGAAGAACAAGAGCCAACAACTGAGGCCACGGAATCGTACAGCACTTCACATGCCATTGAAGTAATTATGTCAGATCATGACTACTGTATGGTCAGTAAGCCCAGTAACCTAGGAACTGTAGATGGCGCCGAGTCTGGTGAAGGTGCCTCTCTTCATATTGCTGGAGGTTTAAGTGCAGAAGGACTCGATGTAAGTGATAAGACAATAGAGGGAGATAAAGATTCAGGGTCGAATACAGACAGTTCACCCGAAACCATGGAAGCCACTGACGATGGAAATAGATCGAAGGTTGTAGCGGCTGATAGTGTATCTGCTGTGTCTGTCAATAATGGACTAAGAGTGTCTTCAGGACCTGAAAAAACATTGACACAATTATCAGACACAGGAAGAGCTCCGGTAGCGGCAACGGAGGCATCCCCATCAGTTCCATTTGGAACCCCACCACAACCCAGCAACCTATCTACAACCACATCCTCTAAAAAGCGGACAAAACAGCCACGTAAACGACAAAAACGTGATGGGGCCAGTTCGTCGTCTAGTTCCTCCAGTAGTGACAGTGATTCGTCTAGTTGTAGTTGTGGAACGAACTGTAGTTGTAGCAGCAGCAGTTCGAGTAGTTCGGGTTCTTCATCGAGCAGTTCAGACTCTGATAGTTCGACGTCAGAAGGACGTAGGCGACAGGCAGCGAGACGAGAGAGGCGGCGTGAGAGGGCGCGGAAGAAAGCGGCGGCAGCTGCTACGGCAGCTGAAGCGGCAGATGCAGTGCCAGCTAATGCCAGTGAAGCAGCAGCGGAACCGATGAGCAGAACGCAAACTGCAAATTCTGTACCAGTTGCACCGTCTGATACAGAGCGAGGTAAGTGACATTATAGCAGTGTTTCTGTGACTACAAGCTGGTGTGTATACATTTCAGTTGTTGATTGACTTTGAATTAGAATCCTATCATTTACTCAACAATTTTTCCAGTATGTTACTGTTGCCCACATTTTGGCCTATAATGTGAAAAGATTGAGTTCAGAATGAAAAGCCTCTGAGTTGTTGTTTGTTTTTGGATACTGCATATTTGACTCTTTTTCAAGAATGACTTTTCTTATTTTCTTCAGTTTTCAAGTAGACTGAATTGCTGACCAGTCTTTTTCTTTGAATGATGAAACTTCTGCTACTATCAATGGAAAAACTACAGCTTAAAAATCATAATCCTTGCAGCCAGATGTTATTTTCAGAGAGAAAAGAGGCATTCATTGGGAAAGAGTTGAAAGATGGTAGGGAGGAACAGGTCACAAAGGTCTTAGGAGCGTAACAACATACACGATAATGTTTACATATTCATACAAAACAGCTAACTGTTCTACAAACAATAAATGATAAAGGTCTGAAAAAGCAAATATATGCTACATTTACGAAACAGTAGTAGTGAAAAAGAAAAAGATGATTGGTCGTTCTTACTTGCCGTTCCCATTAATTGTCACGCTGTTCTGTTAACAACATTGCAGCTCCCAAAAATCACTTATAACAGGAAAAACATAATTTACCAGGGGGAAAAAGACATTTCTCCCCAAAGAAACTGCATTTACACCCAGGGAAAACTGAAATTATTACCCGAGAAAATATCCGGAACTTTTTGTTCTTGTCAACTTATACACCCTGAATGATGCAGAAAGGGAAGTGAAAATGGATTAAAAGAAAAAGATAAATGAAACTTGGAGAGAATAAATACAAATATAAAATAGATGTGGGGGGGGGGGGGGGAGAAGAAAAAGGCAGCTTTTTTAAAAATTATTTTCTATCTTTCATTCTTTTCAGCACTATTTGTTCCACATACATTTCTCTTCCATTTCTACTCCAACTTTACTTCACACTCTGTGGCTACTGTAATTTATAAACTAGGGCTCACTGAGTGTTTTCCAGTATTTCCTTCATCTTTGCCTCTCATTATTCTCATAAATTGGTTACTCTCAACCTAGAATCTTACCATCTTTCAATTTTTCCAACCAAGATCAAATAATAACGGAATCTAAAAGTAGTAGTTTCTACTCTAAGACAAATACTGGTAAAACTTCCTGTAGCCTAGACATTTTTAAAAATTTCACAATGAAATATTTTTATTACAGTTTTGTCATGATAAAATTTTTCCTTTTGTATAGGGATCCTCTTCAGATTTCTGCACCTGTGCAACAGGTTGTGTTAATATAGGCAATATATGAATTGATGAAATAGTTTTCTAATTATACATTATGAATATTTTGGAAGAGTTTATTATAGTAACTATTGGTAATTGACAGTTTCTCCCTTTCCTGATTAAGCTATTGTTAGTGACACATATTCATTGCATGACTTTTTTTGAGACGCTTAAATTTATATAGACGATCTTAAAGATCATTTCTCTGTGTTGAGAATGCTTAATCCTGAATGTTGTGTGTGTGTGTGTGTGTGTGTGTGTGTGTGTGTGTGAGAGAGAGAGAGAGAGAGAGAGAGAGAGAGAGAGAGAGAGAGAGAGAGAGAGAGAGAGAGAGTCCGTCCCTGTCCGTGTCCTTAGTCATCAGGTGCATTTTCTTTGGTGTTGTAGCAGATATTTGCAATTATGTTTTTACTAAATGTAGCTGGACCCAATCCAAGTGAAATGCCTCTCACTTTCATGTCAAGTCTAGTGCCTATAGAGAATGTTGTTTTGTTTCCTGATACAGACAATGTCATTCTTAAAAGGAAAGCCCATTTGATCAAGTGGTCCTGAATTAGTCTGTGACAATATTCTGTTTATCAATACGTATTACACGTAACACACAAAGAATAACCAGGTATCTAGCAGCAATGGCAGCACTCTTTACCACGATGACCCCTAATGTCAAGTAGCAGCACTACAGAAATGCTACTGGAATTACTGTTATTAATAATGGAGGATAGGTAACAACTCACTGTAAAGAGGCTCATTGAGCTGCTAACAGGCGGGAAAATAGATTATCACATTCACGCAGCTTAAATTTTTGCCCATGGCCTTCATCAGAAAAAGAAACACATACATTCATGCAATCACTCGACACCTATACACACACAACTATCATGTCCGGCCACTCCAGTGTCACAAGCATCTAGACTGTGAGTTAGTTGGGGAGTGGAGGTGGAAGGACGCTGGGTAAAGGTGGGGATGGAAAGTTCTGCATTGCATGATGGATTTTAAACGCTCTGATAGGTGGGAATTTTAATTGTGACAATGAATACAATGAAGGAAAGGGACAGAAGATGATAAAAAGGAGATGGAGATGAGTGTGGGGAGGGAGTGGGGGGGATTTGAAATGATTATAATTATAAGGAAAAATAAAAATAGGAAAAAAGGAAAATAATAAAGTTAGGAAAAAATAAAAAATAAGTAATAATAAGAATAAAGATTAATTATGGTGATATTGTAAGTGGTGACACAGTTGTAAGGAAGACATGATATACAGTGAAGTGCATAGGGAAGGAAGAGAGGGGGGGAGATGTTAGGCATAGGGTGCAGGGATGGGAAATTATCTTAGGTTGAAGCCAGGATGGTTGCGGGACCGTATAATGTGTTGAAGGGCCAACTCCCATCTGTGCTGTTTAGAAGAGCTGGTTGTGGAGGGGAGGATCCAGATGGCTCGGGTAGTGAAGCAGCCATTGAAATCGTGTGCTGTGCCATAGGGTTGTCTATCTTGCTTTTTGCCACAGTTTGATGGTGGCCATTCGTCCTGACGAACAGCCGGTTTGTCGTCATACTGACATAAAATGCTGTGCAACGATTGTAGCACAGTTGGTATATCACATGGCTGCTTTCACAGGTGGCCCGACCTCTGATGGTGTAGGATAAGCCTGTGATGGGACTAGAATAGGAAGTGCTGGGTGGGTGGATTGGGCAGGTTTTGCATTGGGGTCTTCCAGTGGGATATGATCCCTGTGGTGAGGGGTTGGGAGTGAATATGGATGGACTATGATGTTGTGGAGGTTGGGTGGCAGTGGAACACCACTGTAGGAGGGGTCGGAAGGATCTTGGATAGGATGTCTCTCATTTCAGGGCACGATGAATGATAATAAAAGCCTTGATGAAGGATATGATTAAGTTGTTCCAGTCCGGGGTGGTATTGGGTGACAAGGAGGACACTCTGTTGTGATTAGCTCACAGACTCTCCACCAACCCCGCCCCTTTACCTCCTGGATTCTTACTTGTCACTGTTGATACCACTTTGTTGTACACCAATATCCCACATACCATGGTCTTGCTGCTCTCAAACACTACCTTTCCCAATGCCCTACAGACTCCAAGCCTACTACCTCATTCCTTGTTGTAACCCTAACCAATTACATCCTAACAAACAATTAATTTTCCTTTCAAGGAAATGTATACACTCAATTCACGGCACAGCCATGGGCACCCATATAGCACTCTCCTTAGCCAACCTATTTACGGACCATCTGGAGGAAACCTTCCTAGCTTCCGAAACCCCTGGCCTGGTTCAGGTTCATTGATGATATTTTCATTTTCATGATTTCGACTCAGGGCCGGATACCCTATCCTCGTTCCTTCACAACCTCAATTCCTTCTTCCCCATCAGTTTCACTTCGTCTTTCTCAATCCGGCAAGTCACGTTCCTGGATGTTAACTTCCATCTCACTGACAGCTCAATCAACACCTCCGTGCACATTAAAACCTACTAATTACCAATAGTACTGCACTTTGTTAGCTGCCATCTGTTCCACATCACAAAATCCCTCCCATACAGCCTTGCCACCTGTGGATAGTGAATTTACAGTGATAAGAAGTCCCTTACCCATTATGCCAAAGGCCTCACAAAGGCCACCACAGATAGACATTACTCTCCTGACCTAGTCCGCAAACAGATTTACTGCGCCATGTCCCCACGCCCCACCAATCCTCTCCCCAACCGCAGTAACCAGTCACAACAGTGCCCTCCTTGTAACCCAATATCACCCCGAACTGGAACAACTTAATCACATCCTATGTCAGGGCTTTAATTATCTATCATGCCTTGAAATGAGACACATCCTACCCAAGATCTATCCGACCTCTCCTAAAGAGGTGTTCCATCGCCCACCCAACCTCCACAATATCCTAGTCCATCTCTGTGCTACTCCCAACCTAAACCCCTCACCACAGGGATCATATCCCTGTGCAAGACCCCGATGCAAAACCTGTCCAATTAACCAACCCAGAACTTCCTATTCCAGTCTTGTCACAGGCTTATCCTATCCCATCAGAGGTTAGGCCACCTGTGAAAGCAGCCATTTGATACACCAACTCTGCTACAATCATTGCACAGTGTTTTATATCGTTATGATGATGAACCGGCAGTCCATTGGGATAAATGGCCATCACCAAACTGTGGCAAAAAGCAAGATGGACCACCCTGTGGCACAGCATGCAACTGAGCACAGCACTCTGGATTTCAAGGGCTGCTTCACTGCCCGAGCCATCTGGAGCCTTCCCTTCACCACCAGCTCTTCTGAACTGCACGGATGGGAGTTGTCCCTTAAACACATTCTATGGTCCCACAACCATCCTGGCCTCAACCTCATCCCTGCACTCTATGCCAAATACCTCCCCCCCCTCTTCCTTCCCCACCTATTATCCTGTATCTCATGTCTTCCTTACAACTGTACTTTTTATTTTTACTTGGTTTTTATTTTTTCCATTTTTTTCCTAACTTTATTTATGCTTTTTTCCTTTTTTTTATTTTTCCTTATTATCATTTTACATCCCCCCCCTCCCCACTCCCTCCCCATAATTCTCTACAGCTCCCTTTTATCATTTTCTGCCCCTTCCCTTCACTGTATTCATTGCCGCAATTCAAATTTCCGCCTATCAGAGCCTTTAAAACCCTTCATACAATGTGGAACTTTCCATCCCCACCTTTACCCGGCATCCTTCCCCCTCCACTCTCCACCTCACAGTCTAGATGCTTGTGTCGCTGGAATGGCCAGACATGATTGTTGTGTGTGTATAGCTGTCTGACTGATTACGTGAATGTATGTATTTCTTTTTCTGACGAAGGCCATGGGCAAAAATTTAATTTGTGTGAATGTGATTATACATTTTTGTGTCTGTCAGCAGCTTAGCGAGCTGCTTTACGGTGAGTTGTTACCTATGCTCCATTATTGATATTCCGATCGGATTTTCCATTGTTGTTGTTGTAACCATTAAACTGAATATCACACTAGTTACGGACCATGCTATTGAATGGGTGCATAAAATTCTGATTTAAAAATGATTTTGCTTGCAATTAGGGAAAAGCTTACTGTTTATTAGACTGGAGAAAGATTGTGATAGGCATCATTTGTTTGGACCTACTCAAGATAAACATAGTAAATATTTCATTGTAGATATCTGCTGAAACATCATATTGCCTGGCAACCCATAGGAGATTACTTATACTCCGTGCACTCTGAAGTGGCGGCTCAAGGTCACACAGCTGTGTCCCCACTCTGCACCCTCCCTCCCCTACTCCCTTGCCAACACACTGCGCAGACAGCCCGCTTAGACAATGCGCCAACAATAATAAGCACTGCTGGTTTTTAAAATTAATTTATCACATTTTAGTGACCTTCATTTCGTTTGTTGTGATATGTATATAATGTACATCACTCCAGAGGTTATTACCTGAAAATAATTACATTTATAGAGAGAAATAGTGAAAAAGTTATATGTAACTCGCCAAACAGAAACTACGGTGGGCGGACATCAGCTTCACTATCTTCGTCATTACTGGAAGTCTCGTCACGATCGTCACGTAGATTTATTAAAATCCTCTGAATTTGTTCACCTCTAAGTCCTTCCTTCGCAAAGTCTTCTTCCTGCAATCGCTCTGCATGGGCAACACATTTCTGCCAATCTTCTATTGTCACGTTTTTAATGGCGTCCTCCAGTAATTTTCTCACATCTCTAATTTTAAATGTAGAATTCTTTTCCGCTACCTCTCGCTTTATTTGAGCCCATATCAGTTCAATGGGATTGTACTGACAGTGATAAGGATGAAGCCGTATTACTTCATGTCCCATTTCTGTAGCTAGATCGTCAAGCTCATATCGTCTAAAACTGCTGCTGTGTTGCCTGACAGTGCAAAGCAATTCAGCTCAGGTGTGTGTGGGATCATGAGGTATGCTTTTCCTTTGCAGCCATTCCAAAATATCGGCTTTCTTGAAACTTGAGTTGGGAATTTTTTCTTTAAGCATGGAATGATAGCTTGCATTGTCCATGACAATCACACATCCTTCTTCCAGGCTTTGAAGGAGATCAGTAAACCGTTCCCTAAAGACTGTATTATTCATTTCTTGGTGGTAATCAACACCGCTTTTAGACTGGAACACCAATTCTGCCCCCTCTATGAAACCATATTTGGCCGATCCGGCATGGCAGATTATCAGACGTGATCCTTTACCTAACGGGACCTTTAGACCACCGTTTCTTTTCGAATCCTGCCTGGTAAAACTTTTTGAATTGTTTTGATTTACCCATGTTTCGTCGATGTAAATGATAGGTCGAGGATGATCTCCATTCTTTATTTCAAGCATTCTTCTTAAAAATGAGGCTCTTGCGGCTACAACATCTTTTCTCTCCATCAAAAATCTTCGATCGTCATTAGCTCTTCTGTATCTGAAGCCAAGTTTTCTCACAATTTTATGCAAAGATGTATTACCTCCTGCATAGTCTATCTTATCTTTTAAAACATCTTTAAGTTTTTTAAGTGTTGGGTATTCACCATTATCGTAAAATTCTTGGATTGAGCGGCGGATTACGTCTGTGACAGGCTTTTGGCGAGTAATGTTTTTTCTTGGAGATGAAAAGCTTGGCCCTAGGATATCTTCATTTTCGATAACACTTTTATGCGCTTCCTCACAGATGCGTTGCACTGTTCTTACCGACATCTGACAGGCTTCTGCGGTTGTTTTTTTTAGTATCTCTGAAAAAGTCGTAAACCTTTTCTTGGCAGTTTTACAATGCTTTGAAAAAAATTATACACTTTATACAGAATATCCTTTGACTGACGCCTAATATCACTCAGACTCGACATTGTAAAAAATTTAAATGTAAACGCAGAGAAACGCTACCACACTGTTGTAGAACTGCAGAAGGGATGGACGGCGCACTGGGGAGAGGGGAAAAGGCACTGTGGAGGGGGTGATCACATGACTTGCAGAGTGCCGGCCGAATGACCTTGAGCCACCTCTTCAGAGTGAACGGAGTTTAGTTTACTGTCAAAGTTGTAACTATAATATACTCTCCTCACTTGCTACAGTTAAAGAATAGTAGTAGTTTAAAATGCCAGGAACAGTTCTTTACTATTAACATTATATTCAATCCAAATGAAGTAGTACAGTAAAAAAGTTAATTCCTTGACCATTTTTAAATATCTTACTTTATTTGTGATTACCCTATAAGTTCAAACAATTTTTAATTTTACTTTGCATGGTTTCTGAAGGCTTGCCATTTTTATTTGTAAGCACACGATCATATTTCAGTTTGGAGACTTTAGCACTAATTTAAAAATCTCTGCACTGGGTTAAGTTAAAACACTGAGGTTGACACCACAATATTGTTTATTACATAAAAGAACCTAAATTCAAATTTATCCAGTCAAAATAACGTCCAAAATTTGATATCAAAATTTTATTTAAAATTCAATTATTAAGCCCAAAAATAACAAGCAAGCATTGATTTATCGGAGTCAATTTTTTCAATAGCTAGATATAATAAGCTACTAGACCTATATAGATAATTAAAACTTTCAAATGTTTCCTCAATTTTTTATGAATTTTTGAAATTAGGGGAATTTTCATTTTTAAAAAAAGTTTGGGTTTAGTTATCTATGGTGGGACCGATTATAAAATATTTGCACAGTTTGTACACCAATATGATTGCAAAGTACTATAACTTACAACATTGATATTTCACTGAACAAAGATATGAATGTTCAAAAATAGGAAATAATCAACATTACACAACAACGAATGTTAATGCTGTTGCCTGATTCACGTGTGATATTGTCTGGGTATAATCAATTATTATTGGAAAGGAACTTAATTATAAACAAAAACTGGAAACGGTAATGCAATAAACAGACAGATTTAAAATAAATATTTTCAATTGACATACTTTTAGAGATGTGGCGTTTCTTAATCCTGGTGGTAAATGTTAAGAACACTAATTTCTTCAGAAAGCTTTTGTGGGATATAGTAAGACCTCTGAGTTGCTGTGGCAAGTTCAAGCACTGAAAGCTTCTTAATATGTTTTTAATCGGTATCCAAACTTTGCCACAAGTAGATTTCTTGAATAACATTCTTGCTTCAAGTGGATGGTAAGAATACACAAAGTTATGATTGTTTTCTGATCATATTCTTAATAATCTGCAAGCCTCCATTGTTCATCTTAAACACATGGCACTGTGTCATTCAGTGTTAAAGAAAGATATGTAATTTTACTGACGCAGTGATTCTTGTAAATTTCTATTTCTGATGTTCTTTATAGCATCAAATAAAATTTTCTGCAATGCCAAGGATTTTGTGGAATTTGATTGTTTCTTTTATTGGTATACAGTTTTTAAATCTGGTTTGAAGAGTTGTTTTGTTGTGAAGAACTACCTCTTCTTTCTTTTTGAGGAAATAGGTTTTAATTAATTAATTCAGCAGTCTTAAGTTCCCAATATTTCTATTTGAAATGACTAGTCTTGGTAAAAAGCTTTTGCCAAAACCATTCATTTTAATTAAAATATTTCAATCCTAACTGTAGAATTAATTCTTCTTCTTAATTATTCTTCTAGTAACAATGTTATCTAAAATTATAAATAGGTGATGCCTTTAATATATCATTGCAAAAGATATAACAAGATTTTGGAAAGGATAGGTTGCTACTCACCACAGAGAAGTCCGATGAGCCACGGAAAGGCATACGTTATAGAGTAAACAAAAACGAAGCTTTTGGCTGTTAAGCCTTCATCTGCCACAGAAACACACACAAACCCAATCACTGTTGGATCCTTTAAGGTATTTCCCTTGCAAAATATATACATTTCCTGTTCTGTAAGAATATGGTCTGTGAATTGTTCTTTGTAGGCTTTTTTCACTTTTTATTTTGATGTAACTCATACTGCATAGTAAGCGTGTTTATCATGGCAAGAGCCAAAAAAGTGCCTTTTGGCTTCCAGCAAAAAATCTACATTGTGGTGGCCTTTGATCTGATTTTCTTTTTCTCAGTCTTGGGCAACTTTTCTTTTATGTGATTTATTAATCCTTTTGAAACAAATGGACAGCCCCAAGTACTATGCTCCAAGTAGTCACATAGTATGCAAACTGAAGAACCAAGAATCTCCTCTGTCATTTTTGAAGTACGTAACAAGTTGATGCATTGTTGCCTAGTCATTGACCCTGTGGCATCCCTGTATCTCATCCCGAATGGATAATGTAAAGTTTTCAATAAAATCAGCTAGGACTAGTGGTTTCATGAAATTCTGTGTTTTGTCCATCAAAAATTTGCTTTGCATTTTAGACACATAGTTGTGACTCTTCGAGATTTTGTGATCTTCGAGACTTTATGATTCATCGATTAATGATTCAAAGTACTCTTCCTGAAATTTAACCACTGTTAGCTAGCGTATCTGCACTGTCAGTTGTGCCCTGTTGGGCATTTCCTCCTTGAATTATTCAACAAATATTAGAACAGTATTCTTAAGTGAGTACTTATACACATATTCATCATGCATTCATAACTTTTAGTTAGTGTCGCAGACCATTAAAACTAGTAACTCTTTATAGTTAATCATCACTGTGGTGGAGTAGCCGAGCGGTCTAAGGCGACTCGCTGTGGAGCGCGAGGTTACTCGCTGTCGGAGGTTCGAGTCCTCCCTGGGGCATGGGTGTGAGTGTTTTCCTTAGGTTAGTTTACCTTATTTTAAGTAGTTTGTAAGCTACGGACTGATGACCAAGCAGTTTGGTCCGATAGATTTACAAACATTTGAACGTTTAGTTAATCATCAAATTTTGCACCCATAATCATCTGTCTGGCAATCTAATAATATAAACAAACACATACATAGTGAGTTTCACTTACATATCACATAGGGCAAATGTTACAAACTTTTGACCTTCCAATTCTGCATTCAAGATGAAAAATTTTGAAAGCTACATAAAGTTCATTTAAAATTTACAGCAGTAGTCATTTCCGCTTTGTTATTTTAATTTATAACAACCCATCTTTGCAACCTTGTCATATGCTACTGTTTTCATAATCTTCAAAAAAGCATCTTGCAAGGATGTTATTTAAAAATATTTATATTTTAAATCTGTCAAAACATATGAATGATCAATTGAGCAATGTTTCCCGTTTTTGTTTGTAATTCAATACCTTAACTTCAATAATAATTGATTACATCCTGCCTATATACTCATGAATTAAGCAACAGTATGAACATCATTTCAGGAATTATTTTCTCATTTTCAAATATTCATATCTTTGTTCAGTCAAATATCAATGTTGAAATTTTTACAATACTTTGGTGTACAAACTGTGTAAATGTCAGATTTTTATATTCGAATAGAGATAACTAACCCCAAACAGTACAAAAAATGAAAATTATCAAATTTTAAAAATCCATAAAAAAATTAAGGAAACATTTGAAAGTGTTCTTGTTCTGTATAGGACTAGTAGTTTATTATAACTAATGGTTTGGGGGGCGGGGTCTCTTTGCAATCTTAGTTGTTATTTTTGTGCCTAGCAAGTGGATTAACAATTTTTTTGATGCCAAAGTTGGAGATCATTTTAACTGGTTATTATTTAATTTAGACTTTTTTTTAATAATCTATTTTGTAGTGCATACTTATCTGTAAACAATCATGTCAATTGTAGTGTTGTAACTTTGCACAGAGATATTCAAATTGTAGCTAACATCTCCAAACTGAAAAATGATCACACACTTACAATTAAAATTGGTCACCATTCAGTAACAGTGCAAGGTATTTTTTTAAAACTGTTTTGAACTTATAACAGTTAAAAGGTAATTACATATAAAAAAAATCAAAATATTTAAAAATGGTCAAGCAACCCTTATCGTACCACTTCATACGTACTGACCCATTTTCAGTAATAAAGTGGAACCAATAGAGAGGGAGACTCGGTGACCAGCATGTTAGTCGCGCACTGTCAGAGTTGCATTGACTTTGTAATGCCGCTGCTCAAGTATCCCAATCTGAATGACCCCGTATAACTACACGTGCCACATCTCTTGGTCAGGTCACACAGTATCTCAGTCGCTTGGTGACTTGAATAGGGCCTCTAAACTTCTTTTTAGCTGTAAGATGAAAAAGCATAATGCCCTGTTTTAACAATATTTTGAAAGGGATAGATTGCTACTCACCACACAGACATCCCAATGAGTTGCAGAAAGGCACATGCAAAGGGCTACTTGATTTGTTTTCAGCTTTCAGCCTGTACACTGTAGTGAGATACAGAAGAACACACACTATACCCAATCACACTTAAACCAATCAGTGCTGCCAGGGGCCATCCCAGGCTTGCTGCAGTGGCTGGAGATAGCAATCGTGTATGTGTTGGGGTATGTGATTTTCTGTCTGATGAAGACTGTACACATAAAAAGGTGAAGAAGAAGAAGAAGGGGGGAGAGAGAGAGAGAGAGAGAGAGAGAGAGATATAAGCCTTTTGTGTGTGCGCCTTTATATGACTCATCATGGCATCTGTTTGGTGAGTAGCAATTTATCCCTTTCAAAATATTGTTGTAACCTTTTCTGAACTTTCCCTTGTTTGACTGTGCCCTGTTTTGCATGTCTTTAGTTCATTACAATTGCATTATATTGAAGCAGTGAAAATACATTTTGCTGGAATTATATGTTTTCATTGATCTTTGTTGTGCAGAATGTGCAGATGACGTGATTCACGAGTCTGATCTCGAGACGGACGAGACCGAGACAGATGAGGATTTCTACGACCAGCATCCTCAACGACAAGCCAATAGGTTACTTGCTGAGAAAAGAAATCGGTTAATGTTGCTTGCAGCTGTTGCTCCAGCCAGTAATGGAACTGCTCAGTTGGCACAGCAGCTGCAAGAACTGAATCAGCAACAGCAGCAGCAGCATCAAGAACAGCAACATCACCAGAGGCAAGAAGAGCCACAGCAGCAACAGCGCCATGACGACCAGCAGACACAGCCAGTGCCACTTCAGCAAACATTGCAACAGTTGCAGCCACAACAACGTATAAGAATAGGACCTGGTACCGCGTCAGGAGATTCGAGGAAAGTCAGGACCAGGAAAAGGAAGCGTGCCGTGCTTTCGGACGCGAGAACAAATTCGGCATCTTTAGCTCGCAGTGCCGAGACAGTAGTGCGACCTCTGGGTTCTTTACCATTAACGACATATCGGGACTCGTCTGGAGTTGTCACTCAGACCTCCATTCCCGAAAGCACTTCTGTATCCTCTGCGACTTCTGCAGTTCGGACAGCAGGAGGCAGTGGTTCAGAAGGTGAAAGCAAAAGACTGTCAAAGAGGCGACGTGTGCCAAAGCGCTTCTATGGAGATTCTAGTGATGAGGATGGGGAGGTGCCTGTGACACCACAACCGAAATGGCGTAAGACTGGCGGTGGTGGCGGTAGTGCAAGTGGTGCCGCTGCTGGTGGTGCATCTGTTGCTTCTGTTGGTGCCACAGCTACACCATCTCACGTACCTGAACCACCACATCTTCCAATCAGACAACAGGTATTCCACCTTTCATTCTAAGTAATTGATAAATAATGGAAGTTTTCTTTTAAATTTTGAATATGTAAATTCTTGAACTAGTTTAAGTTCATATTGTGATTTTTTATATTTGTTCTGATTAATACTGGATTCACTATTTTGTAATTTCGGGAATACGTGCACTCCAGGATGTAATACACACCCTGGGAATTTCAGGGAAAATGCAGGAATTATTTCTTCTGAGAAAACTCCAGGAATGTTTTAGAATACAAGGAGTTTTTAATGTTTCACTCTTAAGTTTTATGGTTTTGACTGATAAGAACTTATACTCTAACAAAGAATTTTACTCTAGCCCACTGCCGCAGAATAATACTGTGTCAATAAAATGTAAATGAGGTAATAATGCCAAAATGAAACTGCCAACAAAATGGAACATTTACAAAACCTAAACAGTCACATGAAAGTTATCAAAGGAAGTAGGGCAAAAACTGTGCAATATTTCGTAACAATAATTTGCTTTTGATGCAGCTGCTGTGTCAAACTGTTTATGTTGATAAAAGATTCTCGATTCTAAGCCGGGCCATTTCGAGTAAAATACTTACTTTTGATGGCCATCTCTGAAATTGTCATCAGGAGTTCACTGACTGCTGGGTCTGGTATGTCATCTCATAATAATTACTGCAGTACAAGAAGTACGTTGAGATGAAGGCTGTTACAGCTACGGTATCACTACTGTCGCCAGCAGTCGCGAATTTCTTTATGGAGCACTTTGAAGAGCAGGGTCTGCACTCTGCGACACTGCGGCCATCTTGCCATCTATGGTACGTTGATTACACCTTCCTGATATGGCCTCACAGTGACTTTTGCCACGAGACCCCATGTAAACCAAAGGCTGGCGTGGCGTAGGGATAGCGTCACCGACTGCGGTGCTAAAGGTCGCCGGTTCATAGGCTGCCGTTCGGCGGCTGCAGCGTAAGTCATAGCAGGGCGACTCCATCCTTCACGTCAGGTGCGTCTGGTGGAGCAGACAGGAGCTGATGTCTGAAATACCTATTCCTCAGCGGCGTCGGCTCCCTCGTCGCTTATAGGGCTTTCATCCATAGCCATAATCTGATGCTCGCTCGGTCTAATAGACCCAGCTGCCACAAATTGTTGTAATTCTTCTCTCACAATTTGCCGTATTAGAGAAGAGAAGTCATGCTGGTCTTCCACAACGGCCATAGGGACTACATTCAGGGGTCTGTCATACTTCTTTCGTCCAATCCTCCTTTGTTGCATTTCTTCAATATGCTGTCACCACTTGATGAACTCTTCCATTGTAGCGATGTCTTTAATCAGAAGAGCTTGGTACATGTCTTCTGTTATACCGTTCACCAGGTGCATGATTTTGTCGACCTCAGTCATATTCAGATTGACTATGTAACACAGGGCCAAAACATTCTGTATGTATGACTGTGTCGGCTCACCATGTCAGTGGGCCCGGTTCTTCAGTTGTTCTTCCACTGAGCAGCTTTGTTGCTGGCAGTCACCAAAGGTCTTCTTGAGTTCCGCCTGGAACGTTTCCCAGTTACTCAGCTTCTCCTCGTTTTTGAACCATTGCTGGGCTGTTCCGTCCAGGTAGAAATAAACATTGGCCAAGCACATTCTGTGATCCCACCTGTTGTACTTGGCAACTCAGTCGAACCGTTTTAGCCATTTGTTGGGGTCCTGTCCAGTGTCTCCAGAGAACACCACCGGGATCCAGGACATTGCAGCTGGCTCCAAAGGGAACGTAACAGTGGGTTGCTGTTTTTCCAGGAAAGGGAGCAATGCCGCGAGACCCCACATAAACCAACTGCTGACGTGACGTAGGGGATAGCGTCAATGACTGTGGTGCTAAAGGTTGCCGGTTCAATCCCGTACACCGGCAAAAATTTATTTCTTTGTAATTAACATTTCCAGAATGTTCCACATGTTTCTTATGTTCACTTGTAATTTCTACTTGTTTCTTATTTTAATTATTCTTCTAATTTCTGGTACATTCTGTCTGTGTATAAATAGTAGAGCACTCTGCCCGAGAGGCAGCTAGTGCTGCGTGTATGTTAAGTTTGCAATAAACACGCTTTCAGTATAAGTTCTGTATTCATTCGACAACTCTGCCTTTGAAGTCAAGCCTGCTTCCATTTCAACGTGACAATATACACTGCAGCAGTTCACCAATCATATGAATGGTGTCCATTCACTATCGATATGTAAGGAAAGGATGGTAAGCTACCGTTCTCGGATGTCTCGGTAGAGTGGAAAGTAGGATGTCGGCTGGATAATTCGAAAATCGACGCACACTGCTCTATATTTGAACACCAATAGTTTCCACCACCCTGCAGTAGATACCAGGAATACACACTGAGCAGGGTGTGGGGGCAGGCTCTAGACATTTAAAGACAGCAACGAGGGATGCGTGACACTTGCTGGGAGGTGGGAGCAGCGGTTTCACTTGTGGTGTCAGCCACTGCCGACACTTGACGTCAGTGGTGTGCTGTGGCTGCGAGTATTTCTCCTGGACTTTGCAGGCGTGCCACATTGGCCAACTCTGATTGGCTGTTGATGATGTTATTGTGCCTATATAAGTGAGGAAACTACTGAACCTGGCAGATAGTGAACTCCTGATCATGATGGCGGAGGTGGCCATCGAAAGCTCGAGTATTTTATTCAAAATGACACGGTTTGAGAACCAAGAATATTTTATCGATGAATGCTGTCACAAAAGACTCAGAGGGCACTACAGTTTACATTTCTAACAGGTCGTGGGAAAATAATATGAATGGTGGTTTGGATAATGTGTTTAGACCCATCATCATCTGCCATCGCCTGCTGTGTGTTGTCACATTTGTCAAGTGGCATTGTACACCAACATAGATGGCATTGCAGCTATGGTTCCATTTATTCTTTGCCTGTCTTGTGCTATGAGAGACTATGCAAGGTGTGTCTGAAAAGTTCGGTGGATGGTCTCAGGAAATATAGGAAACAAAGAGTTTCAAACCAAATACCTTTACAGGCCTTCAAAGTAATTGCCATTGGCTGCAATATACCTCTGAAATCTGTTGTACAGCTATTTGAAACTGTCAGCAAACACTTCTTGTGGAATCATCTGACACACTGAGGTCATGTGTTGTTGGTTCTGTGCAACTGCTCACACACACAATTTTTACTCACTGCTTTAATACCGTACTGTAAACTTGCACTTAACATCCCATGAGTCTTCGTCTGTGCTTTCCCTAATTTGACAAAAAGGTAATGTTAACATATTGCTCCATTGCTCTGTTTTGCACTCCTCGTTGCAATGTCTGGAGTTCTCACACCTTGTACATAGTTACTCAAATTATACTTGGTTACTGAAGTTTAATTTTACGAAATGATTATAAATTACTGTTGCAAATCTTGTCAGTTGCACTGAATGAATTTTATGATTCTTTATTGCTGTGCTGAATATATATATTAGTTATTCCCATTGTAATACTAAAGAAAATAATTATGTGATCTAGCAGGCATGAAAGCTGCTTTTTTACAATAATTGGGCAGTCCTAAATACTGCTGCACCATCAAGCTGTGACACCAATATGAATAAGCCTCAAGAACATGCAAGAAGATTGTGATGACAGAAAAATTGTTTTTTGAGATTAGGCATATGCTTGCCACTGTCACGGCCAAATAATCCCATGCTGTGGTTTGTGCAAGTAAAGGAAGTCTTTACTATGCAGACATTGCTGCCAATTTGGTGATGTTTGCGTTGGCCGTGAACCAGTTAGATTATCAGTATGCTATGAATGCCTTAACAGTGTCACTGTCAGAAGAATCTTAATTAAGAAATTGTAGTCTGAGCCTGTTCGGAAAGCAGGTCAACATAAGAGGATCGTATTCAGCAATTACTCGCACAAGATTTAATAGTTTACCAGAGATCCCAAACTATCCCACTACTTCAGTCACTTACAGAGCAAGGTAGATGCCAGTATGGTTTCTAAATAATTTGTTAGGTCTAGTACAGAGCAACCACATGCCACCACAAGTTAGTCAGTTATAGCTTCCCAATCGGAGATGTCTCTTGACTCTGTTGTGACACTCAGAAACTGTGTACAAGAGACAGTCAACTCCTCGAGTGTCAGAAGCAGTGTAGCTGCAGTGGTATAGGCTTGTGGACATTGATTGATTCATTTGTGGTGAAGGTGGGCATTCTTTGTAACTCACTCAGTTAATTGAAGTCACAGGAAGATGCCAGCAAAGACATAAGGTCTTATCAATGCGGAAGTTGTCCTTTAAAAGTTTCTTAATCTGTTTGGAGCAGTCAGTTTTCTGGTACAATTGTAAGTTTAGGTAGTCTGTACTTGTTCCAATGTACTCGTTCCAAAATGCCAGGAGCATTAGATATTAGGTGCAGCTAACTCCCACACAGCGTCACAGCCCGATTTTTAAGTGACGTGAGGTATGGGCTAAATTATTTAATAGACATAAGCTCCAATTTCAGGATATTGCCACAACCTTCTGACCTGCATACTTTTTGCGAGCTGCTAATAATTCCATAATGTCACCATATGGAATGGAATGCGTGGATTTGGATATACATCATGTGTTAATGTGTGTTTTCAATTTCACCAGTGTCTTGATGCTGATTATCATTTTGGATTTTTTGACCCACTAACAGGTGATGCCTGACCCAATTAATACTCGGCTAGCGTGCAAGTATCTGGCTTCACTACAACTGGGTTTTGCCACACTAATCACTAAATGTGTGCAAATAGAAGGCTATAAGTATATGTGTCTACTATGTCAGTTCCTAACCCTGGTGGGACTCCTTGGGGGTCTCAAAACAGGTGCAACATAATACTGTCCACATCTTTAGATAGAGAAATGATGCCAAAGTTGCTTTTTTGCTAGTATTATTATTATTATTATTATTATTATTATTATTGTTATTTTTTTAAATTACTCAACTAGTTTCAGGAGTCTAGCTGCCATCTTCAGTATATAAGGAAGAATGTAACAGCTGCATACAGAATTTTTCCATAGGTCTTATTTGCCTAATATTATATACATACCATTTAATGGAAATAACTACAAGCTTCTGGTAAGTGCTGTAGTTTAAAAATGGCTTGTTTTATCTTCATTTTAAATAAACATAACTAATATATGTAGTACCATATGAGACATTTTCAAAGTAACACACAGACTCCAGAGACGCTGTTTATGAGGCTCTGGTTAGTCACTAGATTGCAGTACAGTGTTAATACAGCAGATAGTTATCAGATGGCATTACAGTGTTCTGCAGTTATTGGCACAACAAAGATTTAGCTATGGGAAATTGCCTTGCGGAAATGTTGGCAGGTATTTTGGTCAGTGACCTCGCAAGAAAATTCTTTCGTAAACACCATGTACATTGGGATAACCCACTATGTATATGATGTCATAGCTTTGATCAAAGGCAGTAAAGATGAGAAGTACTTATTTACAAGACCTCAATAACATTCACAAAAACATGCAATTCATGGTTGAATTAGAAGTTAACCATAAACTAAACTTTTTAGATATGACTGGTAAACATTCCTTTGCTTTCTACAGTATGTCTACCCTCATCATTTCCTTTTCCCTCTCCTTTCCTTCTGCCTGACGAAGCAGCTAGGCTGCGAAAGCTAGCGTTTGTGTGTGGGTGTGTGTGTGTGTTTTTTTTTTTTTTTGTGCTGCTATCACCACCTTGCTCCTTCGCCTGGTGAGTAATCTTCGTCTATGTCTATATATATATATATATATATATATATATATATATATATATATATGGATATTAAGACGAAAAATTCCTAGCAGGAAGAATTAAATATAAAAAATAGACGAAGATTACTCACCAGGCGAAGGAGCACAGGTGTAACAGCATCACAAATAAATGAATGAATCTCACACACACACACACACACACACACACACACACACACACACACACACAAACGCTAGCTTTCGCAGCCTAGCTGCTTCATCAGGCAGAAGGGAAGGAGAGGGAAAAGGAAATGATGAGGGTTTTAAGGAAGGGGGTAAGGAGCCATTCCAATCCCGGGAGAGGAAAGACTTACCTTGGGGGAAAAAATGGAGGGTAAACAAATGCACACACACCCACACATTCACACAGACACAAGTACACCTAGGCAGAAAGCTTTCTACAGTATGTCTGCCTAGGTGTACTTGTGTCTGTGTGAATGTGTGGGTGTGTGTGCATTTGTTTACCCTCCATTTTTTCCCCCAAGGTAAGTCTTTCCTCTCCCGGGATTGGAATGGCTCCTTACCCCCTTCCTTAAAACCCTCATCATTTCCTTTTCCCTCTCCTTCCCTTCTGCCTGATGAAGCAGCTAGGCTGCGAAAGCTAGCGTTGTGTGTGTGTGTGTGTGTGTGTGTGTGTGTGTGTGTGTGTGTGTGTGTGTGTGTGTGTGTGTGATTCATTCATTAATTTGTGATGCTGTTCCACTTGTGCTCCTTCGCCTGGTGAGTAATCTTCGTCTATTATATATATATATATATATTTTCTCCATTTGCAGCTCTTATTCTTGCCATGTTTGCAGTAAAAATTTTTTGGATATGAGGTCTGCCTGATATGCAAAACACTTATGTGTATAATTGTTTTGCGTATCAGGTGGACTTCGTACCCAGAAAACCTTTAATTCCTATAAATAACACAACCAAAATTGTTATAGTAATATTGTTTTATTCCTTGTGTTGATGGAAGTAATTATAATGCCCCCCTAATAGCTAACTGGGCATAACAAACAATAAACACTATCTGATCAACTGTCATATAATAATACTTAAGAGTGACCAGCGTGAAAATAGGGCCTCAAGGTCACAGGCGCTGCCTGCTGCCAGTAGGGACTGAGGGCTGCAATTCGGCCACCTCACAGCTTTGTTGCCTTATGGGTGCCTTTAGCTGTGTGGTAGGTCAGCACCAGCTGAATGTTGAGTGCGTGTGTGCGACTTTGTGTGTTCTGTTTGATGTCGATGTTTTGGATGTTTCGTAGGCAGGTGCTCTGACATGTTTGGCAGTTAAAAACTGCAGGAGCAAAGTCCTTCCGTTGTTGTACATAAAGGGTAGAAATACATTCGTAAACAATAAAAAATCATCATATCGAATGTACTTAAGGTTTCTTACTGAGATGGTCAACAGTGAAGAAGTTGGGGATAATATAAATTTTGTGCAAATTAATAAACTGACAGCAAAAGCATGTGGTATATCCAAGACAACTGTAGGCTGCGTTATCAAGTCATTAACATCTGCAGAATCTCGGATTATTGAAACGTGTTTTGATTCGCCAAGAAAGGAATGCAAATGAGAACGGATATGTACAGAATTTGAAGATTTCAACAAAGTTCGTGTGCAGAACACTTATCGGTTATTATGACAGAGGAGAGTATCCAACTGCTAAGATAATACTAGGTGATCTCTGAATGAAAATTAATTATTCTGTCTCAAAGACCTCTGTTCTTTGTCTTCTCCACTCCCTTGGTTTCAGATTCAGGAAGTGCAATGACGGACGGAAATTATTAATGGAAGAACCAAGTTTTTGTGTACAATGCACTTCTTTTGTGCTGACGACACCAGGCCTGCATTGTACTTAGATGAAACATGGGTTTCACAGAATTGCACTAACAAATATATATGGCACGATTCCAAAGGAAACGGCGGTTTGAAAGTTCCTGCTGATAGAGGTGGCCAAGTAATTATTGCCCATGCTGGGTCAGTAAACATGGGCTTCATACCAAAGGCCAAACTTGTTTTTTTGTGGCGGAAAAAGTTCTCGCGGATCCGATTATCATTCAGAAATGAATGGAGAGGTGTTTAAGGAATCGTTTCTTCAACTATTGTCCGCAGTGGAAGAAGGGTCAGTTATCACGATGGATAACGCCAGCTACTATTCCATTCAAACACAAAAACTGCCATTTTCAAATTGGCGCAAGGCAGATATAATGGAGTGGTTAAAAATAAATAATGTTTGATTTTCAGTCAATGAAACGAAGGCTGAAGTTCTGGCTAACAAAATAGGATACGAAGTGGTATGTCTGCCGCCGTAACATTGCCAGTAAAACCCAATTAAAATGACATGGACCCAAGTAAAATGAGAAGTAGCTTAAAAAAGCACTACTTTCAAACTTGCTGATGTCAAGTAGCTAACAAGAATCTCTTGACTATGTTACTCAGCAGGACTGGTGAGGTGCATGAAACATGCAAAAGTGTTGCAAGAAGAGTTCTTGAACCATGGTCTAAGAAACATTGTAGTGTAACCTGTAATGATGCAACTGGCCGAAACAAGAGACAGTGAATCTGAAGACACGGAATCAGATGCTCCAGTTTAGATGAGTGTCACTTTTGTAAAGAGCTTATACAATTTAAATTTTTGTTTATTTATTTCAGTTATAGATGACAAATTGCGAATGTTTCCCTTACCATAGATGTCTGATAAATTTGTAACAAGTGGTGGTGATTAGATTCCTCGACAATAACTGACTAATAAGACCTTCAATTCTGCATTCATTAACAACATTTTTTTGTAAAAGCCTTTATCAAATTTCTTTACATTCGGTTATAATCTTACTGTATTGGCTTTACATTGTATATAAGAAATTTATCTTTTTTCATAGAAAGCTGTACTTGTTGCTTTTTACTGACTGTAATGAGCGTAATGCTGTTAATGAAATAACAGAAAAATCTTGTGATGCTTCTGAATTGACCGTTTTTCATATTAATATTACAGTAACATCGAAACTATCTCTAGTATCTGTTCGATTCTTCAAGAAAAGCATAGAAAAATGGAAATTTACGGTATTTGATGATCTACAGGTTAATCTCTTGAGAGCAAATTGATTGTTCTAGCACAGACACCTCCATTGTATGCCTTCTCCACTCAACTTGGTTATTAATTCAAGAAGTGAAATGATGGGCGAAAATACGTAATTGAATTCTGAGACAATGCAGTAGTAAGACAGAGATTTTTGTGTACTACACACGTATTGCATGCTGAGAACAATATGCTTGCAGTAAACTTGGGCTTCGGAAAACTGTTTGGACAAATATATTTTGCTGGAATTCAATGGAACTATGAGCATTAAATGTAGATACAGTTAAGTTTGTATGGTGTGTATTGGCTATTTGGGTGATGGATGCAATGACAATGGATGTGCAACATTGGCAAGTGAACTGCTTTCAGGAAGCAGGGAACATTCTCATCAGTCCTACTAAAGTGAGCTGTCGAGTCAAAACTTCCGGCAGTGGTCTACGGTGGCTTGCGCGCTGCTGCTCACAGTGTCTCAGAAATAAACTGCGCCCACAAGTGACACGATGCAATAATGATGCTTGAGATGTTACAAAAATTAATTTCATAGTTTTCTGAACAACTTTCTTGCTGGAAGTTTCTTCGATGTCCAATACAATGCAAATTCACAAGCAATTACTTTTTTCGCTACACAGTCAGCACAGTTTCACACCTTTTTATAGTATTTTATGTTTTACTTGCGAATAATTTCATGTTTCCTTGATAAAACACTTATCATATTCATCAGAAAACTTTGATGATAGTCATTTTTTTTGTCCAAATATATCAGTGGTTGTGTTTCTGTCACAAGATGAAGTAAAAAATAATTTTTCATAATTCCTTGTGATGTTAGTTTTTATTTTTATTTATTTATTTTCTTTGTAGTAGCTTGCCAGAATTTTCTTTTGATAAGCACACCATTGTATTCTAGACTAAAAATAGATATGTCAATTTTTTAATGAACATTTGAAAACATCACTAACTGGCAATGTTGTAAGGATAGCAAGATGACCTTGAGGCCCCATTTTCACAATGGCCACTATAGTGACAAACTGTATCACATTAGTTTATAGAAAAGCTCCAGTGTCCCATCCTTTTCCCTTCATTGCCCTGAGACTTCTACCCAATTGAATAGAGATGATACCTGAACAGAGATTGGCTTAACCTACCCTGCAATAAACAGCCACAGCCTATCCGCCACAACTACACACCGGTAACCCCAATTAACTACACTACCCCTCTCCAATCCCTGCCTCCCTACCCACTAGGCAGAACACTTTTATCTATTTTATCTTACAAAACCAACTATACTGATTTTTAGAATTTTAAGCTCTTTAAATTCTCATGAAATTTTCAAAATTAAGCTGAACAGCACCTACTGCAGTAGCTGATACACAGTGAAACAGTAACTAATACTGGTAACAATAGGTATCACTGAATCTGTAATTACTTCACCAGTTTTATAGTGGAGATGATATATCATGGCCGTTCTCCCCCCTGCCCCATACCATTTCATTTAGTAGCTTATGCATATGTTTTAAATATTCCTTTTGATAAGGAGATAGGTTACACTCTGAGGCATCCCTTACATGTTTGTATAAACATTCATAAAGTAAAAACCTGTCTTGATTCACTTTTCAAATTAGTCTATACAACATTCTCAGTGTGTCGCCCCATCCCTATTGTTCCCCTGATTAGGAATTCACTTTAAAGAATGCTTCCTGAGCAGAGTTTAACCTTGACCTTCCATGCAATACCCATCCACAATCACCTGCCACAATTCCACACCAGTATTCCCACTACATCACCCCTATATATATGCTATCCTCCTCTGCCCCCCCCCCCCCCAATCCCCACCCCTAGGTAACCCAATTCTGGTTTGTTTGAACTTACCTCCATAACACATTATGGAAAATGTTAGTAGTTGATACATATGTTTTATATTCTCTCTGACAAGGAGATACGATTACACTTAGAGACTTCCCTCATAGATTCTGTGTGAATAGTTATAACAGTAAAAACTGTCCTGAACCAATTGCATATAGGAATACTGTATCAAATTAATCTGTACAATATATCACTCCATGTAAGTAAGTAAGTGATGCATATCTTTTAAATACATGCATTACAGATTTTGTGTGTATATTTATGGCCAAATTTGAACAATGTGGTGGAATAAGTGACATTTTCTAGGTAGTTTATGATAAATGTATTATTGTCCTATCCTGTGGTTAACTTTTAATACATGCCAACAGTTGAAATTGGAGAAGGGATTGTTGTTTTATTAACACTGTACTGGTGTCTAGTGAGTAGGCTTGTAACTATAACTAGAGCCTGTTGCACCGCATCTCTGGAGTCTGTTCGTTGTTTTGAAAATGGCTCATAGAGTAGTCCACATATTAGTGATGCCTATTTAAAATAAAGATGAAACAAGCCATTTTTAAACTACAGCACTCACCACAACCAACCACAAGCTTGTAGTTATTTTATGTAAATGGTATGTATATAATATTAGCCAAATAAGACCTTTAGTAAAAAAAATTGTATGGAGTTGTTACATTCTTCCTTATATATTTTTAGAGGCATCTGGAGATGGCAGCTAGACTGCAGAAATTATTTGTGCAATAATACAAAATTGCAAAAAAGCGATCTTTAGCATTATTTGTCTAACAAAGCAGATCGTCCCCTGAAGATGTGTAAACTATACTGTGCACTTCATTAAGACTAAAACTCGTCAGACGTCTCTGTGGGAATTGTAAACTATCCTTATTATATTGTTGAACAACAATTCAATAACAACATGATTAGGATGGGTTGAAACTACTGCAAATAGATTGCTGAGCTGTAGGCAGACTATGTGCCATAGTTTTATTTAAGAAGATGTAGGAAATAACTGTGAGGAAATTACTGTCAGTGGGAAGAAATAGATGTTACATCAACAATCCCCACAATTACACAGCCTCATATCCAATGGATGGGGTCATTTATATAGTGTAGCTGGGATGTCACCACACACACACACACACACACACACACACACACACACACACACACACACACAAAGAGAGAATGGACTGGTATATCCACGGTCCTGTCTGCCGCACAACAGATGGCTGTGTAACTTCCCGCATTGTTGATGCAGCATCTAATTGTTTCTGTTGTCAGTTTGCCAAAAATAAAAGTATGATCTATTCTGTAGCTCAGTGATTGTCACTGCAGAGTGTTCAACTTACCTTCATTGCATTATTGAATTATGGTGTAGATTTTCTGTCCTTAGACAGTGTTTCTACATCTACAAGGGATACTCTGCAAATCACATTTAAGTGCCTGGCAAAGGGTTCATCGAACCACCATTATACTATTTATCTCCCGTTCCATTCTCGAATAGCGCGCGGGAAGAAAAAACACCTGAATCTCTCCATTTGAGCTCTTGATTTCCCATATTTTATTCTGGTGATCATTTCTACCTATGTAAGTGGGAGTCAACAATATATTTTCGCATTCGGAGGAGAATGTTGGTGATTGGAGTTTCATGAGTAGCCCACGCCACAGTGATAAGTGCCGTTGTTGTAATGATTCCCATCCCAGATCCTGTATCATTTCCGTAACGCTGTCTCCCCTGTATTGTGACAATATGAAATGAGCTGCCCTTCTTTGGACTCTTTCGATGCCCTCCATCAAACCCACCTGATAAGGATCCCACACTGGGCAGCAATACTCCAAAAATGGCCGGACAAGCGTAATGTATGCAGTTTCTTTTGTAGTTCTGTTGCATCTTTTAAGGGTTCTGCCAATAAAACGCAATGTCTGGTTCGCCTTTCCCACTACATTATCTACTTGTTCTTTCCAATTTAAGTTTCATATTGTGTTTAATCATAATGTGCACAATAGTACACAATACTAATATGTTTAAAGATGTTGTTTCTGAAATTGCAATTCCTTGGGGACTTATATATCTGAAATCAGCTACGGGAAACCCAAGGAGGTTATTGGGCAGTTAAAATTATAAAACAACGGTAGCTAACGGGACGGTAACTTTAGTTTTTCAGAAACTGGGCATCAGTCCTTTAAAATATAAATATTCTGAAGATTTTTTTTCTGTCTGATTCCACATCCACAAAGGCAATTACATTTGGGATCTGGGAAGGTACATTAACACATCTGCCCTCATTTTGTAAGTATTAATTGTGTATTTTGTTTTCTGACATGTTCTGCATCCAAGAGGATCTCCTCAATTTGGATCTACTGGAACAAAAAGTACACCTAGTCTAACCCCTTACACTAATGATTAGTTCCACGTTTATATGTTGCACTTTATTTCTTATGGACTGGGTATTTTGATGGAAAACTGAGAATACTGGTTTGGTGGAGACTTTTTGTTTCTCTTGGTTTGGTGTAAAACAATAATTTGGAAGATGAACAGGTACAGTTTTCTTGTCATTCACTTCACTACCTGTTGTTTCTACTACTGACTCCTCATCCCTCTTATGTAGTTTTTGCTGAGTCTGATCCCGTTACTGGTTTTCTTCCTAAATTGGATCATACTTGCAATACCTTGCTTACGATAGAAATTATGCTTGAAGTTGGGGGGGATACTCTCCTTACATAACATGAGTGCAGAATTAATCAGTAACCCAGAAAGTCATTGCATGCAATATTGTTGAATGGAAATATGCAGTCTAATTTTCTAATGATTTCATCACCAAAATTGCAATTACAACTCCATTGGAAAATTCATATTGGAAAAGAATATGTCGTTGTTGTTGTTGTTGTTGTTGTTGTTGTTGTGGTCTTCAGTCCGGAGACTGGTTTGATGCAGCTCTCCACAATACCCTATCCTGAGCAAGCCTCTTCATCTCCACATAAGAACGGCAACCTACATCTGTCTGAATCTGCTTACTGTATCCATCTCTTGGTCTTCCTCTGCGATTTTTACCCCACACACTTCCCTCCAACGCTAAATTCACAATTCCTTGATATCAAGGAAAAAAATATATACTTAAGAATATAGAGACCATTCATTGAAAAGCATAGATGTTGTGCCATTTACAGGTGCATACAAAAAGCTATGTCCAAGGTGAAGATAAGTTGGTTACATTGAGGTGAAAGTTGTGACAGGTGGGGTGCGATGCATGAAAGGGAAGAGGGCTAGAGGAACATCAGAGGGCATGGGTGTGGGTAAGTAGTAGCATGGTGTGATTGGGGGAAGTGGCCAGGTAACTGTAGAGGAATGTGGCGAGGGAGGGATGGATGGCAGGCATATGGGTTTGCATGCGATGTATAGGTTTCTGAGTCTGTGGGGTGCAGTGCACAATTAAATAATACAGAACACAAATTGTGATGGGTTGCCAGGACAGAGGAAGGAAGAACTGTTGGGTGGAGGGTGTGGTGACAAGGTTATCGGAGGTTGATAGCAGGCCAATTTTGGCAGTGAAGGATGGCAGGCCGATTTTGGGAGTGAAAGACGATGTCCTCATGTCACCTTAATTGTGTGCTAGCCTGTACACCTGCCATACCTCCCTCTCCGAATTACTGCCCAATTACCTAACTATCCCCCTCTCCCTTCTTCTTAAGTTGCCAGTCACTTGGAACCAAAGTTAAGGTATGTGGCTGTGATTCTGTTTTGTATTTGATTGATGTTGGCTCCATTATCTTTATGGTGATTTACAGTCTATCATTATTATATTATTGATATTCCAATATGGTCTATCCATTGTTAAATCAAACAGACTGACATATTTTGAAATCTGATTTCATGGCGAGCAGTAGGGCTTAAAATACAATATAACTGGATTAATATGAAAGACACTCTGTTCCACCAAAATAATGGTCCCATCTCAGACAATACAATTGGCTGAATAAACCTGTTCAATGGTTAGAGGAAGAGAATGGCACTTCCAGTACTTTTCATGACCATTTTATGTTATTCTCTCCTTCAGTTGTTTAATAACTGTATTGTGTAAGGTTTCTTATAAATCTCTGTTGCTATATTCCAATCTCAAGGACTAATAATGCTAAAAAGTCTGAAGATCACAGGACATCTGAATAGGAGGCTTTATGGAACGCTGGAAGAAGGACTTGGAGAGGAACAATATGGTTTCAGAAGGGGAAAGGGAACGTGAGATGAAATTGGATGCCTACGAACCATCGGCGAAAGATATATTGAAAAGGATAAAGAAGTGTATGCTGTCTTCATAGATCTCGAAAAGGCATTTGATAGAGTGCAATGGGATAAGCTGTTTGAAATCTTGAAAAGGAAGGGAGTAAAGTGGAAGGAAAGAAGATTAATTGCAAATCTGTACCAGAAACAGAAGGTGTGAGCACAAATAGGTAATGGGATCTGTGAAGGCAGCAAGATTTGGAGAGGTGTCAGATAAGGCTGTTGTCTCTCTCCAATTTTATGTAACATTTATCTAGAAGTAGTACTGGAAAGCTGTTTGGATGGGACAAGAGGCGTAAGGATAGGTGGAAGGAAAATAGATTGTACAAGATTTGCTGACGACATGGTCATCCTTACAGAAAATATACACTGACTCAAATGCTAAATGATCTGAGTGAAGCCTGTACGGCATATGGCATGAAAATTAATAAAAAGAAAACGAAAAGCATGGTCATAGGTTTAAAGAAAAGTGAAAATCAAGTCATAGAACAGGTGACAGCATCCAAGTATTTGGGAAGTTGGATTAAGGAAGATATGAATTGCCAACAAGACATCAAAGTGAGAATGGCTTTGGTGAATGAAGTGTTTCAGAAGCAAAGAAGACTCCTAACCAGTGTTTTAAAGAAAGAATTAAGGAAGAGGCTGGTTACGTGTCTAATATGGAGCGTGGCCTTATATGGAGCAGAAACATGGACATTGAGAAAGCAAGATGAGAAGATAATTGAAGCTTGTGAAAAGTGGATATGGCGTAGGATAGAGAAGATCAGCTGGATCGATAAAGTCAGAAATGAAGTAGTTCTGAATAGAGTTGGAGAGGAACGGATGATGTTGCTGACGATAAAGAACAGGAAACTAAACTGGCTAGGCCACAGTTTAAAGACAAGATTGTCTCCTGGTAGAGGCAATTGAGGGTTGCACTCCGGGAAAGAGAGGGAGAGGCAGAAGAAGGTACCAGATGCTGGATGATGTCAGCAAGCCACTAGGAGGGTACCAAAGAACAAATATGATCGCAAAAGACGGAGACGCATGGAGTGCTATGCAGTCTAAACCTGCCGTACGGCAGACAACCAAATGATGGTGCTATATTTCACAGTTTCCATTGGAAAATAGTTGAAATCCATTTACAAATGAATTAAAATTTACATCTATTGCCTCAATTACTTCATACCAACCAGTGCTATTCTACCTTGTGAATATGTCAGCAGTGATCACATTATTTGGTTTAATGGTTTATTCATTTCATATGGTATGTAGATGTCATGTTGACTATTATGGTTGGCTGGTCATTAAGGTTAGTATGTTGGTTGGATGATTGTATATTATAATGTGGATATTTATGTAAACTGTCTACGTAGCTGAATTATGAAGGTTTTATATTGCCATATGCATTTCGCCTTTATTTGGAAGGCACCATCAGCGTCCCTAATGTATATACGATTGTTTCACAATATTTCATTTTTAGTATTTTAGGTATAAACAGTTCTGGTGTGTTACCTAAG
The DNA here is from genome assembly GCA_026315105.1 of Locusta migratoria. Classification (NCBI taxonomy): domain Eukaryota; kingdom Metazoa; phylum Arthropoda; class Insecta; order Orthoptera; family Acrididae; genus Locusta; species Locusta migratoria. Next base: position 674,372,337 of record CM048744.1, read on the forward strand.
CATAGTTAATGACATTTGGATTCTATTACTTAGTATATTTGGTAGATGGTGGTATTCACGTTCACTCACAAACAATTTCACAATGAATTTAAATCCCCCCCCCCCTCTATCTCCCCCATCCCTCGCTTTTAGAGCAGGAGGAGTCATAAAAAATATTTTTTAAGAAAGTCATTTACTGGCGCAGTTCTCTCTGCAATTACATTGGAAACACACACACGTGCGCGCGTGCGCACGCACGCACGCACACACACACACACACACACACACACACACACACACACACACAAAGCAAATATAGGCGTTGGCAACACCACCCATAACAAAAACACAACACAAACAAAATGGCATGTGCCTACTGGTGAAGTGGTAAAAAAAAAAAAGAAAAAAAAAGGGAATATAACGGAAAAGGAAATAACAAATAACCTGAAGTCAACAATCAGCACTAAATGCAAAACAACCATCCAATAAATATTGCAAGTACTAACATCCAAGTATCATTAATTGCACTTAGATAACACACCAGAGCTGTTCATAACCTAAAATACTGAAAATGAAATATTGTAGAAACATAATCATGTATATATTACAGGTCACTGATGATGCCATCCAAAAAAGCTGAAATGCATGTGGCAATACAAAACCTTCATTGTTCAGTAGCAAAGATTGTTTTCAAACCTTCATTAGCAAAGACGGTTTACATAAAAATCCTCATTACAATATAAAAAACAAGCAACTGTGGAAAGATAGAACATAAAAGGAACTAACAATGGATGTTTGTACATTATGACGACCTACCCCATAATGACGTCTTAAGATGCCACTGTACTGCACAATTATGGTGGGGTAAGGTTTCTATCTGTGGGTTTCTTCAAGTTCTTTCAGAAAATTAATATTTGCATTACTACAAGTTATTCTTTGCTCCCTTTTGACAGGGTTTCAGTTTTTTTAAACAATTTGCAAAACTTTCCAAGTGTGGATCTAAAAGTGTAGTAATTGTGCTATTAGACAGTTTGATTTCACATGTACCTTCTTTCATGTAATGCTCTGCACAAAAATATGTCCATGGTTTTAAATTTGAAACTATTTTCCCTCATTTGTGAGAACTTCATCCTCCGACTGCTTCTTAAATAAGGAGCTACTAAGTTATAATCTTCAACATTTAATGTTTCCATACTTAAGACAAGCAAAGTACAACAAACAGATTTTCACCTCATATTTCGTTTAAGTGAATAGTAAGTAGTAAATTATAATCTCTGTTTTCAAGGCTGTAATGTTTTGTTGTATGGAATTCAAGTGATGTCTTCAATTTATTATTCACAAAAGTTCTACTGTATAATATGATTCCATTCAAGAGTGCTGATACACTAAGTACACAGGAGAACTGTAAGTTTGTAAAATAAGGTGAAAGGCATACTGCATACCGCAAAGAGAATAGCTCTGACAGCTGCAGTGCAGTTGCTAGTGTTTGACACAGAAGTGCAGTGGGTCACTGACTGGGGTGGCAATCACTTCCTCTCCCACCATTTGACAGCCGGTGTTACAGAGAAAATGCCATATGATTCATTGCTGCATTCTTGGTGGCAGAGTTTTACTGCACAATGTGTGCCTTGATCAAATCTCGTGCATTAGTAGCAATTGATCCCTTACACAAACATACACAAATAATTCCAGACATAAACAAGTCAAAGAAAAATGCACAAAGGTTATATGTAAAATATTGATTGAAGACGTTACCTTTATTTTCCTTGCAGAACGGAACACCTAAGGTCATCGTCATCTGATTGAACATCCCTCACCACGACGACACAGATCTCACCATATTCACTGGTGCTGGCTTTATATTATGATAAAGAAGTGACAATATTTAGCTTGGATTCTTCTCTTACACCTTCTTCTATGTTTGACTTTGTAATCTCTTTCCACTCATGGTTCACATAATCCTTCCAATGCCTCTCTCTGTCTCACAGTGTGAAGGTTTTATTTCACTCTGTGACCTCTGGTATTATTTGAGCCCAGGTACGTTCAAGGGTGATAAAACCGCAATGATACAGATTAAGGTGTAGAACTTTTAGGATGCTGTTCTCTGCTGATGAATAAATTTCACAATGTGTCTTCTGGGGCTTCTATTATTTTACATAAGTTCAACTTTCCACATATTATCTTAAAAGTGTATGTTTTTCAACTTTCCTTACAGTAGCTGTTGGTACCTTATTTAACTGTACATTGAATGGTATGACACATCGTCCATTACAAAAACACTACCATGACTGACATTTGGTAGCAAACCAGTAATGATCCAGTCTTTAAATCTATTATCATTTGGGTCCTCGTCGAAATCGAGTGTTGTTTTGGACTGAAACACAATTTAGGATCACATACATAAGCATTCATAAAGCCAGCATGAATAATAATTAGCCATCGCTTACCAGTTGGCATACTCATAGTTCTGTGAGCTATGTCATTCATCCACTTGATGACTCCTGGAGATGTCCATTGCAGTTTTGGTCGAGCTGATCTCGTAGTACGTACATGATGCACATTGATCAGAGTTTCATAAACCCATACTATGAGTGTCGTTCAGTTGGTTATTCCCCACTTTTTAAAATTTTTATAGCCATTAATATATAAATAGACAAAGGTCCTTCTCGGTGCTTCACACTTGATGTTTATTCTATGCACTGATGAAGTTTGAAGCGTTCTGGCAGGTGGCGGATTGTAGTACACAGTCAAAACATCATCTACATACGACTCAAGCCATTAATATATAAATAGACAAAGGTCCTTCTCGGTGCTTCACACTTGATGTTTATTCTATGCACTGATGAAGTTTGAAGCGTTCTGGCAGGTGGCGGATTGTAGTACACAGTCAAAACATCATCTACATACGACTCACATTACAAGCAGAATGCTGTTATCGAATTCTTGTGTGCAGAAATAGAAACTGTAATGAACATCCATATATATTCGTGTGCAGTGTATGGCAGTGCTGCAGTTGATAGGAGTACAGTTGAGTGATGGGTAAAAAAAGTTACAGCCTCAGGAAATGCAGAAACAGAGCTCCATGATTAGCCACGTTAAGGACGTCCTGTTACAGCTACTGTTCCAGACATGCTGAATTGTGCAGATGCCATTATTTGTGCTGACCAGCGCATCGGAACTCTTCAATTAGCTCCACAGTTGTCTGTCGGCATTCAAAGTATGTCTGCAATGATCAACACTCTTGTATATTCAAAGGGGCACTCTTGATAGGTTCCACAAATGCTCGTGGCATACTGCAAGATTCAATGAAAGGCCATTTTATCTGAATTGTTGGATATTTTGAGATCGATAGAGAGTCCTTTCTGTCACAGATCATTATGGAGGACAAAAGCAGGATGCACCACTTTGCCCTGGAAACAAAAAGATAATACTCATTCACACAAAAGAAGAAATTAACACAACCCCACTCTGCTGGAAAAGCCATTGTGACAGTCTTCTGGGGTTGTGATAGCATCATTATCATCGATGCGATGCCAAGAGGGTCAACCCTTCAATTGAGAGGCATACATGAAGACTCTGAATAAACTAAGGATTGTTTCCAGTGTGTTTGATTGGACAAAAATCCAGCAGAAATCTTGCACCAACATGATAATACATGCCCACTCAAAATTCTGAGAACTCAACCACCCAATTGTATTGGACATCGTGCCTCACCCACCCTCATACTCCCTTCTCGTTAGGCTACTTAAAGATTCTCTTCAGGGAACACACTTTGAAGATGATGATGAATGTCAGTAATGCAGTGAAAACCTGGTTACGCCTACAGATCAAGGGCTTTTACCGGCATGGAATACTTGCTCTCCCACAACATTGACATATGGCCATCGAACGTGATGGAGACTACATACAAAAATAGGTCATGGGCAAGACATATTTATGTATATTCTGACTCTTAACAATAAATATGTCCAGAGAAAAAAATGTGGACATTAAGTATTGAACGACCCTACTACATTCTCCAGATTCACTGATAGTAATTCATAAAGGAAATGACCTTTCCTTGTTACAATGTCTTCATGTTTTAGTAATACCTTTCTTCTTGAGAATTTTTTTCTACTGAAAGCCTTTTTTACAATTGAGACACTTTTTCTTGTTTTGCTTGTGAACAAACCACTGTTTAACAGTGGTGCAATTAACTTTTTAAGTGTCAGGTACTCCTTTCTGCTGTAGTACGCATATATATGTTCCCTGGTAGATTTTTCATCAACCTTGTCTGTTTTAGTCACATAATGCAATCTTTTCCTTGACTTCCCAGACATCATCAATACCAGGGCTCCCAGCTGAATTGGCATCCTCTTTATCATTAGTGATTCACACGACAGTCACTGTTGAGATGTTCAATGCTGCCACCACATCATTCACTTTATTCGCTGATATCTAAGGCCCAACATTGCCCCCTTTCTCTTTCAAAGTGATCACACAATTTGTGAATAAAATTAAGTACTTGTGATTTCAGCATAGCTACTTTTCTCCGGATTTTACACACACACACACACACACACACACACACACACACACACATATGCTCGCCTACCTGATTGAAACCCGTATTCGCCTAGCACTAAGGCAACACTGGGGATTGTCACGGACCTGATCAGCCAGCGTGAATGCACGAATCACATGCAACGATGTCACCTCAGCTGCCAGAGGTCTTCTTTTGCCATTCACAGCATAGCAGAGTTGAGACTCATGCCTGCTGTTTGTCAGTTAGCATTAATGCATAGAAGACAAATGTTTCTGTTCATTCCTGGTCTCATACACAGTTTTCATATGCCAAGCTGTTTCATACAAGTGCTCAGTCCACTGAACTGTGAATATTGATTTTCTGAAATAGGCCATATTTAGTATTCAGTTTGATTGTGAATTAGCTCTGTAAACTAATTCCTCTTTGCCATTACCTGTAATATTTGTCCATGTCTGAATTTGTCTCCTTCTTTATCAGCCCTAGTTGGAAAATTTGGCCTCTAGTTCTGCCTGTAGGTCATCAGTTCGTCTCATTTTCAGAGTCTTTCATTCTGCTGCAGATACTACATGCCAATCTTCAGTGTTTCAAACCCTCCGCACCCACCCACATGACATAAGAATTTTCAGTTATCACAGATCAACCTCTAAATGATCTACAGTGTCCATGTTTATTACGGATGACAATATAGTTTTTAAGACACGCTGTTGAAATTAAAATTTAACTTTAGGCATATACACAAATGAAACAAAAATCCCTCTTTTCAAAGTCATAGTAGTAAATTGTTGACATTATACTTTCTCTTGTGAATAACTTTCATATAATTGCTCAGAAACAAATTCTAGCTAATTAAAAATTACCCACACAGAAATACAACTTCAGAGTGCTATTTCTTAATGTGTATTGTTACAAAATTATGCTTATGGTTGCAATTATTTGGACATACAATAATACAGTAGATTCCAGCTGTTGAGATTAGTGCTCATAACCCTTTAATATGACAATTACTGTGTATGTGATAGAATATATCTACAGCTCAAAAACTACTTGAAACTAGCTGTAAACCCGGTGTTGCCCGAGTGTTTATTTATCCTACACTCTCGTAGTCCACATCCCCTCCCCCCTCTCTCTGCATCCACATCTTTCTCTCCCACATCTCTGTTCGTTTCCACCTTTCCCTCTCACAGCAAAGTTTTCTGCGAGATACTGTCAATCATGTACCATACAAACATTTATATACCCAGTGATCTTCCTCTTGGTTTAAATGTCATGTGTGCACAAATTCATAAAGATTGGAGCTAAAGTATGCATTTTGTAAAATTCCGTAAGTTAAGTACCCTCCCCCATGCACCATATGAAATTTAAGGTAGATGTTGAAGGTCAAGCTTGCGAAATTTCGTGAAGATTGGAGCGAAACTGTAGATTTCGTGAGCTTCTGCCATGCACCTCTCACAAAATACTTTCTTCTACCTATAAACTACATTCCTGCCAAATTTTAGTTTCATAGGTGAAGTAGTTTTCAAGATTTCGTGTTTAGTCAGTGAGTGAGTGTCCTTTCACTTTTATACAGATACAGATTAAGAAATCGGATTGCTTAATTTTGGATGCAAGAGAATTAAGGGAGACTTGTACACAAAAATAAATAGAAAAATGTGAATCTGTAATGCTAACTTTATTTGATACAAGGTCATGCCTGATGCGAAAGTTTTACGACATCTACCGTGAAACTGTTAAGAGCAGTAGACTTCTTTTCATTCATCATTTTATATGTTGGGAAAGGGGGGGGGGGGGGTGGCTCAGTTACAATACGCTTCAAAGAGTCAGAAATTACATGCAAACTTTGTTGTAGGTCCCTAACTACTCCCATTTTCCAATAATTGACTCATAAATCTGGCTATTCTCATGCGGTGGCTTCTCATTATTTATGACATCATATTTCCTGCACTATGTGTCATGCTCTTTTTGTTTTTGGGTCAGGAATCTTTGTTGGCATATGATGAACAGTTCACCAAAGTTTCATTGGAATCGAATGAATGGTTTATGAACACACAGAGGATATACAGACAAACATAGTATAAAATAAAGATTTTTGACTTACCTAAAGTACAGGCTCGTCAATAGGAACACCAAACACACACAAAAACACACAACCATTCGAGCTTTCGCCACCAGTGGTGGCTTCTTCGGGAAAAAGAGGGAGAAAGGAGAGGAGAAAGGGAAGGATACGGGTTTTAAGGAAGTGGAAAAGGAGCCATTCCAATCCCAGGAGTGGAAGGACTTACCTTAGGGGACAAAAAGGAAGGTAAACAAATACACACACACTCTCACATATCCACATCCAAACACACTTAGGCAGACATTTGTAGAAACCCTAAGTGTGTTTGGATGTGGATATGTGTGAGTGTGTGTGTATTTGTTTACCTTCCTTTTTGTCCCCTAAGGTAAGTCCTTCCACTCCTGGGATTGGAATGGCTCCTTTTCCACTTCCTTAAAACCCGTATCCTTCCCTTTCTCCTCTCCTTCCTCCCTCTTTTTCCCGAAGAAGCCACCACTGGTGGCGAAAGCTCGAATGGTTGTGTGTTTTTGTGTGTGTTTGGTGTTCCTATCGACGAGCCTGTACTTTAGGTAAGTCAAAAATCTTTATTTTATACCATTTTCCCACCTGGAAGGTCTCCTTCACATATATATATATATATATATATATATATATATATATATATATATATATATAAAATAGATGAACAGAACACACTCTCATACACACAAACAAATGAGAGTGTGTTCTGTTCATTTGTGCTGCTATCACACCTGTGCTCCTTCACCTGGTGAGTAATCTTTGTCTATTTTATACATATATTCTTTCCTGCTAGGAATTTTTCATCTACAATATTCGTATCAGAAAATAGATGAAGATTACTCACCAGGCGAAGGAGCACAGGGGTAACAGCATCACAAATAAATAAATGAATACACACACACACACACACACACACACACACACACACACAAACGCAAGCTTTCGCAACCCAGTTGCTTCTTCAGGCAGAAGGGAAGGAGAGGGAAAAGGAAATGATGAGGGTTTTAAGGAAGGGGGTAAGGAGCCATTCCAATCCCGGGAGAGGAAAGACTTACCTTGGGGGGAAAAATGGAGGGTAAACAAATGCACACACACCCACACATTCACACAGACACAAGTACACCTAGGCAGACAGGATATTAGTTTTAAGGAAGTGGAAAAGGAGTCATTACAATCTCATTCAGGAAGCTGTATACAGACTAGGTACATCTGGTTACACTGTGGTCTTCCTTTGGACCCCAGGCCACATTGGAATAACAGGAAATGAATGTGTTGACCAACTGGCGAAGGAGGCTACTACCTCAACCATGCTGGATATCGGTTTCCAGGAGAGGGATCTCTGGACGGTGCTCAATCAGAAGGTATTAAGCCTTTGGAATACTGAGTGGGCTGAATCAAATGCACCGCATAAGCTCCGTGCTGTTAAGCCTTCTACGGTAATGTTGAGGTCCTCCCTGCGAGCCTCTCGTAGGGAGTTCGTTGCACTCTGCCGACTGCGTGGTTAACACACGGCCACCTCTTGCGTCGAGAGGGCCCACCAGTTTGCCGTTGTGGCGCCCAGCTGACTGTGGTCCATATACTGTTGTATTGTCCGTTTTTAGCCACTTTGCGGCAGTCCTTTAGCCTACCAGATTCGCTGCCATCAGTTTTAGGTGACAATGCCTCCTTGGCTACTACTGTTTTACATTTTATTCACACATCTGGTTTCTACCCTTCCATTTAATGGAAGGCGCTTCTGCCTGATTAAAAGACCCCCATTTTTACACTGTTTTTAAGTTACTTGATAGCCTCTACCTTTTCGGTTGAGGTGTTTTTTTAGTGTGTACAGCATGGCTCGCTCATCTGTTTTTATCCTAGTGATTAGCCAGCCATTGCATTCTGCTGTGAAATTGTACTTTTATCCCTTTTGTGCACTCCTCTGTGTATCAGTGAAGTGTTTCTCTTTGTTTTACACTCAAGGAATTCTCTCATCCTTGTTCTCTCTGTGTTTTCGTTCCATCACATGTTACATAACTGCTTGGAACAGGGGACTGATGACCTTGTAGTTTGGTACCCTATAAACAACAACGACAACAACAACAATTGCCATTTTGTGCACCATGTGCCAACAAGTTGCAGATATTCATGTATTTTGCTACTCTTTTCCACTGTTGCTACTTCTTTATAAACTACAGCATCATTTGTAAAAAGCAGATTTTTCTATAAGGTCATTTATATATAATGTGAAAAATAACTATCCTATAAAACTTCCCTGGAACATTCCTGAGATCGCTTTAATGTGTGAAGACTTCTGTCTGTTGTAGATGACATGCTGTGTTCTGTTAGCCAGGAACACCTCTATCCAGTCACTCAGTTGGTCTGATATTCCATATGCTCGCACTTTATCAGGTAAAGGTGTGGACGCTCTGTGAAGTCAAATAATATGGCATCTATCTCTGATCCTGTATCTACTGCCCTCTGGATCTTGTGGATGAATAGTGCAAATTGTGTTTCACATGATCACTGCTTTTGGAAACCATGTTCATTCCTACGAAGGAGATTTCCAGTCTCCAGAAATCATGTAATTTTTAAACATAAAATGTGTTCCAAAATTCTGCAATTGACTGATCTCAGAGTTATAGACCTATAGTTTTAAGCATCTGATCGACAGTCCTTCTTGTAAATAGGAATATGTGAATGACCTGTGGTTTTTTTCCAATCCTAAGGAACACTTTGCTCCTCTAGAGACCTTCAGTATACACTGTGTAAAATGAAACTGGTATCCCGTCAGGTCCAGTGCTCTTTCCTCATGTTCAGCCATTTAAATTGCTTTTCTATACCTCTAACACTTATTTCAATATTTGCAGTTTTGTCGTTAGTTTGATGGTTTAGAGGAGAAACTACTATTGAGTCTTCCTCTGTGAAACAGTGTTGGAAAAAGACATTTAATATTTTGGTCTTTTTGTCATTCTCTATTTCAGCGTCATTATGGTCACTGAGCATCTGGCTATCTTGTTTAGGCTGTTTACTGATTTTACATGGGGCCAAAATTTCTTATGATTGTCTGCCAATTTGGGACACAAGACATTGCCCTCAAAATTATTGAATGCCTCTCAAATGGCTGCTCTTATGGTAATTTTGGCATGATTTAACTTGCTCGACTTTGGCTACATTTATATTTGCAGTGAAGTTCTTTTTGGTTTCATAACAACAGTTCCATAACTCCGTTGTTGAACCCTGGTGGATTTTTACCTGCCACATACTTATCTAAAGCGTATTGTATGGTGCGCTTGAACTTCTTCCGCAGTTGCTCAACACTGTTAGTGTTAGAGATGAAACTACTGTGTTGAGGAGTTAAGTACTTGAAAATATGCCCCCCTCCCCCATCCCTTTTTGATTATCTTCCAACATCTCATCTTCTATTTACAGCTGTAATCATTGATGCTGTAATGCCCTGAGGATGTTTTTGCAGTTGAATTACCTAGTGCCTTTGGCACAGCATTCTGTAGATCACTTCTGATTTGTGTATATGCAGATTGTTATTGTCACAGCCTGCCATGTTTCATTCTGTTTGATTATTGGTGATTTATAGCGTTAGCTGTGTGTATGATCATTTGTGTCAGAATTGCTTCTTCTTAATGAATTGCAGTTGTAACCACTGCTGTGTAGCGGAATTATTGTTCTGTATCTGTTTTATACTAAGCCAGCCAGGCTGCAGCTTCCAGATCTTACACAAATAGCTCACCATAGAAGGCCTCATTATTTCAATCCTCCTAAATTTACTGCAGAATTGCACTGACGGTTGCCTAGAATTTGCTTATAAGGATGAGTTTTGAGGAACCTGCTAGTTGGTTTCCTCAGTCCAATCCTTGGCATCAGATGTCATTCTTACTTGCAGGGTAAATTTCCTCAGAATATAAAACATATATAGAGACATCTATTTAAAAGGAAGAACACTTGACTCATTTAAACATGTATATTGAAACTTCTTAATTCACAGTTTACATACTGATCATACATTTCAGACAAGAGTTCACGCCTCTCTCTCATCAGAAACACAATTGTACTCCCTTTCTCTTAAAACAATAAAAACAAAAGCACAACACCAAGGGTTTATGTTATGAATACTTCTAACTTCACATATACTGCACACTCTTTGTCACTTTGCTTCGCTGCAGGCCAAAATTCCTGCTCATATGCGCCAGCCTAAAAGTCTCTTGCTTCCTGTTAACAACATTACAGGCGCACAGTTTTCCATTTCTTTCATAAAATGTTATTAGCAATTATCTTCTGTCGGATAACTATTTTGTAGGTAACGACCATTGAGTCGTTACACTACACCACATAGAAAAATCAGGTTTAAAGTTATTGGAGGACCCATTCTTCACATTACTTCTGCGTTTTAGGACCAACAAATGTATTTCACTTGACAGTAAAGACAAAGTAAGAGTTGTCATCTGGTAATATATAATGCCTTTGATGGGCAAGTTCCTCATGTTGTATGTATTGCAGTTTCATGTAGGAATTTCAGTATATTTAGAGTATAGAGTATGTTTTGAATCTTTTGCAAACACATTGTGCAATTTGTCAATACAATATGCTTGCTTGTACCCTAGTGCAAGTAACACTGCAGTTAAAAATGACAATATTGTTGAAATTTGCACCGGCTGCAGCACACCAGTAACAGTCTGCACGGTCGCTACGGTCAGGGGTTCGAATCCCCCCCTCGGGCATGGATTTTTGTGCCGTCTTTAGTATAAGGTAGTTCATAAGTAGTTTGTAAGTTTAGGGACTAATGACCCCGCAGTTAAGTCCCTTAAGCTTAACAAATATTTGAACATTTTTTTTAAATTGGCATATTGTCCACTTCAGCTTGTTTGCAATGTAAAGTAGAGATTTGTAGGAAAAATATTTCCTTTTGTAAATTCACAATGACTGTGGAACTAAACACAAAGAAAAAAGTTAAAGATTCTGTTACATATTTTGGTTCCTCTTCATACTTCCTATTTCTTATAGTATGGAAAAGTGACATCTGCTCATTTATTTATGTATGTGTTTTCAACCACTCTCAAAAAACTGCTAGGTGTTTAATCATTCCTTATTGGATGTATGCTCTGCAGGTAACATTACCATCAGCAGCAGCGTTATTATCCTCTGCTCGAAGTGTTGCTGCTGGGAGGCGACCTGTCGAGACAATGGGACACAGTTCCTCATCGAGCTCCTCTTCATCTTCAGGAAGTGATGATGCAGACTCCAATTATGAGAGTGCTTCAGATGGCGGTGGTGGCGGCGGCAACAGCGGCAGCAGAGTAGGTGGTAGTAGTTCTGGTGGTGTTGGTGTAGGTAGTGTGACAGGTGCAAGAACAGGTGGCACTGCAGGAGCAGAGGTGGACAACTCGGGAAATAAGAGTGAGAACTTGTACTGTTACTGTCAGTGTCCGTATGACGAGGTTTCTGAAATGATTGCTTGTGATGGCAAAGACTGTCAAATTGAATGGTTTCACTTTGAGTGTGTAGGAATAATGGTGCCACCCAAGGGAAAGTGGTTTTGCCCAGACTGTCGCAAGAAATCGTCTGCCTCAAGAGGTGGCGAATATTTGCTGCATGCGTAGGTTTTGTATTATAACTGATAAATATTGACTGCCTGAAATTTGCCTGAAGTGGACCTATTCAGGCAAGCTAATATTGTTGTACATCTGATTTATATAGACAGTGTATGTATGTATGTATATGTATGTATGTTATCTTGAGTGGATGCTTTTCAGCTGGAATTTGGTAACCCATATTTCAGCAAGTAAATGGAAGTTCAAAAAGTTTTGTTATTTAGTGTCTCAGCTATCTGTCATCTTGTAAATAATTTTAGTGTTTCTATGTCAGATCAATTTTTTCTTCTTTTTTTGTCCTGTCTACATCAAATGTTACAGTATTCAGTGACTTGCAATGAAATTTACAAGATAGTGTATATTTTATTAAGATGATGAAATTAAGGATCTGAAAAATTTCCTCGTATCTTGAGATCAGCGTTTTTCCACTGTGTAAAGAGTAAGGATGAATTCATTGTGATATTATGTATGTTCATGTGAACACTATTTAAATATAAAACCTGCTTTACTGTTAACTGTGTGTATACAAGTATTTTTATTTTAAATATTAGTCGGAAAACTTTTATTAGTCAAGCAAACAAACTATGCCAGAAAATATATGTAGAAAACATTGTACATATTGAATACATAAATACCATTAATGTTGATGTAGGTAATAAAATGGTATATTGTAAACATTTTAATTATGCTGTTTAAATCACAGAGTAAAAAGTTTTATTATATATTATCTTGTAAATTTACTTATAGTCCTTGTATTTCTACATAATTACCTGTAACTACATATTTCTTATTACATGGATATAAATGTTTATTTATAATTCACTTAGGTTTCAGTTTAGAGTTTTCTATGTTCCTGGAACTCCCAGAATATCTTCAGCAAGTTGAGTATATGATAAGACCTGTCAGACAAAAAAATTATATTAATTTTCTCATAATTGTATTCCAGTTTCAATGCATTTAACATATCTACCAAATCCATGCACATTAAGAAACTGAAGTGTAGTGAACTGCTGGAAGATAAAAGCCTGGGCAGTTTTGTTAGATTAATTCTCTCTTTTATACATTTCGAAACAACAGTTAATTTGTTATTCTCAACGTTGCAACTAAGTGTGTGTGTGTGTGTGTGTGTGTGTGTGTGTGTGTGTGTGTGTGTGTGTGTGTGTGCGGAAATGGTGGGATTCCAGTAAGGTAGGCTAGTTGTTTCAAACAAATATATGAAAACTTTGTGAACAGGTTTCTTTCAGCAAAACAAGAAAGTAAGTTCACATCTGTGCAAATCCTCAGTTTGTTTACCTATTAAAAGTTTAAATTTTTTAAGCTCTCCCACAAATAAATAAATAAATGTGCTCAAAATGCCCTCCTCTTGCTTCTATAATGCATGCAGTCATTGAAATTTTGACTGCTGCACCCTTTCATATACTTCAGACAATTTTGAATGGTTTCACAGACATCCATGATACATTTGTAAAGAACACCAGCACTAGATGCATAGATAATAATCCAAAGGATTGTGGTGAGTGGTATGTGGACGACAAAGAACTGGGGTCCTTTATCTATGCATATTATACATACCAGCCAATGCATCTCAAATGTGCTGGAGTTCCACCTTGTGTAAACCACAAGGATCTTTTTACGTGCTGGGGCAAAGCACTTAGTAAGTATTGGAGGGAGTTCTGTAATAATCCCGGTAGATACAACCTGTAAGAATTATTGAGAAAAATATATAACCTACAAATCTGGCTCATACATTAATCTTAATTTCATTTTAAGTTATAACTTGTACTGCAGCATGAAGATTGTGACTGACCTATCTAATGGTTGTGGAAATTTGTAAATAGATTTCTTCAAAGTGATTGGCAGGTGTAAGGCACTGCATATGCTAAAGATACTGCTACAAGAGTTGCTTGTCTGCATTTTCCAGACAGTACTCACATATGATACTGAATGTAAGTGCAAAATTGTCATTATAATACTCATAGTTCAGAAGATAGGATTTCATAAATGTCTTCCTTGATCAATAGTATGTAGTGCTGTCAATTGATTCTTGACAATGTGACGATACACGACACCTTAAGTTGAATGACTTGGCTGTCTTCGGTTTGGAAATACTATATGATATAGTTGTGCAGCCCTGCGTCCATTACCATTTACTTGTCAGGACATAAAAATCATGTCTATCTGTTCACAAAATTGAATATACTACCCTATTAGAATTTAGTACTTTCAGTTAATGAATTATCTGTAGTGCATGTACACTTTGGAGACATTGAAGACAGATGATCGATGACTGTAAACACACCATCTAGGGCACACTGGTGAAATGGATATACAGATAATTAAAGCAGTTGAGTTGTACCTGTGTTGATTTTTACATCTATTAATAACTAGTAAATGATTTTTTTGAATATTTTTGTCTTGTTTTTAAATTGATTTTTGAAAACCACTGTATGTAGGTATTTTGCATCATTGCAACCTGATCTCTCTCTCTCTCTCTCTCTCTCTCTCTCTCTCTCTCTCTCTCTCTCTCTCTCTCACACACACACACACACACACACACACACACACACACACACACACACACACACCTACCTCAAATTCCAACAGAATAATACTGTTCAAAAGATAACAACACGACAAAAGTATAATCACAAATTTGATTTAGGAGGAAAAGATTAAATTAGATAATTATAAAGATTGAACCCGGATCTCCATGCTTACTAGGCAGATGTCTTACTACTAGACCACTGCATCACTAGCGATTAAGGTGCCTCCGAATAGTCTAAGCACAATTTCCCTCCATGTCACAAACTTTAATTCAGCTTCTGTGTTCCCTTGAATTATTGCCACTACTACCAAGGCTCTCCATGCAGCAGAATAGCACCTTGGTAATGGACATATTGGAACAATCCTGCCTTTAACCTTAGGCCAAGGTGATATATAACTCCCATCTCTGCAGTCCAGAAAATCTGATGGAGGAGAGGAGGATCCAGGTGCCTCAGGTGGTGAAGCTGCTGTTAAAACTCAAAGGTGTTGTGCTCTGTTGCATGCTGCATCACAGGGTAGTCCATATTACTCTTGGCCACAGTTCCTTTGTCATCCTGATGAAGAGCTGGTTAGTTGTCATTCCAATAGAGAATGCAGAGCAGTGATTGCAGCAGAGTTGGTATATTACGTGGCTGCTTTCACAAGTGGCCCGGCCTATCCGTATGTACATATTATAATTATCTATATATCATTGTAAATAGAAATTAACAAACCCTGAGACTGTTTTTTGTCTCAAATATGTCAAAGACATTAAAGATAAAGGTGAAGCATTGAATTAAAATTTGTGAACACAGAAGCTGAATTAAAGTTTATGATGTGAAGGGAAATCATGCTTAGATTATTCCGAGGCACCTTAATTGCTAGTGATGTGGTGGTCTAGTGGTAAGACATCTACCTAGTAAACATGGAGGTCTGGGTTCGATTCCCGGCCGCATCGCAAATTTTAATTTGTAAAAAAAATGTCTGTCTAGGTGTGTTTGCGTTTGGATATTTGTGAGTGTGTGTGTATTTGTCTACCTTCCTTTTTGTCCCCTAAGGTAAGTCCTTCCACTCCTGGGATTGGAATGACTCCTTTTCCACTTCCTTAAAACCCATATCCTTCCCTTTCTCCTCCCCCTTTTTCCTCTTTTTCCTGAAGAAGCTGCCAGTGGTGGCGAAAGCTTGTAAGTGTGTTTGAGTGTGATTTTTATTTTAATTTGTGTCTATTGACGAACCGGTCCTTTTGGGTAAGTCATCTGTTTTCTATTTTTTATATTTGTTTATCCCACCAGGATAGTTTCCTTCTATTTACAATGATATATAGATAATTATAATATGTAGATAGGGATAGGCCAGGCCACCTGTGAAAGCAGCTACATAATATACCAACTCTGCTGCAAACCCTGCTCTGCATTCTACATTGGAATGGCAACTAACCAGCTCTTCATCAGGACGATGAAGGTGAACTGTGGCCAAGAGAAATACGGACTAACCTGTGGTGCAGTATGCAGCAGAGCACAACACCTTGGACTTTAACAACTGCTTCACCACCCGAGCCATCTGGATCCTTCCCTCCGCCACTAGCTTTCCTGAACTGTGGAGATGGGAGTTATCCCTACAGCAAATCCTACAGTCCTGCAACCATTCTGGCCTCAACTTCAGATAACCTAACAACATCCTACATTCCGTGCCCCACAGTCCCCCTCCCCTTCACATACTACATTTCCTTCCAATTTATGCTGCTTTCCCTACTGTGTGCTTTCTGTTTTTAATTTCTTTCTATATATAGAAATGTCTGCCTTGGGGTGTGTGTGTGTTTTGGTTTACTTTTTCTTTTTTACCCTAAGGTAAGTTCTTCCACTCCTGGGATTGGAATGATTCCTCGTCCACTCCCTTAAAACCCGCGTCCTTTCCTTTTTCCCCTCCTTCCTTTCTATTTTCCTGAAGAAGCGGCCAACGGTTGCGAAAGCTCGAATCTTGTGTTTGTGTGTCTTATCTATGAGCCTGTGCTTTGGGTAAGTTATTTGATTTCTATTATTGTTTAACTTACCAAAAGCTCAGGCTCATTGACAGATACACAAAAACACACAAAAACACACACAAACACAAAGCTTCAAGCTTTATCAGGAAAAGAGGAAGGAAGGAGTGGTAAAAGGAAAGGATGCGAGTTTTAAGGGAGTGGATGAAGAGTCATTCCAATCCCGGGAGTGGAAAGACTTACCTTAGGGGAAAAAAGGAAAGGTAAATAAACACACACACACACACACACACACACACACACACACACACACACACACCAAGTTTATTCTGCCTTAAAGTTTAAAAGAAATTATCAACTAACATGATATATTAAATATATACGTAAAAATAGATGAAGTCCACTTACCTGGCGAAGGAGCACAGGCAGTGATAGCAACAAATAAACAAATACACACACACACACACACACAGACACACACACGCACGCTAGCTTTCGCAGCCTAGCTGCTTCATCAGGCAGAAGGGAAGGAGAGGGAAAAGGAAATGATGAGGGTTTCAAGGGAGTGGGTAAGGAGTCATTCCAATCCCGGGACAGGAATGACTTACCTTGGGGGGGGGGGGGGGGGGGGGGAAACAGGAGTGTAAACAAATACACATACACACACCCACACATTTACACAGACGCAAGTACACTTAGGCAGACATACTGTAGCAATGTATGTCTGCCTAAGTGTACTTGCGTCTGTGTAAATGTGTGGGTATGTGTATTTGTTTACCCTCCTTTTTTTCCCCCCCAAGGTAAGTCATTCCTGTCCCGGGATTGGAATGACTCCTTACCCACTCCCTTAAAACCCTCATCATTTCCTTTTCTCTCTCTCCTTCCCTTCTGCCTGACAAAGTAGCTAGGCTGTGAAAGCTAGCGTTTGTGTGTGTGTTTTCCTGTTAGGAATTTTTCCTCTATAATATGATATATTAAATGGTGTAACAAATGTAAATCTTGTATAAATTTGGTATGCAGCAAAATAAAATACTGAATCACAGATGGCAAGGCAAGTTTAGCCTACAATTCGAACAAACAGATAGCATTGCTAGTAGTTTGCCAGACACATGTATGTCAATGCCTCAACACGAAGTTTGTGCTATTATCTTTATAAGCTGTTTGGTAATATCATGGATTGTGTAATGAGGTGTGGTTCTGACCAGAGCATGGAAGTTCACAGCCTGTCACTACAGGGCATGCAAGCGCATCATGTGACTATACAAAGCTAGCAGCAGCAGCATGCATGCATGAATCGTCTAATGCTGCCAGTCACATTGCAAACAGTGACATGGAGGCTTAAAAAGAACAGCAAAGATGTGTTGTTTGTTTTCTGACAGCGGAAGGAGTATGGGGTACAGACATTCATCAATGAATACCACAAGTGTACGACAAACACTGCCTGTCTCTTGCAAGGGTCAAGGCTTGTGCTTAGCTGCCAACTTTACGATTTAGGCAGGAGTCTTCTGATTTTTCACATATTCTGCCACCATCTGATTTTTCCAATACTTCTCCCAATTTTTAGCTTTTATCATGGAACCTAAGATTCATTTTTATCACCAACGGTCAAAAGCCCTTTGATCATTTGTCTAATTGACATACGTATCGAAATTCATAGAAGTTAGAAGTCATGCGTGACTTGGATATATATTATTTTTGCTCTTTTCTGCGCTATTAGCAGATACGTGTGTGCACTTTTGGTGTTGAGCTCATTTGGAGCAATGTTTTGTTGTGCAACTTTGTGTACAGCGATTTTACATGTCGTAGAATTTCAATTTGGTGGTATATGTTCCACTATCGAAAAAAAAAAAGTAACACTTTTTGATGCTGTTTTGGTACGATTTGTGCATTATCGAATCTAGGAAAGGTATACCATTTGAAGTTTGTATTTTTTTATCAGTGTTTCATTTATTAAATCTGACTACAAAAAGGGAACTCACTGTCTGCCATTGACAAAAATTTCCTGGACATATACTATTTTCTGCAAAGAAGTGTGAAGAGGAAAAGAGAAGAGAATTTCAGAAATTATATGATGTTGAGGTGAGAAATTTTGAAGCATGTGTGCACCCGTTTTCTTTCTGTGACCAAATGTTTATTTTGGTAATTGGAACAGTGGCAGCCTTTGATCAGTTTGTTCACTTAGGAGCAAATGTTTTGTGTTTTTGTAGCCATTATATAGCGTTGTGAAATCATAGTCATAGAAAAAGGCTAAAATCAGTTATGTTAATCTTTTTAGTAAAATTAGCCACATTTTTTTTTAAAAAAGATGATAGATGACTTTTTGAACTGGATCTCCTGATTTTTACGTTTTGAAGGTTTGCAGGTATGCCTATGGCACAAGCTCTTCAGGCAAGGATGGATGTCATTATCCGATTATGCGCAGTCTGGAGCACCACACTTGCATTAACAATGACATTGTTCAGATGGTTGGTGCACTCATTACCCAGGACTGCCAAGTGACAGTGAAAGCCATAGCTGCCGATGTTGGATTGAGTGTTGGAAGGGTTCACAGGTCATGAAGGAACAACCACACTTGTGCAAAGTGGGTGCCCCAGTGTCTTCAACCACACCAGAAAGCATGTAAAATGGCCCACTGCCTTGCTCATCTGCAGTGCTACGCTCGGGAAGGGAATAATGGGTTTCTGGCACGAGTGGTGGCTGGAGATGTCATGGTGTTATCAATTTGAACCAAAATCAAATCAACAAAGTTTCCAGTAGAAGCATCCAGGGTCACCATCACAAAAAAAGCCAAGGCCATCCACACGAGTGCAGGAAAGGTTATGCTGACACTCTCCTTTGACCAGAATACCCCCCCCCCCCCACCTTCCTTCTGATTGATTTATTGCCAGCAATGGACAACAGTCAATGCCCATTGTTAACCGCCGAGCAATCTCACATGTGGGGTCATTGTGCTCCACTACAATGCAAAGCTCCATATGGCTAACACAGTCATGGCACTCCTGCAGAAATTCAGATGGGAGGTTCTCGGCCACCCTTTATACAGTCCAGAGCTATCTCCCTGTGAATACACCATTTTTGGGTCCCCTTAAAAAAGCTCTTAGGGGCAAATGATTCACCTCAGATGACAACATCCCGCTGTACATGCGGAACTGGTTCACATTGCAGCCCCTTGTACCACAGTGGGACAAGTGTCTCGACAGCCACGGTCAATAATTTTGACATAAAGGTATTTGTTTCTGTATGAGCCAGATTTGTAGGCCATATATTTTTCTCAATAATTCTTACAGATTGTATCTACCGGGATTATTACAGAACTCCCTCCAGTGCTTACTAAGTGCTTTGCCCTAGCATGTAAAAAGATCCTTGTGGTTTATACAAGGTGGAAGTCCAGCACATTTAAGATGCTTGACTGGTATCTACAATATGCACAGATAGAGGACACCAGTTCTTTGTCGTCAACGTACCGCTCACCACAATTCTTTGGATTATTATCTATGTATCTATAGTCTGATTTAAATTAGTTGTCATTTGACGTTTGCGGGCCAAAGCTTCAGCGTTGTCACGTCAAGTACTGGCTGGCGGAAGCCGCTACAGCGCATCGCTCCATGCGGCGGTATAAAATCGCTTTAAAGCCTCTTATCTTCTACAAGAATAGAGTAAAAAGTTTCAAATTCACACACGATGTACGTATCTATAAAGTCTCACACTATGTCAAAAATCTATTGGTGATTTTAATTAGGGCAAGAGCTATGTTAATTTGTGTGAAACTATTAACATTTTCCAAGTTCGCTAACAGCTTCAAACTTATCACTTCATGTCTTAAAAACTATTGGTCTCAAAACAATAATTTTTTTTCCATTCATTGCTAAAATAACATGCTTGGCAACGAATCTTTAAAAGTTTTTGTAGTGAATTGCGTTTCTGGTATATAAATTTCTGAAAACTACGTTTTTATGCGTCTATATTAATATTGAACTCGAAACAAGTACGATGTTTAAAATCTCTATTTCCTACAAAATTTACATAAAAATTTTGACATTTACATACAGTATCAATCTCAGTGATATTTCTAAGCACAAAAAAAATATTATCTTTATTTTACTTAGCGCCAGTTTTACATGGGCTATTAAAGTAAGAGATTTTTGCGTCCGGGAAAACTTTCCTTCTTTTCATTGCAGATCTCGAAAACTATTGCACACGTTGAATAACATCTTAGTGTCTACAAAAATAAATTTTAATTAAAATTCTGTGTCACTTACCAGACGGAGGTGACGGGAGCTGGCTGAACAGTAATTTTTAGTCTCACAACAAGAATGAGATGTTAAACTAAATAAATTCACAAACACATTATTTGCTGGCAGTACGTACACTATAAACTAATCAGACAACGGAAAAACACCGTTTAATTCAGAGTCACTGGAGCTATCTGTTTCACTGCTTGTATTGACAGATGTACGTATTGACGATGTACGTATCTATAAAGTCTCACACTATGTCAAAAATCTATTGGTGATTTTAATTAGGGCAAGAGCTATGTTAATTTGTGTGAAACTATTAACATTTTCCAAGTTCGCTAACAGCTTCAAACTTCGACGCATTGTTGTAAGACACCTTCATTCTTCCATGATTCCTGAATCACTCCTTTCACATGATGCACTACCTTTCGCCAGTCTTCTGGTGTCACTGTTTCGACTGCCTCTTTCAACAGGTGTTCCACTTCAGTTAATGTGAATTTTCTACAGCAATATGCTGTTTAACTGTGCCCAAATCACCCTCTATTGCGTTCAAGTGGCAATGGTAGGGAGGTAATCTGAGCACTTTATGCCCGTATTTTTGGCTACTTCATCCACAATGTAAATGGGATTCTTTGGCTTGTGTTGTGATACAAGTTCTAATAATTCCGCCGTTGTCAAATTGCTGTCAAACTGTATCTTACGTTTCAGTAGCAAACAATGTCGTTTTTCTTCATTGCCTTTGTGGGGGCCTTGTCCTGGATAACTGAATGGTATGGGACATTATCCATAATAATTATAGAACTCTTCGTTAAGTTTTGAAGCACAGAGTCTTCAAACTATTTCACGAAAGTATTGTAGTTCATCTCTTCGTGGTAGTCGGAGGTCTTCTTTGAACTGAATAATAGCAGACAATTCGGGATGAAACCTTTTGAATCTCCGGCATGCGCTACAATTATTCTCTTTCCTCTGCCCATCGGAGCTACCATACTACCGTTGATGGTATCATCCATCCAACCTTTTTTTAAAGTGTGTCCTGCATTCACTCATGTCTCATCAAGCCAAATGATATCGTCAAAATTAATCACTACTAATTCTCTAAGAAAGCGGCATCACCAAGCTGCAATATCTTGCCATTCCATTAACAACTTTCTTCAGAAATAGATTTATAGCGAAAACCTAACATTTTCACAATTCGTAATAAGGACGATTTACTGCCTTCAAACAGGTCCGCTGCTACGAGAGTAGCATGTAGTTTTTTGAGTGTCGGATACTCCTTCCTCGAATAAAATACGTATATCTGCCGTCGAATCGCATCTTTCTGAAAAGAGTCGAGTTTTGTTACTCTCTTCTCGAGCCGCCTCTTCTTCCCAGGTGTCTCCAACATAGATGATTCACCTGCGTCTTATTTTGCGAATTATTCCTTGCAGATCCTTATCACTGATTGTTCGCTGATTTGCAGAACAGCTGCAGTTCGCTCCACCACTTTATCCACAGGAGCAAGAGGCCCCCCTGCATCCCTCTCTCTCTAAAAATACTCCCTTAGAGAACACACACATTCACGCGCCTGACTTCGTATGATGACGCCATGTACGCCACTTTTTGAGAGTTTCCAGGGTGAGTGCAGCCTTGGTCTTCCTCTCTTTCGACTACTTTCGTCGCACATCGTAAAGCACGTGAAGCTAAAAATCACACAAATCAGTCAGTCGCACGTCTACAACAGTTCACTGAGGACTGGCTGCCACATGCCTCGGGCAGCACGCAGCAGTACGGAAGTGGCAACACAGTGGGACCCGATCGCGCTGGCCACCCATTGGTTTATGGCTGGCAGGAGCAGTGCAGCCTGCTCCCTGTCAAGTGACAACTAGTTTAAATCAGACTATAGTGCTGGTGTTCTTTACAAATGTATCATGGATGTCTGTGAAACCATTTAAAATTGTAAGTATATGAAAGGGTGCAGCAGTCAAAATTTCAATGACTGCATGCATTATAGAAGCAAGAGGAGTGCATTTTGAGCACATTTATTTATTTGTGGGACAGCTCAAAAAATTTAAACTTTTAATAGATAACAAACTGAGGATTTGCACAGATGTGTTTGCGTGAACTTACTTTCTTGTTTTGGTGAAAGGAACCTGTTGACAAAGTTTTCATATGTTCGTTTGAAACAACTAGCCTGCCTTACCGGAATCCCACCATTTCCGCACACACACTTAGTTGCAATATTGAGAATAACAAATTGACTGTTGTTTTGAAATGTATAAAAGAGAGAATTAATCTAACAATTAAAACTGCCCTGACTTTTATGATGATGGTGGAGCCAACATTGCATGATGTGAAAATTAAATCCGTGCAGGTGCTGAAGGACATTGAGAACCGAGGGCCAACTGCTGCACTATGGATCCAATACATTCACACGTGTACCCTGCTAAAAAATTTCATCAAATTGTATAGGTGACTGAAATCCGTAACTAGATTGTGTCAGAGAAATGATCCCTAACTTCCATGTCACAGGCCATTTACACTACACCAAAAGTGGACACTTGTACTACCAGGATTTGATCACCTTAAAGAGAAGTCACCACTAAGGGTTACTTTACTATTCTCAGAACTGACAACTTCTGGACATACATTTTTAAGGGCATTTGAAAATTGTTTTCACAAGAAAGTAGTTAAACAAAATTCTAAGACAACATGTAAAAAAACCATGGCTAATCAAAGGAAAAAGAATATCTTGCAACCATAAAAGGGAACTGTGTCTAATGGCAAGAGGGATTACTGATCCAGACATCGTTCAGTATTATAAAAAATATTGTACAGTACTAAGAAAAGTTATTAAAAAGTCCAGAAGCATGTATATCATGCCTGAGATCAGTACCTCTGATAATAAAATTAAAACTAATTGGAATATTTTTGAAAGGGAGACAGGGCAACCAAAAGAACAGGAAGACTGTATTACCATACAACTGAATGATAAGTGTACTATAAATAAGTCAGAAGTGGAAAATATTATCAATAATCATTTTCTAAATGTTGTGGAGAAAATAGGATCTAGATGTTCCTTAGAAGAGGCCAGGCAACTAATAGGAGTGGCCATACCTACACAGTTTGATACAATTGTAATTCCACCAACCTCTCCCCTTGAAATCAGTAAAATAATAAACTCACTGAAAAATAAAAGCTCTTACGCAATTGATGGCATTTCCAGCTGGGTACTTAAAGCTTGTTCCCCACACATAAGTAGGATTCTCAGTCACTTATGTAATAGCTCACGGAAGCAAGGTGTTTTCCCTGATAGACTGAAATATGCCATTGTCAAAAAAAGGGGGATACATCAGATGTTGACAACTACCACCCAATCTCTCTTCTGACAGCTTTATCAAAAGTTTTTGAGAAAGTAATGTATTCAAGAGTAGCCCCCCATATTTGTAAAAACAAAGTACTAACCAAATGTCAGTTTGGTTTTCAGAAAGGCTTTTCAAGAGAAAATGCTATATATGCCTTCACCGATCAAACATGAAATGCTCTGAATAACCAGACATCACCCATTGGTATTTTTTGTGATCTTTTAAGGGCCTTTGATTGTGTAAATCATTATGGTTTGACTGGGGCAATGCACAAATGGTTTAATTCATACTTAACTGGAAGAATGCAGAAAGCTGAAATAAGTGGTTCATGTAATGTCAAAACATCAGCTGATTTCTCAAACTGAGGGACTATCTAGGATGGGTTGCCACAGGGTTCGGACTTAGGTCCTTTACTGTTCCTGATATACATAAATAACTTGTCATTCTCCATTGATGAAGATGCAAAGTTAGTTCATTTTGCCAATGATACAAATATAGTAATCATATCCAAAAAACAAGAACATATTGATGTAATCGTAAATAATGTTTTTCACAAATTTATTAAGTGGTTCTCTGCAAACGGACTCTTATTAAATTTTGATAAAAAACAGTATATACAGTTCTGCACAGTAAATGGCACAACTCCAGTAATAAATATAGACTCTGAACAGAAGTCTGTAACTAGGGTAGCATTTTCAAAATATTTAGGTGCGTGCATTGATGAGAGATTAAACTGGAAGCAACACTTAGGCAGTCTGCTGAAACGTTTGAGTTCAGCTACATTTGCTGTTAGGGTTATTGCAAATTTTGGCAAGAATCTCAGCGAATTAGCTTACTATGCCTATTTTCATTCACTGCTTTCGTATGGCATCATATTCTGGGGTAATTCATCATTGAGTAAAAAAGTATTCATTGCACAAAAGCATGTAATCAGAATAATTGCTGGAGCCCTCCCACGATCATCCTGCAGACATCTATTTCAGGATTTAGGTATCCTCACAGTATATATATTCACTTTGGGAAATGTTAAAAGACAAGGTGCATGCAAGCAATCCTCATACACTCGAACAGCTGGAAGAAAGGATTTGACTAGTCATTTCTCAGATTTTGGCAGCCGAAATTCCTCGAGTGTTCGCAAATGTGTTCAAGAGATGTCAGGCCGCTCTTTAAAAATAGAGGGGCATCATTTTGAACATCTACTGTAAATAAAGGTAAGCTTAGGTTACTCAGATGGCAATGTTTTTTAGACTTTTAACTCAGTGTATGCACCCGCGGCACAATAGAGTCCGACAATCGGGCGCTGTCGTGACCGGCGGATGTAGCAGCGGCGGCCGGGAGCCATACCTGCACGATCCGCGGACACCTGGCAGGCATCTTTCGTGAGACAACCTGTATTAATCTAATCGTAGCCATAGAGCAGTGTCTTGTGAGAGCCATGAAGAGTAACGATGGGTTGACTCATGGTTGTGGTGTAAGTGATAGTATGCTGTGCTGTGCCTCCATCAATGAGCATATGGAGGTGTTCACTGGAGTATGCTCATAGACAACTGAACAGCACATTAATATGAGGTCTACCTGTGTTACCAGGGATAATCATGACATCAAGAAACTTAGCGATTGTTTGGATGACTTTCCACCATTCCTTTACACTCAAGAGCTATTGTCAATAGCCATGAGCACCTTGGTCTTCTGAAGTTATGAATTGCCACTTAGTGCAAACTGTTGGCATCACCTGTATGAAGACTTGTTTGGAAAAAGGAAATTTTGCACACATGAAGTTGAGGTGTAAGGATAATGTGTTAACTCTAGCACCTGTTTCACGTTCTCTTAAAATTAAAGACAAGTAGTTCCCAATACAGCCTCTGACTTTATTTCAGTGGATTTCCATCATCAAACAATCAGATTCTGATCTCAGGAACTTGTTAGATTATGAACATCCTGATGTCGCTCTTCACAGAGTAGGAATCATAAGGACAGGAAGTCAATGTTGTTTGGGGCATTCACTCAAATAGATGAACCAGTAGACTTCAGCAGCAGCAAATGTGCAGTTATTGATGCTGGATACCAACTGCATAACAGCTGGAGCAAAACAACAGAAGCCACATTTGAACTGATGTGCCAGATGTACATGGAATTTGTTAAAATACTTTGGGAGCAATGTCATTGTGGTTTTTGATGGGTATCCTGTTGATATAAGTTACCAGAGCAATAGAACAATATTGGCAGCCTTTGTTGCACTCATCAAACAAAGTTTTTGTTTTCCCAAACATCACTTACTAGAATTTAACAATCCAAATTTTTCGCCAATGATACCAATATGAAAAACCTCATTACATTGCAGATGACTGAAATGGAAGCCAAGGGCAAATGGAAGCCAAGGGAATTCAGATCATACAGGCAATGTAAGATGCCAATGTCACATTAGTGGAAAATGGTTATAACAGAAGCTGCCAATTGCAACAGTGTCATCATGACAGGAGATAGTGGCTGGTGCTTTAGATAACTGGGGGTTCACTTCTTTCAGAGCCAGATCTTGATAGTGGCACTGCCTCCCCCCTCCCCGCTCAGCGCATCTTAGTTTCGGTGCCCCTCCACCTCTTAGATATATTTTCATTAAAAGAACTGCAGAACATCTTACCTCGGCTTGTTTGCGCTTGCTTCAACTCGAGCTAAGGAGTTGGCCTACCAAGCTTCCTTATTTCAGACTTTTCTTCCAAGCTTAAAGCTGAGAAATTTATTTTTAAAAGATACTGAACATTGTTAATTTTTCTTTGATAATAAAAACCAAGAACAAACGAATCTGCACATGAACAGTAATACACAGTAATTAACTGATTACAATGTAAACTGAGTGTAACAAAATGAATCTGTTACAATGAAAAGACAAGCTATCTTCAGGTCATGTGACACAGTAAGCAGAACCCCCTCCTAACTGCATGTGCAAAGGCTGCTCTCCCCTACATCTTTTCAAATAGTTAAATATTTGTCACAACAAAGAGTATAAATGTCATTTACCCTCAAAATCGCAACACATTTGGAAAAATGTCCAAAGATATGTGACAAGCAACAATACAAGTCATTGTTTTTCCCATATCTATTAAAAAGAAGATTGGGTTTAAAAAAAATTGCTTGCTGTCGGTCTCGAACCCAATACCTTCGATTGCAGTGCGATGCCCCTAACCATATGGCTATTCTTGCTAGGTGGAGAGTTGTGACTACATTGTCATACCGCGCAAAATTTTCAAAGTTAGACACTTCCTGCAGTCCATCCAATCAGTTGGCTTTTGTACATGATGTGTAGTCTATGGTGGGCTTTAAATGGTTTACAAATGCACCATTCATTCATGAGCAGTTCCTGAGAAAATAGAAAAAAACCCTGATGTTTAGGTACCAAAAAAAGAAAATGAATTGTGGGGATGGTCACTTCGATACTTTCTATTCATTGCAAAACTTTGAAATTTTTATGATGATATTCTTGAGGCCGTTTTTAAATTTTTTCGATATCGTTATCTGTTACCAAGATCCAGAGGTTGAAACTTATCATTGTTTTAGACAAAATCACAAAACCCAATTTTTAGCTGTTTTAGCATCGTGAATCGCAAATATCTAAATAACTAACCATAGAAAATTGTTCAAACATTTACAATACATCAGGTAGACATTTATCTATAAACGGCATTTTTCAGTTTTTGTAAATCTTAGTCCATTAGCAAGATACGGCTGGAAAACCATGATATTATGCTAGATAAGTGCGTATTGTGCTGAAAGACGGCGTTCGAAAAGCCCTGAAACTTACCACGCGATTTGAAAAAAGGTACTCGGCAAAAAAAAAAAAAAAAAAAAAATTATTTTTGTACATCTTAAAGATTGAAATCTTTGGTCGAAGAAGGGGTGATTTTTGTTTTCGTTTACTTTACAGTTAATGTGCAAAATCTGGTTTAGTGAACTATTGCAACATATTTTACAGAGTTTGCAGAGGTAAAAACACATTGATTCAAATTTATTCACCATTGACCACCTGTGGTGGAATAGGCATATTATATGAATAGTACATTACATTTTCTTACGATAGAAGCTACCTTAATAGCTGTATCATCATAATGTATTTCAATTTTAGCCTACAAATGATATCACAAACAATACAATGATAACTGAATCCAGTCAATGTTATCACAGAATAAAACCTTGGAAATTAATGTCAATTGTTTTTATATTTAAAAAATAAGTAATATCATAAAAAGGGTTATTAAGTAACCAGTTTAATAACTTGCTTCTGAAGCTAGGTATGTTGGCTGATCAACAAGAATATTGAAGTGCATGAAATATTTTAATACTGTTTGCGCAAGCCTGTGCCTAGGTATGTTTTTGTATCTAGTGTTATGGAGGTGTGTTTTCCCTCATTTCAAAATTAGTGATATTGGTTTTTACACACATTGCTGCAACATAAAGATTAATTGCTGTTAATATTTTGAGCTGTATGAATAATGGCCAACAGTGCTCTATTCTACCTGCATTGCATATTGCACGTACCACCTTCTTTTGAATTTTTAGGATTTCACTGATATGAGGAGAATGTCCCAAATCAGTAGTCCATACTCTATTCATGACTGAAAGAGTCCAAAATAGACTACTCTTAAGTACTCTTTAGATAGTAGGCCCAGCTTCCGTATTAAGTATATAACACGAGATAATTTTGCACAGGTGTGGTTGACATGTGTTTCCTAAGTCAACTTTGAGTCCACATGAAGTCTGAGAATTTTAACTGCTATAATCTCAAGTTCATTTGATAATCCTAGCATAATTTGCTGGTTTTTATCAGGGTTACAAAGCAGTGCTGCCTCCATGTCATCCTACCTCATATGTTGCATAACTAACATGTTCTCATTCTGAGCCAGCAAAGTTGTGTCATCAGCATAACAGATAACAGAGTTTGGAACACACAGGGATAAATCATTGACTTAATCATTGACTGTGATTATAAAAAAGAAGGGTCCTAGGACAGATCTCTGTAGGACCCCTGTTATAACTTCTTGCAGTTGTAGTGCCTGTTATTGACAGAGACAAACTGTTTCCTATTGTTTAGGTATGATGCAATTACTGCCAATGTAACTTCTTGTACACCATAATATTTTTGGGGGGGATGTAGCGGTGTGGGAAAGAGGGAAGCAAACGAGTCTCTTCCTTTGTTTTGCAAAGTGTGTTCAAGGGACAGAAAAATAGCTGAACAGGAAGGGAAGATTAGGGCCCTTCAGGTTGAACTGGATAGTGCTAGGGAGGAACTTACGAGGTTAAGGGGGGAGAAGGGTGAGCATGGGTGGGAAGTGGTAGCAGGGAACAGGGGCCACAGAGAGAGTATAGTTCCTGACAGCTTCACAATTGGCACAACCAATAGATTTGCCTTGCTACCACAGTCAAGTGAGGAAGAGGCTCCTTTAGAAGTAGGTGCAGTTAGGAAGCAACAGACTTTCACAAGGAAACCAACGGTTTCAAAAAAAGTAGATAGTAGGAGGAAAGTTCTGTTGTTAGGAAGTAGTCATGGAAGAGGTGTGGGCCAGATTTTACAGGCAAAACTAGGTGACAGGTACCAGATCACAAACATTTTCAAGCCCAGTGCAGGTCTAAGCCAGGTGGTAGAGGATACAGGTTCCTTGTGTAAGGGTTTCACAAAACAGGATCATGTTGTTATAGTGGGTGGGGTGGGAAACAGCATTGATAGGGATCAGGGCTACAATATTGAGTGTGACCTGGTTAAAATAGCTTCTGCAACGACCCAGACAAATGTTGGACTGTTGCCTGCTTTCATGCGGTACGATCAACCCCAATTGAACCGCTCCGTCAGGAGAGTCAATATGGAGATTGATCAACTGCTTAGGGCGGACACTCTGTCGGACATCGGTTTGGTTCCTGTGGATGCTATTGATAGGTGGGATTTCACTAGACATGGCCTACATCTCAATAGGAAAGGGAAGGGGAAACTAGCTGGGTTGATAGCAAAGTCCTTAAGGGGGGACACTGCAATTCATGAAGGTACTTCTTTTTTAGGCTAAGATCAGTGTCCAGTGAGAAGCTCAGGCAGGCAGGTGCTAAAAATGTTGAAAAATCAAATATTTCTCAGAGAAGTAAAGTAAAAAATAATGTTAGCATTTTTCACCAGAATATTGGGGGACTAAAGAATAAAATAGATGAGCTTTTAGTTTGTTTAGATGCTATAGAAACTGATAATGTAATAGATATACTATGCCTGTCTGAGCATCACATTGTCACCGGTATGGAAAATGTGAATGTCAGTGGATATAAATTAGTCTCAAATGTAAGTAGAGATAATAAGATAAGAGGAGGAGTTGCCATATATGCCAAAAGCTATCACAGTGTAAAAAATTTAGAAACAAAAAAAGTTTTGTGTAGAGCAGCATATTGAAGCATGTGCCTGCCAGCTTAAACTTAATGGCGATTATCTTATAATTGTAACAGTATATAGGTCCCCTTCAGGGAACTTTCAGTTATTTCTGGAAAACTTGGATGCCTTGTTGTGCTATCTGTCAGATAGGGGGAAGCAAATTATTATTTGTGGTGATTTCAATGTAGATTCACTGAAAGTGTAATAGGAAGAAAGACCTGGAAGTCTTACTTGGCTCATTCAATCTGACATCCGTTATTGATTTTCCTACTCGGGTAGTAAAGGACAGCAGTACATTGATAGATAACTTTTTTATAGACCAAGATAAGTTTAACAACATAAATGCTTGTCCCATTGAGAATGGTCTTTCGGATCATGGTGCACAGCTAGTAACAGTATATGAAATAGCTCCGTTCAGTAATTCGAAACTGTCCACCAGAATAGTGCACTCGATTAATGACTTAACAACTAAAAATTTCAAAGAAAGTCTACAGCAGTTAGACTGGGATGAGGTTTACAAGGAACCTGATGTTAATTTAAAATATAATTTATTTCACGATACATTTGTAAGGGTATTTGATAACTGTTTCCCCAAGAAATTAGTAAAATTTATTTCTAAGAAACCATGCAAAAAACCATGGCTTACTAAAGGTATAAAAATATCGTGTAACCGAAAAAGGGAACTATATCTGTCCGCAAGAAAGAATAATAACCCAGAAACAATAAAATATTATAAAAGCTACTGTGCTACATTAAGAAAAGTTATTAAAAAATCAAGAAGCATGTGCATCATGTCTGAGATTAGCTCCTCTGATAATAAAATTAAAACAATTTGGAATATTATTAAAAGGGAGACAGGGCAACCAAGAGCAGAGGAAGAGGGTATTACCATCAAAACAAATGAAAACTTTATCAACAAAAAGTCAGAAGTTGAAAACATTTTTAATGATTACTTTTTAAATGTTGTGGAGAAAATAGGATCTAAATGTTCATTAGAAGGAGCAAGGCAATTAATGGAAGAGGCCATACCCACACAATTTGATACAATTGAAATTCCACCCACCTCACCTTCAGAAATTAGGAAAATAATAAACTCTCTCAAGAGTAAACGGTCATATGGAATTGATGGCATTTCCAGCAGGGTATTAAAAACTTGTTCCCAGGAGATAAGTAGGATTCTCAGTCATATTTGTAATAGCTCATTAAAGCAGGGTATTTTCCCAGATAGACTGAAATATGCTATTGTTAAACCTTTGCATAAAAAAGGGGATACATACAATGTCAACAACTACCGGCCCATCTCACTTCTGACAGCTTTATCAAAGATTTTTGAAAAAGTTATGTATTCTCGAGTTGCTTCACATATTAGTATAAATAAAGTTCTAACAAAATGTCAGTTTGGTTTTCAAAAAAGCTTTTCAACCAGAAAATGCTATATACACCTTCACTGATGAAATATTAAATGCTTTGAATAACCGGACATCACCAGTAGGGATTTTTTGTGATCTTTCAAAGGCTTTTGATTGTGTAAATCATGGGATTCTTCTAGATAAGCTTAAGTATTGTGGTATGAGTGGGACAGTGCACAAATGGTTTAAATCATACTTAACTGGAAGAGTGCAGAAAGTTGAAATAAGCAGTTCACATGATGTAGATGAGACAATTAATTCTTCTAACTGGGGAGTTATTAAAAATGGGGTCCCACAAGGTTCGGTCTTGGGTCCTTTGCTGTTCTTAATATATATTAATGAATTGCCATTCTACATACATGAAGATGCTAAGCTAGTACTTTTTGCTGATGATACAAGTATAGCTATCACACCTGACAAACAGGAATTAACTGATGAAATTGTAAATGATATCTTCCAGAAAGTCATTAAGTGGTTCTCTACAAATGGACTCTCATTAAACTTTGATAAAACCCAGTATATACAGTTTCATACAGTAAATGGCATGACACCATTAATAAATTTAGACTTTGAACATAAATCTGTAGCTAAGGTAGAATATTCAAAATTTTTAGGTGTCTGCATTGACGAGGGACTGAATTGGACGAAACATATTGAAGATCTCCTGAAACGTCTGAGTTCAGCTACTTATGCTATCAGAGTCATTGCAAAATTTGGTGATATAAATCTCAGTAAATTAGCTTACTACACCTATTTTCATTCACTGCTTTCATATGGGATCATATTCTGGGGCAATTCAACACTGAGTAAAAAAGTATTCATTGCACAAAAGCGTGTAATCAGAATAATTGCTGGAGCCCACCCAAGAGCATCCTGCAGACATTTATTTAGGGATCTAGGGATACTCACTGTAGCTTCACAATATATATATTCACTCATGAAATTTGTTATTAACAATCCGACTCAATTCAAAAGTAATAGCAGTGTGCATAGCTACGACACTAGGAGAAAGGATGATATTCACTATTCAAGGTTAAATCTAACTTTGGCTCAAAAAGGGGTGAATTATGCTGCCACAAAAGTCTTTGGTCACTTACCAAGTAGCATCAAAAGTCTGACAGATAGCCAACTAGTATTTAAAAAGAAATTAAAGGAATTTCTGAATGGCAACTCCTTCTACAATGTAGATGAATTTTTAGATAAAACATAAAAAAATATATAAAAAAAATAATAAAAAAAATAAAAAAATAAAAATAAAAAAATAAATAAAAAAAAAATTCCAAAAATTTCTTAAAATATAGAGTGTCACGTATAGACAAAATTTACTAAACTGACACGTTCCACATCATTACGAAATGTCGTATACATGATCTAAGGAACAAGTATTAATCTAATCTAATCTAGTTTAGCAAGTAAGACATCATGAGAGATACAATCAAATGCCTTACTTAAATCACACAAGAGAAGTGAGGCTTTGTTTTTATTTTCAAAGGCAGTTATTACTTCATTTACAATTGAGAGAACAGCAGTGCTCGTATTTTTGCCCTTGTGTAAGCCAAATTGGTTGTCAGACAGTAAATTATATGATTATATGATTCAAAATAGTTGTTGAGTTGGTTATATATGAGTGATTCAAATATTTTGGAGAAAATGGGAACTATGGAAACTGGTTGGTAATTTTTGAGGCCATGTTTGTCCCCATTTTTGTACACTGGAATAACTTTTGATATTTTTAGTTTTGTGGGAAATATTGCAAACTATAGACACCTGTTAAAAAGAAAGGCCAGTGGTTCACTAATTATATTTACTGTTTTTTGAATTATGTAATTGGACAACCACAAGTAATCCATGCTTTTCGAATTGGAGAAATTTGCCACTACTATTTTAACCTCAGTGGGAGTAATAGTCCACCATCTATAGCTATAATCCCCACAATGGTGTAGCTTAAGTAGGTCAGTTGCCTTAGTAGGCCTACAAGTACTTTTAATTTTGTGCCTAATATCACTTACGGAAAACATCCTCTTCGTGACACTTTGAATGCTCCTGTGCAACAACTTTCCATGCAGCTTTGCACTTCCTTGGAGCACATTCAATATAATTACTGTATGCTGTTCTTTTTGCTTCTCTACGCTTAGTTCTGTAAGGTTTATTGCACTCTAGATAAGCTTTGTACAATTTCTCTCTCTGTTTAGATTCATATATTCAGAAGTTTTATACATATGATACAAAGACAACATATTTTGTCTAATGTTAGTGAGTTCATCAGTATACCATTTAATGTTCTTCTTTATAGGTTTACTTTTTTTGCCTAATTTTTGTGAGAGGTGAACAATTATACCATACATCTAAATAAAGAGTAATGAATTTCTCAAAAGGAGTTTGTTTCATTGATTCCTGTTTGACATTGGTATATGCAGCCCCACTTTACTTCTCTAAGTTTCTGAATGAAAAGGTTTACAGCTTTTTTCTTCTGCCCTCTAACCTATGTTACTTTTTCCTTTGCATTGTTATCTGCACTAGAAGGTAATTCTTTAGTTTTATTTTGGTTGAGCTGAAGTAGGATTGGATCATGGTCTGCAAATGCCCCACCTACAACACTGATAGTGTACAAATCCCTTTTACAGTTAACAATGATGTTATCTATACAAGCTTTGTCACGAGTGGGCTTACTGTTGCTACAGCATAGATTAAACTTTCCGAGGAGGTTTAGCAAAGACTTTGTGCTTTGCTCACTCTCATTTACCATTTCTATATTGAAGTCCCCACAGATAGCAATTTTTCCTTTTAACAACTTATTCATCGTCAATTCAAAATTCTCCAAGAAAATACCCATATTACCACTAGGTGCTCTGTAGAGACTTATGATGGTTAAGTTACGGTCTACAAGATTTACACTGCTGAATTCCCCATCTATTTCAGAACAGTATGTGCCAATATC
Organism: Locusta migratoria; assembly: GCA_026315105.1. NCBI lineage: Eukaryota > Metazoa > Arthropoda > Insecta > Orthoptera > Acrididae > Locusta > Locusta migratoria. The sequence continues at coordinate 674,407,318 of CM048744.1, forward strand.
AATTTTTGATTTTTTTCCCCCACTTCCCTACACACTACATCTGCTCTGCTGCACATATAACATCTACTTTCTCATAACTGCCGGAATGTTCCAGTTCCAATAATTTATTCCTAATATTAAACAAATTTACTTGCAATACAGTTAGAATTTTGTTAGTGTGAGTACCTGTTTTCATCATATTTACTGTATTAATTGTCATCTTCTGTCTTGCGCCCTGGTGAAGGTCCAAAAATCCTTGAGAAGTACAGGTTTCTTGCTCCTTACAGATCGTTCTCTAGGCTGTAGTAGGTCCCTTGCTGCTGTTCCTTCCACCTTTCTTTCTGCTGATGTAGGTCTTGCAGTGAGAGATATTTCAGGCAACACTACTACAGTGCTCACCTGTACTGTTCTAGCGGTTTTTTTACATGTTTTGGGATGCAAAGAAACCTTCAAACACAGTAGCCCAGCATATGTTGTATCTGGCACACCATCTGATCCTGTTCTTCTGTTTTCTCTATCTGAACTGTTGTCATTTGGTAGGTCTCCTTTCTGTAATACCATCTCACAGTTTGACTGGAGTGATGTAGCTTCAGAAGCAACAGAAATTGCATTCACTCTTTCAGGTAAAATAGGTGTTCTTTTTTGTCCATGAGAGGTATGCCATCTGCATCACCGCACATTTGAGATTTTAGTAATTGTTTCTATAATCTTCGTTATTTTAAATTTTTTCCTGATTATATTTAGGTGATAACCATGGGTTGTGTGAAATCTTTTCCCCAAATGGTTAAAGTCAACAAATGTTCCATTTTTAAAACAACTGCAGATAATACTGCATCTCTGCATTTACATTTTTAATTTCTTTGTTGACACAGAACCATTCTTCCAAATCGTGTAGATGTGGTATGGAAAAAACGAGTATGTTCGTTCTTCTCAGATAATCTTCTTTTTTTTTTTTGGACTCATTGAGGTGGCTGCACTAAATTTTGTTCCTGGCTTTATTATACAAGTTAGGTTCTGCCTACCTGTATTTGTATTCCTAAATTCAGTGGCTATATTACGCCCTTGGCTGCCTGCCAACAGTTCAATTTTACTCGTATTTATACAGTCATATGGTTGATTTTAGGTAACACATAGCTGTATATGAAATGTAGATAACATATCAAAATTTTATTTAAAGCTTAGAACAAAATTATGTCTTGTGTGGTTCTTGAGATATCAGTCCATGAATTATAGCCCGCAACATTAATAGGTTCGAAAACGCTATTTCTGATTGCGAGGTAACGTATCTTGAGGAACAGGAAATGACTACAATGTTATGTGTATGATGTTTAGGTGTTTATCTGGAAAATCCATTTCCCATTTATGGAAATATGTATTCGTTATTGCAATACGCTACAAAAAACATAATTTTTGGTATCAAAAAATCCAGCTGCATGCATTGGCAAATCTACACTTCTATTCATGGCAAATTGTCGAAATTTTTATGATGCTTTCTAATATTATGACTCCGGGAAGCTTTGAAAGTTTTTCCAATAAAACTATTCATTACCGAGATCTGTAGATTCCAAATTATCACAGATATTCATGACAAATATGCATGTAATATCCGGTCTGACATGTAATTATGGTTTTAACTAACGTACCAAAGGTACAGCAAGGGTTCTTGGTTTGGAGGTCATGAACCTGTGTTTCTAGTCATCGTTTATTCACCGATAACATTTATAACAGTTACAAATCATTGCAAATCTTTCAGACCCCTGGACATGCAAAATTCGTCATCGTAATGGTTGGATCAATGTGAACAACTTGAATTATCATGAAACAGCAACATCATATAAAACTAAATTCTCAGCTGGACTTGAAACTATTTACATGCTTTTTATGGAATGATATTGATAGAGTTTAACAATGGTCTTTGAAATAGTTAAGTGTGTTTAGCAATCATCTGAACGTGAAGCTCTTTTTAGAAAGTAAACTACTACCTAGTCAATTTGGTCTGACGTTTGTACAAATGTATCAAGGTAAATAAAATAGTATCCAAATTTTACTCACCATTGATTTCATGTTATATAAGCAGTACACTTTGATGTAACAGGAAAAAGACGGAAACCAGCTGAAAAATGCTCCTGCCAGAGCACAGAAAAGGCGAATAAGTTCTCTGACACAAAAGTGTGGAACCAGCTGCCTCAATCCTCATTCTGACTTCCTCACCAAAAATTTTGGCATGCGAATATATTCACGTTTTTTTTTTTTTTCGGCTGACTGTGAGTAGAACAGAGACAGTGCAACAGGCAGAGAGAGCCATATATGATGGAACAGAGGAAGTGTCAGTTCAGGAGAAAGGCATATACATGAAAACAGCAGTAGGAAGCGAAATGAAATGCCGGGAATCAGGAACAGTGGCAACAACAAACTAAGACAGATGCAGATAGTAGCAATTGGAACAAAAGAGAAAACAGTAGGTTAACTGAGACGAGTGGAGACCATACATAAAGCATGAGTGTGCAGCTCTCAAATACTACAGCTCGAAACAATTTGTCCAATTTTTTCCCATCCCCAGTACCCGCGTGCTAAAGTTTTCTGGTCTTCAGGTCAAACCCCAAGCAAGCCATCCCCATGCACATATGTGTAAAGGAGACAATCGTGTTTGAAGACAATGAAAGCCGACTCTAAGTGAGAAAGAAAGGATACTGGCAACAGGACAGGAAGTGAATGGAACAATGTCAATGGGGCAGAGAGATGATAAAGTGGCAGAAACAGACAGCGGTGAGGTAGTAGTGGGAAAAACAACAAACAAACAGACAGAGATATATGTCGACACCGACAGTGAGACGACATTGCTGACTTTGATAGCTTAACTGAGCAAAAGCATTTACAAAGTTATGCGCTAAAAGTGCACGAATATGTTTGCATGCCAAAATCTTTGGTGAGGAAGTCGGAATGAGGATTGAGGCAGCTGGTTCTACACTTTTGTGTCAGAGGACATATTCGCCTCCTCTGTGCTCCGGCAGGAGCATTATTCAGCTGGTTATTCATGATCGGATCTTCTGAAGGCTTTTACAGTTGATGCGTCTTTATATTTATTTGATATTTTCCAAATATGACTTTTTTTATGAATCTTCAATGTGCTAAAAACAAATATGGACAGATATTGTTGTCATGGAGGATTTGCGCTTGTGCTAGGTGAGGTGCACAGTAACTTCACTGTATTTGCTTCAGGACCATTAGTGTCTATTTGTCAGAGCTTTAGTAGCTAGAAACTGGTGTGTCTACCAGCTCCAACGCTGATGTTAAAAGTGGCATTTCTACTCCTCCCTCCCTGCCACAGGAGCACCCATATGCTGCCTCTAGTGGGTTTAAAAGAGAATTTGAACCTCAGCCATGCATGCGCATTGCAGCACTGTGGCCACTGCTACCTATAAATAAGTGGCCACTCTACAACTCGTATACATGCTGTCTCTATGATGCAAAAATACTTTGAATGTGCATTAAAATGCTCTGATAGAAGAATGAAACAAAGAATGGTAGTTTAAAAACACTTATTTATTTATTTACTTTTTTTCTCAATGAGCGTTTCCTGGCGGTTCACTGAACCACTGAACACATAGGACTTGCCACCACTCACAGGAGATGACATTGACCTTTTGATTTTGCTGACAGAATTAGCTTCTTCTAAAAATAACATTTGTTTCAAGAAGAGTGGGAGAGGTAACACTATGAGAGTTCTGGATTCGGCCCATTCCTGTAAATTCAGCACTCAAGATATTCTCTTCTTCCACACAGAGAGTGGCCGTGATACCACTTCAGCACCCTTGGGGATTGGGAAGAAGGAGGTAATGCAAGTTCATGAGAAAACCCTTGGCTCTCAGACATAATTAGTGTCTTTAAAGACCATGATGCAACAACACACCAAATTTCTGAGGCAGGAGAGAAGTTTTTGGTGAAATTGTACAGGGGAACCATCAATGCAGATAAACTGGAAGATCTGTGGTACTGACTTTTCTCATCCAATGTTGCTGTAAAAACGCATTTTCAACTGCCACCTACAAGGGCATACCTGCAAGTACAAAGATGACTAGGGAGCCCACAAAAATTACTGTCTGCTTGAGGCTGGAGACTGACCAAATATGATTAGTATTGTACTTGTATTTGTCAACTTTTAAATTTTAACTACAACTGTGTGCTGTTTGGCAATAGCTCCACTTTGCAATATATTTTTTTTTTATAATATGTCAAAATGACATTTTTTGATTATACAGGTGTGATACCCATTACCACAGCTATGTATGTTGCTGAAGGGCACCACCTCAACATCATTAGGTGCAAATGCACCACAGGTTGTACCACATGTGTCTGCATCAGCAAACAAACTGGATTCTGGTGCTCTGCCATCTACAAGAATTGTGCTGGTACTGCATGTGAAAATATACCAAAAGCAGACTTTGATGAAGAAGACACTGATACTAAATGCGAAGAACAGAAAAACTTCTTTGACAAAACTGTAGCTCAGGAGGAGGAAAACAATGCTGATATCGATGACAGCATGCCATCTGTACCTGAGAGGTCAAGGCACACAGATGCCTAAAGTTCATCTTTGAGTGACTGAGTTTCAGTGTATTAGGTTAATCACATTTTATTCTTGCAATGAGTAATGTTTTATTGTTAGGTCAATGATGCTTCAAGTAATCAGATTAATTTATGTATCATAGTTACTTTGTATATTTCTATGTACCCTTTTGTTGAATGTTTTTATATATAAATATTCTTTATTACTATTTTTAGCCCTTACACAAAATTTTCCATACCAGCACTATGAAATCAGAATGACATTCTTATCATGAATATGATCAGTCTTGATTATAAAGCAGGTTCTCATGTGAGTCATGTAAAGTTATGACACCAATTTGTAGTTGTCTCAGTGATTTTGTGTTATCTTGATAGATTGTTTATGTGTGTCCAAATTCATGGGCTCCAAGCAAAATTTACACATAAATGTAGACAAATAAAAACTATAAGGACAAATTTGAGTTTTGTTGCAATTTTTGGTTATTTGAGAAATTTACTGTGTTTTTGAACATCTGTATCTCAGTCATTGGTGGGTAAAAAAACACATTTGACAACTGAAATATGCAGAAAATTTTATGCTCTTCAAATTTGGTCAGAGATATGTATAGATAAAAACACATGATTTAGAAATTATAGGTGAAGCAGTGAAAATTGGCCAAAAATTTCAAGGTTTCTTGGCTCCTGCCAAGTTAACATAGGGTTCTCGAGGTCAAAAACTCTGATTCCACTCCACACGGTACCACAAAAAACACATCAAAATATGATTAAGTTTGGAATACTTTTCAGATAAAAGTATGCTGCTGAACTATAATATGTGCATGAACTTCCTATTGATGATTTGGAAAAAGAAAGTGGATGCAGTAGCAATCACTTTTACTAGTTGTAAGTGCTGCTTTGGTTATGGAGGGCAGTACTCCACCATGCATGCCTGGCAAGAATGGTCTGGATTTGCATGATAGAGCCATCTATGGACAAATTTTCAATGAGGTGGGTATGCTCAATTCTAAATTGGATAATAGTTGCAAGAGAAATACATGAAAGGAGTATGGGTATTCTTCGCATTAATGTAAATGGTGCTGGTAACACAATTGTTTTGTTTAGAATACAAGGTAGTGTATAAATCCAAGTAAATTCTACAGACCACTGATGGGTGCTTTTTGGCATATGAGTCCATGTAGAGTTATCAAAGTGTTTAAAAATATGCAATAGTTTGGGTGTCAGTGGGGTTCAGCAAGACTGAAAAGACATTAGGGTTATGGTTCTAGATATAGAATCTGAGGCAACTGTGATTCCACAGAATACAGATGGTGTGCTTTAATTTTCTGGTATGTTGATATTAATGGTAGGAAAAAAAACCACCCTCCCAGATTCCAAATTTAGCAGGAAGACATTGATGTTGAATATGGAACATTACTTTTCACAAATATTGTCTGTCTTAACAGTGAAAGTTTCGGGGCCTACACTAGATGCTAATTTTCTGATTTATTTTTCTCTTGCTCCAGAATTATGTTAACAGTTGATTGATAAAAATTATCGCACTATTCATGACAACATTGGGTATAATGTCTCCATTACAGTTTATGTGAAGATATCTGTGACTTCGGCATCTTTTGCAAAATGGAACATTGTCACATTTCCACCTTCATCTCAATGCAGAACACACTAACTTGTATCACTGAAAAGGAAATTGTCAGCTTTTTCTAATAAACTAGCTGAATCGGCCAAGGAATGTACTGTGCTGGAACAAATGAGGAAGTTGAGGGTTGTACCACAGGAAATGAGAAGATACGGATGTTTTGGACAAAATCAACAAAGTTTTCAGATTATGGACTACAGCTGTGAAGGAGGCTTTTCAAGATGTACAAATGGAGTTAGAGTGCTAGCATTCAGCTGTTACACTTTGTGTGATGGATCTCTCCCTTCCCCCTCCTCTTTCTTTCATGGCAGTGCCAGTTGCTCACCTCTCCCTACCTTCTCCCCCTTCCTTCAAGTCAGTGCCAGTAGCTAATGACCCCACACAGCTGATTGTATGTGACTTTTCTGTGGTAACTGAAGTTGTAGCAGCAAAAGAATAATACACATACCCAGCCCACCTCTCGAAGGCTGATCTACTAGACATATAATAATGGACAATCATGTTGTGTGATATGTCTTTAATTTATGTAACAATGGAAATTTCAGGAAGGATTCAACACTAGTTTAGGATAGTTTGCTACTCACCACAGAGATGTTTGGATGAGCTGCAGAAAAGCATACATAAAATATTACAATTTTAAGAAGCTTTTGGCCATTATGGCCTTTTGTCAGTCTGAGAAAACTGCGCATGTAGGCACACACACACACACACACACACACACACACACACACATATACACACACACAACCGCTGTTGCAAGCCACTGTGGGCAGGCAATTTATTTTATGCTAAGTTCTTTGTAGTTGTTTTGGAGTTGGTTAAATAACTGTGCTCTCTATTTTGATACATGCCAATAAAGTGTTTTTAACCTCACAAGGGAAACTTCCCATCACACCACCCTCAGATTTAGTTGAAGGAAGGTGCTATGGATCGCTTGTCAAAAAATGAATACAGATCAAGCAAAAAACAGGAAGAAATTCATGGAACTGTTAAAAAAAAGCAAAATAAAAACTGAACACTCCAAGTATATGATACGCCACATTAAAGAAGGAGCTGCAGTGTTGTGGTTCTGTAGTCATGGTGTCTGACTATAAAATCGAAGATCCTTGGTTCAAAACTCATTCCTGAACAAAATTTTTGTTTTTGTCACTACATTATGAACTGTCCATAATGTCATTGATGTCTCTGTTCTGGAAGCAGTAGGTCTGAAGCAAGGTAATTGTACCTTAGTATGAGGAGTTACACCTAAACAAGCATCTAAACACATGACTTGAGTTGATTGCAGTGTACTAAGGAGAGAGGATTCCTGCTAACAAGACTCCCTGGATGGTGGTAAACTATTCATGACATTGTATAAGAGTGTATTAAATGCTTGATTAATTACAGAAATTCTCTACTGAGATTTGAAAATTATGTGCAAAATAGATAGAGTGGCAGGCCAGTACTTACCATTGTTTGGTACCACTAATAAAATGCACAAAAAGTTACACAAAAGGTGACAAAAGTAAAGGTTTATACTAGCTTTGGAAAATTTTATATTTCCTTTGGCAGGTAGGAGGAGGAAAGAGAAAGGCAGAAGGGAAGGGTTACTCACAATCTAGGTAATGAGTAATGTATTAAATATGTGAGTTGTATTCCATGGGCAATATGCATCCACCAAATATAGCTCATCACTTGCATAACAATATCAATGAACATTTTCTGAACTTTATGGGATCTACAAGGGGACTGAAAACAGGTTAAAGTGAACAGACACATAAATGAGAATGGACAGACAATTCATAATTTCATGAAGATGAAAAATTAAAATTTTTCCACTAGGGAAGGGACTACCAGCTTCACAGTTAAACACCATAGCCACAGGACTATGACATTCACCCTGTAGATGTTTCCCTCTCATTTCATTTGTTCTACTTTGAATGTTCACTCTTTTTATTTTGCTTCTTTTTTCTTAGCTCCACACACTTTCTTCCTCTTTTCATGCTTGGTCTGTGATCAGTTTTTGGCGAGCTACCTGATGCACCATACTACCACTAAATCTGAGAAGAGTGTGACGGGAAGTTTACCTTGTCAGAATACATCTTCAAGTATAAGTAGATACACAAAACTACCACAACTGTTGTAATGTCTTTCTGTTTACCATGACTTGCATTACTGAATGTGGCAGAGTAAAGCTTAAATAATGTATTAAAGTAAAACAAAATAAGACACAAATAAAACAGACTTACATATACATCTATCACAATAGATTATTGTTTACAGTACCTCTGGAATTTCTACAACAGCTGCATCTGTTGTCTCGTGGCTTTTTTCTGTGATCGAAATGTCTGAATGTGAGAGTTCTGTCATTGAGGGACATTTCTGATGTAACAGTACTCTGAGATAGTCATGTATCTCATTAACAGACAGACCTTCACCTGCAATTAAAAGAAGGAAAATAGTGTTAATGTGAATTTAGTTTCACACCAGTGACATCAGACTCTTATACAAATTTATATTTTGAAAGATATAGGTGACTTCTGTAGTTCTTGAGAAATCCTACCAAAGACAAATAATATTTGAGACTGGAAAATGCTGTGTGGTGTATGAGCAATTGAATTCTTAAAGAACCACCTGGGAGGGTTTGGTCAAGGTGAACAGATGCAGGATATCCATACTGTAGTGAATGGCTGTAGCAGGTAACAAGGGGAATCACAATGGAAATGTCCACGGAATAGCCCTCGAACATTGGTCTGCCATATACATATAATCTGTGGTCACAAATATTGCAACCACAAGTATGACTCAAGTCCATTATCAAGAATGAAGTTTGACATTGCCATCCACTTGTGGTGGTGAAAGTCAGAAAATGAATCAAACAAACATTGAAAAGTTTCCTGGACAAGTGGAATAATTGGGGGAAACTGAAAGAGTGTTTCTCTATGGGATTTTGTAAGAACTCAAGACCATATTTCATGATTAAAAAATGGCACAAATATTTTTTGTTTTGTTTTTCTCATTATGGAGTTTTTAGGAAAACCAAAATTTGAGACTATTACAAATTAATGTTGGAAAATTTTGACAGATTGAAAAAATCATAAATTTTGAATGTGCTTTGATCATAACTGAAAATAGGAATTACATATTTTGCAACATCAGCGGGATCGTTAGCTCATACATGCATTTTTTATGCAGCACTATATGGTGCACGGTGGAGAGTGCCTTACAACAGACTTTGATATTATTTGATCGATCACCATGAAAAGTGGTACATGTATGTACATCAGGGATGTGGAGTAATGCTGTAACAGTTACTTTTAAAAGGTAATGGACAGTAATGGCCTAAAGAAACTTTAACTATAACTAAGTTACTTTCATCGGTTAACGATTTAATGGAAGTATCATTACTTTTTGTCGCTAGTAGTATAACATATTTTTTGTAAGAATCTCAAGACTGCAAAATACTAGGCTTTGATTTTAGTGAAGAGAAAACACCTACCTATTATCAACAACATACGTTGGAAACATTTTAATAGCACTCATTCATTCATAACATTTTTATTTTATAATAATGTATGCAACAATGAGTATATAACAATCACCTGACGCATCACACGTAAACAGTCTCCTATTATTTTCCACACCTTACGACATAGAGAAGGAAGACGACACACCTATGGTTTGATCACCTTATGATGTGTTTGAATTTTTGACGTTGGATGGAAAAAATGATTCCTTTTGCTGAAAAAGGTGTCACGGCGAGAAAACAATTCAAAGCAGTCGATACTTCAAAGTGAACTTATGAAGTCTTGTACCGTTAATTTCTTGCTTGCTCATTGGAAGCTGCTAGTTCTGGACTACGGTACCGATTTTTAAAACATGCTGGCAGCACAAAAGCTGTGTACCATACCAGTAAAGAAACAATGTCCATGGCTTGCTAGCACTAATTCTCCTTTGCAGCGGTAGTGATCATTCTTTTCTGTGTATCTACAGAGTTACATGTTGTCTCTCTGCGTGTTCATTCACAAAATTAAGTATACAAGAAGCAACATTTACGAATTTGTCACCTAATAAGAGGCAGATGAGGGCTGTGAAATGTTCTATGTCATAAAAATAATTAAAAATAAGCACGACTCCCTACCAGCTGCACCGCAGCAAAAAAGAGCAGGATTCGTTATCTTATTTTGAAAAATGAGTCGGTATAGAGTTACTGTATGCTACTTGCAAGCCAAAGAAAGAGCGATGACAACATTTTTTTTTACAGCACTTTTTATGTAAGCAGGAGGCAGCAGTTGGCACTAAAGATGGACGTGAAAAGGGGATCATCAGCAGTAGATTTCTTGTCATATTCATGTGTAGTGTGAGCTTCCTTCATTGAAAATGATGATTTGTAATAATGTGAAAACATAAATATATGATCAGTTAAATATGTTTCAGTGCTTTTAATATAACTGAATTATGTTTACACAAGACTTCAGCCAAAGCTCTTCAAACTGCAGGGACTAACTTACACTGAGGACAACACACACACACACACACACACACACACACACACACACACACACACATGCACGCAAAGGAGGACTTGACCTACGGCGGGAGAGACTGCCCAGTCCGTAGCTTGATGCCTTAGACCATGCGGCCACTCCCCCATGGCAGCGTGTCATTCCCGTCACATCTTCTATAGTAAGTAATTTGCCTTCCTCAGACAACTATGTCTTCTTCCTCTGATTATTACAGTGAGTAGCCTACTGTTAATGCAGTGCCCCATATCACTAATTCTTCCTCTTCACCTCTCATATCATAGCTCTCGACATGAATACACACTTTGAAATGTTTGCTCATTGCTGTCACTTCAGCATAACAGTCACTGCGAATATATAGTAGACGCGAACAATGAACAAGATGGAACGTAACTATTATGACACTAAAACTTGAAAAACTACATGGTGAAAATGAACAAACATTGAAATTGAGATGCAATCAGATAGAGGATGCTGTGGTCAATTTATTTAATAATGCATTAATTTTGTATTATCATTAATTATGTATATATTAATGTATTTAATTACTGATTGACATTAAAGCTTCTTTCCTTTCTACACAAGTAAGGTTTATTATAGATTTACAAATGAGTTACAATTACAATTTTTAAAAGTAACTGCAAAGTAACTTATAACTGATACAGTTACTTTCGATTTATAGTTAATCTAACTGTAACTAAGTTACCTTTCAGGGAAGTAACTTTAATTGTAACTTAGTTACTTTAAAAAAGTAACTTTCCCAACCCTTATGTATGTTTTCATGGAAAACATGGTGCACAGCAGAGGGTACCTTGGAATAGACTTCGACACAATTTGACTAATCACCATGAAAGTTAGTGAACATTTTCCATAGACAGGGAGGGGGTGGGGGAGGACTGAGAGAGGATGAGGAGAAAATTAACAGAGAGGGTGGTATAGGCCATGGAAGGGGGGAAGGTGGAGGATATTCACAGAAATAGGGGGAAGAGGAGATTAGTGGACAGGTGAGAGGAAAAGATAAAAAGACAGAAGGGAGGACATAAAGAGAGAGGTAAGAGAAACAGACTGGACTGGGGGGGGGGGGGGCGGCGCAAGTGAACAGATAGAGGGGACAGGGGGATGGACTAATGAAATAAATCAGGGTGTTCAAACTTTCAAAACGCTGTCAAAAAAGAACCACAGAGCAGAATGACTACAGATTTGAACTCAACACACTTGATGAAGGGAGAAATGCAATGGAAAACACGAAGAATGCAAATAACTTTATAAGAATGGCTTCTACTTCGTCAGGTAGTGGTAGAGTGGCAAAGGGTGAGGTGTAGTGGCCAAAAATACATATTGCTGTGTTCAGAAAAAATACCCTTGCTGATTGAGGTGTCTTTTGTGCCTCAACGATACACAGCTATGCTGTAGGTGAAACCACAACAGAGGAGCAGCAGCCTTTTCAGAAGGTACAAGGGCAAAGGTCTGGAGACTGACTCAGCTGTCTTTGTATCATCAACAAATGTGACTTGTCAAGCAGCTACTTTGAACAGTTGAAAGAAAGTGGTCTTCAGTCTGCAGACTGGTTTGATGCAGCTCTCCATGTTACCCTGTTCTGTGCAAGCCTCTTCATCTGAGAATATGTACGGCAACCTACATCCTTTTGAATCTGATTACTGAATTTGCTCCTCAGTCTCCGTCTACAATTTTTACCCCACCCACTTCCTTCTAATGCTAAGGTGACAATTCCTTGAGGTCTCGGAATGTGTTCCACCAACCTAAACCTTCTCTTAGTCATGATATGCCAGAAACTCCTTTCCTCCCCAATTTTGCTGAGAACCTCGTCATTACTTATGTGATCAACCCATCTAATTTTCATCATTAATCTGTAACACGACATTTCAAAAGCTTCTATTATCTTTTTGTCTGAACTCCTTATCATCCACGTTTCACTCCCATACAATGCTACATTCCAAACAAAAGCTTTCAGAAAGGACTTCCAATGTATAGATTGAACAACATTGGGGAAATGCTACAACCCTGTCTAACTGCCTTCCCAACCGCTGCGACCATTTCATGACCTTCGACTCTAATAATTGCTGTCTGGTTTTTGTACAAGTTGAATATAACTCTTTGCTCCCTATATTTTACCCCCGCTAACTTCAGAATCTGAAAAAGTGTATTCCAGTCAACATTGTCAAAGGCTTTCTCCAGATCCACAAATGCTGAAAACATAGGTTTCCCTTTCCTTAATCTATCTTAATGTCATCTATCTTAATATCTAAAAGTCATAATGTGAGTTTTCCTTGCGTGTTCCTACTTTTCTCTTAAATCCAAATTGATCTCCCCCAAGGTCGGATTCCACCAGTTTTTCCATTCATCTGTAAATACTTCATGTTCGTATTTTGCAACCATGACTTATTAAACTGATGGTTCTGTAATTTTCACATTTGTCTGCACTTGCTTTCTTAGGAATTGGAATCACTATATACTTCTAGAAGTCTGAGGCTATTTCCCTGTCTCATAAATCTGGCATACCAGGTGAAACAATTTGTTCATAACTGGCTCTCCTAACAATGATAGTTCGGATGTAACATCATTTACTCCAGGGGCCTTGTTTCTACTCAAATCTTTTAGAGCTCTGTCAAATTCTTCTTACAGAATAGTATCTCCTATCTCATCTTCCTCTATTTCGTCTTCCATTTCTAGAACACTTCTTCAAGTTTATTTCCCTTGTAGAGGCCTTCTATATATCCTTCCACCTTTCAGCTTTCCCTTCTTTGCTTAGTACTGGTTTTCCATTTGAGTTCTTGATACTCATACTACTGCTTTTCTTGTCTCCAAATGTCTCTCTTATTTTCCTGTAGGCGGTATCTTTCACCCAGTTATACATTCTTCTACAGTCATGCACTTCCCTCAAGCAACTCCTGCTTAGCCAGTGTGAACTTCCTGTCAACCTAATTTTTCAGATGTCTGTACTGCCTTTTGCCTGCTTCACTTGATGCATTTTTACATTTTCTCCTTTCATCAATTAAGTTCAGTATCTCCTGCATTATCCAAGGATTTCTATTAGGCCTGGTCCTTCTGCCTATATGATCCTCTGCAGCCTTCACTACTCTATAGCTCTCAGAGTTACCCACTCTTCTTCTACTGTATTACTTTCCTCCATTTCATCCAATCTTTTCGTAATGCTCCTTCAAAAATCTCAACCACTTCTCGTTCCTTCAGTTTGTCCAGGTCCCATCTCTTTAATTTTCTACCTTTTTGCAAATAAATATGTGGTTGCTGAAGAGGAGCAGCAGCCTTTTCAGTAGGTACAAGGACAACAGTCTCTTGTATGAAGATATAATGATGGGGTCTTTTTGGGTAAAATATTCCACAGGTAAAATAGTCCCCCTTGGATCTCTGGGTGGGGACTACTCAAGAGGATGTTGTCAGCAAGAAAAATGAAATACAGATTCCATGTATCAGAGGATGGAATTTTCTATCCCCTAATCAGGCAGATAAGTTAGAAAATATGAAACAAGAAACGGATAAGCCAAACTTATATATCATGGGGATTAGCAAAATTTGGTGGCAGGATGTGCAGGATTTCTGGTCAATATTATAAACATAAGGTCAGTTGAGGGGAACACAGAAGTAGGTCTCATAAATAATAAGAAAATAGGCATACGAGTAAGTCACTATGAACAGCATAGTGAATGCATTATCATACCAAAGATAAACATGAAGCCATACTGACCATAAAGGTACAAGTTTTTATGCCAACAAGCTCTTCTGATGATGAGGAGATTGATAAAATGTATGATGAGATAAAAGATGTTATTCATACAGTTAAGCGTGAGGAAAACTTGATTGTGATGGAGGATTGGAACTCAGTGATAGGAACAGGAAGTGAAGGAAAAATAATAGGTGAATATGGACATGGGAAAAGGAATGAGAAATGAGGTCACCTGGTACAATTTTGTGCAGAGCACAACTTAATCATCACATACACTTGGTTTAAGCACCATGAAAGAAGGTTGTATATGTGGAAGAGACCAAGAGACACCAGTTTTTAAGCTGTAAAATATATTGATGGGCAGATATAAACTCTAACGATAACTTATTGGTATGAACTGCAGATTAAAACTACTGTAAAAAAGTAGAAGTGTAAGGAGATGGAAATGGAATACATTGAAGGAACCAGAGGTTGTCAAGAGTTTCAGAGTAAGATTAGGCAAGGATTGGCCAAAAAGAGGAAAAGTAATACAGTAGAAGACGAACAGGTAGCTCTGAGAGACACAGTAGAGAATGCTGCAGAGGATTATATAGGTAGAAGAACAAGGCCTAATTGAAATCCTTGGATAACACAAGAGATACTGAACTTAATGGAAACATAAATATGCAGCAAGTGAAACAGGGAAAAGATTAAGCAAGTGTGGCTCGAGGATAAATGCAAGTCCACAGAAGAATGTATAACAAGGGGAAAAATAGATACCACCTGCAGGAAAATAAAATATATGTATGGAGACAAGAAAAGCAGCTTCATGAATATTAAGACCTCAAATGGAAAACCAGTACTAAGCAAAATAGGGGAAGCTAAAAGATGGAGGAAATATATTGAGGGCCTATACAAAGAAAATGAACTACAATGCAGTTTTGTAGACAAGAAAGAGGAAGTAGGTGAAGATGAGATAGGAGATACAGTACTGTGAGAAGAATCTGACAGAGATCTGAGTCAAAACAATACCCCTGGAGTAGATGATATTCCCTCTGAACTGCTGGCATTGCTGGTAGAGCCAGTCATGATGAAACTCTTCGATCTTTGGATGCATAACATATGAGACAGGGGATATACCCTCTGACTACAATAAAAACATAATAATTACAATTCCAAAGAAAGCAAGTGCAGAAAATTTGAAAATTACTGAACTATCAGTTTAATAAGTCATAGTTGCAAAATACTAACACAAATTATTTACAGACGATTGAAAAAACTGGTAGAATCCGACCTCAGCAAAGATCAGTTTGTATTTAGGAGAAATGTAGTAACACTTATCTTAGAAGAGAGGTTAAGGACAGGTAAGCCTATGTTTTTAGCTTTTGTAGACTTGGAGAAAGCTTTTGACAATGTTGATTGGAATACACCCTTTCAAATTCTGAAGGTGGCAGGGGTAAAATATAGGGAACAAAACCTTATATACAACTTATACAAAAACTTATATACAACTTATACAAAAACCACCAGACAGCAGTTATAAGAGTTAAAGTGCATGAAAGGGTCGCAGTGGTTGGGAAGGGATTAAGAGACAGGGTTGCAGCCTTTCTGAAATGTTACTCAACCTGTATATTGAGGAAGCTGTGAAGGTATGCAAGGAGAAATTGGTAAAGGGAATTAAAGTTTAGGGTGCAGTAATACAAACCTTGGTTTGCCAAAGACATTGTAATTCTGTCAGAGACAGCAGAGGACCTGGAAGAGCAAATGAATGAAATGGGCTGTCTCTTGAAAGGAGGTTATAAGATGAATATTAACAAGAGCAAAACAAGTATAAATGAATGTACCTAATCTAAGAAAATCGGGTGCTGCTGACGGAATTAGATTAGGTAATGAGATAAAAGAAGTATATGAGTTTTGTTGTTTGGGTAACAAATACATTCTAATGTCTGAAGAAAATAAGATATAAATTGCAGAATGGGTAGAATGGGGAAGAATAGAATATCTGAAGAAGTGAAATTTGTTGATACCCAAAATTAATTAAATGTTAAGATGTTCTTTCTGAAAGCATTTGTTTGGAGTGCTGCAATGTAAGAGAGTGAAATGTGGACAATAAATAGTTCAGACAGAAAGTTGATAAAAGAATTTGAAATGTAGTGCTAGAGACAAATCCAGAAGCTTGAATAGGTACAACAGATAACTAAAGAGGATGTGCTGAACAGAAATGGGGAGAAAAGGAATTTCTGTCACATCTTGATTAACAGAAGGGATTGATTGGTGGGGACCACATTATTAGACATAAAGGAATCATCAATTTAGCATTGCAGGGAAGTGTGGGGGTAAAAATTGCAGAGAGAGAGAGCAAGATACAAATACATTAAGCAGGTTCAAATGGGTGTAGGTTGTCATTCTTATTGAGAGATGAAGTGGCTTTCACAGCACAGGGTAGTATGAAGAGCTGCATCAAACCAGTCTTCTGGAATGAACACCACCACCACCACAACAACAACAAAACAATGAGATGGCAGCTGTCAAAGTGAAGGTACTGTTGGTGATTGGTATGTTTAATGTGGGTGGAGCCTGTGAGATTACCGCCCATTAGAAATATTGGTAATTAATAGCATCTGTAATTAAACAGTATGAAGTTCACTGCAAACATTGACCATGCCAATGCACCAAATGTTACACAATTGTAATCTTAATAATTATGGTAGCAATGTATGTATGCTGTTGGGTGACAACATTTATAGTTAGGCCATAGGCATAAATTCTCCACGTTGAGATTTGCTGTGTGCCTGTAGCTGAGGGGAGGTGGTGAGCAGGCCGACATTGGTGGCTTATTCCAGCTTAGGATTCTCCAGGCTAGTTTCCGGTGAGGGGAGAGAGGGACAATGGTGAGTGCCAGGCACAGTGCAGTGCACAGCGTGAAATAAAATATTCTAATACTACTTTCATTTGAAGTAATATGATGCTGTTAGGAACCTTTAAGGCCCTCATTACAAAATAGCCTGTTGACAAATAAACAATACATTAGCTGATATAGTCACGTCTGGCGTAATATGTTTAATTGAAAATGAAAAGTAATAAATTACCAATGACAGTTACACAACTAGCATGGCAAAAAAATATATTAACTATTTCTCATTTTATTTTCAATTAATCTTGTGTATTTTATCTTGAAATATACAGGCCGGCCGCGGTGGCCGAGGAGACTAAGGCGCTCCAGTCAGGGTGTGCACGACCACTACGGTCGGGGGTTCGAATCCCCCCTCGGGCATGGATATTTGTGCCATCCTAGTTTGTAAGTAGTTCATAAGTAATTCGTAAGTTTAGGGACTGATGACCCCGTAGTTAAGTCCCATAAACTATACAAACATTTGAACGTTTGAAATATTCAGTTAAATCACTTATCTGTGATATAAGAAATGGCACGATTATAATAAATAGTACAAAGGATGTTTATACCAATGTAAAAAACTAAGAAGATATTTAATTAATGTGTAGTGTAATTATTTTGATTTTTAGTAAAGTTTTAGAAATGTATTGGCTGAGCGCTGTACGTTGGCAAGTCTGTTAGAACAGCTCACATGGGGAAGTTGATGACGTAGGAAAAGAACCCGGCAGTTGGGCTTTTGGCGCGTGCGCGCGGGGTCCAGGAAGTGAGGAGTTGGGAGCGAGTGGTGTAGCTGGCCGGGCGCGGGTCGCTCTGCACGGTCGGCGTGTGGATCTCCAGGTGGAGACTAGAGATTTTTGTGTGGCAATCGCCAGGTGTGGTTGCTCGTCGTAGACTGCACCAAGTTGAATCGAGTGCTACTGTGTGTTGTGAATATTTAGCCGGTGGAACAAGGTGTGAATTGCATTGAATTAAAGTGACTGTGTTTTGTTAATGTAACACGTGTCATCGCATAGGCATGAACATAAACGGTGTTTGAGATAGGCACATGGTGTGAAAACAATTTGTGACAAATATTCATTTTGTCTGGGGGCTCACGAGCTATAACTTTATTTGATAAATGTGTCGAAGTACAGACGTATCAGCCACAGGGTTTTAATATGGTGTAATAAACAACATAAAGTGAAATCTCACGTGTTTTCAAAAATAGTAGTTAGTAGACCCTTTTTTCTCACATGAACTTACTTTATTATGAATTTTTTTGTTAATCATATGCAGGGAAGGAAAGCTGTGAATGTGTGATATCATCCCTTAGAAAACAAGTCAAACAGTAGCAATCACATTTCCAGTGTTTTTGCATGTTCAGGAATTTGGTTTGCAGTTGGTGGTTGTGAGTTTTAAAAATTAATCTTTCCCTATTTAAACTCTCACCTCGACCTTCACCCTCGCAAGCCATCAGTGAGGTGGAGATTAATATCCAGGAATGCCACTTGGTTGGGTTGAGAAACACCAGGTGAAGTGGAGGGAAGAGAAGAAAATTAGTTAGCAAAGGAAGATAAGGTGTCCTGGCTTTGAAAATGAAAATATCGTCAATGAACCTGAACCAGACCAGAGATGTGGGGTTATGGGATTTGCTTTATGAAGGAACAAAGGTAAAGAATGTGAGATACAAACAAGCCACTGTATCTGATTAGTGGCTTGTTCAAAAAGTTGAGATAATTGAAATTGCATCAGGAGGACATACACTTTGTATGTCAAATGTGTGGTCAGCACTTGGTCTCATAGTTATGTTGGCTTTTTTCTTTCATTTTCATTTTTGAATGCTGCATCTGTTCCTAAATCTGTCAATCTGTCCTAAATTATCTTTTAGTATAAGACTGTCCATTCTTATTAGCATAGTGAATATGAGAAAATTACTATGTGAGTGATGAGCAGCAATCAGTCACAAATATTTATTTGTTATTGCATATCTAGATTTCAGTCACTGTGCAACTATTATCAATCACCTTCAACATGACGATTGATAAGTTTAATATGTTTTGAACCAAACTTTTAAGGCATTGATAATGGTTGCACAGTGACTGAAATCTAGATATTCAATAAAATAAATAAATATTTGCTACTGATTGCTGCTCATCATATACATATTACAGCACAGTCGCTGAGTACAGTGATCCAATATGGAATAAACTTTAAGAAAAATACAATGCTTTATTTTAAGATTTTGGTAGAATATTAGGTCTTAAAAAGGATTGATAATTACTGTATTATACTGCTTATGTCTGTGATTTATATTATATTTGTATACATTTTACAAAACAAGAAAGTAATCTTATGTATAAGACAGATGATGTTGTTCATATAATTTTTACTGATCATGCCAATATGTGACTATTTTCATCAGTTGATGGTTCATTCTTGGAAAAAAAAAGGAGCCGTACATTTTCTTCTTGCTCGACGCACAAAACGTTCACCTTAGGGCTATCACGAACATCTTGCAATATTTTATATGGATTTTCACTACCCCAAATCCTACAGTTATGAGTGTTAATCTTGCCACTTAAGTGAAAAGTTGACTCAACAGAAAAGATTATGTTGTCCAAGAAATGTTCATTATCATCCACTCAGTCTAACATATCCGCACATAAGTTCTTCTGGGCAATCTTATCAGTGTCTTTAATTGCTTGCAAAGGTGACAATCTGTACAGTTTCAAATGCAAACTTTTCTCAATGCATACCAGACTGCTGTATGTGGGACTTGCAGTTCACAAAATGCATGCCAGATTGATTTCGTAGGGCTGTTGACAAAACTCTGTCTCACTTGCTCAACGACTTCGTCAAATGTTCTTGGATGACCAGGTACTTTCTTATGTCTTACTGAGCACCCCATTTCTACAAAACATTTATGCCACTCATAAAATGAAGGCCTAAAAGGAGGATCTTTAGCATACTTGGTATGAAATTTATGCAGAACTGCTGATGCTGACTTTGATTCTACAAACCAAAACACACAGCTAGCACGCTCGGGTCCAGTGAAGACAGCCATCTTTAACATAACTGCTGCTTGTTGCGGAGCAATTCTGCACTAGCAAACTATATGAGTCAAAACTTGATGTGTTTTCCTCTGAAACAACACTAAAACCATCACTGTACCTCTTTTTAATAAATATATAGTAATTTTTGAAGTTTTAAAGTCTGTTTTGAAACATCCTGAAACACTTTTGAGTTTTTGTGATGTGTATATTTATGATGTGAGATTTTTGCCCACAAACATCCACCATAGTTTAGATTTTGCTGATCACAGCTATTCCCAGTGTAAAACTTAATAGTAAAGTCTAAATTTCAGATTAATTTGTACTAACTAGGACGATGTTCAGTGAAATGTAAACTAAATGCAATGTAAATCTTAAAGACTAAATTTCAAATTAATGTGTACTAACTAAGAAAATGTTTACAATGACTTCAGTGGCAACTTGGAACCATACATTCATAATTATCTTGCAAACAGCTCATTTGCAGGTCTTATGTTTACTGCGACATTTTTGCTTCTATTATCATGTACCTTCAACCGTGCCAACATTTTTTAGACACCTTGTATACTCTTGTAAATTTCTTCTAGTGGTGGTGCAGTGTATTTATTCATTTTTCATGGTTTTATGTTTCTGAAAAATGAAGTTTATATGATTTGGCATATATACAAGCATTGATTGCACTGTCCTGAATATATTACTGTATATCATGACTCTACAGTATGCGTTTTTCAATGTGACTTACTGGGGTTTCAGTGAGCAATTATGCAGTTTCATATGGACAGCCAAGTGACTGTACAAATGTTTTCTTGACTTGTCCAATAATTACAGTAGTTCAACACCATGATTTCTAGGATCAATAAAATATAATAAAACAATACAATACTAGTACCCTTTGGGTTAAATATTTCAATTGCAGAGTTTCTTTGGGTATTGGATTTTGAGTTGGGAAAGGAACTCTTAGCTAAATTGGTGGCATATTGTAGTGAAACAAGCAAACTTGCTGGTTCCATTGGGTCATGAAAGAAAAGGATGTCATGAAAAATAGTTATTGTTATTTAAAAATGTTAAATTTAGTTATGATATAGTCATATACAGGATTTTTGATCTGCAGTATGTCTGCCTAGGTGTACTTGTGTCTGTGTGAATGTGTGGGTTTGTGTGCATTTGTTTACCCTCCATTTTTTCCCCCAAGGTAAGTCTTTCCTGTGCCGGGATTGGAATGGCTCCTTACCCCCTTCCTTAAAACCCTCATCATTTCCTTTCCCCTCTCCTTCCCTTCTGCCTGATGAAGCAGCTAGGCTGCGAAAGCTAGCGTTTGTGTGTGTGTGTGTGTATTCATTTATTTATTTGTGATGCTGTTACACCTGTGCTCCTTCGCCTGGTGAGTAATCTTCGTCTATTTTTTATATTTAATTTTTCCTGCTAGGAATTTTTCGTCTTAATATTCGTATTATATATATCTGTCTAGGTGTGTTTGCGTTTGGATATGTGTGAGTGTGTGTGTATTTGTTTACCTTCCTTTTTGTCCCCTAAGGTAAGTCCTTTCACTCCTGGGATTGGAATGACTCCTTTTCCAGTTCCTTAAAACCCATATCCTTCCCTTTCTCCTCCCCTTTTTTCCTCTTTTTCCTGAAGAAGCTGCCAGTGGTGGCGAAAGCTTGTATGTGTGTTTGTGTGTGATTATTTGTGCCTATCGATGAGCCGGTCCTATTTGTAAGTCATCCGATTTCTATTTTATATATATGTACATATATATACGAATATTATAGAGGAAAAATTACTAACAGGAAAAATATACGTAAAAAATAGATGAAGTCCACTTACCAGGCGAAGGGGCACAGGCAGTGATACCAACAAATAAACACACAAACACACACACACACACACACACACACACACACACAAACCCTAGCTTTTGCAGCCTACTGCTTTGTCAGGCAGAAGGGAAGGAGAGGGAAAAGGAAATGATGAGGGTTTTAAGGGAGTGGGTAAGGAGTCATTCCAATCCCGGGACAGGAAAGACTTACCTTGTGGGGAAAAAAGGAGGGTAAACAAATACACACACACCCACACATTTACCCAGACGCAAGTACACTTAGGCAGACATACTGTATGTCTGTGACAGAATGACACCATTCGATTTATATCGAAATATCGACTTCCAGGGATTCCCACGCCGTTTCCGTGAACATGTACAAAAACGTATATGTAGTTCTGTGAAACAGTTACTGTAGCATTTTTGAACATTATCTGGTTTATTACGTTTCTCAAACCAAAATAAAAGTGAGCGTGTAATTTTTGAAACTAACGACTTTGGGAAAAGGAGCAGTTGGGGGGAGAAAGACTGAATGTCAATTATAGGCCGCACCACGATTTTGTATGCTGAAATTTGGGAAAAAAATGCAGCCTATATTCTAGCAAATACGGTATAGTAACAATACAAAAAACGGTGGAGACTGAAGCTGTTTGCTCAGGTAGCTATTAAATATACTGCCGCCGTTGAAATATGGTTACACAATTAATATTTAATTTATCATGGTTTTTTATACAAATATATTCAGTTCTTGTTCAAGAATATTGTTTATACATAAATCTACTATCTACTTATCTACTATTTTTAGTTGGCCATGAAATATTTAAGTGACAATCTACAACATAAAAAAATGAACATTACTAAGAATAATATTAAATATAATAAAATACATATATAAATGTAATGTGATGTGCTGGGTTCATGTTTTGTGTTTCTGTGGTGGAATCTATGTTCTGACACAAGAATATTATTACCAAACAAAAAGCAGAACAAGAGAGTAAACCAAAGTTTATTGAAAGAATATAGAAATAACAGGGTATGTCTTTTAAAATAGGTAGCATGGTGCTAAGCTGCCCATTTGCTTCTTAATCTGTTACTGATAAACATTACATAGCAATAATTATAAATATAAGTCTTATAATATTATTATTATAATACTGAGATTTGTCGGCTTTTTATTTGTAAGGGATATTGAAATTGTAATTACAGTGTTTGATTCTCCCAAGTCTGATCATTCCCTGATTTTATGTGGATTTTTAGAATAATGTGTGTGGCTATATTGTATTTCAGTTGCAATCTGGGTTAGCCATCCTCTTATTTGTGTTTCTGTCTGCGTACCTGTGCTCTTTCGCCTTGTAAGTAAACCACATCTACTTTATATATATTTTTTTCCTGCTAGAAATTTTTTCCTTATACAGTCACTTCCTGCTTCCTGTTTCCAAGCATATTAGGGAAACCCTGACTACCTGTATCCCATTAACTAGGTCCAAACTGTTAGCTGGCCGACTGGGGAACTCAACATCCTGGCAAAACCCACCTTTCACATGAAAACAATCAGCTTCCCCCTGTATCTGTAATGTCACATCTGTTCCCTTTAGTTGTTGGAATATCTGGCCCTCGACCTAGAGTGTCTTTCCACTGCCCATCTAACCTTTGTAATCTCCTAGCTCATCCCTATGAAATTCCCAAACCACCTTCCCTACCCTCCTGCTCCTCCTCATGTAACCGCCTCCTTTCCTTTTCCCTCTCCTTTTCTGAAGAAGCAATCCAGGGTTGTGAAAGCTCAATATTTGTGTGTGTTTATTTGTGTTTCTGTCTGCGTACCTGTGCTCTTTCGCCTTGTAAGTAAACCACATCTACTTTATATATATTTTTTTCCTGCTAGAAATTTTTTCCTTATACAGTAAAACCTCATTTTTACATCCTCGAATTATACATTTTCCTGCTTTTTACGTTCATTTTTGTTGGCCCACAACAGAATCCCTATATTCTCAATACAATGCATTCCCATCATTAATGTTTCCATGTTACAACATTTCCCGCATTTTGAGACCTTTTTTGTGTTATTGTATCACGACTTTTAATGTTGAATTTCATACATATTTATGCAAAAAGTGCATTGCATTCCAGCTTGTAGTGAACCAACGAGAAGCCGTCAGCTCATTTTGTATGGAGTTCGAGCTCCGGCCACAGAGGTGCTGTGATACATCCAGTGAAGAGAGTTTGCGTGCAAATGCAAATGACTTCTTGTCTGCATCGATCGGCGCTCTATGATTATTACTCTGAGACAATAACTTCCATAGTTACCGACTTAGTTGGCCAATGTATCTTGTAATTATTCTTACGGTCGAATAAAACTTCAATTGTTAAAGTCAACAATTTTTCTTTAACGAGTCATTATACGATAGTGCTGGAATTTATACGTTGTAATCGATTACTGGCTTAAAACAAATTATCAATTATGAACATGTTTGAATTTGATTGCAAGACTAATGTCTAGTTTTGCGACACTGCTCAAAATCAGCCTTGAACAAAGCAGAAAATGCAGTTATTGATGTGATGTATTGTTAGTGTGGAAAGGAAGATTTTCATTGTCCGTGTGTTAGTCACAGGTGCCTGTTTGGGAAAGTATGCTGCGTCACTATCTTCATAATAATCACTATCTGGCTATGGTGATTCTAGAACTTCCTTCCGTTCACTGCATTGTATTACAACAGCTTTAATTTAAAGTCCTTTTTATAAATACACACCACTTTTAAACCCAACATCTCTATAATGGCCTTTCATGAAATGTTCCGCATGAAATATACGAATCTATGCTAGACATTAGTTGTGGATTTGCGTGTCCTGATATCACATGTGAACATTCCTCTTCAAGTACCTTCATAACTTGACGAAAAATTCTGCCCTCTTTGTCGCTCAGAACATCCCTGAAGTTTCGTGCCTATTGTTCTGTTTAATATGACGACAGCTAGCTATAATGTTTTAACCAAGGAGGTTAGAATCTCTAACCACTTTGATTTTAACAACTAACAAGGAAAGTACTTAGGCTCAAACAAACAAAAATACACCAAAATCGTATGATAGATAATGTAACCATCCCTTATTGCACTAGTGATACTCCCACATCTGCAAAACTCTGCAGTCGCCCATTAGAGGCCTCTGCGTGTGCCATGCCACATTGCACTTTGACCTGCCGGTACGCCAGTAGTGACGGTGCAGTGTGCCTCTGAAGTTGCGCTTTGTGACGTTACTTATGTAGTGAAGCGTCAGATGGGTAGGCAATTGGTAATCAATCCTGCTAATGTATTGCAATTGGTTGAGATGAAATTTCAAAGAGCCCTTCTTTGTGAATACGGTCTTTGTATAGAAGACAAATCATTCACGTTTTCTGGTATCTATTATAGTGCAGAAATATGAGCACAGATTAGAAACACTATAATAGGTAATAGGTAACATGCGAATGATTCATCTTTACACCAATACCATCTACACGAAGAAGGTTTCTTCGTAACTTCACCTCAACCAGTCACACTATATTAGCAGGATTGATTACCAATCGCTGACCCATCCGACACTTCACCACACAAATAACGTCACAAAACGCAACTTCAGAGGCGCACTGCACCGTCATTACTGGCGTACCGGCAGGTCAAAGTGCAATGCGGCATGGCACACGCAGAGACCTCTAATGGGTGACTGCAGATTTTGCAGATGCAGGAGTATCACTAGTGCAATAAGAGTCCTTTACATGGTCTATCATACGACTTTGGTGTATTTCTGTTTGTTCGAGCCTAAGTACTTTCCTTGTAAGTTAAAGTATTGTGGTTTTCAAGTTTCATTTATGGAAATTTTATAATGATTATGGTACTGTACTAATAATATTTCTCACACTAGAAGACTAATCTATTTTTAAATGTTTCATGACAGACTTTTTGCCTCCTTATTTTATTTACACCAATAAACAAGATCAGAACAAAGAGGGAAACTTGGGTGCACATTTGCGTAATCATTACGAAATTAAATAAAACATATTATAGCAATGGCTGTCTTCAAATGCAGTGTTTATTTGTTTTATTTATCAGTGTGATATTAAAACTGTTGTAACATAATGCAGTGAGCAGAATAGTTGCTACTAAAGTCATTATTATCAAATCGTTTAAATTACCACAGTTGAAAACGAGACAGTCAATAGATGTTCCAAATCGTGACATTATGTTATCGCGAAAAGAACTAGGTGAGTCCTTGTTATGTCTCTAATTATTAATTCATATTTAATTACTAATTCTGAAACAAAATGCATCAATAAACTTCACTACCAGGAGTCGTAAATTTTATATTCTACCCTTTCCGAAAAAAAAAAAAAAAAGGTTTTTCAACGCAACAAGGAAGATGTAATTCTAACAATGATATGGAAAAACTAGTACCACACCGGAAATAATAAGCAAACAATCACCAGTGTACAATGTTGTATATTAACTTGTGTCAGTGCCAACAAGTGAAATGAGTAGAAAAGATAGAAAATGTATTTCTGTGGAAGGAATTCTGCTTGATGGCAACATGCTGAGAGAGAAGGCGCTACAATTTGCTGGAAAATTGGGGATCACCAACTTCACAGCATCTAATGGCTGGATTTGTATATTTAAAACTCGTCATAATATTGTTTACAATGAACTGTGTGGTGAAAGTTCAAGTGATGATAGTGGAACTGTAGACCAAAGTAAAAAAGAACTGCAAGGTATTAAAGATTATGTACCAAAAATATTTTTAAAGTTGAGGAAACTAATCTTTTTTATAACATATTACCAAGAAAGATCTTATGTTTTAAAGGTGAGAAATGCCATGATGGGAAACTGAGTAAACAGAGGATAACTGTTTTACTAATGGTCAATGCTGATGGGTCTGAAAATTACTCCCTTGGTAATAGGTTAATGTAAGAAGCCAAAGTGTTTCAAAAATTTGAAAACTCTGCCCACTAATTATGAATCTAACACAACTGCAAGGATGACTAGTTCCATCTTCACAGCCACTATGCACGCCCTGGATGCTAAAATGGGTAAAAAAATACGAAAATATTACTGATACTTGACAGACGTGCAGCACATCCTGACCATCTGAAGCTCAGAAATATTAAATTGTGGTTCCTGCCTCCTAATTGTACTAGTGAGCTTCAACCATTAGATCTTGGAACAATCTATTCATTTAAATGGAAATATAGAACAATGCTTGTCCAGAAAGCTGTATTTATGCATGATAATGGCATGGACCCAAAATCTATGACAATATCACTTTCGGGTGCTATGCTTTATGTAGCTAAAGCATGGATTGATGTGACACCCTTGACTATTTTCAACTTCTTCAAGAAAGCAGGAATTAAATCCACAGATAAAACACATGAGCCACAGGAAGAAGGTTTGTCTGACCCTTCACACTTTTCTGTGATAGACAGATCATCTACGTTTCAAGATTATGTTGGTGTTGATGCTACAGATATCACATCAGAGGTGCCAACAGTAGACAGCATCATTGACAAACATTTTGAGGAAGAGAAGATAGAACAGGAAGGTGAAGAGGACAATGAAGATGATGACCAAGAACCAGTTGTTCCAATCAGTAAAGAAGCAATGGAAGCTATTAATATTTTAAGACAATACATAGGTAGTGCATCAGTTGATGATAACGCGTTTGATGCATTGTATTCTGTGGAGTGACAAGTACAGCTGATTGCTGTTAAAAAGAAACAAAAATAGCTAACTATTTCAGATTATTTTAAATAGGCAAATGAAATTGTCTGAGTCTCATATTTTGAACAATTTAACCATAAAGACAGTAAAAGGAATTTATTTATTTTTGTCTTCTTGTGTTTCTTAAACTTTCCTGCATTTTACACTTTCCTCCATTTTACACTTTTTTGGGTCAGTACACTGAAAAGTGTAAAAAGGAGGTTTTACTGTATATACCAGAGCCGAAAATTAAAAATTTTAAATTTGATATTGGACTACTGAGATATCAAATCAAAAATGTTCAAATGTTTGTATAGTCTATGGGACTTAACTACGGGGTCATCAGTCCCTAAACTTACAAACTACTTATGAACTAACTAAGACTAAGGACGGCACAAATATCCATGCCCGAGGGGGGATTTGAACCCCCGACCGTAGTGACCTTGCAGACCGTGACTGGAGTGCCTCAGTCCCCTCGGCCACCGCAGCCGGCGAGATATCAATGATCTAGGTAACACTATCTAATGCCATTCCTATACGTAAATAGAGTATCAGACAGAATGAACTCTGTAAATGATCCAGTATAGTAATTATTATTGCCCCGCTATTGACGTATTATTGAACCAGGAATGTTTATGTAATGAGTTAAACGGTACAAGGATATGAAGCACTATGAAATAATTATCGATAACAAGAAATCAATAGATATGTAATAATAACAATGTTTAAAAACAAATGGTGAAGTTGAATAATTGTAGAAAACACGGATTTTGGATCAAGATGTTATAATATTTCATAAGTGTTGTTGTGGTCATCAATCCACAGACTGGTTTGATGTAGCTCTCCACACTATCGTGGCCTGTGCAAGCCTCTTAATCTACAAATAAGAATGGCAACCTAATCCTTTTAAATGTTTAGTGTATTCATTTCTTGGTCTCCCTCTATGATATTTTCCCCACACACATCCTTCTAATCCTAATTTAATGATGCCTTCATATCTCTGAATATGTCCCGCCAACCTATCCCTTCTCTTAGTTAGGTTATGTCACAAACTTCTTGCCCCCCCCCCCCCCCCCCCAAATATAATTAGTTACTTGATCTACCCATCAAATCTTCATCATTCATCTTTAGCACCAATTTCACAAGCTTCTATCATCTTATGAACTCCTCATACACATTTCACACTCATTCAATGCTACACTCCAAAAATGCTTTCAGAAAGAACTTTCTAACATTTAAATTAATGTTGGGTGTCAACAAATTTTGGTTCTTCAGAAATGCTTTTCCTCCCATGGCCATTCTACATTTTACACCTTCTTTACTTCAGTCATCAGAAGATACTTTGCTACCCAAATAACAAAACTCATCTACTACTTTTACTGTGTCATTGCCTAATCTAATTCCTTCAGTGTCACCTGATTTTCTTACACCAACATTCCATTACTCTTGTAGATGCCTGTGTTTTCCCATATGCTTGAAGGGAGGGTATAAGGTGAACAGGAAAACACTCTATGCCAGTGAGAAATCTTAATTACAAACAAGACGTCGAGAATACCAAGAAAGCTGAAAGAAAAATCATCTGAAAAATCCTTGCTCCAAAACTCACAGATGAAGGATGTCATATACAATCTCATACAATCACAGAAGAATACTACACCAATTTTCCCAAACAACACCTGAAATTCTATGAACACATCATGAGATTAGATGACAACTGACTAACAAAGAAAATTTTGAAGTAAAGACAGACATGAAAATAGATAATCAAATTCAAACAAATTTTCAGCCATGGACCCCTATCCTACTGCCGATCCCTACATTGGAAAAACTACTTTGCCACCAATCCCTCCAATCAAAGCCAGTCTAATTCCAACATTGAACCCTGTCTCTCCCAATTCATACCACCATCCAACCGTGACCCTCCCTAACTCCCAGCTAACCACCATCTGGTCACATTCCAGAAATTCCTCACACCAAACTTGTCATCACCATCCTTTCTCAAGTCCCTTCCTAAGAACACCAACCTTCCGGCAGAAGGAAGAACAGCCTCACACAACCTCAAAACAGATCTCAACCAAATCATCCTCCCTGCAGATAAGGGTTCCACCACTGTTGTAATGAATCACGTTGATTATATGACAGAAGACCTATGTCAATTGTCTGATTCCTCCATCTACAAGTTGTGCCAGGATGACCCCATCCCAAAAGTCCAAAATGACCTACAATCCCTGCTAATTCTTATGACCCTTCCCAGAACCTCTCTTGAATTCATCTCCCATCTCATCCCAACAACACAGCGCACACATACATTTTACATGCTCCCAAAAATACATAAACCTAACAATCCTAGATGTCCAATTATGGCTGGTTACTGTGCTCCCACAGAAAGAATTTCAGCCCTTGTTGACCAGCACCTCCAACGAATTGTCCAAAACTTAGTATCCAAGATACTAACCACTTCTTTCATAGACTCTCCACCATCCTCACCCCTTTATCTCCTAAATCCTTACTTGTCACTGTTGATGCCATTTCGCTGTACACCAATATCCTACATGCCCACAGTCTTGCCGCTCTCAAACACTACCTTTCTCAACGTCCTTCAGACTCGAAGCCCAGTACCTCATTCCTTGTAACACTTACCAATTATATCCGAACAAACAATTACTTTTCCTTTGAAGGGAAAGTATACATCCAAATCTGCAGCACAGCCATGGGCACCTGTATGGCACTCTCCTATGCCAGCCTATTATGGGCCATCTAGAGGAAACCTGCACTTTAATAGCTGCCATCCATTCCTCTCATACAGCCCTGCCTCCCGCGGATGGCAACTTTGCAGTGACGAGAAGTCACCCAATATGTCCAAGGCTCACAAAGGCCTTCACAGACAGACATTATGCTCCTGACCTAGTCCATAAAAAGATTTCCCATGCCATATCCCCACACACTACCAATCCTCCCTCCAACCCCAATAACCAGTCACAATGGAGTGACCTTCTCGTCACCCAACACCACCCTGGACTGGAACAACTAAATCACATCCTTCTTCAGGGCTTTTGTTATCTGTAATCATGCCCTGAAATGAGAGACATCATACCCAATATCCTTCTGACCCCTCCTAAAGAGGTGTCCCATCGCTCCACAATATCCTAGTGCATCTCTGTGCTACTCCCAACCCCAACCCCTCACCACAGGGATCATATCCTACTGGAAGACCCCAATGCAAAACCTGGCCAATCCACCCATCCAGCACTTCCTATTCCAGTCCCATCACAGGTTTATCCTACCCCATCAGAGGTCGGGACACCTGTGAAAGCAACCATGTGATATACCAACTGTGCTGCAAACATTGCACAGCATTTTATATCAGTATGAGGACAAACCAGCTGTCCAGCAGGATGTATGGCCACCACCAAACTGTGGCTAAAAGCAAGATAGACCACCCTATGGCACAGCATGCAACTAAGCACAGCACTCTGGATTTCAATGGTTGCTGCACTACCCGAGCCCTCTGGATCCTCCCCTCCACCACCAGCTCTTCTGAACTGCACAGATGGGAATTTTCCCTGCACCCTATGCCTAACATCACCCCCCCCCCTCGCCCACACCTTTCCCACTCATTATCCTGTACCCCATGTCTTCCTTGCAACTATGTGTCGCCACTTACAATATCCCCTTAATCAATATTTTTTATTTTTACTTATTTTTGTTTTTTCTTGTTTTTATTTTTCCTTATTATTCTAATTGTTTGAATCCCCCCCACTCCCTCCCCACACTCCTCTTCACCACCCTTTTATCTTTTCCGACTCATTCCCTTCACTGTATTCATTGCCGCAATTCAAATTTCCGCCTATCAGTGCCTTTACAATCCATCATGCAAAGCAGAACATTTCATCCCCATCTTTACCCAGCATCTGTCCCCCTCCACTCCCCACCACACTCACAGTCTAGATGTCTATGACACTGTAGTGATCAGACATGGTGGTTGTGTGTGTATAGTTGTCTGAGTAATTGTATGTTTTTCTTTTTCTGACGAAGACCATAGCCAAAAATTTAAGTTTTGTGAATGTGATTATCTATTTTTGTGTCTGGCAGCAACTCAGCAAGCGTCTTTAGGGTGAGTTGTTATCTATCCTCCATTACTTATATTCCAATCGGATTTTCCATTGTTAAAATATCGCATATATTTGTGACAAATATAGAAGGTACTGTGTATTCTGAATTTAATAATCCAATTATTGCTGTTTATTAATTAATATGCAACTTTGGAAATGTAATTATCTACTGACAAACAGATACAAAAAATCTAATGTCATAAATGCATTGTATGAATAACTACTGTAAAAATTAGTGTACTGTTATTTCAACATTTGTAATTATTATTATTGACTTTTTGATGTAACATAAATACCAAACAATTAGAAGGAAAGTAACTAATGTTATCATATGTTTAATTTCTACTAACTTAGATCTTTATATATATTTATGTTAACTTTTAATTGTAACTTAAAATTTATGTTAAGTGTAATTCTGTATTTCAAAGCACTGATTGTTTAACAGTGTTTGCATAGATCACACTGCAGCATAAGTTAGTTCAGTAGAAACAGTTATTGAGGTTTGGCACACTTCAGTGTTTCATTAAGTTGTATGAGTACTGTAGGTAGTGCTGTTTTAAGTCAGTATTTTAGTTCAACAGTAGGTCTGGCTGTTAAAGTGTTTGGAATGTGTAAATTTGAAAAGTGAGATTAAATATATGTAACTGGAAGCTAGCTGATATGTTTGTATTGAAGGAAAACTCTTCTCATTATTGCCATATAACTCAGGAGTGATGCAGATAACTCTACAGAATCATTAACATGAAAGCTAAATTTTCCAAGATAATTTTTTGAAGTAATGCACTACTCTGGTTACATTGGCAGAACATCTCAAATGATTAGCAAAACCCATATAGCATTGTTACTAGTAAACAGAACTCTCCATTCTTATGAAAAGACTATACTAGAAATCGGAAAGAACTTCTAGCTATTCTATGATGATTCTCAAAATTTAAAAATTACTTACTGGGAGCTGGGACATGAAAAATAGTATACACAGAACATAAAACCTTGACATATATTCAAGCATGCAAATGTTACCACAGAAGGATAATGAGATATGTATTATTTTTACAGCAGTTTAATTATTCAATCAAGTATATGAACGAAAAAGATAATGTTCTTGTTAATACACTGCCCAGATTACCCATGGGAGGTATGATAATGAAAATCTTCAAAATAATGCATTTAAAGGTTAGAAAGGAAGATAAAGAGATTGGGAGAATTTGTAACCAACTAATAAGGAATGAGAATCTTGCTGAATGTTGGAAACTGATGAAAAGTTATTAGGAAAAAACAAGGGCATGGGAATGTAGGACCACATTTCCAAGTATTCAACTCAGTTGTGTGACTGCAAGGTGTGCCTGTGTGGATGATCTCTATTCTGAAGAGGGCTAATGACCGATAGCCTAAGTGTTGTATGTGTGGGTCTCTTTTATGAACCTGCCACAGCTCATCATATGTCTTTGTGGTGAGTTGTTAACTGTCCTTATTATATTATTAGTTTAAATTACAAATACTTGCAAACATAATTATTAGAAAATTACCTTTTTCTTGTAGAATTTTCAAAAATTCATTGGTTTGGATCACAGGAACTTCATGATACAATTTTGTAGCAAATACAGAAAAGGCACTCTTCAGCTTCTCAGCAGGAACTCCTTTGGCTGGTCGGTGATTTAGATATAGTTTTAAAAGGTCACAGAACCTGATTTTGTCGATTTTGTCTATATTATTCCCCGTAGCACCAGAGTCTGGATATTTTACCTCACGCAGCATATTTTCTATCTGTAGTAAATTATCTAGTGTTAAAAGAATGCAGTAAAGGAAGAAAATAAGCCTGTATTTCTTAACATAAACAAATTACATTAGAAATAAAAGTGCTGATCATAGAAAGATAAATAAGAATTTTGTACTTATAAATAATGGAAACTGAAATATTTAGTACACTGATGTAAGAGGCAAAACTGAATAAAGAATTCTAAATTTCTAGAACTACACACATCTGTATTTGGAGCTGAGAGTGAGTGAAATTGTGTGTGTGTGTGTGTGAGAGAGAGAGAGAGAGAGAGAGAGAGAGAGAGAGAGAGAGAGAGAGAGAGAGAGAGAGAGAGAGATTACAACGAGGAAACAAAAACCACCTGTAGAAACAACAGTAGAAAAATTAATTGTTCAGTGTGTAGTGTGTATAATATATGATCGAATATTGGGAGTTGACAGACACTGAACATGGATAGCAGTTGGAGCTAGATCCATGGAACATTCTATTTCAAAGTTTTTTGGGAGAGCAATAGTCCCAGACCAGCAGTGTCAAGAGTGGGCTGAGAATACCAAATTCAAGGCATTACCTCTCACCACCAACAACATGTTACTAAGTGCAGTGGTGTTTGCGTAAAGTTGTCACTGCCAACACACAACACTGCATTAAATAACTGCAGAAATAAAGGGTAACATATGAAAAATGTATTCATCAGGTCTGTACAGTGCAATTTGGCATTAATGGGCTATGGCAGCAGAAAAGCAACACAAAAGCCTTTGCCAACATTATGACATTGCCTTTCCTGGGCTCATGAACAAGTTGTTTGAACTATAGACTGCCGAAAAAACATGGCATGACCAGATGAATCCCAGTTTCAGTTGGGGAGAGATTAATGTAGATTGTGACATGACCCTATGAAACCAGTCAACAAAGCTCTGTGTAAGAAGCTCCATAATGCTTACAGTGGTTTTTACATGAAATGGACTTGGGCCTTTGGCCAAATCCAACTCATACTGACAATCTTTGATGCCCTCAAGCATTTCCATGTGCTCTGTGATTCCACGTCATCAATTTGTTTCTGTAAGTTCTGTGTTCCATGCGTCAATTAATAAAAGTTTCGAAGTTCAGTGAATTATTGGATTTTGTGCTTTTACCATTGTATTGGCATAAGATCCAGAAAATCTTCTTGGGTATCATAAACCCATAAAACTTTGTTTGACAATAAATGTCTATTCAACCTGTAGTTCAATTACCTCTTTGCCAGCTTTTGTCATGATATACAGAATTTCAAAATAAATTATCAATTGCTTAAAATCAGTTGTTTAGTACCTATTACATTTTCAGGGCATGGTCTTCTTTGATAGTGAAAATAATCCCAAAGGTCACTTTGTAAAAAATTACAATACAGCGTCCTTTGGCATCATTTTAACTATTACATATGAAGTAGAATTTCCTACATTTTCAAGTGCAAAGTCATCAAAATACTCATAATTATGACTTTGCAACTTTAATCAAGTATTGATATTTCTGGAAATAAATTTTCACTCAGCAGCAAAATGTGCACGGATTTGAAACTTCCTGGCAGATTAAAACTGTGTATGAGAGCAGGATTTGAACCCAGGAACTTTGCCTTTAACAGGCAAGCACTCTACTAACAAAGCAAGCTGTGCTCAACCCATCCTTACAGCTTTAATGCCGTGAGTACTATCCAAACTTCACAGATGTTGAAACTTCTTGGCAGATTAAAATTGTATGCCGAAATCGGGATTCTAACCTGGGACCTTTGTCTTTCGGGGGCAAGTCCTCTACCATCAGAGCTTTTCTGACACACTTCACTGTCCATCCTTACAATTTTACTTCTGCCGGTACCTTGCCTACTACTTTCCAAACTTCACAGAAGTTCTCCTGCAAACCTTGTAGGACTAGCAGTCCTGGAAGAAAGGACATGGTGGAGACATGGCTTAGCCACAGCCTAAATGATGTTTCCAGAATGAAATTTTCACTTTGCAGAAGAGTGTGCACTGATGTGAAGTTTCTTGGCGGTAAAGCATTTGCCCAAGAAAGGCAAAGGTCCCTGGTGTGAATCCCAGTTCTGGCACACAGTTTTATTCTGTTTTCATATCAGCATACACTCCACTACAGAGTGAAAATTTCATTCTGTTCACAGACATTCTCCTGCAAACCTTGCAGGACTACCACATCTGGAAGAAAGGATACTGTATGGACACAGATAAGGGGGTGCTTTCAGAATAAAGTTTTAACTCTGTAACGGTGTGTGCACTAATGTGAAATTTCTTGGCATATTAAAACTGTGTTTGTGATCAGGATTCGAACCCAGGAGCTTTGACTTTTGCCATAAGCCCTCTGCCAACTGGTCTACCCATATACATCCCCCAATGTGAACTTGTTTATGGGTCATATGGAGGAAACCACCTAGCCTTCCCAAACTCCAAACCAATGGTTCAGATTCATTAATGATAATTTCACAATTTAAACTCAGGACCACGAAACCATATTCTCCTTACTCCATAGCCTCAACTCCTGTCCAACCCATGTCTTCCTTTTTCTTAAAAAAATTTAAAATAAATAAATAAATAAATAAATCTTGGCCATCAGGGGATGGTATATTTGCAGTGACAGGAACTTCCTTGCTCAATATACTGAATGCCTCCCAATGTTTTTCACAGTCAAGCACTACTGTATGCCCAACACCTATTCTGCAAACAGATTTCTCATGCTATACCTCCACACAATCCCAATACTTTGTAACATTTAAACATATATATACACACCCTATATCTACATCTACATCTACAACCATACTCCGCAAGCCACCCAATGGTGTGTGACGGAGGGTACCTTGAGTACCACTATCGATTTTCCCTCCTATTCCAGTCACGTATTGTTCGCGGAAAGAAGGATTGTCAATAGCCTCTGTGTGGGCTCTAATCTCTCTGATTTTATCCTCATGATCTCTTCGCAAGATATATGTAGGAGGGAGCAATATACTGCTAGACTCCTCAGTAAAGGTAAGTTCTCGAAACTTCGACAAAAGCCCGTACTGAGCGACAGAGCGTCTCTCCTGCAGAGTCTTCCACTGGAGTTTAGCGATCATCACCGTAACGCTTTCAAGGTTACCAAATGATCCTGTAATGAAGCGCGCTGCTCTCCGTTGGATCTTCTCCACTTCCTCTATCAATCCCACCTGGTACGGATCCCACACCGGTAAGCAGTATTCAAGCTGTGGGCGAACAAGCGTACTGTAACCAACTTCCTTTGTTTTCGGACTGCATTTCCTTAGAATTCTCCCAATGAACCTAAGTCTGGCATCTGCTTTACCGATGATTGATTTTATATGGTCGTTCCATTTTAAATCCCTCCTAATGACTACTCACAGATAATTTATGGAATTAACTGCTTCCAGTTACTGACCTGCTATAGTGTAGCTAAATGATAAAGGATCTTTCTTTCTGTGCATTCGCAGCACATGACACTTGTCTACATTGAGCTTTAATTGCCATTCCCTGCACCATGCGTCAATTCGATGCAGATCCTCCTGCATCTCAATACAATTTTCCATTGTTACAACCTCTCTATATACTACCGCATCATCCGCAAAAAGCCTCAGTGAACTTCCGATGTTATCCGCAAGGTCATTTATATATATCGTGAACAGTAACGGACCCACAACACTCCCCTGTGGCACACTTGACATAATTCCTACTTCGGAAGACTTCTCTCCATTGAGAATGACCTGCTGCTTTCTGTTATCTAGGAATTCCTCGATCCAATCACACAATTGGTCTGATAGACCATATGCTCTTACTTTGTTCATTACACGTTTGTGGGGAACTGTATCAAATGCCTTGCGGAAGTTGAGAAACACAGCATCTACCTGAGAACCCATGTGTATGGCCCTCTGAGTTTCGTGGACAAATAGCGCAAGCTGGGTTTCACACGAACGCCTTTTTCGAAACCCATGCTGATCACTACCCACTAGTGTCAGACCCAATATCTTTATGAAATTATCCCAATAAGTGTTACCTTTGGGAGACAGCATTAGTTAAAAAACTATATAATGCATTCTAATTGATTGTAATTACACTTAAATGCCAGAATAACAATACATAAGTGGACCATCCATAATGTTACCCTTACTCGAAAAATTGATTAGCTATAATACAGCAAAAAATACATAATAGTAGGCCAAAATATATTTTTGTGTATAATAATAATAATAATAATAATAATAACCTGATACACCCTTTTTCTGTTAATAAATGGAAGTAGAAGCAAATAGTGCTGGGTGACACATGTTGCAATAATTTGAGAGTATAAATAAAATTAGAACAGCGAAACATGTTAGCACACATGAAACTTTAACACTCACTGATAATGAATATTATGTTTATAGACTCAATAAAACTGAATCTTGCCAATAATTGCTGATTTATTAAAACTATTTTACAAATAACTAGCAAAACACAAACACCATTAAATTAAAGAAATGAAATATGTATATTGTTTACTACCTTTACGTAACATGTAAATAACATTTACCTTGCTTTAAAATTTTAAGTGGATAAATACATACTTGTGAACTTCAGAGTGGGAATAAAAGCATCAAACTCGCAGACGCTGGGGCACTCTCACTCTCGAAGGACACTGGGAGTGACACACTGACTCTTGCTCTGAGGCCATGTATCTGATATTGTGTTATTTATATTTGTGAAAGTTTGCGCAAGAGAAGAAGTGCAGTAATAGTTAATTAAAAAAATGTATAAACTCTACTATGCGTTTTCATTTCAAAAAATATTACCTGGAAAAATATTTACAGCGAAATAACAAGACAGCTAATGCTACACAACACAAGATCGTCACAGCAAGCAATGCAACTGGCCAAGATAAAAGATAAGTACAAGGTTTTATTTGACGTGTGTTTAACATTAACTGAGTGGACTTCTCTCCATAACAGCCATCCAGCAGACACTTAATTGTCCAATCCTACGTCTGAGTAGAGGACAAAAAGATATCAGTTGGAGGAAAAACAAAAAAAGGGAGAGGGACGTCGCAACTTCTTCCATTCCCAATAAACTGTTACAAAAGAATGGCACTCTCATCACCCAGCACCACAATGGACTGGAAACATTACACCATATCCTACATTTCTGTCAACAAGCCCTGGAAGGAGAGACAGCCTATACAAGATCCTTGTGACCCCTCCGCTAAAGTGGTGTTCCATTCTCCATTCAACGTCTACAACATCCTAGTATATCTGTGTGCCATACCCCATCCCAACCCTATACCATAGGCAAAATATCCAAGACCTATCCAATAACACAACTCATTTTCCGCCCCGTAACAGGCTTATCCTAACCTGTCAGAGGCCACCTGTGAGAGCAGCTATGTGATTTACCAACTTTGTTGTAATCCTTGTATTCCTCTTCTCATTGGTATTGAAACATAATTAATAAATTGAATACAATAAGTAAAATTAATATATATTGTATCAGAATATGTATGTATATAGAAGTGCACATGTTATGTCTGAATAGGAGTGGTGTAAGCGAACAACCTGGTTGGCAATGACTCAGCCTCAGTTGTTGTTTCGATTTTAAGGGGACTAAACATCGAGGTCATCAGCCCCTGTTCCAGTGAAGAGATCACCATCAGAAGCTAAAAAGAAACATTGAGAATGGAAACTCACGAAAGGACAGACTGACAATGAACAGTTCACTGACATCACAAAAGAAAGACATATAAGTAAAAACCAAGTCAGGAAGTAAGTTAAAAGCTGGACAGCAGAGTACCATGGCTGGCCGATCACAAACATAATACAGGGTGAGTCAAGCCATGCTGCACACACTAAAAACCCATAGGAATTGTGCATAATACTTTTAAAAATCCTGTAAAGGTGCTGGATAGGTGGGGACCTAAGATATAAGGATATAGAACCTACCAGTAGATAGATTGGTAAAAACCAGCTGCGTGAGTAAAACTTAAAATGGAGTTAGCCATGGAGGCATTGTTGCCTAAAACTAAGGGCAGTGCATCTAGGTAGGTTAAAACATTGTCGCAAGTTGGCTAAAACTGGACAGATCATCAGCAGATGGACTACTGTCAGTGCTGCTGACACACAAGAGGGGCCTCACAGCGAAGGAGATGGGCGTGGGTCAGCCAGGTGGGCCCTATACAGATGTGGCAGACGACAACTGATTCTTGATGTATGGGCTGCAGTGAAGATTTACACAGAGATGTGGATAGCTTCACTGCTTGAAGATTATTCATTGCACTCTTGGTAGACCATTCAGCACTCCAAGCCTCATGCACCTTCTGGTGCATCGCTAACTTGATGTCCTATTCTGTGACGCCAATGGCTAAAGGTGGCCCAGTGGTGGCCTGCTTGGCCAACTGATCGACATGTTCATTTCCCGGTATGCCGATGTGCCCAGGGGTCCACAGAATGAGAGAAAACAGTGCCTTGAATGGACCGCACTAATGAGTGGTAATGGAAGAACTGGTCGATTGCCTGCAAGCCACTCAGACAGTCACTACAGATGACAAATGACCCCATGATGCAAGCTCGGAGATGTTCTAGCGCGTTTAGGATGGTGAACAGCTCTGCAGTAAAGACACTACTTTCATGGGGTAATGAATGCTGTTTGACACAGTCGCCATGGAGACATGCATATGCAACATGACCATCTGCTAGAGACCAATCAAGAAGTTGCAGGAATTGGCAAAGGAGTTATGTTGGAGAAACTGAATTCTTTTATGTACAGGACAGATACAGACAAAGCTGCAAGTGAGGGATGGACCAAAGAGGGGTTTGAAAGGAGTACTGGAAAGTGGCAGAGAGTGCATCCACTCAAGGGACGAAAGGAGAGACTGAACACAAATCGGGTAACTCGACCTAGGCCATTGTGGAGGGATGGGTAATGCAACATCTGGAAAAAGGAGCTGCCAGTTCAGGTGGTGGGGCGAGGCCTGAACATGTGCAACATACAAAGCCAGCAGGTGTTGCTGGCAGAACCGCAGGGGAAGGACCCCAGCTTCAAGAAGGGGGCTTGTCACAGGGCTTGTGTGAAAAGTCCCTGTCGCCAAACAGACACCACAATGTAGAATTGGGTCCAATGCTGCAGTGCTGAAGGTGCAGCTGAATCATAAACTATGCATCCATAGTCGAGACGCGACTGAAAGAGGGCCTGATAGAGCTGCAGGAGGCATTGGATGTGCAGCTCCCAAAATGGTGTGGCTCAGACAACGCAGGATGTTGAGGAGCCGCCAGCACTTTTGTTTGAGCTGTCGGGGATGCAGCACCCAAGTAAGACAGTCGTCAAACAACATCCATAAAAATTGGTGTGTTTCTTCAACACGCAGCAGGTCATCAGCTAAATAAAGTTCAGGTTCTGGGTGTACCGCCCGACATCGACAGAATGCATCACTCGGGTTTTTGCTGCAGAAAACTGGAAACCATGGGCAAACGCCCATGACTGTGCCTTTTGAATAGCTATCTGCGACTGTCATTCAGCAACACCAGTGCTGTTGGAACTAAAATACATGCAGAAGTCAG
Organism: Locusta migratoria; assembly: GCA_026315105.1. NCBI lineage: Eukaryota > Metazoa > Arthropoda > Insecta > Orthoptera > Acrididae > Locusta > Locusta migratoria. The sequence goes on from CM048744.1 coordinate 674,448,561, forward strand.
CAGCATACCAGGAGGTGGAAACCGATGACCCTGCAGCAGCAGTGAGACTATTAATGGTGACTAAAAATAGAGGGACACTAAGTACGGAATCCTGTGGGACACCGTTTTCCTGATAATGAGGTGATCTGAGACAAGTACAAACATGAACACAAAAGGAAAGCAACACAAAGAAGTTCTGTATGATTACAAGAAGTGAACCCCGTAAGTCCCAGTCGTACAGTGTAGACAGTATATGGTCATGCCAGGTCATGTCGTATGCATTCCACAGATCAAAGAGGATGGCAACTAGATGTTCGCAGCAAGTAAAGGCTGTATGTATGGCCGACTGCAGCAACACAAGACTGTCAATAGCAGAGCAGCCATGATGGAACCCACCTTGTGGGGCCAACAATCTCCGGTCCTGGAGAATATACATAAGCCTCCGACTCACCATGAGTTCGAGGAGCTTGCAAGGTATGTTGGTGAGCCTGAACGGTCAGTAACTATCAGCCACCTGCGGATTTGCCCCAGGCTTCATCACTGGGATGACGATACTATCCCACCATTGACACGGGAAAACACACTCAACCCAGAGATGATTGAGCAGGGTGAGAAGCTGGTGCTTAGAATCTGCTGATAGGTGTTGGAGGTACTGACTGTGAATGCGATCAGGTCCAGGGGAGGTACCTGAGCATGCAGCAAGAGCACTTTCAAACTCCCACTCAGTAAAAGGGAACACTGTATGCTTCCCGACTGTCGCATTTGAAAAGATATTCGATTTCCCTCCGTGCACTCTTTAAGGGCACGCAAATCTGCACCATAAGCAGCAGAAGGCAATAAGATTAGTGATGGGAGGGTGGTGTCGGTGGTGCTGTAGTGCTCGCCAACATTCCCGGATGGCCTCAATGATCTCCGGTGTCCACCAGGACACAGAATTATGGTGGAGTGATGTGGGAATGGTTTTCTCACCGGCAGAAATGATGGCCTCTGTGACCTGCTGAAAAACAACATCAACATCGTCCAGAAGAGGAGAGGTAATCACAGCAGCTATGGAATCAGCTGGCCAGTCAGCCCTATTGAGGGACCAGTAAGGCAGATGGTCAGCAGGCAGACACTGTGGGAGCGACAGGAAGATAGGAAAATGGTTGCTGCTGCACAGGTCGTTGTGGACCCTCCATGTGAGATGTGGAAGCAGGCTTGGGCTGCAGACAGACAAGTCTATGGCACAATATGTTTCATGCGCTACGCTACAATGTGAAGCAGCACTGGTGTTGAGGCGGCAGGTGTTCAGCTGCATTAGTAGAGTCTCAACATATCTACCCTGCGTAGAGGTCTCTTTGCCAACCCACAAAGTGTGGTGGGTGTTGAAACTCCCCCCAAAAAAATATTGGGTGGGGGAAGTTGGGTGACCGTGGCAGCAAGGTCTACAGGTTGGGCGACCAAGGCAGCAAGGTCTACAGGAGAGACATCCTCATCTGGTGGAAGGTAGACAGAACATATTGTAACATCTTGCACTGCCTGGAGCCGAACAGCAAGTGCCTCTAGAGATGGTTGAAGAGGCACAGCAGCACTTGGGAAAGAGGCTAGGATGTAGACACAGACTGCACCAGAAACTCTGTCATAGATGGAACAATTTTTAAAATAGCCCCAGTAGCCTCGAAGGGCAGGGGACCAAATTGATGGAAACCAGGTTTCCTGAGAAGAATGCATAGAGCAGGTGTTAGGCTTAGAAGTTGTCATAGCTCAGCCAGGTGGGGGAAAAAATCCGCCACAATTCCACTGGAGGATTGTGTTTTCTTCATGCTGTACCGCCATGATGAATGAAAGAAGCAGATTATTCCATCGGAACGTCTGCTACCATTTGTTCTGAATCCAGACCCAGAGATCTTATGGTCTGGTGAATCAGTAAGTGCAAGATCCTCAGGAGATGTGAGGGTCTCAACTTCATCATCTGAAGCAGAGGATGTGGGTGACTGTGGCTTTGAAGCCACTGCACATTCCTTTCTCTTGTTCCTCTTCTTCTATTCCTCTCACTGGCTCTTTGGTTTGCAGGGCTGATTGGGCTTCTCAGAAGAGCATTCGGGATGGAGGAAGAGTGGGAGGCTCTTCGACTTGCGGGTTGTTGATCTTTAAGCCTGCGGCCAGGATCCTCTGGCACACTCTGAGTAGCCTTGGAAGGGAGTGACCCCTTCTTAGTGAGAGGAGCCGGAGGAGGCTGTTCCTTCTCCAGCTGGGATGGTGGGGGTGGTGTCCCTGATATTTTGGGAGGAGTTGCCCTCACAGCAGGTGTTTGAAAAGGTAGCACAGGTGGGCCCCCATTAATGGAGGGGGTAGCGGAGATTGATGGCTGCTAAGGCCCACAGAAGGAGGTGATACCTTCGACAGTGTCATATCCATGGTCATTGGGGACGACACAGTAGCAGAAAAGGAGGCGGTTATTTGTACGGGGTGGAGCCACTCGTACTTCCTCTTTGCCTCAGTGTATATTAACCAGTCCAATGTCTTTATCTCCATTATTTTCCTTTCTTTTTGCAAGACAGCACAGTCCAGTGAGCAAGGTGGATGGAATTGCTTGCAGTTCACACAGACTGGAGGTGGAGTGCATGGAGTGTACAGATGTGATGAACCCCCGCATTCCCTGTATGTGGGACTGGAAGCACAGCGGGAGGACATATGCCTGAACTTCCAGCACCTGAAGCATCTCATAGGGGGAGGGACGTAGGGCTTGATGTCACACTGGTGTATCATTACCTTGACCTTCTCAGGCAGCATATTGCTCTCGAAGGCCACGATGAAAGCACCGGTGTCAACCCTGTGGTCTTTAGGTCCCTCATGGATGCGCCGGACAAAATGAAAACCTCTTTGCTGTAGGTTCTTGCACAACTCGTCGTCAGTCTGCGAAAGGAGGTCACAGTGGTAAATGAGTCCCTGCACAACATCTTGTGGGGTATGTATAAGTAGTGAAGCACTCCAAGCAGGAGGCAGCCTGTACTGAGTGTATGCTTGTTAGCAATAAATGTGTTCTAAGTGTATAGTGTTGTGCTCTATTAACAACCAGCCTTCGAATTCAGGACCACCTGCAGTTTTCAATGTGACACTTTCTGTTGGAGGCGCTGGGTACCCTGCAATACATCTGCATGATTTTGGCTCCGATTAGGCAGCATAAGCGCAATCGTCTACACGAAAAAGGACAGGAATACAAAGGGCATACTGACTACCTCCATCCGAAGGTCTGTGTTATCAGAAGACCCATGGATACCATCAAAGAGGGTGATTTAGGACAGTTTTGGGATTATTTTCGCTATAACTTTCGTAGGTTTTGTCAGATTTCATTGTGTGTGTTTTTTTTTCTTTCCTGGAAGTGATGGGATATATCTATAACCAATAAAATATCCTGTACTGGGGTGATTTCGGACACACGTGTATTTTCAATCTCTGTCCAGTGTTTCGAAGTGTATGGGGTGATTTTGGAGACAAATTGATCTTTTTTTATTCTACTTTCTTTCTGTTTGATTTTAGAGACTTTTAACATATTTTATGTACGTCCATCATTAAAATAAGGGATAAGGACTGAGATAAGAAATTTTATTTATTAAACACTTTTCTATATGTTAATTTGTCGTACTGAATATCTCAAACTGCTTTCTTTAAAATTTCCGGGTCATAATTACGCCGATCTTAACACCTTTCTACTTTTATACATTCTTGGCAGTGTCCGAAATCACCCCACAAAGTACACAACTTTTTTAAAAAAAACCTCAATTACTTTGAAACTTTACAGAAAACTCGTCACATACTGGTACAAAACATCTCACAGTACCACACACTACTGATCTTGTTGACAATACTTTTCCACCAGCCACAACAACAGAAAGTTACCACTCCATAACACAGCGAGAACTTTCGACAATGAGACTGTCCGACTGATTATTGCATTGGTAAACAATTGATCAAAATGTGGAAGCTTGGGAATTACAGTCTCGTGCATAAAATAAGCAGCACCCGGAGATGGAAATTAGCGCTAATTCATTACTATGTGGCGAGAAAGAGAAGATCAACTATATCGTCCAAAATCACCTCGCTGTCCGAAATCACCCCTTTTGACGGTGCGGTGTTACATTGAACACTACTACCTTCTTTTAAGTTGACTTGAGGTATCTACATATTAAATAAGTTGTTATTAGGCTGGACCAGAAGAGAAACTGCCACCAGAATCAATGTTTGTTGCAGATTCTGGGGACGAAGGCCAGTGCACAGAAATTACTGATGACATAGCACATAATAGGAAGAAGTTTCTCCATGATTTAGGAAAAACAATTGAAGAATTGTTCTGGTTGATTTATATGTGTGTTCGTGGTACTATTGTAATATTATTCATTCATGGTTTGACTGATGTCCAATGTATTCATCCATAAGGTGAATAAATTGATTTAAGAAATTTCTCAAGAAAAACGGAGTTCTTCTTTATATTCTTATTTATTATGGACATCTTAAATTAAACAACGAGTATCAAGAAGATGTTTATTCATTATGGTTGCACGTTATAGTAATGAGAGAGGCACAGCTGAGGTTGGATCTCTTAACTAAACTTTTCACAGTTACGTTAAAGTTACGTGCTTAACCCGGCTGAGAGAGACTTTAATATGAAATGTTTGTTCTTGCCATTTGAAGAAGAGATTTTAATTTTAAACAGCGGCTAGAACATTTCAATCTGTAAATCGCGAAATAGTACACAACTGCAGATCCATGACGACAAGAAACATTTCCTCGGCACGAAAACATTGGTTAGCCAGCTGCACATGAGAAACCCACTGGTGTTCTCTGGAGACGTTGAACAAGACCAAAACAGGTGGCTGAAAGGATTCGACCAAGTCATGAAGTATAACGGGTGGGATCACATTATGTGTTTGGTGAACATATATTTCTACCTGGATGGGACAGCCCAGCAGTGGTTTTAAAATAACGAGGACAAGCTCAATAGTGGGGAAAAATTACAGTCAGAACTTAAGAATACATTTTGTGGAGGAGTGTACTGGACAAGGAAAAGTTGAGACATTTAATGTAATGTAATAAATCGAACAAGTGGTGAATGGACTTTGGCGGTCAAACAGTTATGATAGTGTAAGCCGGCAGTGTCACGAAGCAGAGTGGGTCGGGCGCTCAGCAAAATTAAGTAGCTCAAAGCAAACTTCAAGTGTCACGAGTGTGTCGGCAGCCACGCATGATACGCAACGACACCAAACAGCGGTGTTGCTTAAGGGAGGAAGCAGCCATGGTCTATGTGTAGCAAGTCAGCTACCCTACATCGATGAAACACAAACCAATGGGGTCAACTCTGGCATATAAATATTGGAGGAAAAGGCAGGCTAGGCAGAGTCAGAGTCAGGGAGTCAGCCATGGCTAGAGAGAGAGTGTCAGCCATGGCTGGTCAGATACCTGCCACCCGGACTGTGCCACTTGTCACTGTTAATGTTAATATTTAGTTGAGTTGGGCGCAGGTTCGAGTTCTGCAATGCGGCGGCAGAGTTTCTGCGGTCTACACGGCATCCCTGGCAGGAAATAGAGTCTAAAGTTTACAAAGACGGCAAGCAGTGGGACCTCGACCTCAACAGGGTGTTGCCGGGCATCAAACCAGCACCAGGTGCAGCAAGGCGGTAGCAAACAGCACAGCATTGACCCAAGAATACAGTATGTACACAAGAATGCGGCCATACTAGGAGTACTCTCGTGACCTGTCCAAGGGCTGAGCAACAGCTGGAGACGAAAGGCGACTGGGGTTCAACAACCGGGCCGGGCCACACCCCGTTCTATGATTGTCGGCTAGCTAAGAGGTCGGCAAGGCCAGGTGTGGCACGGCAGAGGTGACGTCACTATGCTAGGCTTCGTAAGCTGCGGCCAGCAAGGTGAGGCGTCAGCACCCGCCTCCAGCGGTGCAAAGTGGAGTCAGCAGCTTCATCAGCGAGCCACCGGTGCAGCCCGTGACAATACTAGCACACTCTCCACTGGTGTTCTGGTTGTAAGAGTATTTCAATAAATGTTTTCTTGATTAAACCACTGTTTTACTGTCGACCTTCTCCCAGGCTGAGTAGAGCTCACAGCCCACAGATGCATCGCTATCCTGACAAAATAACAAATGATAAGAAATAGGTAAAACAGCAGATGCCTCGAATAAACACCCTAAAATCACCTAAAAAACACTTTACAGTTTGGAGACCACCAGCAACAAGTCCGTTTATCAAAAGAACAATTGAAGAACAGGGCCCAACAATGTAGGTGAGTCAACACAGTCATATATACAGAGTGTTTTGGCCCTATGTCACATAAAATTTCATACCTGATAAAGGGCCCTGCAGAAAACATGTATCAAGCTCTTCTGTTAAAAGAAGTTTCAATGACACAAGAGAGTATCCAATGGTGTCAGAAAATTAAAGAGATGTAACAGAGGAGAGATACACAAAAGAATTATAACAGACTCCTATATGTAATCCCTATGGCCGTTGTGGAAAACGGGCATGATTTTGCTTCTCTCATATGACAAATTGTGAGAGAAGAACTACAACAGTTTATGGCAGCCGGGACTGTTGGACCAAGTGGGCAGCAGATTATGGCCAAGGATTTCAGTCCTGTATGTCATCGCACTAACAACCACAGGAACTCATGGAGCATAATAATATCACTGATGGATAACTGTGACACACTTCTTAATAAATGACCAACCAGATTCGGCAATTCATAAAAGTGATCAGACATTATCATAACCCTAGCCGGCACTTTCACTTGCCACTTAGCCACTTGTGTAGGATTGTGCACATCCTGTGTAACTCCATCTTCCAAGTCTAATCCCAAAACAGCTGTTGTAAACTGCAGAGCAGTGGCACACTTATCCAGGCTTTCTAGCAACAGACCATATTCACTATCGGTTAAGTTCTCAAATCCAAGAGACAGGACAAAAGATCGTTTAACTGAGTCTGAATCTGATTGAGTAGGTTAGGTGTAGGGGAACTACTATCAAAGAAGGCAATGTTCTTATCCGTATGCCCCAGCACCATGCTTAAAAGGTTCATCTACGCGGCAAGCTCACCAACTGCTTGTCTCAAAATGTTGATGGGATTTGCCAGGGACCACGCAAATGCGTCACCAAACTTGAGCATGCCAGCTTCCATCTGGGGATCCCTACACCGATGATGAGATCATTCCAAAAGTGCTTCTTCTTGAGAAACTCGACTCCAGGGTATGCTCTTGACTCACGGTCACCATCTCCAAGAGTCTAACTCCAAATAGAATAGGATGATTCTCTGGACAGAGACTCTACCTCAAGTGGCATCTCTGTCTAATTTCTTAACTTCTTTGCTTTCTACAGTATGTCTGCCTAAGTGTACTTGCGTCTGTGTAAATGTGTGGGTGTGTGTGTATTTGTTTACGCTCCTTTTTTCCCCCCAAAGTAAGTCTTTCCTGTCCCGGGATTGGAATGAATCCTTACCCACTCCCTTAAAACCCTCATCATTTCCATTTCCTTTTCCCTCTCCTTCCCATCTGCCTGACGAAGCAGCTAGGCTGCGAAAGCTTGCATCTGTGTGTTAATTTGTTTATTTGTTGCTATCACTGCCTGTGCTCCTTCGCCTGGTAAGTGGACTTCATCTATTTTTTACGTATATATTTTTCCTGTTAGGAATTTTTCCTCTATAATATTCGTATCATATATATATCTCATCATTTCCTTTTCCCTCTCCTTCCCTTCTGCCTGACGAAGCAGCTAGGCTGCGAAAGCTTGTATGTGTGTTTGTGTGTTATTTTATTTGTTTCTATCGACGGGCCGGTCCTTTTGGTAATAGACGAAGATTACTCACCAGGCGAAGGAGCACAGGTGTGACAGCATCACAAATAAATAAATGAATACACACACACACACACACACAATCGCAAGCTTTCGCAACCCAGTTGCGTCTTCAGGCAGTAGGGAAGGAGAGGGAAAAGGAAATGAGGGTTTTAAGGAAGGGGGTAAGGAGCCATTCCAATCCCGGGAGAGGAAAGACTTACCTTGGGGGAAAAAATGGAGGGTAAACAAATGCACACATGCCCACACATTCACACAGACACAAGTACACCTAGGCAGACATACAGTATGTCTGCCTAGGTGTACTTGTGTCTGTGTGAATGTGTGGGCATGTGTGCATTTGTTTACCCTCCATTTTTCCCCCCAAGGTAAGTCTTTCCTTCCCGGGATTGGAATGGCTCCTTACCCCCTTCCTTAAAACCCTCATCATTTCCTTCACACCTGTGCTCCTTCGCCTGGTGAGTAATCTTTGTCTATTTTTTATATTTTATTTTTCCTGCTAGGAATTTTTCGTCTTATATATATATATATATATATATATATATATATATATATATATATATATATAAAATAAAGATTTTTGACTTACCTAAAGTACAGGCTCGTCGACAGAAACACCAAACACACACAAAAACACACAAACGAGCTTTCACCACCAGTGGTGGCTTCTTCGGGAAAAAGAGGAAGGAAGGAGAGGAGAAAGGGAAGGATACGGGCTTTAAGGAAGTGGAAAAGGAGCCATTCCAATCCCAGGAGTGGAAGGACTTACCTTAGGGGACTAAAAGGAAGGTAAACAAATACACACACACTCACACATAACCAAACGCATACACACCTAGGCAGACATTTACACAGACACAAGTACACTTAGGCAGACATACTGTAGAACTGTAGAAAGCCTTTTTTTATACAGGCAGAAGGGAAGGAGAGGGAAAAGGAAATGATGAGGGTTTTAAGGGAGTGGATAAGGAGTCATTCCAATCCCGGGACAGGCAAGACTTACCTTGGGGGGAAAAAAGGAGGGTAAACAAAACAAAAAAAAAGGAGACTTTCCTGGTGGGAAAAATATGTATAAAAATAAAGATTGTTTGACTTGTTTGACAAAGCACAGGCTTGCTGATAGAAACAAAAAACACAAATAAAAACACACAAACATTCAAGCTTTCGCCACTGCTGGCAGCTTCTTCAGGAAAAAGAGGAGAAAGGGAAGGAAAGAGGAAGGTAAACAAATACACAGATACTCACACATATCCACACGCAAACACACCTAGGCAGACATTTGTAGAATATATATATATACACTCCTGGGATTGGAGTGGCTCCTTTTCCATACCAAACAATGGTGAGGTATAAAGATATATCGAGCCAGCACGCAGGGCCGGCCTGTCCATATAGGCAAACTAGGCAATTGCCTAGGGCGCTTGAATTTGGGGGGCAGCAAATTTGTCGAACCCTCGTGTGCTTGCAGTGCAGTTTACTTTAATGTTGTGATGCGGTTCCAGGAGCAATGAATTCCCGGTTACTAAACATAGGAAGAGTAACAGGCAAGTCGCAAGTCAATGTAACATGCAATTTCTTTGACTCCTCAGAATTTTGTAGTACGTGTTTAATGAATAGACAAGTAGCAGTTTGCAACCAATCATCCTGTGATCATAGCTGGTGCACCGCCCATGTCAGCTGGGGTGCCCTTACGGCCACACGCAGTCCGCCACTCTGCAGTCTCTGTAGTATATAATGGGCACTAATGACCTCACTATAAGATCACACACATAAAAAGGAGTAGAAGGCTTGGGGCACCAAATAACACAGGGCGTGTCTTACATTTGTACATAAACTAGGGGAGAAATACAATAAATATTTTTCTACTTAAGCCCTTCTGTATATTACTGCTGCCACCCAGTTATCATTTTCATGGTAAGAAAGATCCCCTTCTACTTGTTCATAATAATGCTATAAATATAGAAGGCAACTTTCCTACTGGGATAAACAAATATAAAAAATAGAAAATAGAAAACGGATGACTTTCCTAAAGGACCGGCTCGTCGATAGACACAAATAAAATCACACACAAACACACATACAAGCTTTCGCAACCGTTGGTCGCTTCCTCAGGATAAGAGGAAAAAAGGGGAGGAGAAAGGGAAGGATATGGGTTTTAAGGAAGTGGAAAAGGAGTCGTTCCAGTCCCAGGAGTGGAAGGACTTACCTTAGGGGAAAAAAAGGAAGGTATCCTGAAGAAGCGACCAACGGTTGCCAAAGCTTGTATGCGTGTTTGTGTGTGATTTTATTTGTGTCTATCGATGAGTCGGTCCTTTAGGTAAGTTATCTGTTTTCTATTTTCTATTTTTTATAATGCTATAAATAATTATTCTTAGGTGCAAGTATGGTTTTGTGATACACAAAGACATTATGAGTTTGTGCCTCTCTCACTGCAGAGACAGGCTATGTCTCATCAAGTGAAGCAGGAGAAGGCTTTCCCAACTATGTATCTTTATTGGTGTTGAAATTATACATTCACAGACTGCAGGAATGGAACAGGACGAAGCATTTGAGTTTAGTTGAAATAACATGTGAGATGTCAGCTACCCCCACCGCCATCATTTGAGCGCACTTTGCCCACAGGCACTTGCAACAATAAGTAGAGTTTCAGTATGTTAAACTACTGTTTTGGCCTTTTTTTAGGGGGGGGGGGGGGAGGAAACCATCCCTTTCCCCATGAGAACCGCTCGCTCTTTAGTTTACACATAGACTGATTCTGATTGACTATACTAGTTCTCTTCCTTGAGTGGACGAAACAAATTCACTGTGCTTGTTTTTAAATAGTGGTGTAAGCTCAGCGTTGCCCAGAGCCTTTTAAGGTATGTTTCTACTATGCCACTCTTTACTTATAATGGCATTTAATGGTTTAGATAGGTTCACGAATCAGAAAACTCATGTAATAATTACTTTGTCACAATAGTGAGATTTGCCTTCCTCTCCATTGTCATAATGTGTGTTGTCCTTATAATAAATTAGCTTAACTAATGTGTACGTTTGCGGATTGATGACTCAAGAAGTTTAGTCCCTTAGGAATTTACACACACACACACACACACACACACACACACACACACACACCAAACACACACGCACACACACGTTTAGCTAGTGGCTTGAATTCCAAATTTATCTCCATTGGTGTCGTCCTGACGAGAGAAAGAAAAAGGTTGGTTGGTGATTTGGGACAGGGGGACAAAACTGCGCAGGTAATCAGTCCCCCGTTGGAGAGGGGAAGGAAAAAGAAATGCAGTCCAGGGAGGAATGAAGGAATAAAGACTGAATTAGCTCGGGGACCCGTGCTCGCCATGCACATACTCACGGAAAAACTGTGAGCCCATTGGTGGTAGAAAAAAAAAAAAGGATGCTGGGCGGAGCTCGGTGCTCAAATTTTAACACAAAAAAAGTTATTCTGAACTGCTTTTATTTGTTCAAATAATTTTAAAACTAACTTCATTGATACATGTACATGGACTTTAATTATTTCAATGTAGTTGCATTTAAATGAGTGTTAAACAGTAGTGTAAAGAATAATGTTTGAGTATATGGAACTGAAAGTTTGAATTGGACACCAATTTTATTGCTGTGTACTGAAATGATTTTTATTTTATTTAAGGGTTGGTTAATTCATGAGACATGGGAAATGATAGAAAAAATTAGCTGAAGCACAATTCCATAAGAGACAGTTAGAGGAAGCATTGTCATTAGCAAAGGAAGTAGGCTCATTTGAGAAGTATTTCCTCCATACTCTTAGCAACCGAAAGACGGAAAAAGTACAGACGATCATGTGGTAGACGAAGCCAATGATCCTAACATGGAAACCTGTGCTACAGAGAACCTTTCTTCATGTCCTGAAACAGAAAGTATGCCCAAAAACAGTGAAATGAGCATGAGTAAAGATGTATCTGGACTCGTTTTAAATTTCAGTGACCTTGCAACCTGGGATACTTCTTCTGATCATCTATGATCACCTTTTTTTGAACATGGTCCAGACAAAGTAAAACATGTGAACTTCTCATTAGAAAGCACCAGAAGAAAAGAAAGTTTTATACAGTTATAAGCTGTCTTCTAAAGATTGCAAAGCCTCTCTATGTAACAAAGGGGTGAACAATTGGAAAAAACACACACACACACACACACACACACACACACACACACACACACACATATATATATATATATATATATATATATATATATATATGCTTTGCTTTCTACAGTATGTCTGCCTAGGTGTACTTGTGTCTGTGTGAATGTGTGGGCATGTGTGCATTTGTTTACCCTCCATTTTTTCCCCCAAGGTAAGTCTTTCCTCTCCCGGGATTGGAATGGCTCCTTACCCCCTTCCTTAAAACCCTCATCATTTCCTTTTCCCTCTCCTTCCCTACTGCCTGAAGACGCAACTGGGTTGCGAAAGCTTGCGATTGTGTGTGTGTGTGTATTCATTTATTTATTTGTGATGCTGTCACACCTGTGCTCCTTCGCCTGGTGAGTAATCTTCGTCTATTTTATATATATATATATATATATATATATATATATATATATATATATATAATACTACCAACACATGAGAAAAATAAACCATTGATGAAGAAAATTTGTGTTTAATAAGATAAGAGGAAAAATACTGGCAACAGATTCTGGAGAGGTTAACAGCACTGGTGCGAGTTCTGGAAAGTCAAAACTAACCTTTTCATGGAACCAAAATATATATCTATGACAATGGAAACTTTTTAAAAACAGTTGAATACCTGGCTTTATTTGATCCTGTTATGTAAGAAAACCTGAGAAAAATTTCTAACAAGGAGATTAATGTTCATCATCTGGGATAAAATATCCAAATTGAACTGATCAATTTGTTTGCTAATGAAATCAAAAAAGTAGTACTAGATGCTATTTGCTCTGCTGAATATTACTCGACAATTCTAAATTGCACACTTGACATAAGCAACGTTGAACAAATAACCATGGTCATTGTATTTCTAAAGGTGATGTATGAGGCTAAACAATCTGAATATAAGAGTGGAATCGAAGAACATTTTTGGGGCATTATTCCACTTAATGACTTAAATGAAAAAATTTTTTGAACAGTTAGATGAGATGTCTCTTTCTTTTGAAAATGTACGTGGACAGGGATATAAAAATGCAAGTAAAAGTTTTTGGATAAAAATCCACACACGTTCTTGTACCATGCTGTTCGCACACACTAAATCTTGTGGTGAATGATGCTGCTGAATGTTGTTTAGTTGGCACATCTTTCATCAATTTGATCCAAATGATTTATGTGTATTTTTCTGCTTCAACATAATGTTGGGATGTCCTATTGTGCCATGTCCTGCTTTGACGCTAAATCCATGAGCGATACTAGATGGGAGACCAGGATTGATGCATTTCATCCTTTGTGTTATCAGCTAGCCGATGTGAATGGTGCACTGATGGATATTTATGAAAATCATACATTGACTGGTTCAGCTGAAAATCAAACCAAAATTGAGGCTCAGTCCATTGCTAAAAAATTAGTGAAGTTTATTGCTTCACTTGTTGCATGTACAATATGGTCTTCGAACTAAATTTGACTTGCAGACTTCTTCAATCAAATGAATCTGATCTTAACACTGCTTCAAATGGTATGCTAAAAACAAAAACCTTTCTTGAAGATTGTAGAAGTGATTTGGAATTTGAAAAAATGCTGGTAGAAGCAAGAGATGTTTCACAAACAGCCAACATTTTCATCAGATATGGAACCAGTCCATCCAAAAAACAAGAAAAGACAGTTTGGTTATGAAGATGAACCTATTTGTGATGAGGAAAATCATTTCAAAATTAATTTTTATGTTGCATTGTTGGATACTACTATAAATTCAACTGACGAGAGATTTCATCAGATTAACAACCTAAATAATGTATTTGACTGTCTGTACAACATACATGCTGTACAAAATAAAACTCCCACAGTTGTTTTTGAAGAATGTGTTAATTTGGAAGAATCTATAATTTACAAAGATCCTAAAGATATTGAGGCTTTTGATCTATGCAATGAATTATTAGCCATTGCTAGAAGAGTACCCAACAACTCAGTACCACAGTACTTTTTGAGTTATATTTGTAAAAATGAAATTATAGACGTTATACCTAATTTAGTTACTACACTAAGAGTGTTGCTTACTCTTCCTGTGTTTGTAGCCAGTGGTGAGCGCAGCTTCTCGAAATTAAAACTCATAAAAGCATATCTGCGATCCACAATGACTGAAGAAAGACTTGTGGGGTTGGCAACTGTGTCATTTGAACGAGAAACAACAGACACAATTGACTTAAAGGAGACAATCTCAGATTTTGCAAAAGCCAAGACACGAAAAATGAAATCTGAGTGATTCTTTGTATAATGCAGCTTATAATTATATCAGTTATTGTAAACTATCCACCAAAACCTTTTTAAAAAGACAAAATATAGAAATGATGAAAAAGTGACATTGTTGTATAAAAGTGTGTCCCATTTTAATGGAGAAATATGTTTATGTAATTTATATGTTGTGTTTATGTATTTGAAAAAGAAATGATGAAATGTATATTTTACAGTGATGTTTTATTGCAATTTTATAAAATGGGGCGCCATTAAAATAATTTGCTTAGGGCAACGGATTTGTTCCAGCCGGTCCTGCCAGCAAGGCTCAGTTACAGATGGAATAAATTCTCAGATATGTGTGAACATAAGCATGCTCTTTTTATGATGAAGCCTGTTGATGAATGTGATTGTCTTTTAGAAATGCCTGTCTGTCACTCATGGGGAGTTTCTACTCACCCTCATATTACTAACGTAATTTTGTATAGTAATTTTTAATCTTAATCATAGTAAGATTTTGTTTGCTTTTCTTTGGGCCCTTTAAATACATGTCCATTCCTGTGGAGGCCTGTAGGCTGTGCCTCTACCCTCTTATAAGTTTCAAAGAAAAACTTCATTCTTCCTCTTCACTAACTTATTAAAATAATTTACCTCATATTCTGTTGGGTAGTATCCAATAGCTCTCATGAAGTTTGGTAGCTCACAGAGAGTTATATGATCAGAAATTTTGTGTAATATTGGCAGTTTGTCACCCTGATGTAATAGTTGTGAATAGTAAAAGAAGTCTTCCATTTGCCTCATTAGCCAACCTCCTTTACCACCTTCCAGCAGTGAATAGTATGGCATCAAATCTTCTCCACCAATATGAACCATGGCGTCAACAGCTCTGCAAGAATAATAAAGCTTTAAAGTAAAACAACTGTAGTAGCATTGCAATAAAAGTATCATATTATAGTCAGCTGTATTTTTTGTGGGCTCATAATCTCATAGATTTTTAAAGATATTTATGTTCATTTATTACAATATTCAATAGGCTATTTCAGTATTATGGATATTTAGAAGTGGGTACAGATTCAAAGAGTATACATACTGAATTAAGGCATAGCACTGACAGAATTACATACACATTTCAAAGCAATTGATGAAAAATTAGGTGAAAATAAAGTAAAAATACTCACATGCTTATGGACCATCTTACTGTGCATTAGTAATGCAAAAGATAATCTTTGTAACAGTAAGATATAAAATTGATTTTATGATTAGCACCTGTGGAGTTTGAGAAAATAATAATAATAATATTATTATTATTTATTTACATTGTTTAGACCCGCAGAGGATCACATAAAGAAAATTATGTTCTGTTGCTGTTACTTTTCTTCTTCTTCTTCCTTAATAATTTCATTGTCTCACTGTGTTTGGCTTGATGTTCTTATGTTCTTTTCCTCCTTGATGTGTTGGGTTCATTTTCGGGTAAATTTTCTCAGCTGTGGATTTTATGTCTGAAGGCTTTTTGATATTCAGTGTCTATGGTTGTGATGTTGGCATTTTTGAAATCAATTGGGACTTGTGTGATCCAGACTGTAGTTGTTTGTAGTTTGTGTAAGTACATCAAAATCTTTGTTAGTCAGTTGTCATCTAATCTCATGATGTGCCCATAGAATTTGAATTCTTGTTTGTGAAAATTAGTTTCAATGTTGTAGTATTCTTCTCTGATTGTGTGCGATTGTATATATCATTCATCTGCGAGATTTGGACCAAGGATTTTTTTGGATGATTTGTCTTTCAGTTTTCTTGATATTCTTGAGGTCTTCATTGTAACTGAGATTTAAGTTCTCACTGGCATATAGTGTTTTAGGTTTCATAACTGTAGTGTAGTGTAATATTTTTGTGTTTACGTTCATGGTTTTTTTGTTTTTTATTTATTTTTTTTTTTTTTTTATTTTGTCAATTCTCATGATTTTCCCCTTACGCTTTCTGCATTTTCAGTTCATGTGTTTTCTGTCCTAATCCTCCGTACCTATGGGTTTAATGATTTCACCTAAATATTTGAAGTTATTAACCTTCTTTATTGTGCCTTATTTTGTGTTCAAATTTTGTGTTTTGTGGCCATAAATTCAGTTGTTGAGAAAGAAATTTGTAGTCCAACTTTCTCAGTCATTCTTTGATGACTTTAATCTGAGTAATTGCTGTTTTTTTCATAGCCAGAAAGGATCATGAGATCATTGACAAAGTTCGTCACATGATGTTGATGTCAGCCTGTCCTCTTCCTAACCTAATGGGTCTTCAGATGTAATGATTTGTCATTTATTCCCCCCCACCCCCCTCTTTTCATGGATTTATTTAGAATGATATTGAGAGGTTGCCACCTCTCTTGATGGCGAAAGGTTGTGAGATTTCTCCTTTGAACTTGACTTTTGAAGTTGCATCTGTCAAGGTTTATTGGATGAGTCATTGTGTTTTTGGATCCAGATGGTTTCCTCAGACTATATTAAACAGGGATTGTCAGTTGATGGACTCAAGCTTTCCTGAAGTCAATAAATGTGCAGACGGTTGGTAGGGTTTGTAGTGTGACCATGTATTTTAGCCTTTGCTGAACACCACATAATTGTTTTATTTTGATGTATCTTGAATTCTTCTTGCAGGTTCTGTAAAATATTGTATGAATACAACTCCTTTTCAATGGATCCTGCAAAGCAGTGCCCAGTAGGAGTAATTAATTTGTCTGCTTTTAAATCAGACTTCGAAGTTCTTGCTGCTTATTGGAGGATGACTGCATGCTGGCCATTATATATTAATAGCAATAGATACTGAATAAATAGACATACAAGCTTCAATTAAATATCAAAGCATTGTATTTCTTTTAAAATGCAGAGTCCAGCATGACTCTCCAACATTCAGACATAGATTGAAAATAACATTTAAAAAAATAAATAATAATAATAATAATAATAAATAAATAAATAAATAAATTCACATTTAAGTGTACGTGTTCAAAATGATATTTGCTTCTATATGATTTCATATTCATCAAAATAAATATAGTCTCTGGATGTTGTACTCGTCAAGTGGACAGAATACGTATAAACAGATTTCTTGGAACAGTAATTGTCTTCCAGTATTTCTAAGCCCACAAATAAATAAAATTTGATGTCTTGTAGTTAATCGGAAACATGTAGTATAACAATGTTACACTACAGGTTCTTGTGGCTTGAAGTTTCAATGTAGTTTCCAGGTTAAAAACTTGTTCAGTGCCTGATCTGTTTGGTCTGAATCCTGCTTGGCATTCATCCATTAGGTATTTGGGTTGTTCTTGTGCATATTGTAAGAGAAAAGCAAAGAGGGTTTTGTAAGGGATGCAAAAGAGCAAAATTAATCCGTAGTTATTCACATCAGATTTGTCTCTGTTTTTGTAAAATGGATTGACCAGTGTGCATTTCCAGTCACCTGGAAATTTTCACTTCCCCCTATTTCTAGAATGATCCGTTTGATTTCCTGAAGTGATCTTGGTCCGATATTGTTCAGTAGTTCTGTCATGATTCCATCTTTTCCTGATGACTTTCTGTTCTTGAATCTTTCCATGTGATGCTGGATTTCTTCTTGTGTCAGGGGTCAGCATCGTGTATTGTGTGTCTTGGAGATATGTGTGGGATCATTTGGGTGGCTTGAGGCAGTTAAAGATGTTGGAAATGTAGTGTCAATTTTTCACACTGTTATTGATTGGCGAGTGCAAATTTTCTATCTTATTTGTTGAAGGTCAAATTTTGTGGTGAGTAGCCTTCAATTTTGTTTGTGAAAGTCCTATAGAAATTTCTGCTGCTGTAATTTCTGAAGTTGCCTGGCTTCAGTTATTCAGTGATGTATTCCCATTTTGTTTTCCTGATGGTCCTGTTTGTCTGTTTGCAGATGCTGAGGAAGTGTTGTAGGATTCCTGGCATTTTGCTGTTTTTGTGTAATAAAAAATATTACAATACCAGATATTTTGTCTCATTTGACATAACAAACTTATGTATGAACATCCCCATACAAGAAACAATACACATTACAGAAAACAATCTTCTCACTTACAAACAAATCTATTAAAGAACTCTACTAAAATGGATCACACAACAACTACTTTCAGTTTAATGGGAAAATATACAACCAAGCCAATGGTGTAGCAATGGGTAGTTCAATAGCAGAAAATTTAGCAAACATATTCTTGAACACACTTGAAAACAAATTCTTTACCAATAACACAAAATTAAAAAATAAAATAATTAATTACTATCATTACATTGACAATACCTTCATGTTAATACAAGGAACCAGATATGACATAGATGAAATATACTTAACACTAACCAACTTGAAGCCGAAAATTAACTTCACAAAAGAAACAGAAGTAAATGGTTACATTAATTTTCTTGCTTTGAAAATAAGCAATAAAAATAACCAACACATATTTGTCATCTACCAAAATCCAACAACAGACAATATAATAAAGGCCTACTCATATCACCCCACATCACAGAAATATGCTTACTTCTGTTCAATGATAAACAGATTAAATAAAATAGCTCTGGAAAAAGAAATCCAAAAATTGATATATATAGCACACAAAAACGATTTTATCTCAGACACAGTCAATCAAGTCCATACAAAATACCATGAAAATATAATGAAAGATCCACTGCATGCACACATAACACTAGATAGACAACCATCACAGAAAATGAAAATCAAATATATTCCTTCAATCTACATAGGCAATATCTCAAACAAAACACAGTTTTCAAAGACACACAAATTAAACTCGCATTCCAAACAACAAACCCCCTTAACACAAAATTGCACAAAACCATTACCAACAAGATAAAATTGAACAACTCAGGAATTTATATAATCACTTGTGCAAACTGTAATAATTTCTACATTGCTCAGAAAGGAAGAAATTTCACAATGTGATTCAGAGAACACATCAGAACATCTGAAAATATACCTCTACTTTCTCCCAACATTCTCAGAAATGGGAAGCATCTCACCACAAATATTGACAAGGCACAACAAATTTTACTCGTTATCCCTAAAGGCAAATTAATGTATTTTATGGAAGAATTGGAAATACTTATCCATATAAACAAACACTGAAGAATTCTCCATGACCATACAGAATTTAAGCACGGACTTTATTTAGAAAATTTTATGATTAGATAATGAATAACCAAAGATGCACCATTTTAGATCCATAGATAACAAAATTCATAAAATATTCACATCCAAAGCACAGGCTCACCAACAAATACAAATAAAAACACACACAAACATTCAAGCTTTCGCAACCGTTGGTTGCTTCATCAGGAAAAGAGAAAGGAAGGGGGAGAAAAAGGAAAGAATGCGGGTTTTAAGGGAGTGGATGAGGGGTAATTCCAATCCCAAGAGTGGAAGGACTTACCTTAGGGGAAAAAAGGAAGGTAAACAAATAGACACCCACCCACACATATACACATGCAAACATACCTAGACAGATATTTGTAACACAAAATGTCTGCCTAGGTGTGTTTGCGTGTATATATGTGGGGGTTGTGTCAACTTACGGTATCACACCACGGAGAGCGTATTGTAAGCTTTTTTTACCATTTATACTGTCTTCTTAGCAGAAAATAAGTCCATGTCCTATTATCCCTGTTTTTTAATTCCGCCTTGCAATTTTGTGTAAATTCTGTCACGCAGTTAATCTGAGGATGCCCTGCTAAAGGGCAAACACATCATTAATTAAAGAATGAAACAATCTGCAATCAAGACGGTCTTTTACTGAAGGAATATTTATTCTCACTGATTGCTGTACACCATGGACTGTAAATCATTTTATATGGAGTTAGCTATTTCTTGTCCTGTTATACTTAGCTATATGTAATATTATGGTGATAATTTTTACTTTTTCTGATTGCCAGAACTGAATAAAACAAATTTTTGTCTTTGTAAACCTTGTGCCTTTATTATTTGATGGCATCTTCAATGGCTTGGCATATACACAGAATTTTGTTTATACTAATTTTTTTCCCATTTTGTAAGGCATCTTTAGTGGTGTGGAATTATAGATTTTTGTTTACAGTCTTTTGCTTCACATTTATAAAGGAAAACATTTTTAAAAGATTTCATTCATAAATACAAATATGTATCCAGGTAGCAAAAAGGAACACCACTCATCTAACATACGCAGATGATATAGTCTTAATGACACACACAAAAGAAAATTTGAAGATGCTAATGATGATCATGGAAAGCATAACAAGCAAATTTGGACTGAAAGTGAACCCCACCAAAACCAAATATGTGATAGTTGGAAGAGCCCTACACCCAGAAATCCTGAAATTAACTGTGGAGAATAACATAGGTATTTTAAATACCTTGGAAGCATAATTTCAAAACAATCATTGTATGAAATGGAAATAAAGGCAAGAATTCAAGCGGGTAGTAGATGCATGCACTCACTACACAACATTTTAACTTCCCGGAGCATGTTACGAGGCATAAAAATCAGGTTGTATAAAACATTAATTCTTCCTGTCATTCTATACAGGTGTCAATGCTGGAGCACTAGAAAACAGGAATTAAACAGGCTCGCAGTTTTCAAAAGAGATGCTTGAGGAAAATATTTGGACCGGCTCAAGATAACACAACAGGAGGAGGAGAAGGCACAATATAGAATTAGAACAACTATGTAGTGAATCGAACATTGTGGGCTTGATGAGAAGTAGAAGATTAGAATGGGCAGGGCATGTGGTACGTATGAATGAGGAGCAATGGCCTAGGATGGCCATGGAGATGATACCAACAGGCAAAAGACTACTGGGACGACGAAGGAAGAGTTGGATTGATGGGATAGGAGAAGACCTGCATAAACTTGAGGCCAGGAAGAACTGGAAACAGACAGCAAAGAATCATGTGGTCCACTAGGCCTGATTGTGTAAGGTAAAGTAAGTATTCTAGACCACTGAAGATGCCTAGCAAATAATAAAAGCACAACATCCATGGCAATAGAAATTTATTTATTCAGTTGTAATAACCAAAAAACAGTAACAATTATCAATATAAAGATCTCCAGTTTCCCAGGTGTAGATAACAAGTTCTCCTCTTCTCTTCTGATCTTTATACCACTGTTGCACCCATGAATTAACAGTTGGCTAAGTGAAAGGGAGATGGTGAGTCTCATAACAGAGTGTATGGTCATCGGTGTGCTGGTGTCTAGTAAACATTCATGAGTGGCTGGAGCCACAGCCTTGCCGAATAAGCAGCGGAGCAGATAGTGCTGAGGCAGAGCAGACAGTCCTGAGGCAGCAACAAGTACCGGCAGGGACCGGGCGGTTTTGTCAGGAAAGCTGTGTGGCGAAGCACGCAGTGCTTGTGCAAAGAAAGAGATTGGCACAGTGAAGTAACCATATTGCTGACACGTTGCATTTATAGCTGAGCAGTGCTATCCTGGGGCTGGTCAACGGGCAAAAATGATCTTATTTTTTGTGGTATAAATAGTGGATGAACTGATGCTACAGACAGAGTCGGTCTGGAATATGGATGACGAGCACTAGCCCATACCTGACCTCCCAGCTGCAGTAGGTAATGGTCTGGGGAGACTGTTACAGCTTCTTCGGATCCAGCTCACTGCCTGCCAAGATGACAACGCCACAACTGACTGGAAGCTGCCAGTCCTCCAAAACTTGGGCACCAACATGAGCCTAATAGGCCATCACCCACTGGTACTTCGAGACCTGGCCCTGGGTGAGTGTGGTGTCTGGGTGGGCTCTAACACCGAACATCTTGGTTACTGATTACACGACTCCAGGGACCAGGGGTCACTGTAATGCCGTGTCCGGGCGGACACTAATGACGAATGTATTAGCTACTGATATACGACTCCAATGGCCAGGGGTCACTGTAATGAAGTGTCTGGGCAGGCGCTAACGACGAACATCTCGTCTACCAACTGTGTGACATTGAGGGCCGGGGCCTGCCACCCCCAAGACATGACGGAGAGTCTGACTGTACGAGGGTTGAATAATAAATACTTGTGCCTGATGATGACTGGCTCTCTCTCAATCTTTCAGCAGCACAAGTGTTGCCATCCTGACAGGCATGCCAAGGACCATTGCTAATGGTTTGATGGTCTTGGCTGCAACAAGTGGTGCCAGAAGTGGTTCTGATCACAGCAAGTTGAATCGTGAGTGGCTGACCATAACTAG
Source organism: Locusta migratoria (assembly GCA_026315105.1). Taxonomy (NCBI): domain Eukaryota; kingdom Metazoa; phylum Arthropoda; class Insecta; order Orthoptera; family Acrididae; genus Locusta; species Locusta migratoria. The sequence continues at coordinate 674,470,969 of CM048744.1, forward strand.
CTGTATCAGAGATAACAGACCCACTGCTGGAACTGCAACAAGTGGAGTCAGAAGTGGTTCTGGCGCAAAAAGTGGTACCAGAATTATCACAAGTGGTGGTAGGAGTGGCCAGAAAATCACTGCTGTAAGAGCAGACAGCCAGAGCATATGCTAAGTGGGGTAAGTGCAAGCAACTGCTTTTTCTCTTATTTCTGTGGGTAGCCATTCATGTAGGGATGTTTGGGGTAACGTTAAGGGATATAAAAGTGTCATGTGAGAAACCTAGTGAACCAATCAATCTATCAGAATTTTGAGGTAATGGGGCTCATATGAATTTGGTACCATCAAAGTGTTCGGTTTGTTATCTGAAAGGGCATGTTGCTCCGTGTTATATGTTTGTGCCATATATGTGTAGTATTTGTGGGAAACACGGGCATATGACAGGGAAGAGATGGGGGTTCAATGTGGCTTGTGATAAGATGTGGTAATAAGTAGCTTGGCATTTTAGTTGGAGCTATACCACTCGGAAATGCCGGAAACATTGGGAACCGGAACTAGTGACGCTATAAGCGCATTGACAGAGCAAATAAAGAGGTTGATAGAAAAGAATAGAGAACGGAGAGAGCACATTCAGCATGTGGAACAACAGTTGTTAGCAAATAGTCAGACAGTGTTAGGCAGTGAGAATGGTGAATCCACAGTCACTGTTTTTTTCTAATACCGTAGATTATTCAGGGGTAAATTTGATACCTTCCTTCACGGGAAAGACATCGGAAGATGTAAATATATTCCTTGATGATGTTCACAGTGCAGCTAAATTATATAACTGGTTTGATGAGATGTGTCTATGAATGGCATCTTGTAGGTGATGCGAAGAATTATGCGTTGCATCACAAGGGGTTGAAAAATGCTACTGCTTTCTCAGAATTAACTGAAGAGCTATTACAGAGATATAGGAAACAGAATAGCACAAGATTCTTAAGGGAAAAACTGGGTAAAATGGTAAAAAATGTGAGTGAAACAGTATAGTAGTTTTCAGATAGAATTAGAAAGGTAAATACATACATGTATGAGCTGACAGGGAATGCAAGTGCAGACGAAGTGCTGTTGAGAGAGGCTGAGAACAAGGCTCTAGATCCATTCCTGGGAGGAGTATTACTGGATTTCACAGCACTGAGGGTAGCTACTCATTTGCACCAAGTTGACAATGCCACAAAGGATTGGAGTGGCACAAAAAGTTTTTCTACTACTAAGAAAATTACCGCTGTGGGAAGCAGCAGCATTTAAAAGCAACTTGTTGGGAGCCACAGTGTTTTAATTGCCATAAAACAGGGCATAAAGCTTGGCAATGTAAGACCAGGAACCAGGGGAAGAATTCAAAGAGTAAGAAGCAGTTAAATGTTGAAGGAAATGTTTCTGTCATTGGGACATTCCCAGTAAGGAGAAGTGCTAGAGAGAGCACAAAGAGGCAGATTGTAGTTTGATGGTTAGGGGTGAGAGATAGGTGGCATAGATTTTTGGTGGGTACTGGAGCACATGTAACAGTGGTCAGTGTGGACCTTGTTGGTAAAAGGGCACTGGAGACTCTGAAGAATATGTTGCACGCAATAGGAGATAACAAGTTAGATGCACTGGAAATGAGACAGCTCAAGTTTAGAGTAGGAAATGTGTGGTTCCAGGAGCAGATGGAGGTGTTATCAGTTTTGGGACAGGGATTTTCCACTATACTGGGGATGGACTTTCTAGTTAGTCATCACACTAAGATTAACCTTCTTTTGCAACACACACTGGAACTTGATGGGTACTTGTTCTCAATGCGAACGGTTGTTGCAAGTGTTTCAGAGTCGCAAGAGGCACTGACAACTAGGGTGACACCAAATAAAATGCGTACAAGTATATTGAAGGTAATCTCACATGACAGAGTACCGACAGGTATGGAGAAGTTGATCTATGTAGTGGTGGATATTGATGTGTGACAGCAGAGTTTATGGTTGGTAGAACTGTTGCCAACCAATGAGGTCTTAGACAAGAAAAACTGTTTTATTCGTAGGAGTGTATCAAATATCAGGAACATAAACAGGCAAGTTATGGTTTCGGTAAGTCTGGATAACTTTGGGCAAGATGGGGTGGATCTGCCAAAGGCATTAGTGGTAGTCAGAGTGGAAGTAATGGAGGATGAAGACATTGACACTTCAAAATTAGACTATGATGTAAATCAAACCATCAACACATCTCTGATTCATGAGAGGATGAACAGTTTGAAGGGGAATGATTGTATGAAGATTTAATCCTTGTTTTTGAAGTACAAAACATTGTTGATGCAGAAGGGACTTTACCAGTTACACTGATAACACGACATCGTATCCCTACAGGCAACCATGCACCACTATGTCATAAACCATACAGACTGGCAAAGCAATTGCAACCAGTGGTAGAACAATTGACAGACAAGCAGTTGAAAGAGAGAATAATTCAGCATAGTAATAGCCCATGGTCTAGCAGTGTGGCCCTGGTTCCAAAGAAGTCACCAGATTGCTCAAAGAAATTTTGCTTTTTTTGTGATTGCAGACATCTGAATGAATGGACGGTAACCCAGTTCTGAATATTAAAGAAATGTTAAGACAATTTGGGGCAGTGTAAATTTTTTTCCACTATGGATCTGCAAAGTGGATACTGCCAGATTGAAGTGTGCCCTGAGAATAGGCCAAAGACAGTGTTTACTATGCATTATGGTCATTTAGAGTATTATAGGATGCTGTTTGGGCTAAAGAAGGTACCAGCATCATTCCAAAGGTTGTTGAATGGAGTCCTTTGTGGATTGAAGCCGAAAAAATGTATGGTTTATCTGTATGACATTATAGTCTTCATGAAGGATATGGCATAGTCCTTTGGCAAATGACTGTGGCTCACCGGATATGCAATATCCCATTGGAAACTGGAATCCTATTCATAAGACAGCTTGACATAATTATTATGAATCACGTGTGGACACTGTGACTTCCACTCAACATTTTGAGGGTAAGAAATGAATTGCGATGACTGCAAGAGGTGGTGTGAAGCTTGGTCCCCTTGGCAGCGAGGAACGAGATGTTAGTAGATATCCAGACTAATCATGCAAGGAAGTAAGAGGGCAACTGCAGCCAGAAGTAGAATAATTCCTGAAGCAAAGACAAGAGTGAAGCAGGGTTGGTTAAATGCAGGGGGAAAGATGTTAAAAACTGTGAATCAAGAATCAAGAATTTTATTCACCATAGATCATTATACAATGATATTGGTTTCATCTTTGAATATATAATACAAGATAATAAAGTAATATAATGCCAATAAGACACATTATGCATTTAAACATGGAAATAATAAAATATACAGGAAAGTATTAGATAATAATGCCGTAAGCTATACTATTATATAATCATGGTGTAGCAAATCATTTCTATAGCAATTATTTAACATACATGGTATACAATCACAGGAGACTTAATACATATAAATCAATTACTATTAACTACAGAGAACTTTTAAATGTTAATATCCTGCTCTGGCATCTCTAGGAATTCTTTAATGACACAAAAAGGAGGCTCAGACAGTGATTGGGACAGCGGAAAGTGAAGATATCGATGGGCTGAATAATTCAATAACATTCAACCAGGAAAAAGAGGAGAACATACAGAGGGTGGTAGATATACATACTGCGTAGATACATGGGTTGAGACAGGAACTGCTGAATGTAAAGCAGGTAATGGCAAAGGAAATGTGAGCATACACGCGGCAGACTCAGGTCTTATTGAATGCAGATCTAAAATAGGTGATAGCTAAATTAGTACAGGAATTATTCAGCAGCGTTGGGGATGCTAGGATAAGAACTGAGGAATTGCAGGAGGCAATCCATAACACATTGCATGGCAAAGTGGGTGTAATGTTGATGTCACCAGACAAATTCAGACACAGCTTGAAGCAAGCAGAAAAAGAGTACCCATTAGTACCAGTGAATAGTAGTAGTGTGTCACCTTTTTTTTATGTTATGTCAGGAATTAAGGTCACAGATAAGGTTAAGATTTATGTAGAGGTTAAATTTTCTGTAACTGATGTAGAAGGACATTATCAATGCTACATCTTACATTGTTATCCTGTAAGGTAAGAGCTAGTAAAAAAAATAGGTGGAGGTCAGGACGCAAGAAGTGCAGTTAGTTTCTAAAAGAGGGAGCAACCCATGTTACTATTACAGGCTCAGAGTTGAGCAAGTGTCTGATGATATCAGTTACCATCCAGAGTGAGTCGTTCGTACTGATAATGGGTCATGTGAGATCCAGTTATTCAGGGAAAGTTTCAAAGTGTCAAAGGGTAGTGTCGAAACCCGAACCTCACTTTGAGAAAGTGCGGAGGCACTTGGTATATTCAGTATTTTCTCCAAAGACGGTGTCGGTCAGGTGTTATCTCAATGGGATGTGGACAGAAGTAGCAGCGATGAAACTGCAAGACAATGGGTTGATAGCTAGTAGTAAAAATTTTGAGATAAGTGGGAAGCATTTTCACCTACCGGTTATGATCACATGAGTCACCAAAATTGCAAACACGCATCTAGAAATATATTGGCCACACACAACTTTCAGAATCACATGAGCACAAAATTTAACATATATTAACAGTACTGTGGATGCCACATTGCTGCAGACAATAGATAAACTTGTAGAATCTGAAGAGGGACAAATCTCAATGGGTCAATTGTTACAACATATTGAAGAACATGACAACAGGTGAAGGTGTAATGCAATAACCATTAGTGTTTCGACTAGTAGTAGTGCCATGTTAATTATATTTATTAGGGTAGTGTACTTTCTACTGAAAAGGAGAATCTGACATATTAATGCAAGACCAGTCCATGAGATCCGGTGGAATGGATTACCACCAGAGCATGAAATAGGTTGACCTGGTGGGCACATAAGAATTAATAGGGGGCAGAGTGGGTAAGATAGAATTTAAGGCACAATGTTAAATTTAGCACCAATTAATTTTTAAAGGAGGGCAGTGTTGCACCCAAGTATTAGCGCTTGGTTAAGTGAGAGAGAGACGGTGAGCCTCAGAACAGAGTGTGTGGTCATCAGCGTGCCGGCTTCTGGTAAACATTCACGAGTGGCTGGAGTCACAAACTTTTCAAATAAGTGGTGGAGTAGACAGTGCTGAGGCAGCAACAAGTACCGGCAGGGGGCCGGGTGGTTGCATCAGGAAAGCTGTGTGGCACACACACACACACACACACACACACACACACACACACGGAGAGAGATAGAGAGAATGACAGAGAGAGTGAGAGGGCGGGAGGGAGCGGTAGAGAGAGAGAGAGAGAGAGAGAGGTAAGGAACGGATAATGAATAGGTGAGCTGAGGATGGAGGAAGGAGAGGGGTTAGCATAGATTTAGGCCAGGGGGATGGCGGGAGAAGAGGATATGTTGGAGGGCAAGTTCCCACCTCCGTAACTCTGAGGGACTGGTGTTTGTTGGTACTATCCAAATGGCACGTTTGGTGTAACACATGCCCAGGTCCCTGGAGTTATTCTGGAGGGCATGTTCTGCCACAGGATATTGGGTGTCCTCCAGGCGAACAGTCCATCTGTGCCCATTCATCCGGTCAGCCAATTTGTTAGTAGTCATACCAACATAAAAGGATGTTGTGTTACACCACACGTGCCATTTGGATAATACCAACAAACACCAGTCCCTCAGAGCTACGGAGGTGGGAACTTGCCCTCCAACATATCCTCTCCTCCCGCCACCCCCCTGGCCTAAATCTACGCTAACCCCTCCCCTTCCTCCATCCTTAGCTCACCTATTCATTATCCGTTCCTTACCTCTCTCTCTCTCTCTCTACCTCTCCCTCCCGTCCTCTTGCTCTCTCTGTCATTCTCTCTGTCTCTCTCCGTGTGTGTGTGTGTGTGTGTGTGTGTGTGTGTGTGTGTGTGTGTATGTGTGTGTGTGTGTGTGTCCATCCATATTTCCCTGTTAATGAAAAACGTTTTAGACACCTCCCTGCCCCTCCTACACCCCTCAGCATCATTCATTTCACTCATCTTCTCTTCTCTTTACTACTTGATCTTTCCTCTTTGGTTATATTTATCCTCTCTGGCTTGGCTCAGTACATACATGCAGTATCTCTGACGTCCACGCTCCCGAAACACCACCTTCATGACCTAGGTCGTGAACTACCTTTCCCTTCTTTTCCCATCCTTTCTCATTCCCTTCTCTCCCACCTGACGAAGGAACTGTGTTCCAAAAGCTTGTCCTTTCTGTCCCCTTTTTTCTGTTGCTTCATTTGTGTTACTATCGGTGGTACAACACAATGGTAAGTACTGGCCAGCCATTCTATCTCGTTTAAACAATATTTATCATCTCTGAGGAGAATTTTCATCATTAATCGAACTATCTTATACTAAAGACAACACTGACATCCATGCCTGAGGGGGATTCGAAGCCCCGACTGTAGCAGCCGTGCAGACTGTGACTGGTGCGCTGCAGACCGGCAGACTGCTCGGCCACTGTAGCTGGCCCTGTCACAGTGAAGTGACCATATTGTTGAAAAGTGGCAATTACAGCCGAGCAGTGCTATCCTGGGGCCGGGCAACCGGCAGCAATGATTTATTTAATTTTTTTTTTTAATTATAAAATGTGGATGAACCAATGCTACAGACAGAGTCAGTCTGGAGCATGGATGACGAGCACTAGTCCATACCCAACATCCCAGCAGCAGTAGGTAATGGTCTATGGAGACAGTTACAGCTTCTATGGATCCAGCTCACCACCTGCCGAGATGCCAATACCATCGCTGACTGGAAGCTACCAGTCTTCTGCAAATGTGGGCCTAGTAGGCTAGGCTATCACCAGCTGGTTAGGCAGTCAGACCCAGCACTGGGCAAGTGTGGTGTCCAGGCAGGCTCCAATGATGAACATCTCGGCTACCAACTACACGAATCCCAGGACCAGGAGTCACTGTAATGCAGTGTCTGGGTGGATGCTAATGACAAACATCTTGGCTACCGACTACAAAACTCCAAGGACCAAGGTTCACTGTAATGCAATGTGCAGGTGGGCACTAACAATGAACATCTCATCTATGGACTGCACAACATCGAGGGCTGGGGCAGAGAGCCTGAGTGTATGAGGGTTGAGTAATAAATACTTGTGCCTGACTATGACCGGCTCTCTCTCAGTCCTTCAGGAGCATAAGTGTTGCCATCCTGACAGGCATGCCAAGGACCATTATTAGTGGTTTGAGGGCCATGGCTGCAACACCACATTTAAACCATTCTTCTCTACTACTGATCATACTGTATCTATCCATCATCTCCTTTGGCCTCCTCTTGGTCGTTTTATTCCCACGTCCAGTTTTAAGTATTTCTTTGCTGATATTGTGCTATCCAATCATTACTTGGCAGAACCACTGTAGTCTTCATTTCTCCTAGGATGTTGGCAACAAGAACCATGACATCAGCTGTTTCTTATGTACCTCATTTCTGATTTTCTCTCTCCTGGCACTTCAATTCATAGTCCTGATAAATATCATTGGTTCTGCTACATTGTACATGTTTCCACACCATACATAAAGATTGAGGCAAAGTAAATACACTTTATTGTTCCAAGTACTCAGTCTCTCCTGTACTTCTGTATTTGTTTCCCCACATATTACAATATCATCTGCAAATACCAATGCTTTAACTGCTCAGATTGACCATTTCATATTTAGACACTATTATTACAGTTTTGACACGGCATCTTCACTCGTCAATCAAGTAGTTGGGCACTTTTAGATCTTCCAGACATTGCCACATCCTGTTATGAGGGATAATATCATAGGCCTTTTCAGTATCAAAAATACTGTCACTAGGTACTTTCCATGTTTCCATTATTTCTCTGCCAAACTCCTTACTGCAAAAATGAGATCCATAGTTTTCCACTCTTTCATGAAACTGTGTTGTTATTCATCCAATAAGGATTCAACAATTTTCCAAAGTATGATTTATTTATTATTATTATTTAAAATAGGATGTAGCATGTGTGAAGTACAGTAATACCTTTGTAGTTTCCACAGTTCTTTTGATCACCATTTTTAAACATTGGAATGACGATTTCGTTTGTCCAGTCATCTGGAATGCTGTTGTTTGTCCAGATGACTGACAGGATTCTGTAAACCCATTGTAAACAAGGAGTTCTGGCTGCCTTCATCACTTAGAGTGACGAGTATAGCTGTCACAGTAGCTCCATGTATTGCGTTACAATAATGGGTACACTCATAACAAACGGTAGAAGCAACATATGACCCTTCTGTAGGTCTGTCCTTTTTGTAATGATTCTGCAGCCATATCACTAGATGGCAGTACTTGTGTGAAGCAGAAGCCACAAGAATTCAGCTTGTTTTTAAGAAGAGAATGATATGTGTGAAATGTATAGTTCTGAAGACAGTGACACTGGAAGCAAGACTTCAACAAGGAGTGTTTTGGACAATAGGGAAACAGTAAGTACACAATAAATGGCAGCGTGTCAAATAATATTTGACATTGTGACAAGAAAGTTTTCTATGGTATGTTCAATGGTGCCTTTGTATACATAAGTAATAAAAATATATGGCGAAAATAATCTTATTCCAATGACACATCTGTTATCAAAAAATTGTAAATGAATGGGATAATTCATGAAACCCTGGAGACTTTCCATTTTGCATATTTTTCAGTGCAGACTCAACTTCTAACCAGGTTAATGGTTTTTAAATATCCACGTTTCTTCTACTGGTCAATTCCTAGCACCATGAATGTCATTACCATCATTCAATAACATGCTGAAATGGATTTTGAAGTCTGTTCTCAAAAGCTTCCCTTCTTCACTGTGCAGAGTGACGATATCAACATAGTCATATCTTTTATTCTTGATTATCTTATATACGTTTTTATTGCCTTCATGGTCTTATTGTAACATGGTTCCTAAGTCATCCCAACAATTATCCTTCTCTTTCTGGATCTGCCTTGGAACAGTGAACTTCTCATTCCAATATTCCTGAAACAGATATTCAATTTCAGTATCATGGCATACATTTACCATTTTTTTTTCTTTTTCTAGTCTAATTTCTTCTTTACCACATTTATTTCTTTAGTTGCTATCTTAACTCTGTCATTCCAGCATGGTGTTTCCTTCTCTCTTTGGGTAGCACATTTATTTCCACTTATGTGAACAGTTTCTGTAACAAGAGTGTCCTTGAAGAGCGTCCATTCCTTTTTTACCTTAAGTTTCTCAGTTTTGGGTATCCTATTCATAGCCCTTTTCTGGTACTCTTGCTTATTTTCATTGTCTCTCAACATCTTTGGCATTTTATTGTGTTTGATTACTGGTACTTATACATTCTTCAAATCTGCAATTAACAGATGGTGACTGATGTCCAAACATTCACTTGGAATAACTTGAACATCTGTAACAGACTGATATGCTTGTTGGCATGTTATTAGGTAGTCTCTGGCATTTTAAACAGTATTATTTTGTCACTTTCTCTCTTCTGGTGCAGCTTAGATTGTTTCATACATAAGGGTCTGTCAAATGTTCTCCCATGAGGTTTCTGTTTCCATATCCTTGGGGTCAAATAATGTTTTCGCATCCATGACTGTCCATTCCCACTTGGTCATTTCAATCACCCTTAATAATGACACTGTCCTCCACTATTAGGTTGTCAAGGAAGTCCAGAAATTGTTCTTTTTCTTCAGCAGTGCACCCTCTTTGTGGGGTATAGACTTGGAAGTTGGTTACATAGGTGTTGTCAACATGTTCCATTTCGATGATTCTATCACTCACATTTCTGATGTCTGCCTACATGTATATATCTCTATGGAAGAGTTGCATGTCTCCATTTCTGGCCTCTATTTGGTTAGCACACAAGTGTAATATACTTCCATTCCTGAGGGTTGATTGTCAGAACCTCTCCACTTGGTCTAGTAAAATCGTAATATCCTTAACTTGGACCTATACATTAGATCAACAAGCTCTTCACATGTACCAGTAAGGGTGTGGATATTTAGAGTTCCAATTTGGAAACATAAATATGTCAAGAGATTTGAGTTTTATTATCAGAAATAGAGTTGACAAAATATAAAAGGAATGTGAATACACTTCCTGAGTTTGGTGCTGGATCACGCTGTGCATGTATCACAATATTTCATAGATAAAACTGATAAATTCAATAAATGGTGAATATTGTATATTGATACATAATGAAAATTAAATGATTTTTATATATTCATAATATTTTATGTGTGAGAATATTCTGGGCAACAGGTATTTCAGTTTTGTTCAATTATTAAAGATGTAATTACATGTAAATCTGTCTTTCATAATGAAATTTTCACTCTGCAGATAAGTGTGCACTTATGTGAAACTTTATGGCAGATTAAAACTGTTTGCTGAACCAGTATTTGAACCTGGGCAATTGCCTTTCGTGGGCAAGCTAGGAGGCAAGATACATCTACATAATTACTCTGAAAATCACATTTAAGTGTATGACAGAGGCTAGTGGAACTAAAGCTGTGAGGATGGACCTTGAGGTCCAGGTTCGAATCTTGGTCTGGCATACAGTTTCAATGTGTCAAAAGTTTAATATTTGTCTTGTTTGTGTCATTGTAACAGTGCTGCAAGAAATCCACATGGAAAATGGAGGAGTACTCAATGTAACAAATTGTCAAACAGGTATATACTATTTTACATGATGTTCTCTGTGTTGGAAGGTTGTAAACATTTGTTGGACAATTAATGAAGATTGTAACAGAATAAACCTTCATAACTGTACCTTGAAGCATTTCAGTTCCTTTGTTACTCATGACTACCAATACAAAGAATTCCCATAGTGCAACAGTGAAAAACAAAAAAATCAATTTACATCATCAGGTTCATGTCAAAAAAATTGTTACTGTACTTTGGTGTAAGAAATGCAGAGGTGCTGAGTCACTGTCAGGTACACATAAAACAGGACAAAACCACTTGCAAGCTTCCAGTCCAAGACTACACTGTTATTCAGCAAGTGAGTGTTATCAGGTCGTGGGGAAGGGGGGGGGGATGATGGGATGGGAGGAGGGTGGGAAAAAGAACTGTATGCAGGTGACCAGAGGCTCAGAGGAGGACGTGAGTTAGTCAAGTAGGTGGCTAGAGAAGCTGGAGGGAGGAGCTGTAGAGTGTGGGCTAGGCTTGTACAACACAGATGATATCATGCCAATGCCAATTTGCAAGAAACAAGGGTAGCATGTGGCTATGACATGGGAAATGGTGATGGGACAAAGAAGGGAAACTGTTGGGTGGAAGGTGTGAGTAAGGCCTGATCCATTTTGGGAGGGAAGGATGAGTTGCAAGAATATTCTAATGGACAGCTGATTAGTAATCACTCATTCCAATATGGAAATCTGAACAATGGTTGCAGCTTAGCTGGTCTATGACATGGTGGCTCTCACAAGTAGTTTGGCCTTGAATAGGGTAGGATACACCTGTGATGGGACTGGCAGTAGTGCTGGTGGGGATGGATTGGGCACGTCTAGCACCTGGGTTTTCCACAGGGCAACAGAGACTGGGGGTGACATAGGGATGGACTAGGATGTTGTGGAGGTTTGATAGGCAATGGAACATCTCTCTGGCGATCAAAGGACGGGGGGGGGGGGGGGGGGCTAGAGGGTCTTCAGTAGGATGTATGTAATTTTGGAGCATGATGGTACATAGTGAAAGCCACAATGAAAGATGTGGTGCAGTTATTCCAGTTTGAGATGATATTGTAGCTGGATTTTGGGGGTGGTGGAAGGATTAATGGATTGATGTTGTGTGTGGATATGACACAGAAGATTTGTTTGTGAACTAAGTCTGGGAAGGGGGAGGGGGGGGGGGGAGTGTCAAAAAGTCCTTCAACCCCCTTCCATACAGTGTCATGTTCTGTCACCCATCTAACCTCTACAACATCCTAGTCCATCCCTATGTCAAGCTCATTCCCAACCACATACCACAGGGATAATATGTTTGTGTAAAACCCTGGCGCAAGACCAGCACTTCCTACTTAAGTCCTGTTACAGGTCTATCCTACATATCAGAGGCTGGGCTACCCATGAAAGCAGCCATTTCATATACCACCTCTGCTGCAACCATTGTGCAGATTTCTATATTGGGAGGACAACCAATCATCTGTTCATCAGAAGGAATGTTCAACACCAAACTGTAGCCGAAAGCAAGGACTACCTTATGTCACAACATGCAGCAGAGCATAACACACTAGACTTCAATAGTTGCTTCATTGCCTGGGCCATACGGACCTTGCCCCTTCCACCATCCCTTCTGAACTACAGAGATGAGAACTAACCTACAGGAACCAACCTAACCTCAACTTCCATTAACGTCCCTTCATGCACCCTTCATCCAACCGTTTCCCCTTCCTCTGTCCTATGATCACTTTCCACTTGCAGCCACATGCTGTAATTGTTGTTTGTGGCTTGGCATCAGTGTGAAAACAAGTGTGATACAAATACCTAGTCCACACTCCACAATCCCTCCATCCCTCTTCCTTATCTAGCTACCTGGCCAACACACCCCCTCCCATTGAGTTACTATCCACCTACAACAAACCCTCTTCTTACCTAACACCATGCTAACTGCCCTTTCACCCATCCCACAACATCCATATGCCTAACAGCTTGCACTATATAGGCACATGTCTGTGATTATGTGAGAGGTGTGTATGTTATAATGGAACTCAACATAAAGAGGCTCACTGAGCTCCTGACAGGCAAGAAAATTAGACAATCACTCTCACACAACTTAAATTTTCAGTCATGGCCTTCATCAGAAAAAGAAACACATACATTCACACAATCACTCATACAACTATCCACACAACCACCATGTTCAGCCACTAGCATCTTGACTGTGAGTGAAGCAGGCAGTGCAGGGGGTGAGGATACCGGGTAAGGGTGAGGATGGAAAGTTCGTTCTGCATTACATGATGGATTGTAAAGGCTCTGATAGGCAGGAAGGTGAGATGCAGCATTGAATATAGTGAAGGTAAGTGGTGGGAAAGGATAAAAGGAAAGTGTAGAGGAGTATAGGGGAGGGACTGGTGGAATCTGAAATGATAGAAATAATAAGGAAAATTAAAATTAAAAAAGTAATTACTTAAGGGATATTTTAAGGGGTGACAGACAGGTTGCTAGGAAAAAATGAATTGGAGGGATACAGGATAATGAGTGGGGATGGAGGGGGTGGGGAGATATAATGTTAGGTATAGGCTGTAGGGCTCTCAAGTTGTTTTAGGTTGACACCAGGATGGTTGCAGGACCATAAAATGTGTTGAAGGGACAACTCCCATCTGTGCAGTTCAGAAGTGCTGGTGGTGGAGGGAAGGATCCAGTGGCTCAAGTAGTAAAGCAGCCACTGAAATCCAGAGTGTTGAGTTCAGCCAGATGTTGTGCCACAGTTTGGTCCATACTGCTTTTTACCACAGTTTGATGATGGCAATTCATCCTAATGTACAGCTGGTTTAACATCATACCAATATAAAATGCAGTGTAATGGTTACATCAGAGTTGGTAAATCACTTGGCTGCTCTCACAGGTGGCCTGACATCTGATGAGGTAGAATAATCCTGTGACAAGGCTGGACTAGGAAGTGCTCGGTGGATGGATTTGGCAGGTTTTGCACCAGGGTCTTCCACTGGGATAACAAGAAGAACACGCTTTGTGACTGGTTAGGGGTTTGAGGGAAGATTGGTGGTTTATGAGGATATGGCATGGGAAATTTGTTTGCAGACTAGGCCAGGAGGGTAATGTCTGTCTGTGAAGGCCTTTGTGAGGCCTTCAGTATAGTCGGTAAGGAACTTCTCATCACTGCAAATTCACTGTCCATGAGTGGTAAGGCTGTGTGGGAGGGATTTTTTTTATGTGGAATGGGTGGCAGCTGTCAATGTGCAGGTAATGTTAGTAATTAGTAGGTTTAATGTGGATGGAGGTGTGGATGGGGCCATCAGTGCGGTGGAGGTTAACATCTAGGAAGGTGACATGCCTTCTCAACCCATCAAGTCACCTTCATGGATGTTATCCTCCATAATTAAGCTATTGAATGGGAGAAATATTACAATAATTTTGACTGAATGAACCAATGACAGTATCTTCAGGTATTACAACTGAACTTATTCTCTGTACTGAAGCAGAACAAAAAATTGCAGAACTTTCATTAATATTGAGTGATGTTTTATTCATACTCATGCTAATATGTTTGTTAAATCTTCATGACATGTTATTTTGATTTCTGAAGATTGTCAATACAAATAGTTTCACTACCAGATACACCTTTTTCACTTCGACTAATTGGTATAAATCGAGTAAAATCACACTTTTTTCACTTATTTATTATCATAAAGAATAAAATAGCACTGGTGTTTGTGTGTGTATATGTGTGTTTATACTATTCCTCATTGATGGTTAAAATCCAAACCTTAGCCTTTGTATTCATCCAGTTTTATGTATAACTGTCATCAATTTGTGCTTCTGCTTTTCAGTCAGTGGTCTCTTTATCCCCAAATAAAAAAATAGAGTTTTGGTGGAGAAATTCAGAACAATGACAAATAGTCATTAATATTTGAGAGTACATACTAACTGTCAACATACCTTTTGTTTATTTGCCACATATAGATACTGCAGTCATTTTTTCCAACTGTGAATAAGTGTATTCCATCTGTTGTAATATATTTCTGCACCACCTATGAAATAAAGAAGAAAATTTACATCTTACATTATTCAACACTTTTCTACAGAGCAAAAGGTTGCCAGCTAAAACAGCAATACATGAAAAACTTCTTTGCAAGTAGTGTGATGATGAATTTATTTTGACGATATAACTAATTATTAGGAAAATTAAAGAGTGATTTTTGAAAGAAGATTCTATACTTATTTAAACCCAACAATGCTGAGAAAATATGGACTAAAACACAATTGAACACTGACAATGATTACAACTTTTCTACAATGTTTACAATTTTGTTTGTTTACTGTACTAAAATGTACACTTCTCATTGCTACTTATGCATACTCACACATATATTATAGTAACTTCATCGAGATATTGTTCAGCAGTTGTGTAATCATATAATAATGGATATTTCTTTTTTAGGTATTCACAGTACATTACATTTGTTTATACTGAGAGTCAATTGCCTCTCCCTGCACCAAATGTTTACATGCTGCAGCTGCTTCTGCATTTCACTCAACTTAATGAACTGTTTTAATTTACACAAACCTCTTTTGGTGAAACTATCCATTAGTAGTGTGTAGTGTATCAAGCACTACATGCTCATCCTAGACAAGATGGCCAAATGGATTAGTTTTGGATATTTATGGAGGTCTTTTTGGACTATTAATGTCCTGGGTTATTTCTTTCACAGGTGAATGCCCAGCAGAGACCTCCTTCCTGTCATGGAAGATATATAAAAGTGTTCGCTGATATAAAATAGTCTCTGAGAATGCTCAGACAGAAGTTGTTGGTGATGTTCTGTTGTTTTGTAATTAGTTATAAGGGTTGACTGTTAGAGTTAACATTATTCTGAGTCCAGTTATGAAGTGTGACCATTTCTGGTTGTAAAAAATGTATACCAGATCATTGAATTTGAAGAAAATGTATTAAAGGTTCAATAAAGCCCTTTTGATATTTAAATTTCAGATGAACTGTTTTCTCATCTAATTAATGAAATTCAGTTGGTTGAAACTCTTTTTCTCTTCCAACCTTCATTTTCAAAGAGAAGAATTATGATTACCTTTTAAACTTGAGAAGATCTACAATAGAGGCACTGGTTTCCAGGACCTCTACTAAAATATAATATACCAAATGTACATGAAGAATTTTAATAACTGTGTGATGTTATTCTTATTATGAAGAATTACACAGCCACATCACATAATATGGTGATCATTACACCCACCCTATGAGAGATAGAGAGAGAAGAGGTAAAATTTTGAATCTCAAAACCAGAAGAAAAATTATGAAATTTATTTATGAAAATATTGTATTCCTTCTGTGGAAGTGTAAGATTTCCTTTGCAACCAGAATAAATCCTATCAACAGAAAGTAACATCTGTCAAATGAAGAAACTGATAAAAGATGAAGAATTATAAATCGTTAATACAAATTTCTTCAAAAACGCCAAATAATATCTTTGAACTCTTTGGTGAGTTCCATCACTTCAACTATTAAATGTATGGGTGCTCAAGAGATTTTCTGCCTGTAAAAGATCAAGTTAAACTGACATCTACTCCATGGGTTTGGGACCACGACTTCAACGCAGACCTGACAACCAGCGCATGACGTCATGAGGAAACAATGAGTGACTGCAGAGACGCGGATGCTTCAATTCCATCACATCACTACATTGGGGCAACGTAACCTGTTAGTGAGCATAAAAGGTTCAATTTACTTTATTAGTGTGAACTAGTGATTTCACATAGTGTGGAAG
Source organism: Locusta migratoria (assembly GCA_026315105.1). Classification (NCBI taxonomy): domain Eukaryota; kingdom Metazoa; phylum Arthropoda; class Insecta; order Orthoptera; family Acrididae; genus Locusta; species Locusta migratoria. The sequence continues at coordinate 674,487,442 of CM048744.1, forward strand.
AAAGTGAGTTGTAAATGATGCCTATTACTCATAAAATAACCCAAGAAATGGAACAACCACTGGTTTGATTTCTCAAATTTAGTGAAAAACTCAGTGACAATATGAAGTCTTTGTGTAAATCATTTAAAAATGATGTATAGTCTTTAACTGAAAAAATGTCTTCCCAGTCTGAAAAGTTAGAATCCAAATTTAGAGACATAAAATCTTTAAAAAAGTTAGAATCTAATTCTGATGATATTAAAACTTTACAGAAAAATTTAGAGACTAATTTGGAAAATGTAAAGTCCTTAGCTTCAAACATTGATGGTTAAGTTAAAATTAGTGTCTGACCAATTAAATTATCAGTTTTAATCACAAAATGAAAGGTTAGATACTTAAAATAATCAACTGGTTACCCATGTTCAGGAGAGTAAGGAGAGTGTGGCGATACAGAATTTTTGGAGTACGTCATGACTTCTGGATGACAGGAAAATGAGAATATCTTGCATACAACTTAGGTTGACAAAATTGTTTTGTTTATATGAATGGTATGTTGATACCTGGTGATTTTTTATTGTTGCACGTTTTCACATGAACGCACTGGAGCAGCGGAAGTTGACCAAATTAAGATGGCATACGCTCCCCTGGACATACTAACACCGCGTAAGCAGAGAAAAAACGGGACTCCCGCAGAGCATAGATGCATGTTACTAAAAAGAAACTTTATGTTAAGGAAAAAAAAAATGAATGTGTCCGTAGGCCAAGGTTTGCTACAAAAATATTGTCAATTATTATAAAGAAAATCAGCCATCTAATATGATTTACATGATGAATTGATGCATTCTGGAGAGCCAAACGGCGAATTAATGGAAAAGGCAGCCACCTTAAGATGGGTAAAGGGCCGTAATTTAATGTTTATGGAATTCTTGTTGCATACTGAGGTGTGCCAGTTAGTAGTTTATGCGGTATCTTATGTGGCTTTAATAACGAGTAATTAATTAATCAGTAATAGATCAAAATTCCTGGTCTTATTTTATGAAAATTTACTCGTAAATTCATTTTTCTTCCCTCGGCTGTTCTTAAAGATCAACAGGCAGACTCTTATGGGTTGTGGGAAACCAGACCTTTTGAATGATTAATTTCGCCCACACCTGAAAAACGGCCCTCGCCTTTATTTTGTAATTTTAATCATGAGAGGTGTCCGGAAAGTTGTGGTGGCACTGTAGGTTATTTTTTGTTTTTGCTGTAAAAAGATAGCATAACCAGTGAGGATAAGTATTTGCAAATTTGGAGTCTGGCCAGGATTTGTATTGAAAAATATAAGATTTTTCTTTTCAATAAGTTGATCCCTGTGGTCGAATTGAAAGTAAACTTGTGGTGTAACTTATTGAAGTAGTTACAACTAGTTGACCTACAATCACTCATGTTACCTGGGAGTATCATTAGGGAGTGTAATTGTAAAAGGAATATTTCTTGTCTATATTGAAAATTTATTGTTGTCAGATGCGTTGTTGTTTTTTATTTGGGGTGTCATAGTAATTTATATCTCTGTGATCACTGACAATATACAATATTGGGAGTGGCGACACAGGGCTGACAACTTCTTCAATTAGATCGGGTGATAACTTAAGTAAAATGTTACCCATTCTAACAAGGGGTAGAGATAGTGTGGTCATCCGGCATTTGTGAGTAGTAACATTTTCTCTCTATTGTTTCAGTGGAACAGAGATATTTGTAATACTTCAGAGATTAGTACCATAGAGGATATTAAAACCAACAGGGTCTTCTATCGACACGCAACAAATTTGTCAATGTATCTGCTGGTGTTAAAAAATACTTATTTTTGGTGACAGCAGAGAAATCCCAATGTGCCCCTGGCCTTGTGGGCTACATAAAGTATATTTTTGATAAAGAGGATTTTTGATAAAGAGGACAGAGGGTCACTGATAGTAAACCACCTGATAACCGGTACTAGTCTCCGATCAGGCTGCTACAAGAGGTATTCTAGAAGGGGAATTTAATGACTTGAAATAGTTAATAATTGCCGAAGAAGGGTAGAAGCAGTTTCCAAAAGAATAGTGAATGAACAGTTAGATTTGGTTAAAGATTCTATAATTGATTATATCAAACATAAAGTATTTCAAAATGAAGACACTATTCTTGGTAATCTCAGTCTTTAAATCAAGATTTAAGTATTACTAATCAAAGATTAGATGCTTTAGAGACTAATTCAAGATCTGAAACCTCAAAAGTATATAGGACAGTTACTGAAACTTCTTCCAAATTACAAGCCTTAGAAAATCTTAAAAATTTAAATGAAATTGGTTTGCCTGTTAACGAAATAAGTAATTTGGAACAACGAATAGAGGAAATGGTAGAAATAAAATTCAAGGAAAAGGTAGAGAGTACACACAAGGGAGAGGATAGAGGTCAGGAATCTAAATCTACTGACCATAATTTAGATGCATTGTGGAATTCTTTAGAAAAAACTACGGAAGGTATCACGTCTACTATAAAGGAACAATTAAACACCATACATTTAGTTACAAATGGAGGTGATTCTCTTTTAACTTCTACAATAGGTTTATCAAAAGAATTTCCTAAATGTAAACCGGGAAATCCATCCAAATCATTTTCTCTGAGTCTTTTTTAGGACTTTACCTGCCAAATGGGACGATGCTAGAAAGATAGAATTTACTCTTAGTTTCTTACTAGGAGATGCAGCCGAATGGGCGAATGCAAACACAGATGAATTTTCGTCTTGGGAGGACTTTAGAACTAAATTTATAGAAAGATACTGGTCAGGAAGTACCCAACAAAAATTGAAGATCAAGTTATCTGACCCTCCTTACTATACAAAGCAATCTGGGGGTGTTAAACAGTATATTCAAAAACATTTAACAAAGGCAAAGTGTTTGGGTCTAGCTAACTTACTTATTAGAAGAGTACCATATTATGCACAGAGAGATATATGGTGTAAGTGGTGGAAGAATATACACGAATTATTAATTGCAGCTGAAGGAGTCTTTTCCTTAAGTAAAATCAAAGGGGAAAACAATAGACCTCAACAAAATTCAGACAATAAAAACACAAAGGGAGTGTATCTATGTGAAACACCTAGTAAACAAAAACAGAAGAAAAATAATTCCAAACAGTTTAGTATTAATAAAATTTTAATTTATTTTATTTTTATTTTTTTATAACCAGTCCCATAATAATCCTAACAAAACAGCACAGATAGCTACACAAACAAATAATATGATGATTCAAAGCACTTCAGTAAGCCAGTTAAACTAGCACTGTCTTGGAAAGGGGATCCATTTCCAAGATACCAAGCAATTAGTGAGGATCTGCAGGCTAACTAATTGTGAATTATATGCATAAATTTCCAACAAAACAATTGCTACTCCAAGAGGAAGAATCTTCTACACGACTTAAAACAAACCTGTAATAACTGGCTATATTTTTAACGTACCTTTTAAAGTGTTATTAGACAGTGCTAGTGAAATTTAGATTACTTCGCAAGAAAATGAGCCATGGGATTCGTTCTGTTCGAAATCCATGCCCCAATTTGTGTTTGTTTCTCCTCCTGTGATGGCATTATTTCCGTTGGTGTTTCTGTCAACCACTGTGATGCGACGGCCAAGTCAGTGGGTCTGTGACAGGCGATGCGGACACTAGGGCCGGGTCTGTGAACGTTCTCCACTCGGGCATGGAAGCTGAGCTGGTTTTGTGTCTGGCATCAGCAGCTGTTTTCTGCTTTGGAGTTAAGTTTGACTTCGCTGTTGCGATAGTTATGTGTTTCGAAATGTCTCACCTCCCATGCGAGGACGATCTTGAATTGGTATATTGAGAGAAATGAGCGGAATTTATTTGGTGTTTTTTCCTTCTGCGACTTGGTTGCCACCCCCAGGTGTAGTCAGAACTTAGTGTTTGGCCATTTTCCTAATTGTCATCAATGCTGCCATTGGAAAGTTGTAGTTTGCAGCCTTCTGTTCATGTCCTTTATGAGTGGTATGGTGACTATCCATACATGTGGCTAGCCTGCTGTCTTTGAGGAAGTTTGGTTTTAACTGTTTTTGCCTTCTCCCCTATGTCAGCCATGGCGGTCCTCTCCCTATAAAGTTGTCATGTGTTATGATCATTGATTTAGAGATTGTTGCTGTATCACTGTTTAGCAAACTCGTAGCAGAAGCTTTACCTGATGTGCGCAATGTGCTCTGGCCAGTATTTAAAGGGCACTTTTCAATTACACTGTTGAAGTTGATGCTTGTATATTGTCTATTGTTTTCATCATCACGCTTGACCAATGTATTGTGTCAAATGGTATCTTTATTGTGAAGTTACAAACTTGATTTGAGCCATATGTCTACGAAAGGAAATTGCCTAAATAGCATCCAAAAAGGGCATTGTTAATAATATATCTAAGAGTTATTGCCTTTCCTTCTTTTGAACACCAGCTGATGTTTAGTGTAATTCGTCAAGCTGAAAAAGCCATTTATGTAAAGGTCTAAGCTTTCTCTCTGTTGCGCACCATGTTTTGGCCAGTATTTAAAGGGCGTTGTTCAATTACTCTGTTGATGGTTTTGGTATAATTGTATATTAACCCAAAGGGGTACCTTAATATATCTACTGTTACTGCCTTTTAATTGTCTAGTTTTTGACAGTTTTTTAAAGGTATTTTTATTGTGAAAATTTTCAAATTTAAGCTGCACCATATGTGTTAAAAAAAAGGGCCCATTAGTTTAATCTATCTAGGGTTACTGTGTGTATCTTTCAGGCCAGTACACTGTAATTGGAGTCTTGTTTATTGCAATTGCTCATTTATGTTATGTGGCGAGGTTTCATTCTAAGTTGCACAGGATGCTCTGGCCAGTATTTAAGAGGTATGGTTCAATTACACTGTTGGTGTTTGCTTGCTTAATTACCTAAGCTAAACTTGTTGCTGCCACTGTTAATAGGGTCTAAGATTTCTCTAATTGCGTAATGTGCTCTGCCTAGTATTTTAAAAGGCGCTATTTAATTACCCTGCTCATTGTGAAACTTCCAGAACTGACTTGTGTCTATATATTGAACCAATACACCAATAACCTGATGAAAGTCTTCACACCCCACAACTACCCTCCTGATCTGGTACAGAAGCAAATAGCCAGGGCCAATTCCTCTTCCCCTCACACCCAGAACCTCCCACAGAGTGACACTAAAAGTGCCCCTCTTGTCACTGGATACTTTTCAGAACTGGAGCGGACTCTAAATGTGGCTCTCCAGCAAGGATACGACTTCCATAAATCCTGTACCGGAATGAGATCCATCCTTCATGACATCCTTCCCACTCTGCCGAGAGTGTCTTTCTGCCACCCACCTAACCTTTGTCACCTCGTAGTGCATCCCTATGCAATCCCAAAACCACCATCCCTGCCCTCCAGCTCCTACCTATGTAACCACCCCCATTGTAAAACCTGCCCTATGCATCCTCCCACCACCACTTATTCCAGTCCTGTAACCTGGAAGGTGTACACAATTAAGGGCAGAGCCACTTGCGACAACACCCACGTGATTTACCAACTGACATGCCTGCACTGTGAAGCCTTCTATGTGGGAATGGCCAGCAACAAATTGTCCATGAACGGACACAGACAGATAGTGTTTATTGGTAATGAGGATCACCCTGTGGCTAAGCATGCCTTGGTGCATGGCTAGCAAATCTTGGCTCAGTGTTACATCATCCGGGTTATATGGATACTTCCCACTGATACCAACCTTTCAGAACTCTGGAGATGGGAACTTGTCCTTCAACATATTGTCACTTCCCATTGTCCCCCAGGTCTCAACCTTCATTAGTTTGAAATTCCTGCCCAACATTCTACAACATCTTTGACTCCAATCTGTGGACAGAGCCTCAATTGGCATCTCTGTCCAATTTTTTTTTGCATTTTTCATGTGTCTGCCTTGGTGTGTGCGCGTGTATATGTGTGTGGGTATGTGTGTTTGTTTAGCTATCCTTTTTCCCCCAAGGTAGGTTTTTTCTCTCCTGAGATTGGAATGACTCCTTACCCACTCCCTTACAACCTCATCCTTTCCTTTTCCCTCTTCTTCCCTTTTCCTTCTGGTGAAGCTCAGTTTTGTGTGCGTGTATGTTTTTACTTTTATTTGTGTATCAACTAACCGATGCCTTCTCACCTGCTAAGTCTAACTTTCTTTACGTTTTATAAATATTTTTGAAAAAGGGAAAAATTTTAAATTGTCTAAACAGAATCATAACAGGCCCATTATTTTAATGTGTTCAGAGTTACCATTTGCATCTTTTGGGCCAGTAGATTGTAACTGTAGTCTTATTTATTGCAAATGGTCATTTATGTTAAGTGGTGAGGTTTCACTCTAAATTGCACAGTGTACTCTGGCCAAATTGTAAATGTAGTCTTAATTATTGCAAGTGGTCATTTATGTTATGTGGTGAGGTTTCATTCTAAATTGCACAGTGTGTTCTGGCCAATGTTAGAAGTATGGTTCAGTTAGACTGCTGGTGTTTGTATACTTACATAAGCAAAGCCTGTAGCGCCTCTGTTAATTATATCTAGTGTTAGTGCCTTTGCTATTCCTTGCTCTATCTTTCTTTTAAAAATGGTATCCTTTTTGTAATATTGTTTTATTTTATTTCATTTTTTTTATCTCACCTGCTATTTTGTAAAGGCAAATAATTGCTCCTTTCTTCCTTTAAATTTAGAGGATCTCCTTATTGTACTGTGCTGAGCATCTGTATATCTATTCATGCCGGCTGTTATTTATGTTAAGCGTGATGTTAAATTTTGCCCTTACTAATAAATTACATTGTCTTGGTATTTCGATAAAAATGTCCATCAGTGATACCCTTCTGTGCCTAGTATCCGTGTCCTTTTATTAAAGAGATTAAAATCAGGGAAAAAACAGGATTCCAACTCTGCCTGTGTCTGGTGTAAATATAGTGGCATAACAGGTGTAAAAAGCTAACCAGTTCATAAGGAAACTATACTTTCTATTAAATTGAATGCTGTGTTATTTATACGATCTTTACTAATAATACCTAAAATTAACACAGATGTTCTATTGGGCAAGGATTGGTTAAATAAATATGAAGTATGCATAAACTTTAAGTTACAGGTAACAGATTGTATCAGAGATGATGCATTCTGTTTACATTTTGATTCAGTCAACAATAGACTATCACAACCTGCGAGAATCATTACTTCAGCAGCAATGATATTAGAATGCAACATAACTAGTGTCGACTCTGATGACGAAATTTTACTTAAGGCCCGCGACTCAGATCTTTTATCAGAAGATCAAAAAGATCAATTATTCAAGATTCTCGATAAGTACAGAGATGTTTTTTCAAATAAAGCAGGGACTTTAGGAGGATACGTGTGTTCTTTCAAAATGAAGGATACGGAAACATTTTTCTACAAACTGTATCCTTTTACTTTGAATTTGAGGAGAGAAGTTAAGGAAGAAATTTATCAGATGATTGATGAGGGTATCACTGAGCAAAGTAACAGTGTATTTAACAATCCCTCAGTCATTGTGCGCAAATCTTGCGGGGGTGTTAGAATTGTTTTAGACACTAGAACACTGAAGAAACATATAGAGACCAAATGTGATAGGCGATTAGCATCGATGACCTACTAACAAAATTCGAAACAGCCAGATTTTTCAGTTCGATAGATTTAACCTCCGCCTATCACCAAGTTAAAGTACTGCTTTTCTGTTTGATGGAAAATCTTATCAATATAAACTGCTTCCATTCAGATTGAATATTTCTGTCTCGGTAATTATAAGAGCTTTGGATGCAGCTTTAGGAAGGGAGTTGTTGTATCAACTGGTAATACATGCGGACGATATTCTTTTAATTTCAGATACAGGGGAAGAACATTGTATTTTGCTTGAAAAAACATTAGCTAAATTTTTGGAAAAAGGGATAACAATCAAAATAAATAAATCATATTTTGGCCATAAGGAAGTATAATTCTTAGGACATTATGTAGGTGTGACTGGGATTAGGCCAGATCCTGAAAAGATAGAGGCAATAAAGAATTGTCCTGAAACCCGTACTGTAAAGCAACTTAAAGTCTTTCAAGGTATTGTAGGGTTTTATAGAAGATATATAAAGGGGCAAGTTTTAAATAATCCTCACCTAAATAAGTTATTAAAGAAAGGTACACTATTGAATTGAGATGAGGAAGCAGTGAAAGCATTCCAAGAAGTAAAAGATGCTCTAGTTAATTCTTCTATGTTGAAATACCCAGAAATATGCCTTTTAAATTAGCCACAAATGCGTCAGCTTAAGGCACTGCTGCAGAATTATTCCTAGGTTGTTGGAATCCTGAAGAAGGAGACCACAATACAATAGCTTTTGCCAGTAGATGTCTAAATAATCACGAGAAAAATTATACTACTACTGAAAAATAACTTTTGGCCATAGTTTGGAGTATTGAGAAATTTCAGAATTTAATTTGTAATTCAAAAATCATCATATATACTGATCACCAGGCTTTATCCTTTATATTAGAGAGCAGGTTGTTACATAATCGATCGATGCTATTTTTGGAAAATTTTCGTATAGAGATCGAATACATAAAGGAATCCAAAAATATTATTCCAAATGCATTTTCCAGGCTTCTGTTAGGTTTAGATAAAGTTCCTGTAATGGAAGGGAAAGGTATAATTTTTGGAATAAATTTCTTGAAAACTAGTTTTCCTGAAAATAGAGTTAAACGGCTAGAAACAGTATCCGCCTTAATATCAGGGAAGATCATTTCTTTAGAGATAAATTTAATGTTTGTGCCAGAAGCAATGAAGATTATTTTAAAATTATTGATGGGGCACTATTTTGGCGAAAAGATAAACATCACATTAACTGGAAATTATGTATCTCTAAAAGTGCACAAAATAATCTTATATGGTATACTCATGGAGGTTATGTCCATTTTGGAATAAAGAAATTATTATTTTAAAAATCTTGGCTGAAAAATAGTGAAAAATTTAAGAAGTTGCAAGTTACGTTAGAAAGTGAAAGACTGTAATTACAACCATCATTTTAGGTTGTACCCTATTATACCTAAAGGTTTACATTACATAACTGCTTGTTGACATATATGGGTCACTGTCTTCAGGTAGGGGAGGCGTGTATCATATTTTTGTTGCCCTAGAATGTTGGTCAAAGTACGTCAGATTATATCCAGTAAAGAGACCTACCGCAAAAAAAGGTTATTGCATGTTTGCAGGGTTATTTTAAAAGAGGCTGGTATTCCACAATGAGTGCTTACTGATAATGGTTCTCAGTTCATTAGTGGTGACTTCAAAGAATTTCTATCGTGGAACAATATTAGGCATATAACCATCAACATATAACCCGCAGTCAAACACAGCGGAACAGGTTATGAAAGAAATTTCACGTCTGCATCAATCTTATTGTTCAGAAAAGCATACATCATGGGCACACTTAATCCTAGACTTTCAAACCATATTGAATGAATTACTACATATATCTAAAGTTGTGAATAAGAAATTTATGGGCGAACTTTTATTAAAGCATTTTACATGGCTACCATACAGTACTTTCAGTACATCAGAAGTAAATGAAAGGGTAAAGCTTCCTTAGAAAAGACTACCATGATAGATTACATTGATACAATGCTACAGCTGCTGTACCAGGAATGAATGTGGGTGACCTGGTATTAATTGATAATTTTCAACTTAGTTCGGGCCCAAAGCAACAAACCAGCAAATTTTTCCATAAATGGTGTGGTCCGTTTAAAATTAGCAGTATTGCACATCCAAAAGCTGTGTATTTGCAAGACCCAGACACAGGAGCAGAAAAAGGGTTGTATAACACGAACACAATAAAGTTCTATTATCCCCCCTCAGACTAATTAGCAATCTGTACTAATTCAGTGGAGTGACAACCATCAGGAAGTCAGTCATTTGTCCTTTCTCGGTTTCAATAAAGGGCAAATCCTTCCCTCTTTTACTATTCTTTCATCTTTTTCTATTACTTTTTCTGTATTCAGTGTTATAGCATGACTGAAAGTCTATAGACTCTGACCGTAACTTGTTAGTCATAAACTGTAGGCTGAAACTGAAAAAACTGCAGAAACGTAGGAAAATAAGGAGATGGGACCTAGATAAATTGAGGGAACGTGAAGTTCTGGAGAATTTCAGAGGGAGATTTAGGCAACAATTGACAGAAACAGAGGGCAATAAAACAGTAGAAGAGGAATGGGTAGCATTGAGAGATGAAATAATGAAGGCAGCAGAGGACAAAATAGGTAGAAAGGCAAGACCTACAAAAGATCCTTGGATATCACAGGAAATACTAAATTTAATTGATGAAAGGAGAAAATATAAAAAATGCAGTAAATGAAACAGGCAAAATGGAGTACAGACGACTAAGAAATGAGATTGACAGGAAGTGCAAAATGGCTAAGCAGGAGTGGCTAGAAGCCAAATGCAAATCTGTAAGAGAATGTATAAGAAGGGGAAAAGTAGATACCGCCTACAGGAAAATAAAAGAGACATTTGGGGACAAGAAAAGCAACTCTACGAATATCAAGAACTCAGATGGGAAACCAGTTTTCAGCAAAGAAGGGGAAGCTGAAAGGTGGAAAGAGTACATAGAGCAGCTCTACAAAGGAAATGAACTTAGAGAGGATGTTGTAGGAAGGGAAGAGGAAATAGATCAAGATGAAATAGGAGATACTATACTGAGAGATGAATTTGACAGAGCCCTGAAAGACCTAGGTCAGAACAAGACCCCATGAGTAGATGATATACCCTCAGAGCTACTAAAGTCTCTGGGAGAGCCAGCCATTACAAAACTATTTGAACTGGTGTATAGGATGTATGAGACAGGCGAAATACCCTCAGACTTTAAGAAAAATGTAGTAATCCCCATTCCAAAGAAATCAGGTGCAGACAGGTGTGAAAATTACAGAACCATCAGTTTGATAAGTCATGGTTGCAAAATTTTAACATGAATTATCTACAGGAGAATGGAAAAGCCTGGTATAACCTAACCTCGGGGAAGATCAGTTTGGGTTCAGGAGGAACGTAGGAACCTGGGAGGCAATACTCACTTTACGTCTTATCTTAGAAGATAGATTAAGGAAAGGCAAACCTACATTTTTAGCTTTTGTAGATTTGGAGAAAGTGTTTGACAATGTTGACTGGAATACACTCTTTCAAATTCTGAAGGCAGCAGGGGTAAAATACAGGGAAAGGAGAGTTATTTACAACTTGTACAAAAGCCAGACCGCAGTTATTAGACTCAAAGGGCATGAAAGGGAAGCATCAGTTGGGAAGGGAGTAAGACAGGGTTGTAGCCTTTCGCCAATGTTATTCAATTTGTACATCGAGCAGGCAGTTAAGGAAAGCAAGGAAAAATTTGGAATAGAGATTAAAGTTCAGGGGGAAGAAATAAAAACATTGTGTTTTGCTGATGACATTGTAATTCTGTCAGAGACAGCAAAGGACCTGGAAGAGCAGTTGAATGAAATGGACAGTGTGTTGAAGAGGGCGTATAAAATGAACATTAACAAGAGCAAAACAAAAATAATGGAATGCAGTCTTAGAAAATCAGGCGATGCTGGAGGAATTAGATTAGGTAACAAAACAATGAAGGTGGTAGATGAGTTTTGTTACTTGGGTAGTAAAATAACATGCGATAGTCGCAGTACAGAGGATATAAAATGCAGAATGGCAATGGGAAGAAAAGCATTTTTGAAAAAGAGAAATTTGCTAACACCGATTATTAATTTAAGAGTAAGGAAGTATTTTCTGAAGGCATTTGTGTGGAGTGTTGCCTTGTACGGGAGTGAAACATGGACGATAAGCAGTGTGGACAGTAAGAGAATAGAGGCTTTTGAAATGTGGTGCTACAGAAGAATGCTGAAGATTAGGTGGGTAGATCACATAACTAATGAAGAGGTACTGAACAGAATTGGTGAGAAAAGGAATTTTTGGCATACCCTAACCAAAAGAAGGGATCGCTTGCTAGGACACATTCTTAGACATCGAGGAATCGTAAATTTAGCATTGGAGGGAAGTGTGTGGGCTAAAAATCGCAGAGGGAGACCAAGAGACGCGTATAGTAAACAGATTCAAGTGGATGTGGGTTGCCGTTCTTATGAGGAGATGAAAAGGCTTGCTCAGCATAGAGTAGGGTGGAGAGCTGCATCAAACCAGTCTCCAGACTGAAGATCATAACAACAACAGCATGACTCAGAGAATATATCTATTTAGATTATTAATCATGAGTACTCCTGAGACAAGGAAACATTTGCAGGATATAATTATAACTTCTACAGATAGATGGGATTACGTGATATAATGCTAATTAATGTAGTCATTTTTTACCATGATTAATTACAAAACTTTCAATAAGTGATAATACATTTAGAACATATATTTATGTTTAAATATTAAAGATCATAACTGATTTTATATGTGGTTAAACTCCTAGATATATCTATTCTGAATACAGTCTGCATATGATAAAATAGATTTATATTCATTTAGTATTATGTGACATAGACGACATAAATAGGTGGTAAATTTCAACATTGAATTGACAATTACCTGACAATGGGTGAGTTTATATCTCTTTTGTATGGGAAGATAGTTAGGTACACATACGCACACACAGTTTCACTTTACATATTCCAACACACACGCACACTGTACAAACACGCAACACTGAAAACTCGTCATGCAGTACAAAAGTAGGGGTTGGAGCCTTTTCTTCGTGGGGTTCTGAACATGAAGCTATGACGTCCATTCTGTAGTGGTGCGGCTCACACCTAGCTTGCCATATTTTGCCCTCCGGTGCCATAGCGATGTACGGAAGGGACCAGGGTTTTCGTAGGGGGATGGGGAGGGGGGTGGTGGGAGGTGTTTCTTGTCTTTCTGGGCTCTCTTCTATCCTACTTCGGCTTAAATTTCTAATTCTTTTTTTTTTCCATTCATACTACTCATTATGTGCACCTGTCTTTCAGTCCCCTTTTCCATCTTGCATATGTCTTTATCGTTAAGACCTTTCTTTTCTGTGTCAGGTTTTTTCTTTGCTGACTACAACCCTCAGTGTATACTCCTGAGAGGATATGCCTGAGATTCAGGTTTGTGATCACTACATTTACACACACTAACACTTATTCAAATACACATACAATTTTTTTTTTTAACACACATCACATTATACAGGCTTCTACACACAACAATACATAGT